>CM047425.1:84819579-86032806 GCA_026168455.1 Theocolax elegans | reverse complement strand
CTTATTAACTTTGACAGGTATTACATACCTTGTCACAACTCCCCCCCACCAAACTGAAGTTACGCGGAAGTCGTAACTGAATTTTAAAACTAACTAACTAAAAGATAATAAATTAAATAAATACTTATTTACTAAAACTAAAAAAAAAATAATTTGCTATTATCGCTGCGAGTAATGGTGGGGAGAGTAATGCTGCTTCTTAATTAACTTATTTCTAACTAGTAGCCGGTGCTACTGTTGCGGTGTGCTCGTGTTTAGTCTCCATGACTATTCTGCTTGGCTGCTATCTGTGTTAGTGTACACGGTGTATGTGATTTAATTTGGCTCTTATATTGCTTATAAGTACGATTGGCTGGGCCCTTACATTAAATTTATTATATCTTACCGCTTTGAGAGCTCATTTCGCGTTCGCGACACTCTCATACTGCATACTTACATGTTCTCTCTCATTCCTATTAACATTTTATTTAATAACAAAAATTAAATTTTTAAATGCAATTAAAATATCGATTATATATATTATGCTACTACTAATTTATAAGATTGGTGCATGCCTTGCTGCTTATTTGCCATACTGCTGCTACTACGTCATTATTTTGTTTGGTTATTAAATCACTTTAAAATATTTTTCTCTTAAGACAACGAAATTAATAAAAAAAATTTTGTGCATATTATTTCTTGGCTGCTGGGTTTTGTTAGTACTATTAGTACATTAAGCTGCTGTTAGTAAAGTAAATAGGAAGAGAGAATGTAGGATTAAATAATCACCAAGTTTAGTTTGGTTGTTTGATTATTTATTTTAAAAAAAAAAAAATAATAATAAAATATATATTTTTTTTTCTGCTCTTGTTGCTGCTGCTGCGTATTAGTGGGATGAGGGGAGGGAAGGGACATTTATAGTCTTCCGCGCTTCCGTTGCATCCCCCAGTAGTTTTCGCTGCACCGCGGACAATCCTTTGTGTGGAACCCTCTCATCCCACAGTTTCGGCAGAATAAAATGTTGGGGCTTACGCAAGCCCGCCAACTATGTCCTCTTCCGCCACAGTTCCAGCATCCAGCTGAACATGTGGATGGTGGCGGTCGAGGCATGCGCACGGAACTGGGGGAGGATGGGTCCACCCGCTGCTCCCTGGGGGATGCTCGGGAAGGCGGGAGATTTTGGGTAGGGTTTGGGAGGGATGGGATTGGCTGCGGTTGGGGTTTAGATATTTTTAGGGACATTAGGGGTTTGGGTTTGGCTAAGGAAGCAAGCTGCTGCGGTTTGCTGGGGTAGGGATGGCGGAGGGAAGGGTTCGGATGCTGCTGGTAGGTTTGCGGATAGGAGGTTTTGGGTATTGGGGAGTAGGGGCGTTGGAGGGGGAACAGTCACCGGGACATGGATGTACGTATACAACCCGGTGACTGGGTTGAATACGGGATGGGTCAGGACGGGTTGTGGAGGGAATTCTGGGGAAAAGGAGGGTGGACGGATGACAGGTGGGGATGTTGTCTTTGGGCGGCGAAGGGATTTTGGGGTAGCTGCGAGACGGGAAGTGGAGGGTAAGGGGGACATTGGGGCTGCGTAGGTTGTTGTTGCTGCTGGGGTTGTGGCTGCTGCTGGGGTTGTGGCTGCTGCTGGAGTTGTGGCTGCTGCTAGCCAGGAGGGATCCTCGCAGAGGTGCCTCCCTCCTCTTATGCAGCCCCGAGTACCCGGACATGTTGTTGGGTGCGGAGGTATCTCCTCCGCCTCGGAGCTGCTACTGCTGCCACTGCTGCCGCTATTATTGTTGGCGGTTTCCGCCGGTCGGTTGATTGGACTCTGGGGTAGAGCCAATCTCTGGAGCACTTGCTCCAGATCTCCAATAACCGGCCGGCGCTCGCCAAATACTTGGGCACGGCCTCTGCCCCGTCCTCTGCGTAATGCTCGTACGATCCATTCTGCAAGGATTTATTTTTTTTTTTGTATTGTTTTTGCATTTGCTCTATTTACCTCATCGCTGCCATTCCATTTATCATTTACATGCTTTTATTATTTTCGCGGTCTAAGCTGACGTTTGGGTGGGCTGCTAGGGGACATATGGGTATCAGGTATAATTTTCTTGGGACGACCTCTTTTACGGGTAATTGGGTTAATGGGCGGATCCGTGATTCGGATGCTTTGCGATAATTGCTGCTGCTGCATTTGTGGACATTGGGGTGGAATTACATTTCGGGGAGGGACGTACCGCTTTAAATCGCTAATATGAACTTTAGTTTGTCGTTTGCTGCTCTCATCCTCCACTAAATAAATGCTAGGGGAGAATATTTGAATTATTTTTGCGGGTCCTATATATTTGGGTGCGTGCTTAGCTGCGAAATTATCGTCGGCTGACGATAGCACACGATTGCGGCGACAATCTAAATCTCCTAATTGGTACTGTATGTCTCTACGACCTTTATTATAATACCGTGCTTGCTTGGCTGTGGCTATCTCGGTATGCTTCTTTACTAGGTCGTAGATTGCTGGCAATCTATGCAATCGCTCTATCCATTGCTGCGTATCTGGGGCGGGAATTTGGGTTGGGGATTCAATGTGCTTTTTGACCAGAGCTATGGGAATAGGGTTCCTACCAAAATTCAGGAATGCTGGTGAATATTTGGTGGAGGAGTGCACGACCGTGTTCAGTGCAAAACAAAATTCGCCTAGATCGGTGTCCCAATTTCTATGATCATCAGCTAAATAGCTGTTGATCATTGGCTTTATATTTCTATTTACCCTTTCCACAGGGTTGGCTTGCGCGAAGTATGGAGGGATTGTAGACTGCGTAATCCCGTAATATGTTAGCTTCTCTGTGACCATCCGATTAACGAATTCTGTTCCGTTATCGGTGATCAGGTATTTGGGACATCCCCATCTATTTATTACAAGCTCGTCGAAAGCTTGCAATACGCTCTTTGCATCAGCTCTTCTTAATGCCTTCATCTCCACGTATCTCGTGAACAGGTCTTCAAATACAATAATGTATTTGAAGCCTTGTTTCGATGGTGGCTTTGGGCCCATAATATCTGCTGCTACTACTGTCCAGGGTGCACTAATATTCCTGCCTTCCATAAGACCGGCGGGGGCTTGTTGGCTGCTTTTATGGGCTTGGCACTCTTGGCAAGCTTTGACATATTGGCATGTGTCCATATATATCCCTGGCCAGTAATAATACGTGGCCAATCTAGCATATGTCTTGTCGTTGCCTAGATGGCCTGCTTGCGGCGTGTAGTGGGCTTCGTACAGGGCTCTTTGTCGGTCGTTTTGGGGTAAAATCAGCTTCCAGGCATCGAGGTCGGGGACAAGGGGATCTACTAGGGGATTGGGACGGTGGGCGTATAATAGATTATTCTCTATTCTTAGGTCGGGGTACTTATTGGGGAATTTGGCTACTGCTATTAATTTTGTCTGATACCAGGGATCGCTGCTGTCTATTGATATGGCTGCTGCTGCTTCGGTGTTCTCGTACGCTCGAGATAGTGCATCCGGCACTTTGTGTAACGCTCCTTTGCGGTGCACAAATTTTATATTATAATTTTGGAGGATGGTATTCCAACGGGCCAATCTCCCTGTTGGATCCTTTATATTGTGCAACCAGAGAAGACTGTGGTGATCCGTTACTACCGTGAACTCTTCCCCTTGCAAATAGCCTTTGAGTCGGTCTACACACCATAACACGGCCAAGCACTCCTTTTCCGTGACGGTGTAGTTCCGCTCAGCTTTGCTTAGGGTTCTGCTCACGTAGTATATCGGATGTTCTTCTCCGTTTATCTCCTGCGTGAGAACTCCGGCTATCGCGTAATCGCTGGCATCAGTTTGGAGGGAAAATGGGAGGGAAAAATCGGGTCGGGCTAAAATGGGGGCTTGGGTGAGGGCTAATTTCATCTTCTCGAACGCTTCTTGCTGCTCTTTGTGCCAGTGCCATCTGACATCTTTCCTTGTGAGATAATTCAAGGGTGCTCGGTATTCTGCCAATTTGTCAATGAATCGGGAATACCAACCGATTAATCCGGTAAATCTCCGTAGCTGCTTTAAATTAGTGGGGGCTGGGTATTCTAATATCGGCTTTATTTTATCATTGTTTGTTTTTAGGCCATCCTGGTTAACTTTATAACCTAGGTATGTAACCTCCGCGCAACAAAATTCCGATTTTTCGCGGTTTAGCTGTAAATTTGCTTTTCTAAGGGCTGCTAATACTATTTTGAGCCACCGAATGTGTTCCTCAAAAGTTTTGGCTGTGATGATTATGTCATCTAAATAAGCGAACACATTCGGTTCCCACTCTGGCTTTATCAAATTGTCCATTATTTTCTGGAACATGGCTGGAGCATTTGCTAGACCGTAGGGTACGCGGGTAAATTGAAATAAACCCTTTCCTGGGAGGGCAAAGGCTGTTATTTCTCGGCTTTCGGGGGCTAGGGGGACTTGATGGTAAGCTTGGGACAGGTCTAGCTTGCTTATGTAGCGGCTTTCTCGTAATTGGTCTAAAATATCGTCCATGTTTCGCATGGGATAAGCTATTTTCTTCGTAACTGCATTGACTTGCCTATAGTCAATGCAGAAACGATATGCACCGTTCCCTTTAGGGACAATAACGGGGCAGCTGCACCATGGACTATCGGAAGGTTCGATGATGCCCTCACGTAGCATTCTATCGACCTCCGCATAGCCTGCTTGTAGCATTTTAGGCGAGTACCGGCGGTTCCTCTGCCTAATAGGCTCTGCTCCTTGTGTATCTATTTTATGGACCGTTAGGTTCGTAGTACCTAATGTCTTGGGGGCTGCGGGAATCATTTCGTCTAAAAGCTGCTGCAAAATTTTTTCTTGGGAAGGGGTAGCTCTTTTGAGTCCTCCGATGCTCGCTAGGGCTGGTATGTAGCTTGGGTCTTCGCCATGAGGATAAAAATGATGCGTAATGCCTTTAGAAGTCCACCACGTATCCTTTTCATAATTTATCCTCATGTTGACCTTGCGCTTAAAATCGATCCCCAGTATGCAATCATACTGCAGATCGTCTGCTACTTGAAAGGGCATTATGATATTGTCGCCGTCAATACATATAGAGACGTCTACAATACCTTGGATTGGTACTTTTGTACCGTCTGCCACTTTCACTGCTTTGCAGTCAGATCTCCTGAGCTTCTGCTGGAACACCTTACTCATTCCTTTGCCTATAAAGGAGTGCACTGCTCCATCATCGAGCAGTGCTATGAGTTTGTGTCCATTTAGCTCAATATTAAAAAATAAACGGGGATCAATGCCGGGAATTTGCTGAATAAGGGACTCGTTAGCTGCTATTTGGGAGGGGTGAGACCCTATGGGGGGTTTGGGTGAGAAAATACGGGTCCTTATTTTCTCTGGCTGCCGTTTCCCTGCTTCTTTGTGCTGCATTTAGGGCAGTCTCTTATATAGACTCCCTGGTCTCCACAACCATAGCAGAATACTTGTGAGCACTCTGCTGCCCAGTGACCCAATTGGTCACAAATAAAGCAGGGCTCTTTCTGCTTCCTAGGGTGGTTGGGGATTATTGGTGCTCTTGTTGCTGCTCTGTAATTGCTCTGGCTTCTGCGTTGCTGCATCTGTTGGCTCCTTGGTGAGCCGGGCCTTTGTGGGGTCGTTGCTGCTTTATGCCATTGCCTATGGCTGGTGTCGGCGACTACCTTGTTCCACGGCTGCTTATGTTGTGTGCTGCTGCTGCTGCTTGGCTTTGGAGAATCGCGTTTCGCTGCTTCTATAAATTTAGGGGAGTTCGGCGCTGCTCTTCTTGGTTGGGGGCTGCTGGGCTTGGTGTATCGCTGCTCTTTGTTGTACTTGGGGTTGGGTGTGTGGTCTTTGGGGGTCTGGGAAGGGTATGAGGCTTTGGGACTGCTCGAGCTGCTTACTGCTGCTAGGCTGCGCGGTTTTTGCTGCTTCGGATCGACGTAACCATACTTTGCTAAGCCATAACCTTGCAATGTCGGTGGTGGCTTGTATGTCTCGTCGAGTAACCGCCTAGCTTCTTCCTTTTTGCCTAGCTTCTGTAGCTGCGCGAAATTATCAAATTGGCTTCTTTCCAACTTGCATCGGTAGCTAGGATGCAAATTACGAAATGCTCTGTCCAATTGATCTGCTAGCGGAAGCGGAGGTTTAATCTGGTCCAATATCCCTCGTAATTTTGACAGATACGTCGAGATGTCTTCATTTGGACCTTGCGTGCGATTTTCTACTATTTGCCGCAAGTTGCTCTGGATTTCCTCCGATCCATATTGCAATCGCACTGCGTCGACAAAATCAATAAAATTTCGCCAGCTGCTCTTTTCTCTCTTGAACCAATCCCATGCTTCATCGTCGAGCACGGATGGGAGAGCTTTGATTATGTCGTCCATTGAGAGGTTATATGTCTCCTTGCATTCCTGGAGATTACTTAGGAATGTTTCGGGATCGCTTTTCCTTGTCCCTTTGAACTGGATGTGATATCTAGAGAAAATTTCAACCGTTCTTTTTTCTCTAGTGAAAAGCGAATCCTCTAAATTGCTGCAATTTGAATAACAATTCCTAAAAGATGGAATCGACATATTTGCTTGCTGCTGCTGCTGCTGCTGCTGCTGCTGTGGGGGATATTGCTGCTGGGGATATTGCTGCTGGGGATATTGCTGCTGCTGGGGAGGGGGAATGCTAAATGTTGTATTACTTTCGGGGTTTCGATTCTGGATTTGAGGCTCGTCGGCTATGCTGCTTTGGTGTGCTTGCTGTCGTCGTTGCTGCTGCTCTGCTAATACATCTTCCCATTGCACGCTGGGGAGAATTTTTCTGCTGCTGCTTGTGTGTGTGCTGCTTCTCGGGTCGTTAGGGTTCATTTGGTTACGCTCGTTCATTCTTCGCTCTGTTGCTGTTTGCTGCACTGCTCTGAATGCTGAGGGTTGTATGCTGCTTGTCGTTCTTGGCTGCGAGTTCGTATATACGTGTGTGCTTTGTGTTGCTGCGGGAGTTGTATTTGGTACGAAGGGGTTATTTGCTAAATTTTCATCTGTCGGTATGGTTGGAGCAAGCGTAATAATTGGGTAATACGACGTTGAGTTTATTCCCAATAACGATACTGTTGTGCTTGGTGATGTATATAATAATTCTGGAATTATTGGTTCTAATAAAAATCTTCGCTGCTCTTGCTCACTTGGCGACGGCGTTCTTAACTGCCTGCACGTTGATTGTGCTTGCGGACGATATGCTGGATGTAGCAATCTTTCGTTTATTGGTTCGTTGCATTCCGTTGGCTCCTCCATAGTCAGTGGATCCTGGTACCGTCCTTGCGACTGTCCGGTTTGCAGTTCCACGTATAGCATCCGACCGGATGTAATATTTTGTGCTAATGCTGCTCGGGGAGGGGGAGGGAAATTCGTTATTTCGGATTCTGTTAATGAGAGATCCAGGAGAGATTCTTCTTCATTTGGGCTAAATTCGTCCAAGTGTCGTCCATCTACTTCTGGTTTCCATTCTGCTGCTGAGGGGCCATAATTTCTAATTAATTCGTATCGCGCTACGCGATCACGAATTGTGCGTATATCGTCGTCGATGTTTAAATCCAGCTGATTGCAGTAAATTGTGATTTTACCATCGGCGGTATTATTTATGGTGCGCCTAATTATCGCTGCACCTTGTGCTACGTTATCAATATTTATTTTACTACCTAATTTGTAGTTAGCTGCCATTTTGAATTTTAACTTAATTATTCTATCAATAATTAAGAAGGGGAGGATATAAGTTTGGCGCAAAAAATCTGCAGCTCAATACTTATTGTTATTCAACTAACAGCCCAACGTAAAACGAAAAATTAAAGCTGAAGTTTCTTATATGCTATTTATCTGCTTAAATACTATTTAGGGGAGAAACAATCCAAAATAAGGTGAATTAGGCAAGGGTAATAAAAATATATCGGGTTTTTAGGTTTTTGGCTGCTGATAGGGAAAGGCGTAAAAATTATCAAGTTTGCTGCGAAATGGAGTTATTAAATGCAATTAGTTGAAAGCAAATGAAAAGAAGGGAAGAAAAAAAAAAAAATTGATTTTTTATATGCTAATTTGCTAAATTATTACTTTGTTAAAAGCAAAATTAAGGTTTAATTAATTTTAATTAATTGGCTGCTAGCTGCGAGTATAAGAAAACAAAAACAAAACAAAATAATGTTTTTAATTTGCACTAAAAAATAAAAATTTATTTATTACGTATTATTTAAATACTTTTTGTAAAATTATTTATTATTTAAACTGCAGCTTCTGCCGGAAAGGAAAATGAAAATATTGTTGACTTTTTATATATAAATTATATTAAGCAACAAAAAAAAACTATTAATTTGTCGATAGCACTATGCAAAAAAATAAAATAACTGCTTATTTTAATAAGTGGTATGGCTGCGATGAGAGAAGGGGGGTACAAGCAAAGGAAAATGTTAAATTGCGTGTTATAAAATAAATATAAGTATTATAAATTATATGGAAATATTGTGCACAAATATGAAAAATTATTATCAAAATATATAATAAAGAAAAATATTGCATAAAACTATTGTTTACAAGAAAACAAGAAAATGAAATTTCATTACTTCATAAAATTTAGAACCACGTGTAAATCTGCCACGTGTTAGTAAATTTAAGATGGCCGTAAATATGGCCACTCGGCTGCTTCCTCCTTCCCGTATGTGTGCTTCACGCGGGGGGAGGGGAAAATGGCTACGGCTCCTATACTTAAATTTATTAAATTACGTCCGCTTGACGTTCACAATATTGCTGCTGCTTACTTTATTATAGTTTAAATAATCCAACTTCAATTATATATTTTTCAAGTTTTTAATTTTTGCTGCTGCTAACTATAATAATAATAAATTTATAAAAAATTAATCCCGTAATATCTTTTCAATATCGGCAATATAACACGTACGACGCCATTTTAATATATGACAAAAAAAAAAACGTGCCGATGCCGAAAAAAAAAGAAACCCACGTTGGGCGCCAATGTAACGGTCACGCTGGGGATTAGGGCGTGGCGTCAAAGGCGAAATAAATGACTTTTAATCTATAAAATAATAGTACTTTATTATAAAATTATTATATGGGTTTGGGCGCCAGCCGCGTATGATCGCGGCGAATTTATATTATCAAGCTCGGCTGCGTGCGAGCTGCTGCTGCTACTTGCTGCGCGAGGGGAGGGGAGGGGAGAAAAGGGGAAGCACACTTACGGTCAGGAGAGATCGTGATATACCGGTGCAGGGCGTGCACCCACCTTATTACAGTGGAGATCGTCTCCTGGAGTTGCTGCTCTGCGGTCAATGCTCTCACACACACACACTCGTAATTATCGGTGATATACTCGGTCGCGAATCGATTGCCCGATGCTGCCTCGATGGCGTCCCGTTGAGCTCTCTCGAGCTCGGGCTCGTTCGCCGCTTCGCTGCTCGGGCCCGACGTGCGCGCGCAGCTTCTCGCGTCGAGTCGCCCGTCGGCCGCCGTCGTCTCGCGCGCCTCGTGTAGTGAGTGCTCGCGGCCATGTTGATCAAGGCGAACGACGTTGCCGGGCTGCTGCTTCCCACGGAGAGGACGATGTTCCCGGTGATGCTGTTACCCAGGTAAGCCTATATGATCGTTCCTCCGTGTTATATACTGTATCGGCTAATGAGTCTGCTCTGTTACAGGTGCAGACGGGACGGCCGATCTTCGAGTCTTCTCTCTCACTCGCTCTCACGGTGGCTTCTCAGCTGGTGCGCGTCGGGTCGGTGATTGCTGCTCTTCGTCGGTGCTGCGTTGCTGCGGGGATTCTGGCTGCTTCTCAGGTGAATATATATCTCCCGAGGGAGTGCTGCTTATTATTTACTAATTATTAACTGAGAGTTATGGTAATGTTATGATTACCATAACCTCACTTCCAATCCTCTCCTAGCATGTAGCTGTCAGTTAGTATGTGCACTACATGCGTCCTTGTTTCCTTCTAATTAGGATTATTATTAATTATCTAACTGTTTCACAGCTTCCTGGATATCCTGCTGCTGCTCGTGCTGCTCCATCTGGCACCTTGGGCCATCGCAGGCTGCTCCTTGGACCTGGTGCGAAGCCTCCCAGAAGTAGTATCGCCTCTCCTGACATGCTGCTTTATTGTGCTACGAGGAAGGAGCCAAGAGAAGTATTGGGAATTCGGGGAGCTTCGGCTAGGTTAGGTAGGCTTAGAGATGTGAGGGTAGGTAGGTTAGTTTATATTGGGGTTCGCTCGCTTATTAACTTTGACAGGTATTACATACCTTGTCACAGTATAAATTAATAAGTAGTGTCAATTAAAATTTTAATATAGCAGATTGCAATTTGTATTATTTCGCAAAAGCTATTTCCATTTTATTATTAACAAATGTAAAATTTTCTACCGAATATAGAAATTATTACATAAACGTTTCTCATTGTATCAAAGTATCTTTATATCAAATTCAGCAAAATGCTGTAAATATATATTATATCAGTACATTTGTGAGTTATACTAAATAGCGTACCATTCTTAACAATAAAACTAGTTCATACAACAAACCAAATAACTTAGTAATGTAGGTATAAAGTGATTCGCGTCCACTGGTCATTTCATCGTTACCATCCATCATTGTACTATATAATACTATAATGTGTGTTTGATTTTAATTTTCAAAGTAAAACGTATAATTTACATGACAATGAATTGTTAGCTGATAATCGCTTACCTTGCCGTTGTAATTCTTTAATAAACACCTACCCATGAAGTGCGTTTTATTACAAGAAAAAAAATTAATACGGTAAACGTTTGATCAAACTAGGGTAAACAGATGCAACGTGAAGTCACGCTTAAGTATGCAATTGATTGATAAAAAGATAACTTTTCCGAACTACTTTTAGTACGTCTGCTGTTAATCAAATAGAGTCAATCTATCTATATTGAGAAAAAAAAACCGCTGGAAAACAGGGTAATTCCATTTGTAGAGACGAGAACGACAATCCCCCGGAAGTAAACGGTCCACGGTCAAACAATACGGAATTCAATGTCATCGCTCGTACGTAGCTGAAAACAACGTGTGTGCCATTCCACTTTTCCGCGACTGATTGCGTAAGTCGTGGAATAGCGGGAAAACTAGCCTGCCGCCGATCATTGCCGCGGTCTTAATCTATCGACCTTCGTCAAACTGAGGTAACTCCCTAGAGATTCGTCTTTTGGCGTGCACACGCGAATCTCGACCCTGAATCCAAAATCCTTCCACGTTCCGTTTTTTCTTGTTATTCCCCTCTATCCTCCGGCCTCCCCCCCCCCTCCCCGCTCCTCATCGTCCCTCTTCATCTTCTTTAATGCTCCTTGAGGACGAACGAACGTACAAGTTCTTTGACGCGCGCAGATAAAAGGCTTTGTATGATTACTTGCTTCTACAAGGAAGTTGAAGCAAACGTTGCCGTAAAATTAATGATAGGAGTTTTTTTTTATCTTTGTCACATTTGTTTCTTGATGACAGAGTAAAAGTGGGTATGAGATTACTTTGTTAAGAGTTCACGCGAAGGTCAATCTCAAATGGTCTTTATTAGTATAGTAGACTTATACCAATTGTATAAAAATATCATCTATATGTTATGATAAGGTTGTTACATAATTTAATGAAATATCTGTAAGTATTAGCTCGCAATGTTGTGAAAATAATAATATAAGTGATCTCGACGAAAGAATGCACGTACCTAAAAATGATTAAATTTACACTTATTAAAACTAAAAAAATGCTACTAATTGATTGGGATATAGCTTTCTCAAAATTAATGTATAGCTTTTATATATGTGTATTATTCTACTATGAAAATTAATTAATTATAATAGATTTATCCAACGTTATTAAAAATGTTTTCGGTAAAATAATTCTACAAATGATTAAGAAGATGTTAAAAATTTGAGTCATATAATTTGAATATTATAGTGGTACGATATTTTCCACATAATAACATCCTTTGCCACAATATAAAATACTCGTAATTATATTAGGATTATAACTATCGATGCAAAGAATGATGAAGGAAAAATCAAAGTAACTTATTTTCATAAGAATTGCAGTTACCGACCATTTAGATATTAAAATATTTCTTAATAATATTTTCTATTAATTTAAGGAGTGAAATTGTAATTATAACCGAATCAAATAAATAAATAAATAAATAAGAACAAATCATAATAAATAATTAAATATTGAAACCACTAAACAAACTGATATGTGAGACTGTTCAGACACTCGATAAATTTATACAAGGGACGACACGAATATATAGAAATGTCAAAACAAGACTGGTACAAATTAGAAAAACAACTATAGTAGGTAAATACTGATCGATGAACTAATTGTCTGTGAGAATCGCGGGTGAATTCATATTTTAAAATTGAGTACTAAAATAGAAAGAGACAACTACTGCTTTATGTGAAACTTGTTTTTGTTTAAATTTGTTTATTAGTGTTGTGTACTCTGATTGTAATTTATTGATATCTTCTTTTTTATTGAGTGATTTTTTTAATAATTTCAGAGATTATTCTTTTTCTCCAATTTTTCTCTTTGTCCAATATTATATATAACCTTATTGAAATCCATTTGATGTCCTAATCCATTGATATAATTATTAATAATTTATTAATTATTTATTAATTTTTGAACTAATTCTACAATTTTCGTTAACTCTAGCTTTTAACATTCTTTTGATTTCTTCTACATAAGAAGCATTGCAATCAGTACAATTAATTTTTTAAACAATTCCCTGTTGTTCCATTTTTTTATTTTTGTCTTTTCCTCCCTAAATAACTTGACTAACAAGGGAAGTACTTGACTTCCGGGAAACGGATCTTATCTCCTAATCTGGGCATGTCTTTTGTAATATAAAAATATGAAGAAAGCCAAGTTATTTCTTGCCAATGGTCACTTTTACAAAAGTTATTCGACATCTAACAATATTTCCAATGAAAATTACTTCCACTTTGATCGCTTATAACTCGAAAACGAATATTGATAGAAACTCAAACCAAAAACTAAAAGAAAATTGAGTTCAAGTAGATATGTTTTAAAATAAAGAAGCCCAAATTGCTTAATTTGGAGCATAGTTATGAAGAAAATAAGAAATTTTAACCAAAATTTAATATAAAAAATTCATTTTGTCTTTTGGCCTACAATTCTTAAATTTCTTATTTTCTTCATAACTTTGCTCCAAATTAAACAATTTGAGCTTCTTTTTTTAAATCATATGATCATAGATCATAGATACAAAGCTTTTTATGCCCAAAAACGTTTACTATATAGAAAGCTTTTATTTTATGCTTATATATTTTACGCTTTTCATTGCTTTTATCAAAAACTAATGGATAGAATTACCTAAAATTTTCACAACATATAGCCACTATTATGTTTAGCACAATCTACCTTGTTCTATCAGTTTCAGAGTTGTCACAAATTAATAGTAACTAATGGATAATTTCAAACACCCTAATCGAGAGTAAATATTTTTTTATTTATCTTTTATTTTTCTATTTCAATCTAATTAAAAAAATATCACCCGCATCATCCAAAATTCTCAAAAATAAACTTTTTAATATCGAAAATTGGCTATAAAACAAAAGCAAATTTGTAGATCAAAAACAAATATTTGCCCTAATTCGGAAAATGAAAAGAAAACTGCATGCTCCAGTCGAGCGACATCGATAGTTTAAAAAATATGGCAGTATAGATAAATAAACATTTCAAATAGTAGTGAGAGCAGAATAACATGATTTTAATATTGCTATATACATCGATGACTTTGAATTTTTCGATTATAATAAAAAAAATGATTTAATAAATTGACTTTTTCAAGTAAGTATATAGCTCGATTGGTTAGAATTGCTTCATCGTTTTGCAAAACATTCGCATCCATTCACAATATCTTTCGCTCAATTATTGTAAAATAGTAATATGTACTTTTATACAATGTTTTCTAATTACTGACATAATTAAGCACATTAAATATTTATAAATATTTCAGATCATCACTTAATTACATTTACCGGCTCGCGTAATTATGTGTATTGTTGAATATTTAAATGATACTAAATAGTTACAAAATGTTTCATTAATTAATTCAATTTGTCGGTTTTTCATTGTATGTATACGATGAGAATAACTAGCGTCTTATCGTTTAATTAAAAAATTAACGTCGAGTTATGGATTTCACACATATTTACCAGTGCAAAGTATAATGTACGAAGTAAATTACATCGTGCATTAGACATATACTTGTATAATTAATCGCGCAATAAAAATAAATTAAATTGTTTTATTAATATAAAATATGATTCACAAGGCGCTAAAAATATCACATTTTAAACAGTATCCGTGGTGGAATAGACATTTAACGATGATAAACAACAAGTGATTCACGGACGCAAGAGTCATAAGGAAGCTAAATTAATACGATGGAGAATCGAAATCGGAAATGACAATATAATTAAACTATTATCTAGTTTCAACCAGTGAAACTCGAAGTACACAGATATAACAATGTCTCATCGGTTCAACTGACTCGGATAGTGACAAACCACCGCGTGCCGAGTCCTATGCGCTAATGAACACGAAGCCTAGTTTCCCAAGATGACTGCTCACGCAGATCGAATTATGTTAATTACTTTCCACGGACGGCGTTAGCTTTCGAGCCTTTTCTAATGTTACCGATATATACACTTATATATTCTTATATTATGTGTCGGTTAACTCTCTAATATTCTTTTTAATTGCACCAACTGATTAGAATTTATACACGTCGAAATTTATTTCCAAACCTTTATTATTACAAGTTTATTCTATCATACACTGTTACTGTCGTTATGTTTAATAAGAGTATTAATAATTTGTTATTGGGGTTCGTCTATTAAAGGCAATACTTTATATATCTTGTATATGTATAATTTATAAATTAGACGTAAAATCAATATTTCTGAGTTATGTAGCAATTATAATATACAAGAATTAAAATTTATTGAACTTATATGTATTTTTAAATCAATGAACAATTGTAGACTTTTATACTATTTTCCTGAAAAGCTTGACCCAGACAAGTTTCCTCGTGATAAAATCGTCACTCGTCGGTTCTTCTGATTCGCTACTCGTGGGATCTCTATATACATATTGAGTGAATTTTACGATCGTGCACTCAAGCGTTATAGCCGAATTTCCGTTTCGGATGTTCGAGCCAAGTGTTTGAGATCGTGCACGGTTTGTTGTAAGTATATGCATTGAGTAAAATTGAAAATTATTCTCTAACCTATCGTTCTTACCTACAAGTTTATCATTTGGTATTATAGAATAATATTATTTCTCCTTAAAATATTAATTATAAATTAAATAACACTACATTTAACTATCACTGAGACAAGGGAATATTTCAGACAATGTCTTTTATCTGTTGAGCTCTGGTAACTTAAAAATTAGCAAACGAATATATCTTTACAAAAGTATTATTGAATCACTTCTTAACAGATAACTTCCATTAATTTCTATTTTGCTGAAATCTTAATAGCTATAAACTAAGTGTTACTTTTAAAGAAAAAAATGTTATTATATAAGTCAATAATAATTTCTAATAATAATTGCACGAATAATTGCTCTCAATGAGAAACATATAACGTTACCTACCCAATTGTTGATCATCACCCGGTTCTTGATCATTTTTATATTTACGTTACAGATTCTGTCCTAACTTTTGTAAAATCTTTCGATAAGGTGGTCGCAACCGTAGACATCATCCACAGAGATTATGTAATTTTAAATTCTTGGGCAGATTCGATGACAATCTGATATAATTTTACAATAGCTAGAAGTACAATTTTTAACAAAAACCATGGATAAATCGCTATAAATCCTCACTAAACTACACAATTACGTCAAGGAAACTAAGTTATTACTAATAATGAAAAATTAATCCATTGTAGTTACTAAAATAGGACAACATGTAATACACGAGATTCAATATTTTTAGGAATATCTCAACGATTACTGGTTATAAATAATGAATAATGAATAAATTATTATATTTAATTTTAAAACTTCTCCTGTTTATTTTTTTAGCATATTTTAATACACTTTTTTCAATGCTAATAATAAAATAAATAAAATCTAAATATAATTAATATTTGGCAAATATTTAAAGAGGAAAGTAATTTATAACTATACCATTGTATATATAATGCTTTTCCTCGTAATAAACTAAAACTTGATTGAAAATTGTGAATTCGTGAATGACTAAACGGTAAGAAAGAGAAATACACAACAATCATATGATTCGGAATATAAATGTTACTTAGAAAATAAAAATTTCGCAATTATTATTCAGTGTTCAAAAGAAAGGGAATTTAAAATAGATTTCTTTTGGAGTAGTAGCTAATAGCTATCCATGTTAATTCATACGGCATTACCGACTGACATCCTTACATTTTTATTACCTACATTTCATTTATGAAACACACACGAAAATAAGACATTGTCATTAAAGTATCGTATAGATACACGCACGCATAAGAACAAGCAGTATAACCGAGAGAAAAAAAGAACAATTGGTATACGAACATCATCATCATCATCATCATCGGTTTTAAGGTCGTATCTCTTACCAAAGTTGCATTCGACTTTCACCTTTCACATATAAATAGCCGAATAATCACGCGTTAACCTCCAATCGCGAGACAAAGGGCAGGAAAAGGAAATTTAACGCAGAGAGCGCACGCCGATCTTGTTTCGCGTCTGTACATATAATATATGTATATATATACGAATACGCGCACACAGGGCAGGATAGGTGTACACGAAGATACGGCTTTTCGAAATATGTTAATACACACATCCCCGAGATGCACCAGCAGTTGGGCGACACAAGTAGGCCGTGACAATTTTCGATGGTGCTCGGGTGCTCGGACACTTTCGAGGACGAGCGCATGTAAAAAAAAAGAGAGAGGGAGAGGAAAAAGTCGCGCGCAAACAAGTACCTAACTATACAATATGTTGAACTTCCGGACCGGATGGGCGAGTCTGATGCGACGTCTGCTTGCTCGCGCGCGCGCCGCCGTGTGCTCAATTCATACTTATAATATATATATGTGGAATAGGGACGCTTTGTATAAATGGTAATTTCCACGTGCCGGTTTTGTCTGCTCGCGTATACGCATCGGCGTTAAACTCGAGTGCGCCTGTATAAACGATAGCGATCGATATGGAATGTATATATACGCTATACGCATATATCGTCCGTGAAAACTATCTTTTATACTAGTGGCGCGTATATGTCAGGATGTAAGATACGAGATATATTGGTGTTTCAATTGAATGTTTACTTTATGAATGAAGGCTTCACATTTCAATTGGCGAACCATGAAAATTCTTACGATTTGTTAATTCGCTTCTACATAGAGACACAGACATTTACGTAGAGATGATTGTTGAATGTAACTTTACAAAACATTGTCTTATGTGGATTTTAATTCATAATAAACAAATATGGCCCCGCATGAATGTAATACATTCGGATAGTGATCAGATTCTTTTAACCCAATAAATATATATGTTAATTGTCCATTTAATACAGTTATCAAAAATATAATAACATTTGACAAATTTAAACATATAATTACTCAAAATATCTATAAACAAAGAAATATACTTAATCTTTGATTGTTAATATCTTCATGATATTACTCCCCCATGGCGATAATCTCCAATGATAATAATCTTACAACTTTTTCCCCATTCGCAAATATTAATTATAACTTTTAAATCAAATCTTTCTAAACTGATAAAAAAAAGTAAATTACGAGGTAACGTCTCGTACACTATTGCCAAACGATGAGCGTAGTATATCTAAATTAAAAAAAAAATAGGAAGTATCAATTTTCTTGGTTAAACATGCAAAGTGAATTAGTCTAATGCGCAGATGAGATAAACATGTATACCTAATAAAAATCAGGGGAGCGGTCGAAGGTTGAGAACTTGAGGTTCGTTTTTACCGCAACCATTACAATCAAGCCATCAGCGCAGATAAGTATCAACGGCATATGCGTTATTTTACATTATCGCATATGTGTATATAGAAATAAAGGTCAAATTCAATAAAGCCTTCAGCGAAAAGATTAACCTCAATATCAGTTTGAGTTTGTTCACACTGTCAATGTAGTAAACGATACTGTACAAGGTGATCGAAATAATGAAAAAAATGTTATAATAATAACACGATTTTAGGTCACGCGTAATTTTATACATGAGGATTGGATAATATTCCAATTAGACGATAGTAATTAAAGAGGATAACTATATATATATATGTGCGATCGAGATGCTTAGATTTTACTCGAATAGTAATCAAAGTAACCCTGGTAACTGTTGAACAATGTGATTTGAGTCATCTTCGAGAACTACCAAATGCTTTTTTAAACTATTTGCAAAAGTGTGTCTATATAGTCATTTATATTACAAAATTAATTTTTTTTAATTGTAATGCAAATATACACAAACACAAAAGGTCCAAACAATTATATGTGTATAGCCAAAATAAAAAAAAATGAAATCTCCCCGGTGCCTTCGACATACTTAGCTCGTTATTCGCTTTCTCTAACTTTCGCTCGCACATTTTCCAAGGGTTTTCGCAGTTTCCGCGTCATACGGAGGGCGCGTGCCAAAAAATCAGCCGGCCTATACGGGCTCGGAGCTCATCTGCGACGGATAATTGGCTTTCGCGGTTACTTGGCATTGAAGAGGAGAAAACGTTACAACGTTATGGCTTTCGAGGCTCGGCGTTGTCTAGATCGGTACACATATACACACGCCAGTCGGTCCTCGAGATGTCGCCGGACTTGACGGAAACCTCGACGCACTATTTTCAGACATTGCGTGTATACACCACAAGTTTATCGAGATATAGGGTTAAACTATACGAACGAGGTTTCTGCGCTTACGTAACTACGCGGGACGATGCTCGATGATTTCATAGTTTCCTTTGACAGCAAGGACTGACTTTCGTATTATATTATACCTATACGCAAACACGCGCTCTACTGTATAGCAGTGTTGATGTATTAGTTGCGCTACCGCGTTACGCGATTCTAAAGGTTGAAAAATCAAACCACTTATGCGGAATCATCAACTTCGATAATGATTCGACGACGTGCCACGATATTGCCTTGACAACAATCATTTTTTTTATTTACATTGTATAACGGCTATTCAAATCTGTGAGCAAAGTAGCTGCGAGTGATATAGTTATTTATTAATAATTGGTCAATAATGTCAATTCTTTTAATTTTAAAACATTTTGTACTATTTTTATAATCTACGAACTTTTTTATTTATTGGAAATTACATTTAAGCTAAATTTTATGAATGAACGTGTTTTTGAAATTATGATAAAACCGAATAAATGATAATCACTCCGATGGTCATTGCAAGTTGTAGGTAAATTTTAATAAAATTTGACAGATTCTTTCGCTAAAAACTATACACTGAAAATAATCGTAGGTAATTAGTTATATTGATAACTAAAACTTGAATATTGATTGCTGCATAAAATATTAAATATTGTTATATGTATGAGTTATAATCGCAAAATATAATTTCATAATAACTATTGTGCTATCACATGTGTAATTATTTACTAGCCAGCACAATAAAACGGCTTTTATGGATTACAAAATTTTAATTAGTTTCGAAACTCGATATCGTTATAGGATAAGCGAAATTTGTGACATCAACATATATAATGAAGAAGAATTTTGTCGTAAGATTATAAAGGTACGGCACTTAATAAATATGTATAACGTCATAGATACAAAAGTACCGAAAAGTAATTATTCAATCGAAATAATTCAAATTCTTTACGTATATGAAAAAGTTAATGAATATAAAAATAAAATGTATGAGCTTTCGAATAAACATAAACTAAAGAAGTGTACGTACGTGAAGGTGTCATTGCGCCAGCAGTGCCGACAACTTTAACGCGGCGAGGGTGCCAAATTCAAAATTGTATGCTATTTTGCATATATCTTACTTATGTTTAGATGCGTGCCTATATGTATACACGACCCATATGTATATATATGTGTGTGTATATATATATATATAGACACACACACACACACACACACACATATATACACAAATATATGTATGTATGTACATATGATATATGTGTGTATATGTATATATGTTTGAAATAAAACAATATATATATATATACAATATATATATATATATATATGCGCATTATTTATTTTCTTTATAATTTAATATGATTATTAAATGGTTGAAATAAAGCAATGTGTACACACACACACACATGCCATTTAATAATCATATTAAATTATAAAGAAAATAAATAATGCGCATATATATATATATATATATATATATATATAAACATCAGTATCGGTACTTATGGTGACATTACGTGTTATCTTGGTGTTTTGAGGTTATAAAACATATGTAACGACTCAGATATAAGGGGGAGAATATTAATTGATAAAATAATGCATAAAAAACCAATAACCCAAATATCCAATAACCCAAATACCTAAATACCCCTCACGGGTAAAAAAGCACACTTTGACCTTATAATATTAATGAGGATTGAAGTTATAACCTCATTCGAAGTGCCGGAGGCCGAGGCCTCCGGCACCTCGAAAGACGTTATAACTCCAATCCTTCATTAATATTATAACGTCAAAGCGGGGCTCACAAAGCTAATTTTTCCGATTTTTGTGTTCGCATAAGTACCGATTCATCAATTTATATATATATATTGTTTATTTCAACCATATACATATACACACATATAACATATGTACATACATACATATATTTGTGTGTGTGTGCGTGTGTATATACACACATATATTACATATGGGTCGTGTATACATATATAGGCATACAATTTTGAATTTGGCGCCCTCGCCGCGTTAAAGTTGTCGGAAACGTATCGCAGCTAAACCTAAACACATTGCGTTGCCTTCTTCATGAAATAACGTAAAATTGGCCATTTTGATCAAAGTTCCTCGTATACTTACTCACCAAACTCGGAGTTCCTATCGCGGGGGCGAAGAGCGAAAAAACAATCCGCTATACTCGGAGTCTGCGCGCAATCGAGCATGAAATGGCTCATGGGACCTTGAACGCCGCATATTTGACCTTGACTCGCGTATACGCGGCAATGTAAACGCGACGTGCACGCGCGTAATGTGCAAGCATCGCGCGCGACCGGGTTCTCTTCGTCTGGTATCAATCGGTTTTGCCTCACGTCCAGTCGGCCCTATGTATATAGAACAAAATAGCAAATGCTTTTTCCCTTGCTGCGCATATCATCACGGAATTCGTCGTAGGTAATTAGTTATATTGATAACTAAAACTTGAATATTGATTGCTGCATAAAATATTAAATATTGTTATATGTATGAGTTATAATCGCAAAATATAATTTCAAATAACTATTGTGCTATCACATGTGTAATTATTTACTAACCAGCACAATAAAACGGCTTTTATGGATTACAAAATTTTAATTAGTTTCGAAACTCGATATCGTTATAGGATAAGCGAAATTTGTGACATCAACATATATAATGAAGAAGAATTTTGTCGTAAGATTATAAAGGTACGGCACTTAATAAATATGTATATGCCATAAATACAAAAGTACCGAAAAGTAATTATTCAATTGAAATAATTCAAATTCTTTGCGTATCAAAAAGTTAATGAAAATAAAAATAAAATGTATGAGCTTTCGGATAAACATAAACTAAAGAAGTGTATACGTTAAAGAAAGGGTCCATGTCAACGCGCCAGAATGACATTGCGCCAGAAGCGTATTACGGACGGTTTCCAATTGAGAAGAGAAGGTGTCATTGCGCCAGCAGTGCCGACAACTTTAACGCGGCGAGGGTGCCAAATTCAAAATTGTATGCTATTTTGCATATATCTTACTTATGTTTAGATGCGTGCCTATATGATACACGACCCATATGTATATATATGTGTGTGTATATATATATATATAGACACACACACACACACACACACATATATACACAAATATATGTATGTATGTACATATGATATATGTGTGTATATGTATATATGTTTGAAATAAAACAATATATATATATATATATATATATATATATATATGCGCATTATTTATTTTCTTTATAATTTAATATGATTATTAAATGGTTGAAATAAAGCAATGTGTACACACACACACACATGCCATTTAATAATCATATTAAATTATAAAGAAAATAAATAATGCGCATATATATATATATATATATATATATATATAAACATCAGTATCGGTACTTATGGTGACATACGTGTTATCTTGGTGTTTTGAGGTTATAAAACATATGTAACGACTCAGATATAAGGGGAGAATATTAATTGATAAAATAATGCATAAAAAACCAATAACCAAATATCCAATAACCCAAATACCTAAATACCCCTCACGGGTAAAAAAGCACACTTTGACCTTATAATATTAATGAAGGATTGAAGTTATAACCTCATTCGAAGTGCCGGAGGCCGGAGGCCTCCGGCACCTCGAAAGACGTTATAACTCCAATCCTTCATTAATATTATAACGTCAAAGCGGGGCTCACAAAGCTAATTTTCCGATTTTTTGTGTGTCGGCATAAGTACCGATTCATCAATTTATATATATATATGTTTTATTTCAACCATATACATATACACACATATACATATGTACATACATACATATATTTGTGTGTGTGCGTGTGTATATACACACATATATATACATATGGGTCGTGTATACATATATAGGCATACAATTTTGAATTTGGCGCCTCGCGCGTTAAAGTTGTCGGCACTGCTGGCGCAATGACACCTTCTCTTCTCAATTGGAAACCGTCCGTAATACGCTTCTGGCGCAATGTCATTCTGGCGCGTTGACATGGACCTTAAAGAAACGTATCGCAGCTAAACCTAAACACTTGCGTTGCCTTCTTCCTGAAATAACGTAAAATTGGCCATTTTGATCAAAGTTCCTCGTATACTTACATCACCAAACTCGGAGTTCCTATCGCGGGGCGAAAGCGAAAAACAATCCGCTATACTCGGAGTCTGCGCGCAATCGAGCAGGAAATGGCTCATGGGACCTTGAACGCCCGCATATTTGACCTTGACTCGCGTATACGCGGCAAATGTAAACGCGACGTGCACGCGCGTAAATGTGCAAGCATCGCGCAGGCGACCGGTTCTCTTCGTCTGGTATCAATCGGTTTTGCCTCACGTCCAGTCGGCCTATGTATATAGAACAAAATAGCAAATGCTTTTTCCCTTGCTGCGCATATCATCACGGAATTCGGACAGATAGGTATCCTACCTTTTCGCCAATTTAATTGAAAATAAACATATCTATCTCTTAGAAAGTGGATTGCTGATGTTAGTAAAGACATTAGAAATTATACTAATTTATTTTGTATCATATATTTTTAGTTTAACAACAAGTCCATTCTTTCTTAAGACTATATTAATATCTTCAAAATGGTAAAATTAAATGAGTATATATATACTCAAATATTAAAAAATAATGTAAATTAAAACTATTGTATAATTTTTCAACAAGAAAATAATGATTGGACTCCTATATATTTTATACAGTTAGTTTTTTTGTAATAAAATAAAATTCAAGTGAAAATCTTGGAAAGTATTGGAAATTTCAATCAATTCCGAGGAAATCGGTAAAATTTCGGCATTTCTAATAAAAATGGAAAATCCGGAGGACTTGTATTAAATTCCAACGAAGTTACTGAGAAATTCAGAGATTTTCAATTTACATATTATACTTTAAAAGAGTTTAATACTTACATTGTTATTCGAAAAAACGAATTATTAAATAAAATAGTAACCGTCCGTTTATTCGACAGAAAAAATATCAATTAAATACAAAACATATATTTTTGATATGGTAATAAAGTACCATTGAACGAGCTTACTGACAAATAGTCCAAGATAATAAGTAAAACAATTTTACCGTATTACCCATGTATAGTGCCAAACAATTCAGCGAATCGTAAAACGATAAAGCAAAGTCCTTGCATAGAATCGAAAATAGATTTAACGGATCGATCATATTTTCACGGGCACGACACAATGGTCAGTAAAAGGTATATGTATAACCTCCAAGCGTTGCCTCGATGACGTCGATAACCTAAAATAAATGAATTCGCGCACTCGTCACACTTTTCCGCGTAACGATTCGTTTCCGGCATCGGGGACATTCTCGTAACTAAACAGGTATACTTGTCAACTATTTTAAATTTTGGACTACGATGTTTTACACACTTTTTAAATATGAATACGAATAATCTACATATTTGAACTCCGAATATGCTTAGTGCAATTATACGGATTCATAATTAAATCATTTAAATCTATATAACAATTTTGTATCAAAAACGTGTACAATTTGTTTTATATATTTTCGCTGCTATACAAATTTTCTTTGATTTACTCAAATCGTTTATATATAAATGCGTATAAGTAAAAATAACTTAAACAAAACACTTTCCACAAACCGGTACTTATGTACAATTCGAAAAGCTGCACATAACATTCGATTCGTAACAAAAGAAAGTGCGATCGAGAAATCGAATTAAATATATCAAATTATACAAACAAACGGACGGCGATTTCATACGGTATTCAAGTTGATTTGATGCCAAAGACGCGCGATTATTCTATCCATATAAATCCATGATAGTAAGTACGGTAAAAACTCTCCGAAGAAAAGAAGAGAATATTATTATTATACCTTTAGCCCTGTTTCACCACGGGAGCGAGAATCGCAAATTTCTCCGAGGTCGCGTGCTCCATCGGGACGCATGGCTCGCTTTCTCGCGATGAGCGCCCGTCATTGGAATCGGGTCATTCGCGAGATCGCCCGCGTTATATGCCCCGGAGAAAGTGAGAGTTTTACACGGCGACACGATGCTGTGCGAAAAAATATAGATATACCTACGTGTATATGCACGTATACATTCGTGTTCGTTTCTACCACCCGCGTTCGGTAGCAGCCGCAAGGAAACGCCAGGTTGCATGTGAAAGATGCGCCGTTTAACCTCGATCTCACCTCGATTCTTCGTTTTTATGGACCTACGATACGGAGAGAACAAATGGTGTCTTGTGATAGTCGATCGCGTTTACGAGTGTATACTATAAATTTTTATCGCGCGATTAACGTCGTCGACCCTACAGTAATAACTTGTCGGTATACATATATATACATATAGTCCATATTATGACACTAATTTTCTCAATATCAATTGGAAACATTACGATTGCTGACATAAAAAATACCATTTGTGTGCATAATGCTTAATCTATTAATATTGGATAAAAAAATGATAAGTTTTCAAAAATAATTAGGCACTATTAATATTATACATGCAATACTATTCATTTTTATTTTAAAATGCTTCGATAAATTCAATGTCATTTTTCAAAATCTTACATCGTTGCCAATGAGTTTCATTGATTGACACCTATAGTATTTTTTAATTAAAGAATTAACTATTCTTGATTAAAAGAAGGGAAACATTTCACAAGAAAATACGTTTTCTTCGATTAAAAACAAATCAAGCTACTAAACTGAGATACAGTTGAATTTACAACGTATGATATTAGAATAATAAAAGGTGAGTTATACAGATCACATCTTTCACGATTGCAGATGGAGAATGGTAAAGGAGTCTACTCGTATATGCAGAAGGAAATCCTTCTTCTGGAGCTCTCGCACGCGCTTCTTTTCTCTCGCGGTTCGTCCGTCTTATCGTGGGCGTCTCTGACCCGTTAACCCACTTATGTCCCTTAGATGATCTCTCGCGCACACGCCTCGCTATATTCGTTATATTGTACCGAAATAGGCAATATAAGATGACGAGCCGATATTCGCGGGATGAAGATACTTAAGTATCGATATAGATGAAACTAGCGTCTCACGAGTGATCGGTGAAAGTGTTTTATCTTGTGTTTGGCAGGCTTTTACAATCTATTTTGTATACCGACTTTAATGAGTCTTGAGTCGCTTTTTCCAGGAGAACTAGTAAATCTACATCGAATTTACGATGCGTGTCCATCAGATAGGAGAAATAATAATACGCTAAATTCATTATTTTATATACATGCTTTTTTTATAAAATTGCATTACAATTATTCAAAATTTTTTTATACAATGAGAAGCTATGTACATGTACAATAACTACAAGGTAAACGTAAAATTAAGCTATTCGATAAGATTATTGTTAAATACTATAATTGTGTCTAATTATCAAGAACATAGACATATATAGCTAATATTATGCAAATTGCTTTTATATATAATGATCATTCTTTATTATTTGCCATTCTTAAAATAATAGATAATTTTGGAAAAAATTAATTAAATCCATTTTACAAATATATATGTACAATATTTATAATACCTTGATTGTTTAAGAATACAAATATCTTTTATTTAAAAACTACCGATGATAACAGGTTACTAAAATACGTAACCAAGAAATTTCATCTGCATTAATGCTTTACATATTAAAGAAAATTGCAACAAATCGTAGGTATAATTGTAACGATGCTTTGTAAATATATAAGGGAAGCTACGACATTACTTATTTAAAATCAAAGTTACAAAAGTAATAAAAAAATAATTGAAAATTTCGACTAGACATAATTATTTAAAACATAATTGTTTATATTCTAAGTATAAAAAGTTTATATACAATGGTTTTTTGTAACTTCCATTCATATTAGGGTACAAGTTTTTAACTTTTAATTCGCATCTACTTTCTCTGAGTTCAAACTTTGGTTTGAATGCCTATCTGTAATTGCTTACTGTTTAGAAGCGATTAAAACGATATTTTTTAAAACGAAGAATTCACAATCATTTGTTTTATCTATATCTTTCCAATATTTACTCTATATCAGTATAAGCGCAAACGGAGTTTGACAACAAATTGAAATAAAATTAAAATATTAAGCAAATAAACGATGTTATAATATAAATGTTAAAAAACCAATAAAATGATAAAATAAAAATTAACTTAATTCGTATTTCCAAGTTTTTCTTGAATTTCTTGAAATGATTTTCCTTTAGTTTCTGGCAATAAAAATAGTGAAAATGGAACACACAACATACATAATACAGCATATATCCAAAACAAATAAGCATACCCAATTAGGTAGGATAATTGTTGATAACTTTTTAATACTATAAAACCAACAACCGACGCTGCGACGTTTGCCAAACAAGATCCAGTACTTTTTATATTATCCGAAAATATTTTACTTAAAATCGTACTAGGCACTATTAAAAATCCAATTACATACATAATTTCATAAAACTGGATGGATACTATAGTCATCCATTGTAAACTTCGATTATCATACTTTGCATCTAATAGAAAAAAATACGTTCCTAACATTATCCAGGCTATTGAAGTCCCTATGCCTGCTATACTAAACAAAAATTTTCTACCTAATTTGTCAACTAATTTTATTGCAAATATTACTGCTATGGATGTAACACACATATTGTAAATAGGAATTTTTTTAGGATCAATCACGTCAATTTTTCCATTCACTAAAATTTCTTCCGCATAAGACGTCATCACCAATGAACCATTGAAGATCGTTAACGTGTAGACCATTAAAACGATAAAGATGGATCGCCAAACTGGTTGAGATTTGAACATTTGAAGTTTTTGCCTTAGAGTACTATTGTCAGCCTCAACAAAAGCTCTAACTTCATCGAATCGACTAGAATTATTATAAAAAGCAATTGACTTTTCAGTGTTTTTGACATTATTTGACTTCATAACGTAATACGGAGAATCTTCAAGCCACATGAATAACAATATTCCTAATAAAGACAAAGCTAGATAAACTGCACTAGACACTCGTGGAAGTAAATACGTTTCTCCTGTCATACTGATAAGCATTCCTAATGGTAAAGCAGTTACAGCTATGGAAACCAAAGTTCCACGAATTTTGGAAGGCGATATCTCACCTACGTACAGAGAAAAACTACCAAATATAATTCCATAAGCACATCCAGCAAAAGCTCGAGATACGTAAACACATTCTTTAGATACTCCAATCACCAAAAGTATCCAAGAAATACTCATTATTATAAATGAACACAATACTGTTTTCTTACTGCCTAGTAGTTCAACGAGTAAAATTTCCATTATAGCACCTGGGACTCCGCCGAGTGATCCTAAAGCTACCACCCAGGATATATCATTCGATGTCATTGGAATGCTTGAATTTGTTGCACTGAATCGCGTCACATTTGGCGAAGGCCAACCCATTATAAATCCTACCTGTAATACTGCTAACCATACTGAAAATAAACAATGCTTATTAATGGCTTATTATTTTCATTATTATTAGCCTATATTACTTAACAAATATTAGGAAAATTCTGTTCGTGAATAGTAGAACCTAAAGTTACCAAGAAGTAGATGCACTAAAACCGAAATTTTCTGCCCGTTCCCCAACATATGTAAATGTCAATAACGTACCTCCTATTGCTGCAACCCACTGACTGTAACAACTAACGTACATGTTTATTTCTGGTATAGTTGTAATGTTACATTTGTTTTTTGCAAATAAGCTGTTACGATTTTTTGTATGCGATAAGTTAACAATTAAAATATTATCCACAAAAGTAATACTGTAGATAAAAAGAACTTTTTTCGATTTATTTTTAACAATTATTATAAAAATTAGTACACGTA
Source organism: Theocolax elegans (assembly GCA_026168455.1). Classification (NCBI taxonomy): domain Eukaryota; kingdom Metazoa; phylum Arthropoda; class Insecta; order Hymenoptera; family Cerocephalidae; genus Theocolax; species Theocolax elegans. The sequence continues at coordinate 86,003,990 of CM047425.1, read as the reverse complement.
TATATTATAAAAGAATATTGTGTGCATGAAAACAGAGTAATTAATTATTTACATTATTATCTTATATTAACATTATATTATAATTAACAATTAAAACAGGATATCGCAATAATTTACTTATACACTTAATTGTTGTTCGCGTTAAATCTACGTAATTCTGGTAAAAAATAATCGATCATGTGATACTATGTTGTACTATGCGATTTCATTGATTTTTTTCTATCAAACAAGAAAGTACAAAAATACTTAAAATATAATATATACATAAACAAAATTTCGTCTCAACTCGATATGTACAGTAATTACATATATAAATGGAACTTATTTTAAAAACAATTATTTTAAACGTATAAACTAGTACAATTAACTAAAAATATAAAATATTTAACAAATTATTTTACAAGATCGTTTTGAATTTCTTGAAAAGTTTTTCCTTTTGTCTCGGGCATGAAAAATATTGCACATGGAACAGCTAGTAAACACAAAACAGCGTGAATGCAAAATACGTATGCCTCTCCAATTAAGTCAACCAACGGTTGAAAAGATTTCGTAGCGATGAATGCAAAAAGAGAAGCGGACAAAGCTGCTACGCAAGCTGCCACGCTTTTCGCGTTCTCTGGAAATATTTCGCTCAATACTGTGCTAGGAACTGACGTAAATCCAATGGAGTAAGTTACTAAATACATAAGAATAAAAATAATTGGCAATGCTTGCAATTTTTCTGAATCATAGCCGGATTGTAAAAGATAAAAATGCATTCCCAGTCCAGCCATCGATATAGCCGTACCAATACCAGAGGCCATTAATAAAATTCGTCGACCAAGTTTATCGACTAACCTTACGATCACAAAAGTCGATATTATGCTCATAATATTAGCGTATATTACGCATTCTTGAGGATTAATTAAATTACTTTTACCGTTAATGAGAATAGTTTCCATGTACGACAAAATGACTAGAGAACCACTTAAATGTGGCAAGATAAATAATACTATAATGAGAACTATTGACTTCCTCAGTGAAGGTGATTTAAACATTTGAAGTTTAGTATGTAAATTCTGACCCGCATCGACTTCAACGAACTTTCTCACTTCCTCCAATTCTTTATCCGCGTCATCGATACTGGTATTGTAAAAAATAATCGATTCCTTAGCTAATTCAGGCTTGTTTGTCTTCATCAAGTAGTAAGGTGAATCCATAAGCCATAAAAATAACATTATAGCCAATAAACTTTGAACCAGATAAATGGAACTACATACTTTCATCGGTAAATAGGATTCTGCTATGGTACCAATAGCAACTCCGAATGGATTACCAGCTGCCGCTGCAGAGATGACGGCTCCGCGAATCCCACATGACACAACTTCCCCCAAATAAATGGAAAAGCATATGTAACCCAAACCACAAGTGGTTCCACTCAAAAACCGGCTAATGTACAACCATTCGACTGAATTTGCGATTATTAAACAGGTCCACGATGCGGCGAAAATAATTAGCGTTATCAATATAGTTTTCTTGCTACCAAATAATTCTATAATGAAAGATCCTATGACAGCGCCGATGACACCACCAAGACCACCGAGAGACGCTACCCAAGATGCTTCGACTGGTGACAATGGTATCGATGAATTCGGTGATGTCAGTCGCGGTAAATTTGGCGATGCCCATCCAATTGATATTCCGATCTGCATCAACAGAGTGAATACTGAAATAGTATCAATTAAAATAAGAATATTAGTTATCGGTAAGCCAATAATTTTGTCTTCTTTATTACTTTACAACGCTCATTAATAATCAATCATATTTTATCTACTAATACATATTTTAAAATTTTGTCTCAATAATATGACTCAAAAAGTAAATAAGAAGTAAACGAAAACGATATTATTATTTTTGTATTACAGAAACGACGAATTATCTACTAAAATTATCTAATAACAATTATTACGAGTTATATTAGAATACGCAAACTTTAAATTTTTGGGTAACTCGTAAAACTTGTGTAAACGTTGCCAAGAAAAGATTATTATACATAAAAGGTTAAAGGTAACTTATGAAAATTATATAGTTACTGTAAATAAACAAAAAGTAAACCACATTTAAGAAAACATTGTTACAACGTACCTCCTACTGTTGCAATCCATTGTACATAAAATTTGTAGTTGATCTTCATTTTGTTCACTTTGTGTATAGTATACTGCAGTATTATTCTGCAGCTTTCTACTATTTATACTGGACTAATCTTACTTCCGCACCGAGTGGATAACTGAAAAAATGCACCATTCATTGATTCAACCAAGAATAATTTTGATTAGATAAATAATTTCGATCACACCATTCGAAATGTTTAAATTTGTACAGAATTTTACACTGCACTACATTGAATGAAAAGTACACGGAAATCATAATGTAAAATTTAATTACGTAATATGATTTTTCTAAGCAGTTTAATTTTATTTGATTTTTGAATTATTAACATTAGTTTGAAAGCACAAAATTAATTGACTATCAATGATTGCAAAGATATAATAATGTATTGATCCACATTACTATTAACAGGAAATTGCACCATGTTGTTCTAGGCTGAGTCTCGCAACTACTTGATATTTCTATTCTGCCACTTAGTTGCCTCGAATTAGTGCCCATAAAAATAATTTCCACAATCAGTAATATGATAAGATACATATAGTAATCTAATTATTTTTACAATTGCAATCTCTGTTTATTATATAAGATATGTCTTTGTCTCATTATTTATATAGTTCAACTTGTTATTGTTATTTACTTTAGCTTATAATCAATATAAAATCATGACTATAATTGTACATAATATAAACCTCTAACTTTCTAATATTTATTTATTGCACAATGTTGCATTTAGTAAAATTATTAGGATTTCTACTTTAAATCAACCCTTTTTTATGTATTATATGATTCGACATATATTTAAAAAAAATAATTAAATAGAAATAATCAAAAATAAAATGTTTTTATAAATTTATTACTTTAAGATTAGGTCTCAGTGAAGTCAATAAATTAAAATAATATTTATACACTATCATCAATGACTACTAAATAAAAACTGTTCTTTTAAGTTTATTTTAAGAAAATTGAAATATATTTATTGTATAGCAGATTTAATCGACAGTTACTACTTTATTTCAAATACAATATACATATCTTTCAAAACGTTGTTTAGATAAATTTCGTGACCCAGAAGTGAACTGTTCTTGCATATTTAAGAGTGCATCGTTTGAAGATAATGTTAATTGGCGAACAGTGGATAAAATAATACACTTGACTGCAATTAGTAGTTCTTTATATTCTTAGTATGATAGCCTTATATTATAATCTTAGACGAAATAAATAATTCAGTCAAGTACTTTTTATCTTAAAATCATTATTGGTTAAATCGCTTATTTTGTTCTAAGAAATCATTAGAAAGCTTAAATACATTCAGAGAACAGATATAATTTAAAAATTAGTTTAAACAGAGCCGTTTCTTGTAAATGCGCAAGCAATGAAAAATTCATTGAGTATAAACTAACTTTGTGTATTCTGTAACGTCATAACAAATTGACATATATAACATCTGTTCAATTTAAATTTTCGTATCATATCGATTTTTTAAAATTATTTCCTATAGAAAAGAAGTTTTGGAATTCATAACTTTTTAAATATTGCGAAGAGTAAGATTTATAAGAGAATCTATCTATACTGCTTTATGGGTCGATTGCAAAAATTTGAAAATTATTCATCAAAATAATTGGATGGTTTATTCATGGGTCAATATATAAAATGCAAATCGAAATCAGAAGTTCTAAAATAAAGTCGTTATAATAAAATAAAGAGAGTTTGAGGGACTCGTAAGTGGTTAATTCACGGCAAGCCCGTCGCTGACATTGAATTTTTTTCTTCGGCCGCGACCTCGCGGCTCGCGCGTCGCTAATGCCGTCCTGGACTGAAATGAAAGCGAGAACGGAGCGCCACTTAAGTCGCCTAGTTCTCGCGCGAGCTCACTCGGTTTTGGGGTCGTGACCTACTTAGCGCGCGGCGCCCTATGATTGAAGTACACTCACCGGCCGTGACACGGCGCGTCTGCCCGCTATATGTATTTGCTTACACATGTGCGCGCACACACACACACCCGTAATTACAATACGAGTAGGCATGTTGCGTGCGCCAGCAAATTTACCGCCAGGGCGCTTACCGACAAAAACCGCGTTCTCGGGTCGCCTCGTCCGAAGGCTTGAGCTTACCTGACCTTTGAAATCGAGCGCTTCGCGATTAGTGGTATTAAGCTTACGACTATTAGGGGATTTCCAATTATTTGCCAACTACTTATAATATACAAAATAATACCGATCGTGCTTTCGTAACTCGAAAATACAAATTCTTCGTATATAGCTATGGTTCTCGCTAAGAAATTATACAATGTATCTTAATATAATGAAAAATTCAAAACCGAAAGCAGTTGCGCAGCTTGATGTACTTAGGTAAATATACACTAAAACAATTTTCTAAAAATTTCAAATTAACATTTTCATCTCAGTTAAAAGTAAAATATGTTCTATACGTTTGAAATCTAATTAATTTATTTGCTTAAAAATAAAATGAAATACTGTTACAATATCGAATAAAGCTAATACTTTATCACGTAATATAAATAACAGTTAATTTGTCAATAGTCAGAATTTAGTTTAAGGACGTTTGTAGAATAATGAAAATTAGGTTCTAATCGAAGATCACGATCATTTTTCATTGACGGCATTAAATTAAAAACAATTTTATGCGCAAACTACATACAAAACGCCGTGCGAAATATGTAAATGTTTTCCATTGTACGTATCTTTAATGAATTTACTTGACAGATTCATCATTTTGTTCTTTAAAAGCAACACTTCGTGACACATAGAGTTTATAATTAAGTTAATTCTTATCAATAGCTTTCAATAAAAGAAAATATAGTGACATGTGGAACTCAATAAATTGCATTTAACTAGAATATAGTAATTTAATTGTAATTTAATAGGTAATAAACAAATAAATATTTAATTTCTAATATAATTATAAAAATAATTTCAAATGTAGAGCACATCTTTTTTGAAAGTTACTACGAAGATACCTATATATGCGGTTTAATTGTACAATGAAGTATTCAGCGTGGCAAAGGGTAGGACATTTTGGTTATAAAACACGGATAATAAAATTTTATGTGGTTCTCGCACTTTTACGAGATTACGCGCCAGTCCTCTGGATCAATCTTAACGTATATTCTCTATCGCGTAACAAAATCCGTCGTTTAATGAATACCTTGACCCATGCAAGGATTAGCAGTTAATTTTGCTTTAGTGTATTAATATTATAAATTGTTAACAAATTTGTTGTTTGTCAACATATATTGCTTCAATAATTGGAATTATTTTATTTAAATATATTAATTTAAACTATTTTAAGTTCATAACATTTTCCGATATTTCACACAAGTGTAAAATTCACAATATAAATTAAAAGAAATTTAGTTTGTGTTATAAAATTTTTTAAACTGGGTGCCAACGATGTATTAATAATTAAATTGCTAATATATTATCAACAAAAATACTGTATACATTTATATTTTTAGAAAGATTATTACAAAATTTCTTTTTATCGTAAATAACTAACAATGATCGTTTGTAACGTAAATAAATATATATTTTACTAAAATATATATTATCCATACTCAATTAATCTTTTTGATATTATGTTTGAAAATTTGCATCTTACCATAAGTTAAAAAATTAAAATATCCACATTTATCGGGTGCGCAAACACGCCCTACATCATAAATTTATCCAATTTGTAGTTTAAGAAACCGAGCAAAATTATAAATTATTTAATAAAAAATTATCACCGCTCTCAGATAATACAAAAATACTTCCTTGCATTGATTATGAAGTGAAACGATCGGCGATGAGAGCGCGTAAGATCATTTATCTTTAATTAATAACCGTGAGCTGTAATAAAACAGTAAATGCTGTTGGATTCAACTTTATTGTTATTCAAAACGGAAATCACCAATGTAATTGCACTATTATTCACAAATTATATGACAATTTGCAAAACAACAAAAAACGAATAAAAATGTAGACAAAATAGTTTCAAATGTGTCATTATATTAATGCATTTATTATACATAAATAAAAATAATTATCTTTTAATCAATAAATAAGTTTTTTTTCTAAATGTAAACTCACCATTTGAAAAGATAAACATGATGATTCTTTAAAATGTTTAATTTTATCAAATATCATTATTTCTTTACATTTTTTGCAAAAAATCTGAAATACTGAAAATTAGGTTTCTTTATCAGTTAATAAAAAAAATTACTTAATTTTAAAATTAATTTTCAACGATGTGAATGAAACGACATCGAAAATCTGTTGTAAAAATAGAAAACTAAAAAATCATCTTAAAGTCGTTTTACCCAGCTGATTCACCTAACTCACCGTAAGTTTCAAATTTTTCCGAATATTACCTATGTAAGTACACACGACCAGGCGTACGCGTGCGCGCATGCTTCTTGTCCCTGTGCTGTCTCATTTATTGCTTTATGCATTTACGATTATTGATATAGGCGCGTGCACGGCACCAAAATACACGTGTACATTTTGTCGGTACTCTGGGTGTGCAAGACGACGCGTGGCACGAGCAGGTAGTGGTATAGTGTGAATTTTCTCCTCGTGGAAAGAGAGTAAGGCTTGTAAAATTAAGGAAACTTATGAGGCAATTTATTAGTCTCCAGTTATTAGGGTACAAGGCAATACAACAAACGATATGCTTCATAATTTTTGAAGAATTTTCTCAATGGAATTCGTTATTTTGGAGAGTTTATTTGCTCGATTATGGAGAAAGTTTAGATGGGTTTCGGAAAAAAAAGTTCCGTCATACTTTTTCGACGTCGACCTGTTATTTACGACCAATTTATTGCACTTACCGAAAACTTAATTTAATACTTAGTTGATTCAACTTTTTTCAGAATGTCGTTGACATTCATCATAACCATTGTAAAATTTGCATTTTTTATATAATGTTAAACAAGAATTATTAACATAACAAGCTACATAATAATGAACAAAAAATGAAAGAATTATTTGATAATAATTATTACTGTCGGGAAGCAAAAGGATTTGTGACCTGATTATATGAACTAATCAAATAGAAGTAAAAAAAAAAGAGTTTCTAAGACTTAAGCGCTTTCGTTCACCTATATCCCTCCGAATGACACACAGCTCGAGAATCCAATGAAAAAGGCTCAATTCCCGTCCGCTCCCATTAAAGTGTTTGGTCCAGCCTTGCGCGGTCGTCCTCATCCCAAGGAGCCCACGAAGCAGATGTTTCGGCCCATTCGGGTCCTTTCGAAATAGAAAGCTGCTTGCGAGGACGTTGCGAAACCAACTCGCCGCCTTGTACCTCGTCCCCTGGGCCAGCTTATAAGCGTTACGTATTACACGTGTGTGTGTGAGTATACATATATATATGTGTGTGAGTGCGGGCGCGTGTGTGTTCGGGACCACCCGAAATTTTGCGCAATCCTTGCGGCTCCTCTTTTCTTTTAGCGAACGATGACGAGCTCTTCCGATGGCAGAAAGAGCTCAAAGTAGGACAATGGGTGGGAATGGTCGTTTTATAACGGATACATTCGAGAGATTTCGTCGTTCCATTTTTTCTTCGTAATTTTCTGCGCTTATATTATTTTCAGTTTGTGTGCGAGTGCAAGCTTTAGAAGGGAGTTGTTTCAATATTGCGGTTTCACTTGTTGCGTGCTATCATTGACCTATAATTTTAACATTTTTCTTTGCCATTATACATGTGTATAGAACGTGAACATTTTTATGTCAAGTGCATTCGCTTTTGCGCCCGTGTCAATGAAATTTAATGTTTGGCATTATTATAAATGAGAGGGACATTCAAATCTACCAGAAAAAGAAAACACTTGTGTAAACTATTCAAGGTTTTATCAGTACTAATTAGTTCATTCATTATAAAATATCATTATTATTAAGAATTTTTACAGGGAAAAAAGTTTGACAGTAAACCTGAGATATATCACCTGCTTAACGACAACTAAGCTGAAAAGCCATACTGGACAAATGTTTTGACAATTACTCCGCGTAGAATGTATGTAATGAAGTCAATTATGTACATATGGAGCAAAACAAATTTAATGTTACATTTATATAGACGGAGAAAAATATGTATTATTAAGAATTACTATACTTTTCAGTAAAGAAATCACAAACTGTCAAAATCTCTCAACTGTCAACAATCAAAATTTTTTTATTTTTACTAAAATTTTGCTAGATTTCGTCAGACTGTGATTGTATTATTAAAAACTATGGTAATTTGTAAAGTAACATTTCTCTCCGTGTATGATTCGATTTTTCAATAGTAAAATTTTTGATTATCTGTATACTTTATTTTAATTTTATTTATTTAAAAAAATGCTTCAGCTTCGTAATATATAAAAATGTAGGTTTAAGATTTCATTTATAATCAATATAAAAATGTAATTTTTATTAATTTTCTTATCAATTCCTTGTTTCTATAAGGAATAAATACAAAACAAAAATGCATACGAGTTGGTAAACCATAAATATTTGCAGTTGCGATAATTAAACAAGGGAAAGGCCAAATACAGATGGAGGAGGCAACTCATCCGTTTTGTCACACGCGCACGCCTGTGAATTAACAGCAACTATCAGAATCGACGGACGAATATGAAAAAAAAGGAAGAGAGATCGGAAGCTCGCGAACAAAAGTGAAAGGTGCGGCGAACCGAAAACCCATAAGTGAAAGAGGGAGAGAGCGCGTCATTTAGCCCCGGGATCGCGAGAAGAAAGTGAGAGCGAGATCAGGCAAAATAGAGAAAAGGCTTGTTTGTTTTATACGAACGGCAACCCAGAAACCCGGTTTCGCATCCCCTCCTTTCGGTATTTTTTCGAAAATCGACGTACACATATACATATGTATATACATGTGCACACACCCGCGCGCGCGTTCGCGAGCCATGTCAGAGGGGAAAGTGTAATACCGAACGAGAGCAACCGGGGGAAAGTGAAAGCTGAATTTCCGGGGTTCCGGCGATCGCTCGCCAAACTGTCGTTTCCATCGACCCAAGACGGTTATTAATGACACCGGTTACATGGTTACGTACACCCGCGTTCACGTTATTATACCTTCCGTATAGTTGCACATTCTCGTAATTTTACCGTTTCATCGAATTCATCGAATTCATCGAACAATGATAGTTTTTCTATAGGTGCAGCTACCTTTCTTTTTAAACGTTCACTCGAACGATGCATTCAAATTTATTTAGCGTTTTTCATCCTTCTCTAAATTTCATACAGAATGCAAAGAATGTAAATAAATTAATTATAAATTTTTAATATTTGGTTCCATCTTTATAGAAACAGTTTATTTTTAAGAAGAGGATTTCGGATCCAAACTATATAAGATAAATTTAAAAATCATGTTTATTAAAACACTTTTTTAATAAGAATTGCAAACAATATTTTACTCATCATTTTAAGTCAAAAGATGGATATAATACATACTAAATAACATAATCGTGCAGTATTTTGAAAATTGTATTTATAGTATTGAATTTGATATTGATTTATAAATTAAAAAAAAGGTATATTAATTAGACTAAATACAAGGATTTGCCAGATAAGATTATGAAATGGTATCATTATATGAGTATGTATAGAATATGAGAAAACGCTAATGCTTGTAAATTCAAAATGAATTAAATGATAATCATCAACAAAACCCACAAATGCAATGTGATAGATAAACATGTAATTTTCTTCTTAGTATTAGTAAAATTTGAAACAATTTCACCTTCGTTTTAAAAATTCATTTAATTATTGTGCACCTCTCGAGTTGAGCGAGAGCTCTCAAAAGTTGGCATACATTATGCATGCACTCTCTTTTAACAGTTTTCAACTCGCAGCAATATTTCCTGGCGTGATGTCTGTAATTTTTTTCGACGCCTTAGCCTGTCTTGTTATTATTTATTACGTTATATAGATGCATACAATGCATGATTATAATATTGTTTTACATGTCTTCATTCAAGTAAACACGAAAATATGTATATATACAATATTATGGCAAGTATAATGAATGTTTATATAAATAAGGAAGCCAACAATAGAAACATTTATTACAGTTTCGACTTTTTGAATATAAATATATTAATACGGAACGAAAGTTAGGTACCTTTTTAACCTACTTTCGACAAAAAAAGTTATAATCATTTATCGCAGTACCAACAGCGGCATTAAGTAAAAAATGCGTATTAAGGTATCCATTATACAGTAATGTGGAATTTATACATATTCAATTGGTATTTATTTCTAACAAATAGCAGCATCCAAGTTAATACATCATCGTTTTTTTTTTACTTCAAAATTAACACAATAGCACCTCAAAGAATATGTGTTAAAAGTCTGCTGCATCGTAACTATAGTGAGATTACTAATTGATATAAACGTAGTTTATTATAAGTAATATTGCAAAAAATATAAATAAATAAAATCTTATTAATTGTACCTGTAACAATTAATAAAGTAATTAACAGAGCGATTATTTTCTAATACCCTAAAAGATCAATTCATTGACAAAAAATAGTTGCGAGTGCCAAGCATCAAGAGTATACGAGAGTAATTATAAGTACACAAAGAGGAAAAAAAGTACAGGTAAGTAATGCCGAAGACGCGGGGCGGTACTCGGTAGAGATCCCGTAGATCAACCGAGCGAGGAAGCGAGGTACAGAGCGCCGATTGGTGCAAGAGCGGTGCGGGAGCCGAGGAAGAGCGAAAGGAAACTCGAAAGTGGAACACGGCCAATGGCCCGTTGACCCCGTGACACACATTTCCACGCAAGCGCGCTCGCGGCAGACAGCCTCAACGAAAGTGAAAAGAATATCGCCTCGCCTCGGTTCGAGTTGTACGACCATTCGGAATTATTTATGATCGTTGCCGGTGCCCGGCCCTATTGCTCTCTCTCTCTCTCTCTCTCTCTCTCTCTCTCTCTCTCTGTCTCTCTCTCGACCGTTCCTCCCGCGTGTATACAGATATATAGACACGTACACATTTGCTGCAGGGTCTTTCGCTTTTTCTTACCTAGTCGTATTAAATACTCACGCACTCGACCGTCGATTAAGTGGAACCTTGGCCTCCTCGTTTTATATAAGCCTTGTACGCTAGGCTCACCTTACGCGAATACATATCTTATGTTAAGGGATGAGGCACCCTTTCATTTCGAGCATGAGTTTTAGAAATGATCGACTGGCTCCAATTTAGCGGTTTTCGTTATACGGAGATTCTCTTGGATTTTGATCGTATATTCGCTGTTACGTAATATTATACTTACATTTTCGAAACGTCGCCCTTAATTATGAAAATGTATATTGTACACTAAGACCTTATGTTTACTTATGTCAATTACTTTTTGTATTTAGCACGGTATTATTTTCATTTGCGTTACTTTTTTATACAAATTTGTTAATGTACCAAACAATGTATTTATAAGGTGTCTTTATAATATTTTATAATTTTTAAAATAATTAAAGTAAAACTTGTAGGAATAAAAATTTAGTAAGGTATTTTGTATAAAAAAAACGCTTTTATACGTAGCTTAAACCGATTTCCCCTTTTATAGCCTTGATTTTAATTTGTAAAAATTATTTATCAAAAAGGATCAGTTAAAATAAATTTGAAAAATAGTAATCTATTTTAAATAATAATGATTTAAATAAACAATTAATGCATGGGGCAATCATACAAAAATAAATACTAAATAATAGACTTATACGTTTTTTAAAAATTAATTATTTGCCTCCTAATTGTTTACAAACTGAAATATTTACCGATACAAGTTGCAAGGAAAGAAATATTTATGATGATTGGAAAGTAAAATGAAAGTTTTAAAGTCTTTCGATTCTGTAACGAAAATTTTGACCATCTACCATAAATTATAGCGTCATTCGGCAACGTATCTTTATTTAGTCCCTAAGTAAGTATAACATGATCGAAGAAAAATGTAAAGTCAATAATTGCATAAGTACATATAAGAAGACGAAAAATACAGGTAGAGAATTGGAAAAAATAGAGAGAGAGAGAGACAGAAAGAGAGAGACAGAGAGAGGAAGAGAGATAAACGTAGTTTATTTTAGTATGACAATATCCTTGCGCAAGAGAATATCATATAGTTTTTCCTTAGTCCACCGCATTGTTTTCCTTTCCTCTGAAAAGGGAAATTATGATTCTGTTTGTAGAATAAGACGATCCGCTCGTAAGAAACGGGAAGACGAAACGAGATGCGGGGATGGGAGGTAGTGGAGAGGGGGGGGGGGGGGAGGTGGCGGGAGCGGGGGCGTTGAGAAAACGGAGCCGAGGTCGACCGTGAACAAAATGGGTCATTGTTAGTACGGGATAAATATCGGTTGCTCCGTATCGTATAGTTTGTATAGACGAGGAGTCTAGGACCGGTGAATATCGTAAATCAGAGGCTGCTTCGTTGCGACATGCGGGCGGTATAAACATGGTTCTACCGTACGTTGCACAAATAGTGTATTACTTGTGTCCTTTACCCGAAGAGAAAAAATTACGGTACCGATCATGCATTTGATGAAGGGAGGCTTACTGATTTATTACCAATTTTTCTTTATCGGACGCGCCTGTTGGATCATTTTAAAACGTTGGCACTCTGCGTGTAACCGGTGTCTATATAATGTATATCTAAACTATAACCTTACTTTTTACGATTTCCAATAACCCGATGAAGATTATCTTATTTAATTTGGATAAAAAAGAACTGTATATTGTGCGTTTGCGTCGAAGGTTATCACGGTCTTGTGATATATACGTCAACGATGTATTTCCGAAATTGTGCAACAATCTACTACACTAATTTGTAAGAAGAATACTTTAAAAAATTTTGACCAATAAACTTATCTATAATAAATTAATAAATGTTTATAAAAAGTAAGGATAGAAAGTTACTTTATAATATTTTTAATCGTAACAGTGGTCAAATGTATAATTTCAGTTGCAAGCTAAAGTATAAGGGAGAATCTTTTTAAGAATTTGTTAATTAATGCTCCAAAATACTAATTTTATTTTGTAATTATAAGATTTTAAAATTTGCCATTAGCTTACGTTTGTACACTCAATAATTTGACGCAAATATAATATTATTTATTAAAATAAATATCTGTATTGTTGAACGATTTCAAAATCGCCGTAGATCTTACATCGCGACATACTTAGCGTATTTTTAATTTTTCACACCTCGTTAAAAATTCAAGGTATATCAGCACGACCGCAAAAAATTTAGCATAAAATCAATACTCGATCAGTCACAAAACCAGGGTCAACAAAAATTCTCTCCGTTTTTCCTGTAACTTATTCAAATCACGTTCTGGCAGGTATAAGTTGACTAAGATCTCCCATTAAAAACTACGAGAACACGAAAAGGAGTGTTACGGTTGCGTTGCAAAAGCCACCCTCGTTTACACGAAGTCGCAATACCTTGTAGAGAGAAAAAAAAGCGTAAAGCTACTACTAAGATTTCCGGGGAGAGTAAAACGTAACCACGACCCGGAAGGATCGCAGCTCCTCGATATTCCTTCATCGATCATTCTCTCCTCTCTCCGTTTGTACTAAGGAGGGCCAAGGTCGCGTCGAGGGATAAAACTGTTTTCCGTTGCGGCCTTGGTTAAACGGCCGACGACACGCTGAGAGAGCCTCCGTAACGTTACGCGTCGCGACAAAACCACACCCGAATTCCGATTCGGTGACTTCTCTTCGGCCTTGGCCAAGCTCTATTATGACTTTAGTAAACACACAGAGGGATGCTCCCTGGCTCTCCAAAAGTTTTTCGGGCTTTCTCTCGCTTCCTTTTTTCCCCTTGTCATGAGCGTGACGGCGTTTAAGCGGGGAAACGTTGATCGATTACTCAAATTAGTTGGCACGTACAATATTATTTTGCGTTTTTCCAGCTAATACCAGTACACCTAAAAGATAATGTGTAAAATAAAAATACCAATGGAAATACCCAGATTTAATGTACTTTCAACGATACAAGAAAAATAATAATTAGTTTTCTTTACTTAAAACTAAAAATTTTATTTATTTCCTTAGGAATAAATGATTAATATAATATTATGCTAAATGCAACTGAAAATCTTTTTCCTATTCTACTTAACGTTGTAAAAAAGAAGACGTTGTAAAACCTAAAAGACAATATAGTATTATAAGTTAATCAAACAGTAAAAAAAATTAGAAAGCTTTGTTAAGTATTACAAAGTCAAGGTGTAGAAAATGCTATACTAAAAAATTGTGAAAGAATCTTCGTTTTCTTTTTCATAAAGATGTTTAGAGATATACGAAGAAGCATGGAGAAAAGAGGTCGTGATTTGCTTGGGATAAGCGATTCGTCATCTTTTAAACTTGAAACACGTTTTCGGTTTCATTGAAAAACTAAAAATGAATATTTAGATTTGAAAAATTGATACAGCCCTCGTTATACTTGTTTGAACAAAAAATTACAAACTTTGTAGTATAAGAAATATGATTTATTTACTAAAAATCTACCGTTAAGTCATGTGTATTCTCTAAAACAGGACGATAATAAATTTTACAGATATTTTAAAACAAAAAAAGAACTGATTATATGTATAACTAAAAGAACTACTAAATAGTGAAAAGATTTATGTGGTTGCATAAACAATTTCAACAATGAGATTATATACACAGAAAAAAATGTTAAATAGAAGCTACTAAACTGTATATAGCAAAAGAGGGACCTTCCCGAATAAGAAAAAATACTATACTTATAATGGTTTGTCCTTCTTTTATTGTGCAGTGCAGTAAAATTTAATTTAAAATTTTTCTCCATATATTATACGATAAAATGATAATTACAGTTTCTAAACGGTAACACTACAACACTATATTCCTTTAGTATGTTAATACTAATAAGAATGAAATTTAGTAAATTTATAAAAGAATTTGAATCGTTCATTATTTCTCCAGAAGACCAGTTAGAATTATACATTTAAATATGCTAGACGCTGACAAGATTAATATACCGAAAAAATATATTCAACTTGTGCATCGCAAACAATGGTCTGGTATAGTGTGTAGTGTATCCTTCAGAATTGTATCCACTATATGCAGCGTATAGATCATAGCGTACGTGAGAATATGCCAGAATCAAGGATCTACCGTTTTTGCATGTATAAATAGATACATTCGAGGATCAGTATTCGCATTACAAAAGTAGTGGAACTTAAATCGGAGGAGGTAGAAACGCGACAAAAGCTCCTCCGACATTGGCCCTTCGTAGCGCAAAATTCACTCGCGTCTTTGCACCCTTGACTCGGTTTTCTACTTCGCGTGCACGAGGACGCTGAAACACTGGGTTCTCACTGTCGCGCGATAATTAAACCGCGGTCATTGAAACATCTAACGCTTCTTGCGTTTCTACCTCGTCCCTCGTATATTTTTGTTCTTTATGCTATCGTAACGAATTGCAATTGTGCCGTTCCTTCGTTTCCATTGTTTCTCGTGATTCTTCGCAAAAACAAATACTAATTGTCTTAACAACTGTCTTATTTGCATGAAATTTAAAGCTTTTTTACTCAGCATTAATCACAATTCTTATACCGAGGTCCTTTCAATTATAAATAGCTTAAATGATTTACCGCAGTTAGTTTACTAATGTACAATCGTCTTCTTGTTAACTATAATTGATTAGCGGTATTAATTATAAACATTATAAAACAACACTATTTTAAAATGATAAAATTCTTTAAATGACAGTAACTCGTTATAATAGATAGAAGAATTATCAAAAAAAATTTTTTATTTATCGAACAATACTGTAGATTAGTGCAAATGATGACTTTGTGCAAAGGGAATAGAAAACTTTATTTTCCTAATTTATCTGATATCACCTGCAATTAATAGAGAACAAGTTAACCCTGCACTTTGCTACATAACAAATATAAAATCCATGCGGAATAATTTATTACATATTTTATTAATTTATAATTCATCAATAAATTGTAGAAAACTGTTAATTAATTTACGACAGTAATTGCAACGTATTATCTCGCATACTTAGTCATACTAATATAGATAACTTTGCAATAGTTTAAATTAACTGATATGTATATAACTCAATATACACATTTGCGAGAATTAAAGTATAACGTCGACAACGCGTTTGGACGATAAATGATCAATTAAACGAATGATTGATGTCTTAACTTTCGACAATTTTGATGACATTAGACAAATTATAGCCGATTAAATATTCTTTAAATTTCTGCCGTTAGATCGTCCACTCATTAATGTCGCTAAATCTATCGCGAATGTTGTTCAATTGGTTAACTCTGATCCGTCATTCAAACTGCAATAGAATAATTTATGTGTATAATATTAGCAGGAATGCGTTTAAAATATTCACTTAAATAAAGTCATTAAGTTATATTTACGTATCTACTGATTTATTAAAATAAAAATAAATTACATATTACAAAAATGCGTCATGAAAGTGCGTCAACAAACTTGTCGATTATATTTAAAAAAACATATATTATGCAAAAATAGTCTCTTGTTAAAAACGTGTATACGTTTATTTAGTTATTAATGTTGAATAATTATAATTGTTATAGTTCTTAATTGTTTACCAAAAATGAACTTATACGCACGCTATATATGCACTGCAAAAGGAAAAATCGACATACATATATATATATATATTGTTGCTTACTGGAAGTACTATAGGTATATATTGATTCAATGTGTGTAACTAACGAGAAATAACGCATTGATGCTCTAATGTTAATATACCTACCTATCTATCTTTACACTTGAGTATTTGTGTGCTCGAAGGTCAGGGAAGAAAGAAATGTGGATGAAGCGATAAGGAGAAACTGTTTCTTCCTAAAAATAGTCGTATTGTAGTGTAAATTTATTATTATGATGATAATAATAAATATATGGCATTATTTGCGTTTGTATACCATGGTACATTGAAACTTTTAAAAGATGAACCTGTCAAGATAAAGCTGCATTTAAAAATATTCAACTTTTCTGAAAATGACTAAATAGCTAAACTACCGACTTATTATTCATTACACTAATCTTACACTTGAATTTATTTTTATTTTTTTAAAGGTTGAAATATCTGCAAAATTCGAGTAGCCTGAATAATTTATTTTTATCTTCACAAAAGTATATTTATAAAATTTTCACAAATTATCATACGCATTATAAATTGGGTTTGTGTCTATATACATGTATAACCGTACCTAAATTTAATATAATAATCTTTTACAAATTAAACGACAAATTTTTCAATTAACTTTAAATTTTTTCGTAAGTACTGATTGTTAAATATATACTATTCTATATTACTCATAATAATAAAAGATAATTAGTGATTATTTGTAAAAATGGAGTTTGATTTTTCGGAATAAAAAAAATAAATTTTATTCGGAAAAAATTATATTATTATAAAAGATATACATAGTGTTTCAATAGAAGAAACCATAAAAATTAAAATAAAATCAGTGATCTAGTGACTTCAGTCTATCTATTGCCATAAAACATTAAAATATTAATTGCTTAATGCGTGGATAAGCTATAATAATAATTAATATAGTAAATATTTATCAAAGTAATATATAAATAATGGTTAATGTTTGAACTGAAAAATATATACTGGCAATTTACAAACTGGAAAGAAACGTACGTAAAATAAAAAATTGATTTATCCAGAAAGATATGACTGAACAAACATATATGCAACAATATGTGTACATAAGAGGGAGAGAAAAAGAGGAAAGAAATAATGCAAACTCTGAACTGTAGGGAGGTTGTACGAGAGAAAGCGAGAAAAGAAAAGGAAACGGTCAGGCAAGAAATCAAAGGAAACGGCGTAGGTTGAACAAGCCTTCGGCCTTGCACGGTGCAGTAATCGTTAACTGTAAACAAGGAAAAGAGTTTCTCAGTCCGTTCGCTCGCTCAAAAGAGCGCGGGCGTGTGCGCGCTCCTGTTATAATATATACAACGGGCCTGGAACTATATTACTGCAACTGGGGATCGAATGGTAACGGTACGTTTGTTGCCCCCTTCGTCAAAATCACCACCGACTTCCTTCTCTTGTACGTGCGGGTTAGTTATGCCCATTTTGTGCAACCGGTTTCCCCGTTTTCGCGCGACCCTTATTACGGATACCTGCGCGCCTCTGCACAAGGGGTTTCTTTACGCAAGTCCTTTACTTTTGCACTCCGATCGAGTTGATGTTTTGACTCCTTGCGCCTTGGCTTATACCTAAACATACATACATACGTACTGTTAGTTTGCGTTACCTCCAACTACCGTTTTCCGCTGATTCACGCGTACCTTTCTTACAATCCATTTCTGATTCGACTCTTCCTCTTTGGGAATACGATTGATGTTTATATGTACGTTATGTGCCACTGACAGCGAATGGCTCGATAAAACGTTTGGGCTTCGTTATCCTCTCTAACTGCACACCTGATATGTGGACAAATGATTAATTGTACCTCATGTATTTTTATTGTGATGACCTTGTGGCAATCGACATACGTGATTGAAATTTTAGGGTCGTCTGCTCTGAGAAGAGCGTTTTATGATTTATGACTTGGATATGCACATCTTAATTGGTCTATAAGTGTTAATGCGATTATTAAGTCAAAAATCTATTTAACTTGTACTTAAAATTGAATTGTAAGATAAAACGAGCATTCTCGTTTTATCGCTTTCATTTGCAACTTTGTGTGTATTAAAGTGATCTTAACATCGAGCAGATTACAATTAACGTACTTGCTAAATATTGACAAAGATGTTAATAGTATGTAAATATTTAATAAAGTTACATAAAAATATAGTCACTTTTTATTTGAAATTACACGATAAATATAAACCTATCTCTAACACAATACGTTAACTAAACTGGACCAATTAATTGTAAATTAAGAAACGCGTATCTTCCACCTCCACCAAATTATCGAAATCCATTAAAAGCGCGCAAAGTGCTGGTCAAAGAAGCTCGTAAAACCATAAGCGCCGTTACGCAACGACCTTTTCTCGCTCATCATTTTCCTCGAGCTCTCCGCGATGATCCTCTCTCTCTGGAGGGTAAACACGGAAGAGAGGCTCAACCAAGAGAAGGGCGACAACGGAGCGAGAGGAAAAGTTACACCTCGATAATGATTTACGACTAGCCATCATAGGACTTGCGTCCGTTACAAACCATCCAAAGCTTTACTACACGGCTCGTCCTGAAATTTCGCAACGCCGTACCGTTCTTATACTTCTCTAAGATTTACGAGGAACGAGATGGCGTGTGCACGCAACTTTTTCCCTGAGCAAAATAAAAACTCGTCGGAAAAGTCATTTTTGTGTACCGGATAGTTGTTTAAAATATTAGGGAAGGGAATTTATGATGGGTTTTAATACAGAATTGCGTTCGCGGCCTCGTAAAAAGGGACGCGTGGCCTTCGCGGGGATAAATATTTACCTGTCGACTGTTGATCGACCAAATCCTTGATTTCCTTGAGAAAAGCGCAAATGTTTGTTTTTTTTTGACAAAGTTATCGCGTTGATTGTTGCACAAAGACGAAAGGTGTAAATCTTGCCTTTTTCTTGAGATGATTGTTAAACGTGAAGGATTGAACTCTCGTTAAACCGCTATATTTCGCGATAATTGACGTTTATTGAGATGCCCTTTTCCGGACAAGGAATTGCATATATACATAGACTTACTATCATGGTGATACTTTTATTTTGATAAAAATGCCTTTTTTATTTAATGACGCCAATTGGTTTTATTATTTACCGTATAACATTCAACATACTTAAAACTGTATAAACTTTAAATAAATATTTTCGAACAGAACTGCAAATGTTTACGTAATGTAACAATAGTAACACTTATATAATAGAAAAAATGTTTTACAAAAAATGTCTATAAGTTTTCGATAAATACATTTTGAATTTTAAAATAAAACGTGTGATGAGAAAAAATAACTATCCAGTACGGTCAAAATTTCAATCCGATTCTCAATTTTTACACAAAATTTTGCACAAAAATGATATAACCTCGCATACGTTGACTTTTTACTTTACACATTGGGTAATTTTTTTTTATTTTTTCTCTCCCTTGTTACGTGGAATAAATTCCTCGTAACTCCTCTCGTTCTTTCTCATCGACATCGGATCCTTTACATCCGTTGCTAGTGGAAAAGCCCGAGAGGAGAAGTACTCCGAGTTGCATCTAAGGAGTCCCCACTTGTTAATGCGATAACGTTAATGCTGACCCTAGCATTAACGTTCTTCGCGCAAGGGTCTCACAGGCTCGAGTGAGTGAGTCAGTCAGCCACGACAGTTCGCTCCGAATAGTCACAAATGTAAGTTATATAGAGGACCACCCGAGTCCTAAATGTAATAAAGTATTACCGTTTCGCCACACGCAATCTCTCATTATTCTCCAGGTATCGATCATCCCACGTAACAATTGGTGTCAGAAGTGGGATACCTTGGTAGATTTTGAGAAGATATCGGCGATTCGGTAATGCTAAAATTTTCAAATTTTTTTTTTTTCTTTTCAAAATAGTCTTTGAGGAAAACTTTGAGAATTTTTTTTTGTACTAGTTTAAATTGTTTTTCGCGTTTTTTTTAAATAGAAATAAATAAAATCAAAAAGTGCTAATAATCAATAAACAATCAATCAGAAGGAAGGAAGGAAGGAAGCCATCCAATAATAATCAGCCAAGCAGAATTATTTAAATAATAGACTAAATTAAAAAATACTAACTTCGCGATAAAATTATAATAAATAATATTTACGAGCCAAGGAGAAGAAGAAAGAAGTCAACAAAAAAAAAGGTAAGTTAATTATGATATTTTAAACGAAAATTATAGTAGTGCATGCCTCTGTTATTTTTTCAAATATAATTATCGTTATTATCATTATTATTATCGGGTATTAAAAATATATTTTTTTTAAAAAAATATTACTTGAATTTTTCGAACACTTTTTTTAAAATATTTTATATAAATATATATACGCGCAAAAAACTATTTTTTTTTTCCTTATCTTCGAGATTGAATTTTTATTTTTAAATTAAATTTTAAACATTTATTTAACAATTGGACGTTTTTAATATACTTGAAGGTACTTTTGAAATTTTTGATGGCGAAGTTAGTACCGAGGATCCACCTCTAACTCGCAAATGGAGCAATCTGAATTTCGAATGAATCTTTAAGTATAATTATTATTTTTACGCTAATATTAAAATTTTCGTATAATATGAAAAAAAAACATAGTTTTATTTTTCATCTCAAAAAAGTTAAGGAAAAAATTAGATTGTAGAATTAACGACGTATTGAAAGTTTTATTATAAAGAAAAATTAATAATAATGATAATAATAAATAAATACCCTTTTTTGAAATGTATTTTTCAATTTTATAGTGATTATAATTAATTTAAATAATATCTTTTTTGCTTTATTGTTGTTTAAACATTATATTGATAATAATTATGTCCTCAAATTCAATAAAGGGTTTCTTTTATTATAACAATTTAATTTAGATAAATAATATAGTGTTAATTGAAACTCTGAATGAGGTTTACAAAATGGAGTTGTAAAAATAATTACTTATAAAAAACAATATTATATATAAATATTTTACATGCATATTCATTTAAAGTTTTTTTTAATATATTTTAGAAGTTATTAAATTTTTCTATTGATAATTAAATTGCGAAAAACAAATTACAAGATAGAAATGAATAATTTTAGTTAATTTTTTTTTAATAATAATAATAACGACCAAATCTTACTTGGATAAATATTAATCTTTTTTTAATCAAGATGTTTTCTTTTTGGATCAATTAACCTACAATTATAATAATAATTATTAATATTTAATATGCAAATAAATTAACATATTCTCATAAATATATATATATTTTTTGTTAATGCAAAACGCAAATAACTAGGTATCATATAGTAGGTATGGTATTTTTTTTTATTATTAAATATGGAAAAATCATTAAACTATATACTTTATCTAGATATTAATAAAGAATCATATTTTGTTGCATAAATTATTAAAATTTTAGAAACATAGATACGGGCATGAAAAAAATAAATAATATTAAATTACGAATATTCGGGAATAAAACAAAATAAGAGTTTTTCTTTTAAACAAAAAATTTTAGAAACAAGAAAACATTTACATTTGGAACAACATTATAAATCATAATTTATTATTATATAAGAATAATAAAATTAATAATAGTTAAATGAAGAATAAAAGAAAAAAATTACAGACATAAATTAAATCATCCGATATTGCCGAAAAATTCGACAATAAATTTAATTATAAATATTTAAACATTTACACTTAGTTATGGCTATTATCCTGTTTTTATATTTTGCCATTTCAAAAAAACGTATTTAGAAAAAAAAGTAACATTAATTACAAGCAAGTAAAAGTTAATAAAAGCGATAATAGAATAATAAATATATAAATTATTTAAGAAGGAAAAGTATCTACTTACAACAATCTTATTCGCGTTATCAAAAAACATATCTTATTACAACGATAGGGCACGTACGTAAAATAAAACTCTGGTATAACGAAATAAAATAGCCATAAGCGTAAAATAATCCATTTTGATAAACAATTCTAGGAGTTCTTCTACATCATCAAAATTCGAGATAATTCTCGAGTAAGTGAAATTGAATAAAAAACCCTTTGTAAGTGAACTAAAATATCTAAGAAGCGATTAAATAACAAAAAGCGATTAAATAACAAAAAGAATTTTTTTTAAAACTCATGTTGCACCTTATATCATTTTAACATATACATATATATGCGTATATTGTTTCAACCATTTTTTTTGTTAAATTTGGTAATAGAATAAATGAAAAAGTATTCGAGTTTATAATTGAAATATTAATACAATCAAATCAATTGCATAAATGTAAGGAAATTGTATACATTAAGAAAGTTAACACATTACAAATTAACATTTTAATTATTATGTTTTAATCAAATACAATCACTTACAATTACGCTTTATAATTTTGAATTATTTACACTGAATTATTATATTTATTAACAATTTAAAACTATGAATTATTTTATACTATTTTACGGAATTTCATACCTTTTTGGAAATTAACCTTTTAAATTTTTTTTGATAATATTAAGTATAGCAGAACATCTTTTCTTTAACGATCCAAATTAATCTTTTATTGTTTTTTTTATATTATCATTGTTACTATTGAATCTCTATCAATTTATTAAATAGTTATAACAAATTTTAATACGAATTTAAAAGTGAATTTTAATTTTATTACACTACAATTATGGTTTTTTTCATTTCCCCTTTATTTATCTACACTTAGGAAAAATTGCCTTAGGAATAATAACCATATTAATAAAATGTCATACAGTTATAACAAGCTAATTTTTTTTACAGGTGTGACTAAATTATAGTAAACATAGTCTTAATTGTAAAATGAAAATTAATATTTGTTGTAGATATTAAATTATATATTTCTTTAGTTAATCTACCTATTATACAATGTTCATATGCTTATATGCTTATGTTATAAACATATTTCAACGGCTCAAATCAATATATTTTGGTTGTTACAAATACTAAATTTTTTTTAATATTAATGAAATTTTTATGGATTTTATTGATTTTAAATTGGTAAATAATAAACATAGTTATACATTTCAATCTTTTTAAACGATGAGAAATTGTACAAAATTGCTACACGTAGGAGTAATTTTATGTATTTTTATTGCTTTTAAATTCATAAATAATAAATATAGTTTATTAACAAAAATTTTAAACGTATATAGTGTTAATTCCCTTTTTTTAAATTATTATCGCTGTATGAAATTTTACTGAATTATCAATTTTACTTATAAAATATTTATTTATAGCAAACGTTACCAATTTTCTCAACTATATTAATTTTATTATATTTATGGCAGTATAAACGTTCGAAATTTGTAATAAGATAGCAAGTTGATCATCATTTATTTACCTGACAACATTAAATATATTTTATATCATTATTATCTCCGCTTGAAAATATAGTTGTATCTATATTACACTATATATTATTGTTTTTTTTTCTTGTAATAGTTAATATATATATTTCTCTTGGTTTTCTTTATAAACATTAAATTTACATTTGCAAATAATTAATAGTAATCATAATTACCACTATTATTATAATATCGGAATAAAAATTACCTTTCAACTTAATTAATTAATTAACCATCAAATATTTTCTTCAACAATTACTTTTGAATTTTTGCTCTTCCGAGATACGCATTATTACTAAATATTATTATTATTATTTAATTATTTTGGTTTTTTGTAGTCATTTATTTTACTTTATTTTTCTTGAAACATTAATGTTATTAAAATATAAAGTTTTGATTAAACTATAATACATTATATTATAAATGTTGAAGTTTGAATATTATTCACTAATTATTAACTCTATAAAGCAAAATATTATATAAATATTGAAATAAAATTATAAAACTATTAAAACGAATTATATTAAAGAAAAGAATAAAACGTCATAAAATAATACGTTCTTTTTAAGGGAAAATACACTTGTTAGCAACAAATTGAATTAACAATTTTCGTCGGTAATTATTGAAAAAAAAGCATGAATTTTCAACGCAAAAATCGGAATTAAAATACAGATAAGGAAAAAAGAACCTGAAAGAAAATCAATTATACTATTTAAAACATGCCGTAAGCATGGCGATCAGGATTTTTCTCAAATTTGTTGTTGATTATATATACATACAGAGAAAAAACATTAAAAAATATTAAAAGATCACAATAAGATATTTTTAGCATAAAAAATATTATGAATTATTGTTATAGATATTATAACTATCCATACGAATAATCTTATATACATATATATGTAAACATCAATATTGTACTATAGTATGCATGCACATATTATTTTAAGTTACATATAAGAATTATGGTTGAATAATTTAGCGGAGGTCATGCACTGCTTAACTATAACATTATATTATAAAAACTTCCCACTAACATTAGTAGAAGAAGGTACGATAAGAAGGCGTCAAAATAATTTTTTTTAAAGAGAAATCATATAAAATATTTTTTTTAAATACCTTGTCAACTGAGGTAATAAATTTATTAATCCTTTTATATTTTTTATCCTATTTAAATTGAAATATGATGTCTACCCCCAATATTTATCATTCGTCAAGCAGCTCCGAAAGCTTGAATCAAGCTGCGGGAGATAACCTCCCAAAAGGAGAAAATGCCAGTTCCCTTAAGGAAAGTAACCATCGTCCTGCTACACCTTTTGGTGCAAGCGAAATTGAAAACGCACCAAGGTTAATTAAAGAAAAGCTTAATAAACTC
Organism: Theocolax elegans; assembly: GCA_026168455.1. Lineage (NCBI taxonomy): Eukaryota > Metazoa > Arthropoda > Insecta > Hymenoptera > Cerocephalidae > Theocolax > Theocolax elegans. The sequence goes on along the minus strand of CM047425.1, from coordinate 85,978,447 downwards.
AATTTACATAATCCCAACGTTGCCCGGAAATTTCTCGCATTTATTAAAGATTTGAACAACGAAAACACAAATCCAATCGAATGTCGAGTCCCAATCATGGACAGTAATATCCCTGATTCGGACTCTGCCGCTCACAGACGCGCGGAAACGCAGCGATTTTTGTTAAAAACACCTACTTTACGAGACGATGATAGACATTTAGAAACAAGACGGCAATCTCCTTCCGCTTTTGTCGAATTACCGCACCGAGCGCAAATACAAAATATTGAAAAACTCCATGACAATAAAACTGATCGACAAACTTTTACAAACAAAAAATCGACGTACTCGGGTAATTATCTTACTGACGATCCTACTCCTTTTATTTCGGCTAAAAACGCAGCCGAAGCCTTAGGTTTTACATTAGTGCCGAAATCCTTACCAACGCATAATTATCAGGCATATAATGAACGAAGTCTATCGCGTCAAAACGATCATTTTCCTGAAATTAGGCAACTAAATATGTGGCAGGAGCATCAAGCTCCCGAAACATCTAGGCGTCCAGAATTACCGCTGCACCAAGCATTTCAGTGTATTCCGAATTTTGACGGATCACCTAATGCATTTTTAACATTTTATTCCGCGGTGAAGACTATCCTCAGGAAATATGGTCCTGAGTACGATGAATATATTTTATTATTATTGGGAAATAAATTAACCGGCAAAGTAGCTGAGGCATACGGCCCTCTTCTTAGCGATTACACTACAACGACCGAATTATTAAACGATTTAAATGCGCATTACAATAAATTTAATACTACGGAAGACGTGATGCCTAAACTTAGAAATATTGCTCAAAGATCATCCGAGTCGGTGAGCGACTACGGATCTCGCGTCCAAATATTACTAAGTTCTCTAATCGCCGCTATAAATAATAAATACAGACTTAAACCTGATATAGCAGCGGAACACAGAGCATCTGCCGAGGATGATGCCTTAGATTATTTTATGATAGGTCTTAGACCACCTCTAGATCACCAAGTTAGGTGCAGTGCCCCTATTAATTTGAAAGATGCTATTAAAAAAGCCAATAAATTTGAGAATCGAATGGCAGGGCGAAAACACCTCTCATTCGGAGAAAATGAGATACAAGAACATACCACGGTACGGAGACTCACCTCCAATCCAGCAACCGAATACAATAAAGATTATAGACCGAATAGGGCCTATAGTCCATCTAACCGTGACGGCTACAAACGCGACAGCTCACCATACAATTATAGAAACGATAATCCTCGTCGTAAAAATTTTAATAATGATTATAATTATAATAGATATGATAACAGAGGATATAATAATAATAATAATAATTATAATAATGGCTATAGAAATGAATTTAACCGTACGGATAATAGATATAACCGCCAAAGTAGAGTAGACTACCCCCGTAATAATTATAATAATAATGCACCGCGCAGTAATTACGACAATTATTATAGATCGCGTGGAAATAATTACAATCAATCTCGTGACAGTAGTGTCAACCGAGGTAATAATTACAACCGTTCACGTGACAGTAGTTTCAACAGAGGGAATAATTATAACCGATCTCGTGACAGTAGTGTCAACCGAGAAAACAATTATAGTGGTTCACGTGATAGTAGCCTCAATCGAGACAGTGCTTATAATCGATCTCGCGATAGTAGTGCCAATCGAGGTAATAACTACAATCGATCTCGTGACAGTAGTGTCAATCGAGAGTACAAAGACGATAACTATAATCGGTCCGGTAACAACGGTCAAAATAATAATAGTTATAGAAACAACAATAACAGAAATCAAAACATTGCCAAGCGTGAGTCAAATACAAACTCGAATAATTACAACAGTGATAACGAATCTCAAAATGAGAATAAAACCGAAACTCGTCTAGAAAATACCTCTAATTCGAAACAGCATTTAAACTAAAAACTTGCTCGCCACAATCCTCAGGTGCCGAGCACTTATATTCATTACCTTCCAAAATTAATAAAAATAAAATCGTTTCGCATACGACAACCAACTTACGGTTTTTATCGACAGGTCGAAATCCACCAATAGTTGAATTAGAAAGTGATAGCTTAATAAGGAATTCGGGTAAATTTTATGTAGATTCTGGAGCTGACATCTCAATTATTAAAGAAAGTTCCTTACGGAAAAATACTAACATAAATTCGAATGAAACGGTGCGTATTAATGGTGTTATAAAAGGAGAATGTCGAACTCTCGGCACAATAATTATAAAGCTAGAAAGCTTCTCATGTATATTAAATGTTGTACCCAGTGATTTCCCGATAGACACAGATGGTCTCATGGGCTGGGATATTATAAGAAAATACAATGGACAAATATTAGCAAAGAATAATTGTTTAATCCTAAACGACACCAAAATCCCCTTCAGTAAAAATGAGTGTTTTGTAATACCCCCTAGGGTTCATCGCGTAATTTATGCGAAAGTACTTAATAACGATGTCAGAACGGGTTGGGTCCCGCTTCAGAATATTAACCCACATATTTTATTCGGAAATTTTATAAGTAATAACGAAAATGGAAGAGTATTTGCGATGTGCGTAAATACACATTTTGAACCTATAGAAATACCTGTACCAGAAATCGAATTAATCGAATGCGAAGTGACAATACCTGATAATGCTAGTTTAGTCGGTGAGGACGACAATATTAACGAGCATAATATTTTTAGACTTTTTGAAAATAATAGTGACAGCAGAGAAAACCGAATTGAAACTATAATGTCTCTTATAGACACGAAGGATTGTAATGAACTTGAACTTAAACACGTTAGATCCTTAATCGAATTTGATCCCTATATTTTCGGTTTAGACGGAGAACCGTTACCCGCGACGCACATTTTGACTCATAAAATTACAACAACGTCAGATAAACCTATACGAGCCAAGCAATATAGATATCCAACGGCTCTTAAAGAACAAATGGATATTGAAGTTAATAAACTATTAAAAAGCGATATTATCGAACCTTCAGATTCTCCATACTGCTCTCCTATGTGGATAGTACCCAAACACCCAGACGAAAAAGGTAATAAACGATGGCGTTTAGTTACCGATTTTCGTAAACTTAACGAAATTACAGTTGGTTCCTATTATCCCTTACCATTCACAGCTGATATTTTAGAAAACCTCGCTTCAAGCCAATATATCACGGCTATTGATTTAAAGATGGGTTTCTATCAAATTAAAATGGACCCCAACGACGCGCCTAAGACGGCCTTTTCGAGCCCGTCAGGTACATATCAATACAAACGATTAGCCATGGGATTGAAAGACGCGCCAGTTACGTTTAGCAAAGCGATGGCTCTTGCTTTACGAGGCCTTCAGGGCAAAGAACTGGAGATATATCTCGACGACATCATGATATTCGCGAAAGATCTGAAAGAACATGAAACCAGATTCAAAAGGCTACTAAAACGATTACGAAAAGCCAACCTTACTATCGAACCAAAAAAGTGCCAATTTTTAAAGAAAGAAGCCCGCGTTCTCGGACACATTGTCGGAAACGGCGTAATTAAAACAGATCCTCAAAAAATAGCCGCAGTTAAAAAGTATCCGATCCCAACTAACGCAAAAAAAGTAAAACAATTTCTAGGCTTTGTAGGCTACTATCGCCGTTTTATTAAAAATTTTGCAAAAATAGCGAAACCACTAACTAGCTTACTTAAAAGCAATACTAAATTTGAATGGAATGAGGCTCAAGCTGAAGCTTTCGAGACTCTGCGTAATGAACTATGTAAAGAACCTGTTTTAATTGCACCTAATTTAGATGAACCTTTTATTATTACTACTGATGCGTCAGATTACGCCATTGGCGCTATTTTAAGCCAAGGGAAAATCGGTCAAGACAAACCTTGTGCTTATGCATCCCGCTGTTTAAAAGGCAGTGAACTTTTATATCCGACCTACGACAAAGAACTGTTAGCAGTGGTCTTCGCAAAAGAACAGTTTGCTCCTTACATCTATGGGAAAAAATTTACGGTTGTGACCGACCACGAACCTCTTAAGCATTTTCATACAAGTGATAAGACTGATTTGCGATTTAATAGATTGAAAGCAGCTCTCAGAGGTTATACCTTCGACATACAATATAGACCAGGTGATAAAAACCCTCACGCTGACGCGCTTTCTCGTAACCCAGTCTTACAGGAAAATGAGGAAAACCCAGAACGACCTCGTGTAGATCTCTATTCTTTAGCTGAAAAACAAGCTGATGTTGACATTCAAAACGGAGAAAGCGACTCCCCTCCAGCAAGAATATTAGTCACCCGCGCAACTAGAAAAAAGCGCATTCAGGGCAAATCAGTAAAAGTTAAACTTTCGGACGAAAAGGAAGAGGAAATTTTAGACTCGCAAGCCACACAACGAAAAAGGGCAAAAATTATTGAAAATACAGAAATTCATCACAACTTACCGAAAATCATATATTTCAAAAACGAAATTTTAGCCATTAGAAATGCAGACAATTCCTTTTATTTATGCAGAAACCTACAAGATGTTTATAAAGATCAAGAAAAAATACCTATCCAATGGTTGACTTTAAATGAAGAGGAAAATTTATATTTTACCGATTTTTGTGATTCAATATCATATAACACTATTTTATCTAACGTATCTCTTCTTCAAGTAGGTAATATGTACAAATTATCTGACGAAAACAAAGAACAAATAGAAAATATTCTCAAGCTTTCCTTGGAAGCCGGATGCAAAAAGACACAAATAAATGCTGATTGTACCAAAATAAATAGTTCACCTATTTTAAGTAGGCCTGCTAATAAACAAAAATTGGGTCGCATGAGAAAAGAAGAAAATCTACATAAAGACATGAAAGCCGCTAGTTCACCTAAGATTCTACCGCAACTACAACCGCAAACGTTCCAACATCCAGCACAAAAAGAAGTAAATAAACCAAAAATGAAAATCATTCCGGACAGAACTTCCCGCGAGACTCAAACAGATAATCAGCAAAATTTCGTTACAAATAAAGATCAAGAAGCTTTAATAGTTAAAAAGAACAGCACGACGCTTTTAGATAACATTCTGGGAGACGAAAAATTAGAATTTGTTATTGATGTGCAACGCGACACCTCAAAAAGCGAAAAAGGTGTTCAAATCAATATTTGGGAACGTCCCAAACACACAAAATTACCGATAGAAATCCCAGTGAATAATGACAAAAATCCAAAAGATAAGCAGCAACCACCTGAAAACAATAACTTCGTTAGGACAGACCATGTGCCTATAGCAGTTGGAAACGCACATGACACCAATGCTTTAGCGGATCTATCTACAATCACCGAATTTATTAACCAAAATAGTCCTACTCAAAATTCTGTTTCAAACGTTAAACAAATTCCAAAACTTAGCCCGTCAGAAAATACATTTTTTGACGAAGGCCCATTTACAAATAATTGCGAAGAAAATTTCGATTATATACTTCGAAATTCAAAACCAAATTCACCAAATTCGGAAAGTACATACAGAGGTAGATTCAGGGTATACGAACCAAGAGAATATTGCTGTGAACCGGACGAGGTTCTTATACATTCTTACGATATTCCAGCAGATATCCCTGGAAACTGTCTGTTTTACTGTCTTATAAAATTATGTGAATTAAATATTTCGGCCATTGAATTAAGAAGGAGATTATTAAAATCTCCTATACTCGAAAATTGTGGAGATCCCTCAGAAGCCAAAAGAATTTTAAAATCAGAAACCGAATTCGGCGACGCAGATTGTGTCTACATTTTTGCCCATACGTTCCGGCAAAATATTTGCGTACATTTTGAATTAGATAATGGACAATTTATGTACAATTGCTATTTAGCAGACTCAATATCGAATTTTATTCATTTACATCTAAAAGGCAATCATTTTACGCCTTATATTAGAAGAGAAGATTTTAACTCTTCTAAAACTACGTTTATCAGTGACGACGAAAACCTACAGGAACCACCAGATCCAAAAACTGGAAAATATCAGGAAGATATAAACGGACCACCATGTCCTAAAACTGGAAATAACAATGAACACCGTGAAAAGAACAATCAACTATCTCACAGTAAAAATAAAGATAAACATGATAAAAGTACAAAATCTCCAAATCTTATAACCGAAAACGAGAACTTCGACCAACCAAGTGATACATTTGACAAACGATCAACTCCTCGCATTATTCAAAATGCACGACCACCAAGAGAAAAACCTCCATGGACAACACCAAATATAGACGATAGTCCTCAACTCGGACAGTCTAATAATATCTTAAATAAAACACTAATTCCTCATATTGTAAGGAATGCTCGACCACCAAGAGAAAAACCTCCATGGACAACACCAAATATAGACGATAGTCCTAAACTCGGACAGTCTAATAATATATTAAATAAAACGCTAATTCCTCATATTGTAAGGAATGCTCGACCCCCAAGAGAAAAGCCCCCTTGGGAAATACCAAATAATCAAACAGTCCACCCTTCACTCATGTCATACCAGTGAAAGCCCCTCCCCCCTTTTCCCCTTAGAAATCACTACATTATCGTTATTCGAACATTAATTCTTTTAAGAATAGCATAAACCTTTTTTTTGCGACCCCGGACGGAACGCGTCCGTGGTCTGTTGCTAAAAAGAAGTCAACCTCACGAAAATTTGATAAAAGTTTAGTTATTATATCACCCAAGTATAATTTCAACGTAAACTATTATCTTATTCTATTTCAAATAATGACTTTACCATATACTCTTTTACTATACCTTTAAATCGACAGAAACAAACATTACTTGTAAAGACTTATCAAAAAAATGAATTTCCCCCTTCTATCCCTTATTATTATAAACTCAAATTGATATATCATCTCAGTTGACATAAATAAGTTAAAGCAAATAAATAAGGAAATTAATAAATGGTCAATGAATTTAATTAGCATATAGAGTTGCGAGTATAACAAAAAATATAATCTTGTTCAAAAAAAAAAAGAAGAAAAGAAAGTAAAGGTGTCTCTTCCTTAATAACACTTAATTTATACTTAATGTCTTATTTACTCGTTGCCAAACAAAAAAAAAACACGATAAACCACTCGTTCCACACTACTCACTAGATACTAAGAAAATAATATTGTAAACGGGAAAGGTCCCGATGAAATTGTGATTTGTACTGCTAAATTACTTATGTACATTTTTTTTGTTATATTTTTTATACAAAAACATGTCTACCTTGATTATTTCATAATCCCTATCATCCTAGTCGCAGGAAATGATGTAAATCTAACCGTATACCAATGCGAAAATTCGCATCATTGTTAAAAATAGTATAACAAGAGATTGTAACCAACTTTTACCCATATTTTTCGACATAAATAATATATGGCATAAATTTCCACCAATAGCGGAATATACTCAGAATCAGATTTAAACAGAATGCAAGAACATATACTGTTCCCTATGGAACACCAGGCTTTCACCTACGATATTTCTAGAAAGCTTGCAAACAAGACCAACATGATGACACAAGGACACTTCGTAAATCTCATAGATGAAGAATATTTGCTAAATAGATCTAAGTCCATATTTCAATCACTAACATCAAAATTATTCACTTTTGGCACTTATTGTGCCGCCCTTATTGGAATAATCACGATTTGTCAGTTTATCCGAACTCTTGTTAGCATTGGAATAAGATCATACGCACTACACAGAGCCTATGGGTGCAGCAGACACTTACTTGCAGCCATATTTAGCTCTTTGACTCAGTTATTTATGCACCTTGCTCAACAGTCAGCAACGTCAAAGAATGATAACGCTAGTAATAATATTGATAGCGACAGCGAAGATCCATCGATTGATAACATATCACATCAACCCAATCATAGAGACAGTATTGCCTTGCGAGCTCCTAGACTAAATCGACCATCCCAAATCCATACTACTTCCCCAAGACGAGTGTCATTCTCTCCTAATGATGTCCAAATTGATTCCCCAGTCCAACATGAACAATAATCATTTATACCTGTATGGAGTTCCTTTTTTTAAAATAAAAAAATATAAGTTAGAAAGTAATAACGACAAAATAATTTGTATGTTCTCATTTCTTTTGTGATTACAATCCCAATACATCGCAACCTTATCTCGTAAATAGTCACTAACAATAGATATAACGTATCACAATATAACGTAATAAATCAAAACAGGAATAGGAAAGTAAATAAATAATATTATAATAATAAATTATGCTGTTATTGTTTACACATATGTACAACCAGGAAAATTTCTTCTAATTAAACAATAGGATATGACTATAATAAAATTTTTTGCGAACCGATCGAACAAAGAAAATCATGTACAAGGAAGAGAAAACTTAAATCTCATTGGACACACAGTAAGTCAATAGTAATTCGAATGGTTACATGAATTTCACAATATTGCGCTCGCAACACTAGCCTTGTACGCAATTAGTTAGTGACAATAAAGGTACCTTCTTCCCCCCCCCCCCTTGGAATTAATCAATTTAGTTTTTTGATTTCAGATAACATTAACAAATTCTAGCCCACAGCCTACCAAATGACAAATGAATGTTGATCGAGAATCCTGACAAAACGATAAATCATGTGATGACATCGAAAAATAAACAATTTTTATAAATACGGAATTATTTAAATATTGGAATCAGTATGAGAATATACAAGGAATCAAACAATAATGTCACATGAAATCTTCATTGTACCACAATCCATTTATGGCTAACATCTAACGTACTTATATACACCTATCCAAACTATGATAAATCTACATTAAGCCTACCACATCACATCCAGACAGAAGAAAGAAGATAACAAGACAATCAACGAAGAACAAGAAATTAATCGCATTTAATTACGAACATATTTTTTTTTTTATTATTTTTTTACACTGACATTGAGTTAAGTGAATATATAATAATAATGTAAATCAAATATTTTTTTTTAGTATGAAAAAGTATGCACGTATGAACACACCTCTAACAATCAACACAAGTATGGATGAATGATAAGAATGCCTCAAACAACGATTAATGCAGTGATCTCGGAAATACGAACATTCAAAGCAATACTATTATATTATATATTACATATTGTATACGTAATTTCTTCATATATTACAAATCATATTATACTGTAAAAAAAAAAATCATATAATTTGTGTAAGAACTGGCTGTCCCCAAACGCAACGAAAATTGTATAGATAAGTACACTGACACACATACATACACTACACTAACTAACCCTTATTGTTAACACACCGTATGACGGCTTCATCGAGGACGATGAAGTTGCGACCCTGGACGTGTTACGTGGAATAAATTCCTCGTAACTCCTCTCGTTCTTTCTCATCGACATCGGATCCTTTACATCCGTTGCTAGTGGAAAAGCCCGAGAGGAGAAGTACTCCGAGTTGCATCTAAGGAGTCCCCACTTGTTAATGCGATAACGTTAATGCTGACCCTAGCATTAACGTTCTTCGCGCAAGGGTCTCACAGGCTCGAGTGAGTGAGTCAGTCAGCCACGACAGTTCGCTCCGAATAGTCACAAATGTAAGTTATATAGAGGACCACCCGAGTCCTAAATGTAATAAAGTATTACCGTTTCGCCACACGCAATCTCTCATTATTCTCCAGGTATCGATCATCCCACGTAACACCCTACATCAATGAATTAAACACATAAATTATAAAATTGTAAATTAAAATCTTTTAAAAATAAATTTGTTTATATTTTTATTTGTTTAATTTTAGTCACAAATATTCTTTACATTTTTAAAAATTAATTTAAATTTTAAAAAAATTAGTCATTACAAAAAATTGTTGAAAAATATTTCTTTAAAGTTAATAAATACTTAAATCTGTCTTAAAATTAGCACATAAATATATTACTTATAAACTAAGGACAGTGAATTATAAGAATTTTATACATTAATGCCCTCTTTTACTTACAACCACCTTGATATGGTATTTTCCATCGACAAGGCAAGGAATTAAAAGATGAGTACCCTCTTAAAATGTTTGCTTAAAGATGCTGATAAATAGATTAAAATTTATAATTCCTATTTTATAGAATTTATAATGAAAAAACAAATTTACAATGAAAATTTAAAGTTTTTTCATTAAACTAAATAATTGCTAAAAATCACGAAAGGATTAAACTTTCAAACTAATTTTAATGAATAAACTATATATTTTCTCCCAAATCCATTTAAATTCGTGCAAATTAATATATTTATAAAAATTTGGTGCTAATATATGTAGAGATTACCCATTAACGTGAGAGCAATTTTTTACAATTTACACAATTGACGCAAACTCTTGATCTTCATCTCCACTAATACAGCAAAACAAAAATGGTAAAGAATAAAAGTTGAATTATGTACATTAAGTGAAGAAGCTGCGTAAAAAAACTGGGGAGATATCGATCGCACATTAATATATCAAATATTAAACGCGTATAATATTTTTTTAACCGCGTGTCCGTATGCGGAAAATTCATGACAAGGCTGATGCTCGAGCTTAAGTGTCAAGGTCGTAAGTTGTTCTTACACCTGATTCGCAACCGGTTCGCATACAATCGATTTTGAATTTATATCATCTGATTTTGATGAACTTGCGTAACTAATCTGAATAATTCAATGTGCTTATCGGTATCGCGTTTCTTTTTCTGCTAATAAATAATTGCTATTGATTAAATATCAATTATACTTTGCGTTATTTACGTATACGTTATAAAATTAAAATCTGAGGTCATTGCTTTTAAAATGTAAATAAATACACTTTGTTATTATTTTATACACGTTTAAAGATAATTACAAATGTATTTGTAATCACATTTTTTTCCGTTAACCGTAATTGATTAACAAAATCTTTGTTAATGAATTATTAATTTTCATTTTTTGATATATAATTATTTAAATATTAAAATATAGCGTTAATGTAGTTTAAAATATATGTATACGAATATTCAATTTCGTCCAAGCAGCATGTGTACTATGCATTTTTGTATAACTTTACATTTATTACACAGTTTTACATTACGAGAATGCAATTAATCTCTTCAAATTTCTTCGGTTGAAACAAAGAAAAAATAACACATTTAGAAGTAATGTTTAGTTTTAAAAATTTTCTAAAAAAAATTCTAAGAGTGATTTTTCACTTTGTTTCACTCGAAGGAATATAGAGAGAATATTAGTTAATTGTTAAACAGCATGTATAGCTAATCATTTAAAAATGTCATTTAATTTTAAACAATGGTGTACAGATCATCACTGCTTACTCGAACGTATAATTTATTTAACATCTTAATCGATGCAGCTTCATATAGATTTAAATAGACATACCTATATCTTTAAATGTATCTAAAATCTCATTATTATTCTTATGTTGTAGCAAATTTTTTTCTATGGAAAATATAATTTATAACTATGCTGTTTATTTATAAAAGTTTTATTAATTATTCATGATGTCAATAAATACAAATGATATGATTATTGAATATAATGAATATATTCAGCAGCCGTTTTGTTATTTCCATTATTCACGAACACCTGCGGTATTATTTATAATGTATTAATTTAAAATATAAATATTTTGAGTAGCTAAATACTGTCTATATTTTGTAGGTGCATCCTTGTTTAAGCACTCCGATAACGCCACATAATTATTACTAAATAAAATTTCACTCTTATAATTAAAATATAAAAATATTTTTGATAAGAATATTGAAAGTTGATTGTAGTTGTTTAGTCTTACGCGTTATCATCTATTTAACATTTTTTCATTCAAGATAATATAGTATCTAATATAGAAATAAAAATATATATGCACTTTAATTAACTTTATTAGTTTACAAATTCGCCATGTAAAACAGATAATAAAATGCGATTTTCCTTTGATACAATGAAACTCGCTAATAAACTTGTTGCAGAACAAATATATTAAACTAAAAATGTATTATTTTATCATGTAATTAATAATCTTGTTTTGCAATTTCAATCATTGAAAATTCATAATTTTAAAAATAAACTGCACAGTTTAATAAGTACAATGAGTTTCGACTTTGACACTATATTTTGTTTGTGATATAAATTCAACGCATTTCGAAAACTACAGGCGCCATCTGTGATGTAGCTTTCGAAGCTTACGAATTCTACTCTATACTTATACAGTAATAATTTGTCTCGAACTTTTTCATACATACAATATGCATATTAATGACATAATATTTGAAAAGTGAAAATAAGTATTGCAATATAAAAAATATGTTTATAGTTATATATAGTTGATTTTTCAGAAGCTACTTTTTTTTCAAATTATCGACAATATTATATATTTTAAATTAAGAAAGGTTGCGAGAATGACAAGAGAAAGTATGAAATGTTTTTCTAAAACTTGGCATTAAAAAAAATAGTCAATTAAAGAAAAAAAATTGTATTAAAAAATGATAAAAAATAACAAATTTTTCTCACTTATATTAATGAGCATAATAAGTATAATGTTTTATTTACTTGTCACAAGTTTATTAAAATGTCTTACCTCCTGTTACAGAAACAGAAGAATGCAGACCGCGAAAAAACTGACGCGAAAATTCGCAAGAATCTTGAGGAACATCCAAGTATCAACTCGAACTCGTAACAAATGACTATTCTCGCAGCATATGTACATTTCGATAGGCGTGCATTTCGCGTGCCCTTGACATTTTCTGCGCGACATCCCACAGACCGCGCATTCCTGACAACATATCTACGTGCACTTATCGTACATAACTCTATAGGTGATATATACGTTAAAGTACATGTCGAACGTATGCGCATCGGAGAAAAAAAACAATCAAGTAAAACAAATTAAATGACAATTGCGTTACGTATGTAAGCGATGCATATTTTAGTGTAGATAATTCCAAGTGTACACCTGAGCTTTCCGGGTGAATAAAAAGAATTTTAAGAAAAATGGTTAATAAATCAGTTTGTCTCTTCTTTTGAGAATTGCGCTTTTGAGTTTGATCTTTCACGAGATGAATGAAAATTTTGTGGGATCGAGGTAATTTAGAGAATGCTGTGCACATCATGAATTTTAAAAATCATAACGAGGAAATCTGAAGAGTAAAAAATAATACGAATCTACGACGACACGAAGAAAACTATTAAAAAAATTAATTTGATAGTTTTAATGATAATGGCAAAATTTGCAATTAGAAGTCTTCTTAATATTACTTGAAAGTTGCATCATTATTAATCGCGTAAGACAGGTCGCAGATAGATTCGATAAAAATCACTAATAAACTAATATTTTCATTTCCAGTATTTTATTCTATTATTAATAATAATTATATTATAAGAAGAAAGTATAGTCGTAATATGTATACTTAATAAAAATATATCTCAAAAAAATGAACTGGTAACTTTGCGTTGTATCACCTACAAGTACAAGAGAAGCTCAAGGTTTTAAGATAAGTAACGCACAAAACTACGCGCATTTACACCTACGCCAACCGTACAATTACGTCCTGCCCGGCAATTTCGGATCGATACTCGTGACGTCAGCGATTCACCAAGATGAAGTTCAAGATCAGTAGGATTCACCTGTGTAGCCTCGAGCGTTGTCGTGCTTGACCCCATTCAAACCTTCTCCCCCTACACGAATTGATAAAAATAGTATTTTTAAAATTTTTTATTTTATTATAGAAGTTTTAATAGCAAATTTTAAATCTGTTAAAAATTTTATTAAAATTTTCAAATATTATTAGGTAACATGCTTATACTCTTAAAAAATGAAAAATATTATCTTCTGTGCTTCCATTTAATTTTTGATCAAGATAGAATTAATATTCGTGGAATTTACACCTGTTAATAAAAAATTTTATAATGTCTAGCATCACACTTCTTATTCTTCCATTTTGGTGCTAATCAACTTGGGAAACGTGCAATATGTGTTGATGAGCACTTGTGATATAAATTCTACATAGTACATACCAGTTGATTGTATGAAAACAATATAAGTGTAATTGTATAAGACGAAAATTCTCAGCTTATTTTGAAAAAGAGCTTACAAGTAAGTTACACAAATTAATTATCTCGACATAAATAATTAGATGTTAAATTTCGTGTAAAACTTGTTTTATTTAAAATTGTTTTTGAATTAATCAGTAAGGCAGCAGGTATAGAGTGAGGAATTGAAATTAAATGAACGCTGTCTGATGCAATTCGATAATAACGTGAAAGCTTTATCCTGAAAACTAATTGTAAGCAGTCCTGGTGTTTAATTAACCCTTCATCTAAAAATCTGCGCATTTCCCATTCTAATTTGCGATTGCATAATGAAATTTAATCAATTAGGAACTTCCTAATATTCATCTTTCAAGGTTGTGCCATTGATTTCACTAAACGAATTAGATAATTAAAATAAATATAGCATTTGAATACGCAGCTGCAAATTAAAATTATTTATTATATAGGGATAGTGATATAATTTACTGAAAGGTTTTTACGGTATTGAATTTAAATTAACTTCATCAGAGCATACGTATTAAAATTATTCTGCTATTATAAATTTGAAATTAATAATGAATTATTGTTTTTTTAATCTATAAAAATTTATAAATAAAAGTTCGATCATTGTATTATGTAAATAATATAAAGCATTATCAGTTTGCTGTTATTTCACACACGAATATCACGAATACCAAAATCTTTTTTCGTAAAACAAATTGCAGCATATCCATAAGTGGTACAAGCGTCTTTCTTAATTATTCCAATATTGCATTAATGTCAATTAAAACAACGTAATGTATCATCCATATACATAAAATTTCGCGGAAGGTTTTTAAGTACGATGAATTGAATGCAACTCAAAATTCATAATCAAGTAAATGAAATTAATTATATTGCAATATATCACTAATAAAATACTACTCAACAATTCTAAAATCTGAGCCACTCTCTCTCTCTCTCTCTCTCTCACTTTCTCTCTCTCTCGGAACTGAAATGGTTTGCGAGCTGATGCGCCCGGACATGACCCCGATGTGACCTTGAACTCACAGCCACCTTCTTCTATTTCCTGAATCTCGCGAGCTTTACGTGCCTATATAGATATGCGTTTACATATAGGTATACTTATACTAAATGCTTTACTTAACTTATCTTCGGCGCCCGCATAGAATACGAAGGAAAAGTGGATTAAATCAGCGATTTATGCATGTTTGAAATATTTCTGGTGCACTGATGTTACGGATGAATCGACAATAATTATAATACGTAGTTTTAATTTTAAAATGTAATAAATAAATATTGATAACTTTTTTGACTATTTTATTATTGAATTGTTTTATTGAAAGCATTTAAATAGTTCAGATTGCAAATGATCGTTAATTAATTGAGTCCTTAAGAAAAAATGTATATTACGGTGGAAATTTAAAGATACTGGTAAGTCAGTGTGACTATCGTTATATAACGTACATACTTTTAGTGGTAAAACAGCACCCCGTCTATTCTAATTCTGTATTTCGATTGGTAACTGATTGTAGGCGACAGAGTTTGATAACTAAGTATAATTGCGTGTCGAAGAAATGTTGTTTAACAGAATATTAATAGCACCGAGTGGTACCGCGTGTGACGAGGTCGTAGTCGCAAGGAGAGCCGAGAATCGCTCCATGAGATTAACCGGTACACGGAGAGAAAAAATGTATGATTATAGCATGTGTTACCCAAACTATAATGTCACATACATATTTTTGTGCTTTATTTACATACATTTTTTATGTTTATTACAAATTTTTATGCGTTTTGCGAATTAAGAAGAAGTATAGAAAAATAATTTAAAGAATGTAGAATGTTTATATGGCTCGACTGCTTTTAAAACAACAGAATGTTCGTAAAAACGCGCATCACAAAAACATTGCAGAATCGCAAACGACCCACTCCCAAATCCCGTGGGTCTTGTTGCGCGATTATCGCGAGCTTACTCACGGCGCCATCTCACGACACCTTGTATATATAGAATAGGTGTATCTGATTGTGGAAAGCTGATAGAATTTGCTGTTTGATAAGAAAATGTATTAGTCAACCTACAGCATTTAATGAAAGTAAGTAAATATAGTTATTTATACACACATTATATCAAACTTATAGTATTTATTTAATAATTTAATATTACACAAAAATCTGTTACATTGTAAATAAGATTCAAATATCTCGAAGTAGATCAAAGTATAGGTTAAATATGAAAAAAGTTATATAGTACAATATTAACGATTATATACAAACATCTCACTTTACGCATTAATTTTATAAATAAATTATATAAAGACATAATATTGAACAAAATTGTACTAATATGATGATGTATGTACATATATGTACATGTGCGTGTGTTTGGGTGTGTGTGCGTGTGCGTGTGCGTGTGCGTGTGTGTCTGTGTGTGTGTTTACAATTGGGCAGTTTGTCAAGCAGTCTTTGATCTCAGTCTATTACGTATTCTTATGATTATATTTAATAAATATATATTAATGTAAGCTTCTTATTCTGTCTTAATATTATTTTTATATTGCATGCATAGATTTAAGTTATAATATTATTATTAACTTTACAATAAGGAGTGTTTATATGAGTTAAGTTTTTATTTATTTTTGAAACATCTTGTTAAATACAAATAAGTTACATTACTTTACTTTAGTTAATGAATACATGTCACGTCACTATTATAATAGAAATGTGTGAATAATACCGCTTAATTTTATCAATAAATACTAGTAATCTGTCAATTGTAGATAATTATTAGTCGCATAGTGAAATTATTGTAGTACAATGTTAATTTCTTTGCAAATTTAATTTTTTGGTTTCCCTATAGTAATGAAATAATATTGTGCATGATGTACGTTTACTAGAAGTGTCAGAAGGTTGATGTAGATTTTGTCAAATGCATGTGATCAGATAATTAGACAAACCAAGTAAATATTATAATATTTATTAATACAAATATAGTAATAAATGTTAAAACACCTGTCTGTCACTAAACATCTTTCGTAACAAAATTAAATAACAACGTGGGTAAGTTGTGTATATTTAAACAAAAATGTATATAATTATAAAGATGTACTCATCTAGAAGCAAAAACTTTGTAAAATACAAGACCCCCAAAAAATCATTGCTATTTTGAAAATCAACAGATTCAATTTTTGCCATTAAGTGTATTCTTATAGTTCTAATTACAATGTTACATTAAACCTTAAAGTGTAATGTATTGTACATTGTGAAACAATAAAGTAAAAGCTTTTAAACGAATTCTGTCAGATTTTCAAGATTTTCATTTTTACAATAACTTTTACCAACTGGTTTGAAAAAAATAATGTTTCAAAAATTATTATTTTATTTTTTCATGACTTATTTTCAACAGTAAAAGTTGCATGCAAAATTTTAGTCCTCTAGATGCACTAGAAGTTAAGAAACTCAAGACCCTTTAAGAGAACTGCGATACTTTGACAATGAGAAGATTCAGTTTTTGCCATTAAGCTTATTCTTATGATTTCAATAATTTTCAATATTTTCTTATATAATCGTATACATTATAATGTAAGATCACTATAGAATTTACTGAAATGATTATTGAAATGACAATTATATTTTATTATCTTATCCATATACTGATAAACATTTTTAATGTGTAGTATTCAAATATTGTTTAAACTTGTTTATACGGTAATGCTACAATTAATGCTACAAATATGTTTAATTTTAAATTGTTTATTTTACAATTAAAATAATAGATATTTGTTACGAAGATATTATGAGATACATGTAGAGAATCTTAACGTTTCGTGTCAGACGGAATTTATACAATTCTTTTTATTAAAATTTTAAACATATTACTGTAAAATAATATGTAAAACATTACAAGTATTGGAGTTCAGAAAAAAATAGGTAAAATATTTATTGTATTGAAACAGAAATATTTAAGATAAAACTTTACTTTTATACCTTTAGATCCTTTATAATTTCTGTATTCTGTTTTTATTTAAGCAAACTATTTAACTATTTTAACATTTAACATTTAACTATTTAATATTTTAACTATTCAAGATAGAGTTTTATAATCTTACTTAATTTGTTTAATTATTTGCTCTTAATATGATGAAGGACTTTTTAATTTTTTACCATATATTCAGTATTTTATCAGTAGTGAAACTAGTTTTTAATGGTAGTTAACGGTCTAAATATTCAATTCAAAAATGTGTATTAAAAATGATTCAATGTTTCATTTGTTACATCAAAAAATTATTAAGAGAGTATAATTTTGTCAATGATATTATTTTGCGATCTTTAATACTATTTATCATATCATATTGCTTAAGAGTTACATTGTTATAGTTTTGTAGAAACGATATTTTAACAGCGCGTGCTATATATTTATTAAACTCACATTAAACGATAGTCAATAAAATTACAAGAAATTTTTTGTTAATTAGTGCATTTCCATAATAGTTATAAATGCAATAATCGTGAGTTTTGCAGTACGTTATTCTCTCTTAATATTTATCATTATTCTTTTCATAATTTTTCTATTTTATATCATTAAATTATGCATATCATTTTCATCAGTTTGCATGTCGCTTTTAAAATGAATCACTTTTCGGATGAAACTCCTTCAATCCATACAACTGGAACTTCATCAAGGGTATTAAATGGTTTGTGCTTCTTTATCAACTAACATTTTATACACGGAGAGAAATATCTCATAAAAATTGTAAGTAATTTCAGAGGAAATTTTACCATGAAGTCTTGTAAACGTGAGACGTCTTGACGTTTCAGTAATTTTTACCAGGAACTTCCTGGTAAAAATTACCTAACCGAAAAAATTAAAGCGAAACATAATCTACATCAATAGCGTTAAGAGTTATAACATTTACTTCAAATTAATAAACAAGTATAGATATAATAAATATTTATATTGTTTCATTACGTACATATATATTAATAACAAATACTTTGAGGCAATAAAAAATTTTAATTAATCAAATTTATAATGAATAGATTTATTAAAAATTATAGATTTATTTTAAAATAGTAAATGGGTGTAGAAATAATTCACATTGATGAAGTATTATTTATTGAATATATATATTTATATACTGCTTCAAAATTGATTTGCCATCCGCACTTTGCATCAACAAATTGTAAATATCCTGAACATAAACAATGCAGCATTGAAATGGTACAAATTATAGGTTAGAAATGTATCGCTGTAGAAATATTCGACACTTACATTTTAATGACCGATCGGCCAAGCTCTCCTTTCCTATAAAATTAAAGTTTTACGTATTAATGTTGCAGCTCTTTGTAAAACGTATTTTCTCACCATATTGATTTGTGTATAATTTATTTATATCAATGTAACTTTTGAATAGAAAGTTTAACTGAAGTGTACATTACTTACTCCTTACTGTACATTACTTCAATTTTCTCATGAATATAAAATACTTACATATCTGTAAAAAGTTGTTAGAAATATGCAGCAAGGTTTTACACAGAACTGGATTTCGTTGAATATAACCGCATCGAATAGACACTGTATACGTACACCGGCCGGCGATCGGTTCGGCGTATACATTTAACCTCTGCATTCTAAATCACGTGCGCGCGCGTTATCTTGAGAGGGAGAAACTTATAAGAGTCGGTACGAACAAATTTTTTCTTACGGTCCAAGCGCTACTTTTGCCTATACTAAGATATCGGGGGAAAAATTACAAGAAGTTCATGGTAAAAATTGCAATGAATGCAGAACGTCCCACGTTTACAAGACTTCATGGTAAAATTTCCCCTGAAATTACTTACAATTTTTATGAGATATTTCTCTCCGTGTAGGTGTAATACTTCCTTAATCAAATTTAGAAACAAATTAAAATCACTTATATAAAAAGAGGAATAATCAAGGTTATAAAATCTTGAGAGGATCAATGAATTAAAACAAATAATAAAAACAGATAATGTTACATTTTAAATTACTAGAAAAACTTTTATAAAAATTAAAGTTAGTTTAAGAATGTTTAGAGAATAAATTTCTTAGATTTAAACAAAAAAATAATACTTTGTAACGTAAATTTTTAATAATAGAAATTATTTGTGTTTAATACCAACATTCTACAATTTGTGCCTCATGTCAAAATAAAAAAATATAGCCAGGTGAAAAATTGTCACATTTTTGTACATTTTTAGGGTTATGATTTCAGATTCAATGTCTATATAACGTTAGTATAAAGTATAAAGTCGTATAAAGTTTAGACATAAATTTATTTTGATCATATTTAGTTGTTTAGATTTTTATTTTAGAGTTTTTAAAACAAAAATAAGAATTAATTTTTAATCAAGGTGTTGGCTAGTGATTTTTGTATTAAGATTATTTTTCATTTTATTATAAACTAAATCAATTAGCATAACATAGACAAAAAAGATTTTCTAATGTCATGTTTCTTTACTTGAAATGTAAACATTTCCTAATAATAATAATTATAGTAGTAGTAATCAAAAAATTAGAAACTAATGAAATATTAGTGTGTATACTATTATTTAGCAATATTAAGAAAAAATTAATAAAAAGACGCTATAATGAATGCATAAGAAAATCGATCATTTGATATATTTTAAACATTTTTATTTTATTTAGAAATATCTAATGTGGGTGGATTAAATGTACCAGCAGTGATTCGACAAAGCCTGCAAACGATCGAAAATATTAAATCACCTATCGATGAAGTTGAAAATGTGTATAATTCTTTAAATGATAATAATTTTGGCTATCGCACAATTAATAATGCAAACTCCAATTTAAGTGAATATAATAATTTAGTTTATGATCACAGTTTTTCAAATGCATCACTAATAAATCTGGATGAAAATACATCTAATAATACCTTTCAACCTTATCGTAATTTGTCGTATGAATCTAATACATCAACTGATCACAAAAATGAATCTGGTAGTGGTTTAGATGATCCCAATTTGCAAATATCAAAAGTTGGAACATCTTCATTGCAGTTGCCAATACACTCTTGTAATAAAACTGCGAGTATTAGAGACATTAATGAAGGTATTTATATTTTTAATCAATGATAGAATTTAAAAATGCGTTTATTTAATATAGAAATATCTTATTAGAATTACAAAAAAAAATTATGATTGTTGCAGCTACACAAAAATATGAAGATAATTATATTTATCAAGTTTTGATGTCAAATCCCGAAGGAGTATTTCTTTTAAAAATTTATAATTTTGAGAAAGATCCTGAGAGGCGTGCACAATTGATAGTTAAAAAAAAGAGAACTTATTTTAGTCTTTCTAAAGTTGCAAGAATTGTTGTATTTTATGAAACGCATCGTTTAAATTCATATAGGTAAGTGATTGTAGACATCGAACCCGTTTGAACCCTATATTATATAAATTGTATTGACATAATTGAACGAAACATTATTTTGTCTAGTAATGGAACGCTTTTACAATAATTATAAATATTAAGTTAAATTTATATATTACTCACAATAAAACAGTTCTACAAAATATGTTAAAAAAATATGTTTTTGCGTATTTTGTTAAATATTAAATGTGTTCAAACTTTTCAGCATACCTCCTGAAAGATTAGAGTTTTTAGCCAATAGTGCGTATGAATTGTTTGGAAAACCATACCTCAAAGAAAGTTTTTACTCTAAAGCTACATCTACTTCTAATCCCAATGGTGCTTTTTACCAAGCTCTGATAACTATAAGAGAACAAGCTGTAGCAATTAATGAAATAAAATTAAATACTAGTGCTGTAAAAAGAAAATGGAATAATATAGGTATTTTTAATTCTTTATGCAAGTTGAAGTAGTTGGAATTATTTAGGAAGTAACCTATTTAATTATAGCCATTAGTATAGAATCATAATTAAAATAATATATATTACAAAATTAAAATTTTTTTAAGTCACATTGAATTCTTATAAGGTGTCCCAGTTCATTGAAAGTTACGATTTTGAAAGTATTTCGGTCTTGCGTATTTTATCCCTATAAAAGAAAATTAAAATATTTCAACTTTATGTTGTTAATTTCATCAATGCATGTTTATTTATTATAATCTTAGTTTGTTTTATTTTTGACTAACGATTTAAAATAAAATTGTATTATTTTGGAAAGCTACAGTTTACTATTAATCATTCTTCAATATATTATTAATTATTTTAGATGAAACAAATTTAGAAGTTTTTGAAGAATTGAAAGCTCAAGTTTCAATAATTGATGAGGATTACAAGAAGAAATGGGCGAATACTGCATTTAATGAGCGTCAAGAATTTTATACAAAATCCGAACTTAATGATATTTTTGCAACATTTCCAAGTTTATCACATGCCGTGGGATATGTCTTGGTATATTAGTATATTATTTTATAATACACTATAGATTAAATGTCTAAATATTTATTTACAATTTTTACTTATATTATTCCGCGAATTTCAATTTAATATCGTAAATGAAAATAGGTTAAAACTTCTACCAAGGGGTTTTCTTAATTGTTGACCTCTTACAACTGTACAAGCGTCACTTTGTTAATAAAAATTATCTTACGTAAATATTATTATATTACTTAAAAGCGAGAGATATAATTAACTTAGTTATTTATTATTATTCTGTTTAAATGAAAATGAAAATGAAATTTATTATTTCGTTCTTTTTAGATTCAACAAGATTTCAGACAAATTTATAATTTACCTCCAGATATATTTATAAAAAATTGGCCAGCTTTGTCTCTCAAAATTTATACGATTGCTTGCAACAAAAAGGATAAATCAGTAAAGGCGATAATATCAGATAACGTAGCACTTATCCAAAATGGTAATTAAATTCTACATTAATAAACTATAATGATGAATATTATTATTTCATAATAATGATTTATTAAATTATTTTGTGCATTATTTTGGATTAAAGAGATGCAAACACTTTTATAATTGTGATCAATTATTTTAGAACATAAGCAAATCTTAGCCTTGATACTGTTGCCATACATCTTCAAAAAAATTAACAAACAAACCAGTAGGTCAAAATCCAAAGTAAACTGGAGTCCTGATCAAGCGATAGTTTCACAGTCCTTTGTGTATCATCTGAAGGTATGTTATAGAGACTTGGTTATAAATTAATTAATGAACTGTGTTACAAACTT
Organism: Theocolax elegans; assembly: GCA_026168455.1. Classification (NCBI taxonomy): domain Eukaryota; kingdom Metazoa; phylum Arthropoda; class Insecta; order Hymenoptera; family Cerocephalidae; genus Theocolax; species Theocolax elegans. The sequence continues at coordinate 85,955,203 of CM047425.1, read as the reverse complement.
TCACTATAACTATGTTATTATTAATGTTTAAATCAAATATGTTTGTATACAAATCTAAACGTAAAGTTTTACTTTTTTGAGTTATAAATTTAATAAGTTATAGTTTTGTATGCAAGTTTTCTTTCTTTTAGTTTATAAATTTTTGTTTGTTCATAGGAATCGTATGATGTTCGCGCATCAATTGTAGATATTCAGAAGGAATTGGAACAAATCCATGAAAAATATCAATTAAGATTTAAACATCCTTTCGTTGTAATATATGGACGTAATGTAGCTGAAATTACGTGTGCTTATATAGTAGTTGGAAGTCACATATACCAAATACAATCAAGTCTTCAAGCTGTTAACATTTGCTTTCAATTGACTAAAGTTTTATTCCGCGATTTTTGTTTAATAAACAATCATATATGGCAATTGCTTGAGCGAGAAGTTTATGAGTTTAAAAATGTTAAATTAAATGCGAACGTATGCAAAGTTATTGAGGAACTCCAAAGACTGTAAATAGGTTTATTTGTTAAAAAAAATTATATTTATTAATGTAATAAAATTGTGATAAATGTAATAATGGATTTTAACGCTGCTATAAGTCAAATTAGATCTCGAGAACTTTTAGATAATGCGATGTTAGAATTGACTTTATTTTTATATAATAATCCTTTCATAGCCCGAAATTTAGTTGATGAGATTTTAACCAAATTTAACAATTTTATCTCAAACTTCTTTATACCTCATCTACAAAATGAAATTAATGTTCAAATGTATTCCAAAGCCGATTCAACACTTTTAAGTAAAATGAAATTTATTTTAGATAGTAACAAAGATTTGTTTTATAATTTGTCAACAGAGTATCATAGACTAAAAATGTATGCCGACAAACGATTGTACATACCGCCAGAACTTATAGAAATTAGTCAAAAAAAAGTTTCTGTAAATTCAACAGATGCTCAGGCGAATGAAACAGAAAAACCTGCTTACGTGGCACACGTTTCCATCGAAAATAGTTTAAGAAAGATATTAGAAATACCAGGAATTTTCAATGAAATCGTGCAGTATGTTGATCAATTATCTAAAGAGAAAATATTTTTATCTAATATAATTCAAGCTGATTTATGGGTAAAGAAATACAGTTGCAAAAATAAATTAGTTTTTCCTATATACATGTATTTTGACGAATTTGAAACCAGAGACCCTTTGAAGAGTCATGCTGGTAATCAAAAATTAGGTGGTGTTTACGGGTCACTAGCGTGCCTACCACCACACTTAATAGGTAAATCTCAAAATACATTTCTCATTAGTGTCTTTTATTCAAAGTACTTGAAAAAGTTTGGAAATGATGCAGTTTTTCGCTCGAGCATAAATAGTATTAACAAATTATCTACTGAAGGTATAAAAATAATAATTGACAATATAGAGAAAACTGTATTTTTCGACTGCATTTTAATTTTAGGAGACAATGCGGGCCTAAATAGTATTTGTGGATTTTCAAAAAGTTTCTCAGCTAAAATGTTTTGCAGAATTTGTACAGCGACAAGTGACCAATGTCAATGCATGTTAGTAGAAAATGATAAACTTTTAAGAAGTGCAGATAGTTACGATGATTCGGTTTTAAAAAAAAATTATGAATTATTTGGAGTGTCAGAGCCATGCATTTTCAACAAATTGTCCAAATTTCATATTGTTGAGAACATCACAGTCGACGTTATGCATGATTTATGTGAAGGAGTTGCAGGATACACCATTAGTAAAGTGTTGCAAGCTTTGATTGAAACTAAAGTAGTTACTTTAGAGCAAATTAATATCCGCATAAAACAGTTCGAATACGGCAACGTGGAATCTGGTAATAAACCACAACCCTTATTTTTTACATATAGTAAAAAAGGAAAGAAAAAATTAAAGATTAAACAGTCAGCATCAGAGCTTGTTTGTTTAACTCGTTATTTAGGAGTTATTATAGGTGATTTAATACCTTCCAAAAATGAATTTTGGAAATTATATATTTATTTGAGGCAAATCGTAGGTCTTTTAACATCTCCTAGATTGACGAGAGGACAAGTCATTAATCTAAAAGAAGTTATATTAAAACACAATTCTTACTACATAAGATTGTTCGAAAAATTGAAGCCTAAAATGCATCTTTTGACCCACTATCCAAGGGTCATATTAATGAATGGACCGCCTATTCACTACTCTTCTTTGAAGTTCGAAAGAAAAAACAGAAAATTAAAAGAAATGGTTATTGGCATTACGTCAAATGTAAATTTGCCATTGACGGTAGCCATTCGAAATCAGTTGCAATTAAGTTATGTTTCGCTGAAACCTACTAATTTAAAAACGGATGTAGAATTAGGATCTATAAAAAAAAATCAATTGAAAATATTTATTCCACGTCAATTTAAAGAAGCAAATGTTAAATCTTTACATTATGTCAATATACTTGGACAAAAATATTCCGCTGGAAGTGTTTGTATCACGAGATTTCTTGATGATGGTCCTGAATTTGGTATAATAAAAGAAATCGTACTTGATTCTCCAACGATTTATTTTCAAATAATAACATTTACAACGAAATATTTTAATCGTCATTATTATGCATATAGTGTTGTAACTAATGTAAATACTGATTCAAAATTAATAGATATTAATGAATTACCCAGAAGTTCACCCTGTTTAATGGTTACTATTAATGAGGAAAATTTTATTGTTACTAGATATAATTTGTAAAACATATATTGTGCAAAAAAATGTTCTACTTATAATATAAAATGTTGAATACCAATTTAAAAGTTTTTATTATTACTTAAAAATATGCATTATTGATAAATAATCCTTATACCTTAATCTGTTAATTTATATTAACCCTTAAAGCGCCGGGGTTTTGAAATATTTGCAAATCATGTTAGGAGAGTTCGATAACCTCAAAACATGAATTTTCACTCAATTTAGATGAAAAATAATTAATACAATTTTTTTACGCCTCTAGGCGTTTTCCGGCACTATAAAGCATTTGAAAGATTAATAATTGCTGTAACATAAGCAATTCTTGTTCATTAAAACTAGTTGTAGATCACTCCTTCTCACATAAAGTAGTATGTATTAATTTCTTTGTTTTAAACATCAATTATTCATTTACTATTTTTAGTTAATATAGTGAATCTAAAATTATTCATTTACGATTTATACTTAATCTTGCTGATATGGTTTCAAAATTGCTTTTTTATTAAGTTCTGATCAAGAGTTGGGTATGTAAAGGTATGTTGGTAAAAATTATAAATAGATATATTTGCTGTATAACACTACTTAGTTTCTTCGAAACTTATATTTAAAATAATGTAAAGCCTTTAAAACAATTATTACAATAATCTGTTGTAAAATGTATAATAGTAAATTAATATGATAATTTATTATTAATAATTAATATTTATACAACTTCTGCTTATTTTAAAAATAAATGTTGTATTTTTCTTAACGATAATTTTGGTCACATTAATTATCAGACTATATAATAACTTAATTTATTTAACCATGTATTTCTATTAATTTAGCAATAATAAATTAGACTATCTTAATTATTAGATAGATTAATTTATTTATTTATCAGTGAATCAATTCAACAGTGAACATTAATTTAGTAAAGACAGTGTTGACTATATTATTACTTATAATGATGTACTTATTAATTTATTTATGTTACGATGTATTATCACTTTATCTTTTTAATTCAAAGTAAATATATTAAAAAGGAAAATATTAATAATTTTGTTCCCTACAAAAAGAATTCTGGTACATCTACATATTGTATTTTAAATATAATCTATTTAAAATGGATAACATCCCGTATAATATACAAAATAATTTTAAATCATTTGCTAGTTAATGTCCGACTGGATAAAATAAAACTTCAGAGTATACAAGCAATAGTGAATAGAAAGTGCATACAAATTATAAAATCATAAGATACCTTTAATATGTATTGCACATTAAGTACGATTTTTGCGTTGAAAATGTAATTTAAAAAATCAAAATAGAGCGTTTTCGCGCAAACCTATGACCAGCATCGCTTACTTACTACGTACCCACGGGATTTTCCCGTGGGTTCTTTGCGATTGACGTATAGTTTGTGTTCATATGTTTCTAATATAAAATTGGTGCTATATAATAAAGGAACATAAGCCTTAATTATTCTTGAACCTTACTACTTTTCCATGATTGATTAGTTAACTATGAAACCATGAATTTTGAACTTTATCCAAAAAAAAAAAGATGATATAATCCCATGCAATATTAGTTTGTAATTATTGTACATTTTTTCTCTCCGTGTAGGACGGAAATCTAACCTAAAAACTCTTGCCTTTGTAGTTAATTTATAGCAGTTAGCCGTCAATTTGTAGAGTTGCTTTGTAAATTCCGTATAGTTATTTATTCTTACGGAATAAACAGGCAATATTGTAATAATAAAGTATGTAAAGCTCCAGCTATGTTCAAAAGAAGTATATAATATAATCTATAATTAGTATATGTACAATTTATACCAGCAATTATTGCAGTAAGTACAATAAATTAATTTTACAAAAATTTCTATAAGCAGTATAACGAAAGAAGATAAATTGAAGTAAATGTATGTAAATGCGGAATATTAATTTGATTACGCACTTAAATAAATTGTAATATCTTTTGAATAGGTAGAATTAAGGACAGAGCTAATTCCAAAGTATCACTTAGAAGCAAGTATCTATACATTAATCTACTACAAATAACAACACGCACACAAAAGTTAATAATATATATATAGTTCACCTTCCGTATCGTGGATGACCGTGAATAACCGTAACAGAAGGAGAAATTGTGAGTTTGGGGGTCGCAATGTAAGAACACGAGAAAGAGAAGAGAGGGACGAATGCGCGAAAATCTCCCGCGAGAGTCGGGCGTTGAATCGGGGGAGGCACCGCCGTCGTCCTCGACCCCGCGAGGTCGATCGAGCGCTCTTCTAGTCTGGTCTAGGTCGCGACCTCATCGGATCGCCCGCGCGTCTCTTACTCTATTCTCTCCCCCCCGCGAGTTTTCATTCAACGAGAGCGACTGACCCACTCGAAGGGGGAAAACGCTGACTACACGCTATGCATGTGCTCTTGGCCGATTATCCTCGCTTCTGTATTCATTGCTATTTTAAATTAGCACACTTCGGTGCGAATGCACATGGATACCGCTGGATTCTATATACGCACAAGTACGCTTCGGTCACCTTACATTTATCGACATTCCAAATTAGCTGCTATTCGCTCTCGTACTTTTCAAATTTCAACTTGTATACAATAATCTATCATCTATGTACATCCCAATTCTAGATAAATAAAAGTTAAAAATGTGTGAGTGAAACACAGTTTAACATAAACCACATTTATTACTTAAAAACAACACATTTGCATCAAGCTCCAATGTGCGTCACCAAAAACTGTGTTTAACAGTATGAATTCAGAATGTATTATACTTAAAAAATTAGGTTACGCATCTATAGTGCACAAGCAAACTTAATTTAGATTATAAACAAATCAACATATAAATGTAAAACCCAAAATAATTCATACTAATTATAAACAGAAGTTTAAAAAATTTTACGCTTGAGTAACAGTATATAAATTTATTAGAAGTTTCGTGACTAAGAAACATTATATATGTTGCTATATCTGTTTAAAAAAATAGCACAAATATACTATTAAACTAAATCCTCCTTTATATATAGAATGTCACCTACTGCAAAAATAGTTATCATATATGTCTACAATTATTATTATATACTGCGTAGTAATATATAATATGTCTTTTTGATGAAGAATTTTGAACCACGGATGTAAGGTAGTTCTGAAACCTTCTTAAGAATGATCTTCCGAGAAAGAAGAAGCTGGGTGGAGGGAAGCTGAGTCATTGGAATCCGTGGAGTTTTAAAGCAACACAACTCGTATATAGATCGCGTGCGCGCATTTGACCGAGAGAGAAAGGAAATCTCGCGATATAACCTCGAGTTCTCGGGTATAAAGCGGAGATGCCCGTGACCGGGAGGGACCTTGGCCATGGCTCGCGGGCGGGGCGTCGGGACGCTCGAGAGTCAGGGGCACGCGAGGGTTGCGGCCTCTCCCCCGACCCCAACCCCTGCAACTACTATGCACTCTCTCTTTCTACTCGACGCGCGTCGATGCGCGCGAATTTTACTTCGTAAAGGGGATAGACTCTTACGAATTAAACATCTATATCCCTTTATTTCCAGATTTTTAACTTCACCAAATACCTTCACCAATATTTTTTATTTCCTTATGAGGGTTCACTTGTTGTAAGTGTGCGATAATTAGAAGGTTGTTTGTAAACGCGAAATTTCAGTTACGCAAGAATCAACTTGTTGCACATATTTTCGCGTTTAATTTTATTTTCACTTTTTTTCGTATTATTTGGAATAAATAAAGGATATCTCTTTAATTATTGTTATTTTAATTTCTTTTTTATAATTATGTCGGTTACCTCGTTTTGATATTTGAGCAACAGATATTTCCGCAGGTAATATATAGAATCATTTGATTGCAATCAAAATCTATTTGTTTGCGTATAGTGCATAGGAATATAAATACCGTGGCTCAAGTCGAATTAAACATTTAAAATTTAAAAGTAGATTATTATTTTACACATTGTTACATATATGGAAGATAATTTTTTTGCATGTATGGTATAATATTATTAAAACGATATATACTATTGTATATTATTCTAGCATATTTTCATTATACTGCAATAAAATACATTATATGAGCTAACGATATTTTTTAGTAGATTCATAATAAACTGAAATAAATTTTATTATTTTGTACGTATGAGAAAAGTACAAAATAAGCTTTTACGTCGTAAAATCTATAAGTTTATCGAATATCCGTTCTATTACTGAAAAATCACTTAACTTGTAGGGTTTTAAGAAAATGTAATATAAAATGTGCTGCGTAATAAGTGATTTTGAGAAGAAAATACCGAAAGAAATGCAACATCACGTATAGTATCGAATATCGGATAAATTCTTCGTTTACGAGCACCCGGGTGGGTAATCAATTCCAATCTCATTACAAACACTCGTTACGAGCAAATAGTGCTTTGAAAATAAAGCAACAACGGCTCGGAAAAGCTGATGGTATATATATATGCGGAAATTTACCGAGTGTGACCTTGACCCTATACCATTGGGGGTATAAACGCAAAACTGGTCCTATCGAAGGTCGCGAGCTTTTCCCTTCTATACAACCAAACTCTAAAAAGAGATGCCTGTATTTCGGAGAACGGAAGTGCCAAATGCAAGAGAAAAGGAGGGATACCGATCGATTGTCCTTTATGTCTGCAAATGACGTTTTATTCACGAGGTATTTTATAACGTGCCCTCGATTTACAACACACTTTACAAAACTTGTTGGCTATTTCACCAATATATTTTCTTTGTATTTACAATCACGTTCATAGGTAGATATTTTAACATTTACACTTATTGTTGTGTGGAAAACTTTGTTTTTTAAACATAAATATTATTTTGATATTATTTTCTATTTTTATATCACTACATAATTTGAACGTATCTTAGAATTATTATAATCTTATTTTTCCATCAAATTTTAATTATAATTTTGAGAAAATTATAATTGTTATTTTAGTAATCGACTTATGCAAACAATTGCAGGTATAAAGGACTTTAATTAAATATGTCAGATTTCCAATAGGTCAAGTACTCTTTATCAAACATAATTGTCCTGTTCCTATAATGTAGTGTTTCTCTTTCTCTTTTATAAATGTTTGACGAATTGAAACAAATGAAAATTGAGGTCGTTGTTGACGTAGTGCTTGCAACACTGCCAACGCTTACTTTAGGACGAAACTCCAGTAGATGAGATACTGTAATCCCTAAGGACATTAGCCGTAGAATTCAAACTTGTTTAGCTAACTCGGTAATACGATATATACATATAAATCTTGGTTTCATAGAAAATATAATTCTAAATATATTTATTTTATTTATTTATTCAACCATACAAAAAAACAAACGTTATAACAAAAATGAGAGTAAATTCCTATATAGAGATAAATTAAATTTATTTGTTTATAGATCTGGGTATTTAAATTAAATAATAACTAAAACTTTAAATGAACTTAAAAATAGTTTAAAGAAAACATAAAAATGTAACAAAATCCCTCCACTTTTTCAGTATAACTAGTATACAGAAAAGTGTAAGTTTTACTACCAATACTGCATAGAAATATAACAAATTTAATAAATTTGTCACACTCAATTTTTTTAATTTACTTTTTATAGCTAGATAATTAATCTGAAATACTTTGAGTTCATTTGGTAGCTTATTAAAAGCTCTAACTTGAATTGGAATATTTTTATTTCTTATCTTAGTAATGATGCCTTAAAATACATGAAAATTAGTGATTTTATGAGGTTTATGAGACATAACTTTCACTAGCGGTCTTGGCCAATAATCTAATCACCGCCATTCGAAAGTTCTTGAAAAATGTGATCTTTTGAGCGGTATTAGATCAAAATCAGTTGTGGCGTGGTCGCCTTTTTTTGATAATCAAATTTTTTTATATTTCCGGGTGTCCTATCTCTTCGAGATTTTAAAATTAAGAATTGTAACGTGGCTAGATAAGTTCTAAAGATTATTTGAACAAAAGTTGTGTGTAATTTTTTTTCAAAAAAATCAATAGATTTTGAGATAAATGGCTTTAAAAATAGTAATTTTTTTAAAAAATTGAAAAATTTCCTTTTTTATGGTGGAATAATTCTTAGTCAAATTATTTTTAACACCTAAAAATTTTTTTCTATTTTCTGGAAGATATTTTCAGCCTGTTCTCAAAATTTTGTGCGACTTAAAATTTTCATCATACTACTTCACGTGAAATAGTCCGTATATACGATATTTAGTTTTAATAATACTGTACTCAACATGTTTGCCCCATTTGAATATTTATTTTTTAAAAGAAAGGATATTAGACATTAAATGGTTTAATAATGCACAAATTTAGACATATAATTTAATAATTATTTAATAAAATCATCAACGTAGAAGGACCTCACATCTTTGTATTCGAATTACCTTAAAAACAGGAATTAAACCCGTAAAATTAATTAGCATCACCATCAAAAGCAGTAATTAGTGTAACATAATTGATCCAACAATAATTATAGATTAGGTTAGTAATTAAATACCTCAAAATTGTAGCGCTGTTGCTTCGCTATTCTTTGCGATGAATAGGTTCGTTATCTGCGTATGCAGCACCACGCAGATTACTCGAAGAACTGCAATGTTTCAAAAATTCTTGCAAACTGTACACTGATGCAGTAAAAAAAAAGTTCAGATATTAATATAATAATAAATGTTTAAACGACTCTTGTTAGCTAACATTTTCCCGACCGTGACTTACTGTGTTATTATTTTTCTTCGCGATTTCATAAAATTTGTTTAATCATTTATAATTAGCATAGGCTATGTAACTTTGGAATATCTATTGTAGTACAAAGTAGCTCCACTCTAACAATGATTTTTAAGTTCGAACAAAATAAATCCATGTATAATCTCAAGAACAATAAAAATATTTTTATGTAGTAATTTACCAATGTTTACGAGTAGTCACAAAGATTCGAAGCTCACGAAGTGATTAATTAGCTTTAAATCAAAAGGGAAACCTGTAAAATATTGCTGGAACGGATTATTTTGTTTAATGTTTCTAACGTTATAAAGTTAACGCTTTTTTTACACTTATCATAAGATAGAGGAAGTAGTAAGCTCCGGATACGATCCATTTGATCATGATGTGACCCGGTCGATCCCATTCAAATATTTCGTAATACTTTTCGTATGGAACTAGAATACGTTCCAATATTGTTTAATTTAAAACATGTTACTTTTGAACTACAAATACGTCATGCAGAATGAAATTAAAGAAAAAATCATACCTACAATTTTTAGTATAGTTATATAGATTAAAACTATAACTTTCCAGTTTCGTGTTAAAATTGAATATCCTTCAAAGTGTACGGGACAACTTAAGTCATAATTATTTTGTAGAGCTACTCCTTGAACTTGCGATATTACGAAAAAAAAGTAACGAAACAAAAGAAATTTCGAGGTAAATTCTTCATCCGGGTTAACTTGCCAATTTGTTCATATGCAGCAAAGCCAAACCGCGACCTGCAAATTATTCCGAGGTGGACGTGCATATATCAAGCGTTGTACAAGCTAAGAGTACGTATAGCATACGATTTCCGTAAAGTGTTCAGTCAGAAATTTGACATTGCGAAGGCCGAGATTACTCGCAGTAGGTAGTACTTGTTGCGCTTCGGCTGGAAATATTTAAATTGCGCGAGTACATTAGTCATGCACTTTGACATTTAGTAGATTTTTAGTGCATACTTAGGTGCACATATATGTATAAAGACTCTATGTAGGTTTTCGTTTTAAAGCCGGTAACGCGATGGATGGTGAATTACTGATTTCCCGTTGTATTTTGCGCGCTTTTCTATTTTATCGGCCTTCCGGCTTATTAATAAATTAGTCGAACAGCTCGCTCAATGCGCAAACCTGTCGTAAACAAATTTTGCAACCGGTCCTTCAATTTTCGAAGATTATCTTACGTTTACGTTAATGACTTTTTTAACGATTATAAATGCTCGGAATTGATACTATGTTTATATTGTAGGACAATTTATTTATATACGTTATTCGCTGAATAATAAACATTTGTTTTTGTATCCTCAGGAGTATTATAAGATATTTATTATTTATAATGACTATCAAATATTATATCAATCATTATACACTTACGAACAACAATTACTAGCTTTTTCAAATTAATTGAATTGAATACATTTCTTGTGTGTGCGATGGGTGATAAATTTATACGTCTATATATAAATCCATTTCGCTACAGTTATCAAGTACTTAGTTTATTGTAAAACAGAAGTTAACACTTGTCATTTTTCATTTAATTTTATTGAAATTGCTTCCGTGTCAAGAGTAAGGCGGATACATAATGCTTGACACTCAACTAAAAAAAATGTATGACAATTTGAAATGATCGTTTAAAATATAATGTAATCATGCATGGACAATGAAAATAAATAACGAACAGTGTTAATTTTTGTTAAAATAAATAAAATTGTAATTTATTCGAGAAAGGCAATCTCAATACCCTGCACATACAGTTATAATTTATTTCACATTATACTAATAATAAAAAATATATATTTTAAATTATTATAAGTATATAGAAAATACGTGGCAAAGTGAGCAAAAAAAGCTCACGAATATACGGGGAGGTTTTACAAGCTACGTTTGCTTTGAAGCGCAGTGAGCAAAAGTGAGAGTAACCCAAAGGATTAAATTAACAAGGTTTACAGAAGCAAAAAATAAAAAATCGATCGAGTCGTTGAAGGATGTATCAGATTCCAGCGTTTCGCGTGTATCCGAAATCCCTACAGTGTATTCGGATGCGACTAACACGTTGCTTGTATATATACTTGTATGCATGTATGCCCGTATGTATATATGTATGTACGTATGTATACGTATATGCAGATATAGGTGTAAACATAAATATATGTATACAGGAGGGAGAACTGCACGTTTATTAATAATCGGCGCGAGTTATTACGTCGCGGGGGCCGATACTCCTATCGGCACGTGGCCTTGGTTAAACTTGACCTTGTTTTATTTCAAGCGCCCCTCCGCCACCGCACCGCCCCACGTAATGTCGCGTCCGAGTGAAAGAAAAAGAGTGTGCGGTACCTTTTGATACGAGCCGAGTATTCTAAAGTAAGCCGTCCTACATGCGTCCGCGAGCGATTTATCTTTCGATCCTCGCGTATATGCGCCGCCACCGCCGCACTCTCGCTTCCTCCTCCTCCGTTCTATGTGCAACGAGCACTCCGACGACTTACTGCCCTTTATTACCTAATGTACTTTATTTACTATGAGGTTATTTCCTCAGGGTCCTTATATCGGATCTCGTCGATAACATTCTAATTAATGGTACGCTACCACACTTTTCTACCACAAATCAAACGCAACTTTTTATTTACTTCTCAGCTCGTGTTTACATTGGTTGTTATTGCTGATCATTTTGTCCACGATTAGTATTATTATTACTGTACTATACAAATACTTGTAAACATTGCAAATTATCAATTTCTTTTACGCGTATGTATAGATTACTTGATATTTTTTAAATAAGACGTTTGTGTCGCTTTAACTGATAGTACTTCAGATTAACGAACGACTAATCATTTTTAAAGTTGGATTAAATCTATTCAAATGTTTAAATTTGCACTATATTTTTATCTTTATTAATTTGTGAATATCTACAAATAAAACGTTTAAAATTGAATTAAACGCATTATCTAAAATACTTTCGTTAATGTCAAAATTTTAAATTTCGTGTTTTTTTCTCGTATTAATTGGATAAAATTAATTAATGGTTATTTGTCAACCCTATATTTAACGCACTGTAATATAATTATTAATAAATTAGCATCAATATGAGCAGATGATCAAGAAAAATTCCTTGTTTTAAATGTCAAATCATAATTATTTGCAGTACCACTAGTCTTTATTAAATCAAATTTTCGTAAATTTCATATTCATCTCGAAATAAATTAATTTTAAGTTGCGAAAAGGTTCTTTGTATTGTATATTGCAAACATTGGACACGTGTCTTAAACTTGAGGAAAAACTGTTTAATGTTTGTGCAACGATAGACTATTTTGAAAATAATGACTATATAAATTATAAAAAAAAGAGATTTAAACTATACGAATAATTTTCGACATTACCGTGAAGGTCAAATTAGTAATTAACTCGTGTCTTTCTTTCTTTTTTTAGAATTTGACTTTCTTTAAAGTGACCATTGATATTTTTAGTTTCACTTTCTCACTGTCGCGGAATAAATTGATTACAGTAATTTTCGTTTCTTTGTGGCATATCATCTTGTTTAACATTTTATTTTTTTTTGTACTTTAAGAAAAAACTTTCCTCGGTTATATATTTAATTTCTAAATTAGTTTTAGTCTAGACAGCACAATGAAATCACTCGTACTCGTGGACTTGAAAAATATATAATTCAGCAATCATTTATATTTGAATTTTCGAAACTGTAAATGGATTTTTTATAAATATGAAACGATGCAACCATATACCAATAAAGCTATATAAGAGAAAAAAAAAGAGAAAAAAAAGAAAAGATATTCTATATAATCGATGATGTTAGTCGCACAATCTTACAACAAATTTATCTGATGTATATTTGTAAATAAACAAGGAAAATTATTAACAAAACTATGAAAACAGATTGTATGCCAAGAGGTTACAACGAGTGAATATATAATCTATACACTTTTTATCATTATTCTCAATATTTCATATTTATTGTTAATTTATGTTATATTACTTATTTAACTTAATATTGGTATACATATACTTGTATATAATAAATCGAATAAATCTTTATTCGTTTAGCGCGAAGCACTCAAAGAAGATACTTCAGTTAATTAGATCATTGTCATCAACTTGTTCATAGTAAAACAGGAACATAAAATAATATACTTATCCTATTCGTCGAAAATTGATTTCATACCGGAAAACACGCCTGGGCTTTTCCAAAGTTATTGATTCCGGAAATTTCCGACTATAATGTAATATATAATACAGGCAAGTCTCCCCTTTTATATTATGTGTATATACATATATAATTTGGCACGTACATTTCCGAAATGAGACGAGGAATATTTTGACGCTTGCCAGAATCTCGGTGAAGATTATTTATGCTTGTCATTTCAAAGTCAATAATAGTAATAAACAATTTACCTATACATTTCTATATAGATTGAAATTTTCCTTTGATGAAATGGAAGTCACAATGTTATTATATTAAACGTTTGCATTTGATGCGCAAGTAACGTACTCATGTGCTTCAACATATTTTCTACTATTAGAAAGTAATTTATACAACTCGGAATATGATATTTATCTTTTATTAGTTCTTATTTCTATATTATTATATATCTAAAGATTGATCACTTATATTTATAATATTCCCAATGTACGATTATTCGAGATGCGATTTAAAAAATTGTGAACAATGAGATTATAATTACATTTTTTTGTTCGATTTAAATCCACTAAAATTTTATAATCGTTTTACAATAGGTATGTATTACTTGCATTGTAGATTGTAAGTAACTTCAAATCTTATATGATTTTAATATATATGTACTATTTAATGTGCTATTGATGTACGAATTATTATAAAAATGATGAAAACATCTCTTAAATAATTAATGGCTAGATCCATTGAAAAAAGATAATTTTAAACGATTGATCAATAATATAGAAATAATCGTAGTGAGTGATAAGGAATTATTTTATTTTCTACTTCTCTGAATCCACTATATTATCACCTATCTTAACACCAGATGTAAGTATACTTATATACATGAATTTTCGCACAAGTGCAAAATATTTACGATCAAATCCATATGCTATTTTTTTGCAATTCAGGTGTTCGTATACTTAGTATGAATACCTAACGTAAAACTTTTGTCAACACAGTTTATTTCCTAATATTCCCATTTTTCAAAGTCTACAGTAAACTCTCAAAGAGTAAAGTAAAAGATCTATCAAATGACTTTACACAAAATATTATTGTTATAATAATATTAATTTAAAAAATTACTAGAGATAGATAATTTAAACCTAAAAAATTAAAATGATTTTTAAAAGTATTTTGTCGTATGTATATATTCATAAAACGCAATGAAAGTGTAGCGCGTGTGAATTTTTGAAGCCGGTAAATCAGAAAGGTTGGAAGCTACCACCAATTGTTTACCAACAAGTTTTCCTCTTGCATTATTAATTGAAACACGTGTGTTAAGTGAGTGGGCACACCTACCGTATACACGTGTCAAATTTAAAGTCTTAAACGAAGAAGAAAGTGACTAAGTGGCAACGCGTGCCCAGAAAACTCGATAACGAGGTATAAAGTATAATCACGCAACAAATCGCGCGTCCACGTGGAAGACAAGTAGAAGAGGTATACGTATACAGGTAATACGATCTTGGTCCGCGCGTCTCCACCTGTCGCATGCCTTAAAGAAGCTCCTCTTTCTCTTTCTTCTGTAGATCTATACCGTCGTATACGTCACGCACGTATAGATTGTACTACAGCACGGTGCTGCAACTGCTGCTGTTGCTGCTGATGCAACTGCGTAGCGTCGGGACGCTGCGGTCGATGTCAAGGCCAAGGCCAATCGTTGTGACGCGCTCGCGGTTTATAAAGCGTTCCTCTCTTCTACGTATGATCGTGTATACACATACTTATATACATGGGTATAGAATATAGATAGAGGGAATCGAACGCGAAAATCCGTGGGAACTGGACCCCCACCTA
The DNA here is from genome assembly GCA_026168455.1 of Theocolax elegans. Taxonomy (NCBI): domain Eukaryota; kingdom Metazoa; phylum Arthropoda; class Insecta; order Hymenoptera; family Cerocephalidae; genus Theocolax; species Theocolax elegans. Next base: position 85,939,738 of record CM047425.1, on the reverse strand, counting down.
CGGTCCGCTTAAACTCTTGGCACGCGATCTTCGATGCGTTTCCGCGGCCAAATTTTTTTAACAACGGCGCCTCGCATCACGTTGAGATTGATGTCTGAGTATGATAGTATTTCTCCTTATTTGTTTACACTTTTGTGAGATTTTGTACAAAATTTTTCGATCCTCAATTCTTTACATATTAATTAGCTTCGATTGATTATAAGTGCAAAACTTGCTTAAACATTAATAATTATTACAGTATAACTTACTAAATTTTCATTTAAATTTTAATTTACACCTATTAATGAATTCAAATCGATTTTTCATGTAATTATCCTTTTTTATATTTGCTGATAATTTTTAATAAGTCGTACCTATGCTATTTTATAAGAAAGTTTTATGAACATTTACTTAATTAAATCAATAAAAATTTAGCAGATTTAAATAATAATCTAATTTTATTTTTATGTAAATTTTATTGATAAATGAAGTCTTGCATTAAAATAGATTATAAATTGTGACATAATTAAGTGTGATGTTCAAAATACTTCAAAATAAAACAAGACATTTTTTCCGTCAAACAAACAAAGTATTTCTCTCAAAAATTTTGGTCTTAAGATTACTTTACTTATATCATTACTTAAAGTGAAACTTAAAAAGTACTATTACATTTTAACATAACATAAATATTATTTTATATATACCATATATAAAGGTATCTTCATTTACTCTAATCATAAAATTAATATTCTAAAGTAACATTATCATTAAAAGTAAGAATCACGGAATCAACTTCAAATTATAATGTATTGTTAACCCTCGAAAAAAGCTTAGAAATCACATGACAGTGTGATCAATATCTTTTTAAACCTTTTACAATTACTGAATTTTAAAATGGCCAACCACTACTACTGAGAAAAAGGTTTTTATTTTTCAAGATAAACAATAAAAATCTATTAATAAGTAAAAAATCCATTTAATTCATTAACGAATTAACATATGTTGTTTAAATTATAATTATATTCGAGAACCATAATTTTTATAATTAAATATCGCTCTATTAGTTATTTACAAACTTTTTTTACGTAGAATGTAAAAATATAATCAAACTCGTCAACAAGTCAACAATCTGTTAAATGTCTATCTCGCCCTTTTAGCTTTTGGTGCAGCACGCGATTTTCCTCGTGGAGGTTTACCACCTTTACTCCTTTTTCCACGACCCTTAGTCTTCTCCTTTGCTTTTTGAGCTTTTAAATCCTTCTTCATTCGTGGATCGACAACTTTATAACGACCTCTTACGCCTGCCGGTCTAGGTGTTCGTTTTTGTGCTAAATGCTTCTTTGATACAACATATGTGACTTCTTTTTTAGGATCTTTCTTCGCTTTATTGTAGAGTCTGCAATAAAGAAAATTTTTTAAATAAATTTAGTATAATACAATATTATTCACAATTCTAGTAACCCTTTGTTCATTCAATTAAGTAAATAATTCATAATGAAATATTTTATTTGTTTAAAACTGCCATGTAAGAAAAGACAATTTCATAAACTTATAAATAAAAATATTGAAGAATTAAAATAATAGGTCCATATACTTATTTATAACTATGCATCCCTTATACTCCATGAATATTAAATAATAGTAATAGTAATAATACTTACGCTTTCACTTGTTTTGCCTTCTCTCGATCACTAATGTCAGCATTATCCATTACACTTTCTACCTTCTTTTTCGCTTTTTCTAATTTGCGTAAAGCTCGCTTTTTCTTCCTTGCCTTTGCTTCCATTACTTTCTTGATCGGCCTAACGTTTAGATCTTCAACTCGCTTCTTATATTCATCTACAAGCTCTTTTGGGACAGGTGCTTCTTTTTTCATATGCTTTGATTCATCTTCAACAAACCAATCTGGTAGATTCTCATCATTAAATGCATATCTATTCCAGGCGCCATCTGTTAAATCTCTTCGAGATTTTTTACTTTGAACTAATAATGATCCTAAAGCTAAATCTTCGTCCGTTAGTTTCCTCTTTTTTGATGCTTTTAGCGCTAAAATATACATAATTTTAAATAATATTTGAAATTGGTAAATAATATTAATTACTAATTATAAATATCATTCATATTTGAGAAAATAAACAAAATTAACTTACGTTTATCTTTTGGTACAACTTCGAATCCATCTTTCCCGCCAATCTTTTTAGATTTTATTTCGGATGTAATAACTTCATCCACATTGTAATCAGAATCATAATCAGAATCTTCATCATCAACATTGTCACTAGCATCATTATCAACATCAACATTTTTTATTTTGCAATTTTTATCCTTACTAGATTCTGTAGATTCTGCATTATTTAAGCCAATAATTTTACCTCCTTTCTTTTGAAAAACTTCTATCATTTTATCTATTTCAAGCTCTTCATCTTTTTCTGTTTCTAAATCCTTAAATATATCTTTTTCAAACCATAACTGGGCTTTACTTACTTTTTTTAATTTCTTGTCCCTATAATCTAAATCTGTTATCAATGGATTTTCATCATTCTGGAATTTTACTTTTTTTGGTACAGGCTTAACTGGCTTTTCTTCCTCTTCTTCTGGTTCACTAAATCCGAGTCCAGATTTTTCACTAGAAGTATCATCTTCAGAGAATTCCAAGTCACTTTCATCATCAGTATAATATAAACCTTTACTATCCAAATGTCCTGTATCTTTTTCATACCGTACATATTTAGATTTTTTTACATCTTCATCAGAATTATCATCGTTTTCGGCTAAAAGTTCTGGACTTTGATCTGTAACTTGTTTAAGTTGATCATATGTTTGTATTTGTTTCAATGAAAACATATCATCACATTCCAGTATTGGACCTTCATCTCCTTTTAAAACCATTTTCAAATTTAATTTTTGATTTAACTTTTGTCTTTCTTTATTAATTTTCTTCTTTTTCCTTTTTAATTCTTTATCTTTTTCCTCTCTTAATCTTGCAATGTCTTTTGTGATTTGTTCATCTTCCAAATCTTCTAACTCTTCTAAAGTTTTTGGTTTCTCCACTTCTTTTTCAGAATCAGAAATATCTGCAGTTGTTGATTCTTTTTTGTCAAATTCAGCTTTTAAGACTTTATGCCAGTTTAAAAGTAATCGCAATTCTTTTTTACCCAAAACCTTAATATCTTTACAACATTCAATAATTTCTTTTGTAGTTTTATTGTGATTTAAAACTCTTTCATCATCAATAACAATTTCTGATGTATCCTGCAAAGCATCTATAGCACTTTCACTTTCAATGAATTTTTTAACTGATAATTTGTGATAAAGAGTATAATCATTTTCTGGATAACCTAATGCCTTGGCTTTTTTCTGCTTTTCTGGATTAAAAACATTTAATACATTTTTCTTCTCTAAATCAATTTCTGCAAATACATGTTTTGGATCTAAAAATTTTGGATCTAATTTGTCAGGTGCAATATAATGCTGACAAACAACAAAGATTTCAGCAGATTCATTACGGGAAGCTTGTGGTTTTGTTGCATGTACCTGAAATTTATATTTATTTAATTGAGTACTAATAACAATAAATATTAAGAAAATATAGAAAAATTTTTATAATTTTTATAATGCTTCTTCTTTTAAATAAATAACTTAATTGAGTATTAATAATAATATTTACTTTTTTAAACAGTTGCTTGAAAACCCAGATCAATGGATTGTAATCTTTAGATCTAAATACTTTAGTTACAAACCATCCACCTGGTCTTAAAAATTGTGTAGCTAATTTTAAAGCTGACAATGTCAAAGCTGCTTGCTGATATGCGTCTAGCAGCCAGTTTTTACCAACGTTGGGTGCACCATCATTTAGTACTACATCAGCTTTCCAAGTTTTTAATTCACGAGTTAAATCAGTACGACACTTATCTGTTGTAATATCTCCTACAATACTAATACATCCAGGTACTGGTTTAATAGGAAATAAATCAACACCAATAACTAAAGAAGAAACTGGCATATTCTCATGAGCAACTTGCATCCATCCTCCTGGAGCTGCACACAAATCTATACATACTCTCGATTTTTGAAGAAATTCAAATTTACGATTTAACTGAATCAACTTAAAAGCAGCTCGAGATCTGTAACCTATTATTAAATTAATTATAACAGAGTTATAAAATATGAAGCTTGAAAAATTTATTCTATTTATTTTCTTTTTATACAAGTTAATAATACATACCAGTTTCTTTGGCTAAGTGATAATACTTATCCCGACGCTGCTTTCCAATTTTTGCCTTTCGCCCCATATTTACTCAGTTATATATTCTTTTATAAACGCTTATAAATAAAAATATTTCTGCTGTCTATACGACAGCATTTAAACAGGCACGTGCATTCTCTTACACCACCTTAATGAAGAAGAGGTTATGTTTTTAGACGCCACCTGGAAATTCTTTTTACATTTTAAGTACTAAGTACTAGTTTCTTTTACCAATTTTCTTTCGGAAATAAAAGTTTCTAGACTCAGATTGACAAATGTTTGAAATTGAATCTACAAAACAATATATAGTAATAATATGTGAATTCAAATTATTTATAAAAAATATAATTTTGAATCGCTTTATTATTTAAGTAATATATTTTATGTATAAAATTTTTAAATATTTTTTATTTAGAATATAATTTTGAATTTTAAATTAAGTTCACATAATCACATATTAAACGACGCCACTTTTTATGTTTCAGTTAAACGCCATTTTGATTTATCAAAAAAAAATCATTTGCTTATAATAATAATTTGTGGAGATTAATAAAATAGGCAATATTTAGTTTCCAAATGATAATTATAAAGGAATAACGATTTTTTAAAATGATTATTTATTTTTTATTAATTTAATTAGTCATAAGGACATTCGTAGTACATGTCGGAAATCTATACTTTCTTGTTATAGGTGCATTTTGATTCGTTGCCTGAAATGGACGTAATATCTGTCCAATCAAAAATTACCGAAATTCGACGACGCAACGCGCAGAGATGATACTACATTTATATATAGGTATATATTATATATATTAGGTTAGTTTATTAGCTTTCCATATAAAACCGTTGGCGACACTGAGGTTAACAAAATCCAAAATGGCGTGAATCGCTGATTCGCATCCGCCGCAATAATTTGTTTATATACTGCAAGTATGCGATAATATATTGTTATATATGTTGAAATAACGCATAAATATTAACAAAACAATGTTGTGGTTGTCGCTAATTGGTTCGACGCAGTATCGCAGTAATAAATTGTAAGACATCGCATTCGAAGTATCATTGTATACGACATTTATTGAAAATCTATAATTTTGTTCTCAAGAAGTGTTTTGCCGTAAGGTAATGAAAATGTTGTGGATTTGTAATGTTTTTCGACCGTAGTGATTGTACACAGGTAGTATTATAAAATTATCAGAAACTATGTCAACGGGACAACCCGAAGTGCGAGGCCGTGGTCGACCTCCTAAATTAAGATCCGTTTGTACCTGGTGTGGAGAAACAAAGTTATCTTTAAGGTACGTTTTACCTACTCAACATGGTAAAAAGGAATTTTGTTGTGAACCTTGCTTAGCTGAGTTTCGTAAAGCATATGTTCGAGGAGCTTGTATACAGTGCGACAATGTTATACGAGGTACACCAGTTAGGCTTGAACAAAAAAATGACCCTCCTAAGGATTTTTGTTCATCGATATGTTTGAACAAGCATCAAAAAAAGGAAAATCAAGAAGATCCTAAAAAGATCAATGAAGATCAACCGTTATTGGGTACTTTGCCAAATTCAAATAAACAGTTAAATACTAATAATTCTGCATCTACATCAAGTGGTACATTTCAATATGAAACTTATCAAACTTTTGATTGGACTTTATATTTAAAAGAAACAAATAGTACTGCTGCTCCTAGTGACCATTTCAAACAGCACGAAGAACCTCCTACAAATGAATTTCAAATCGGTATGAAGCTAGAAGCACTAGATCCTCGTAATGTTACTTCTACTTGTATTGCCTCTGTAGTTGGAATTCATGGTCCAAGACTTAGACTAAGATTAGATGGTTCAGATAACAAAAATGATTTTTGGCGTTTAGTAGATAGTAACGAAATACATCCAATTGGACATTGCGAAAAATCTGGTGGTATGTTACAACCACCTCTTGGTTTTCGCATGAATGCATCTAGTTGGCCAACATTTTTACAAAAAACATTAATTGGAGCTGAAGCAGCACCAGCAAAAATATTTAAACAAGAACCCAAGACTCCTCGTTTTAACATGTTTGAAGTTGGACAAAAATTAGAGGCCATAGACAAGAAAAATCCTCAGTTAATATGTACAGCAACTGTTGGAGCTGTTAATGACGATATGATACACATAACATTTGATGGATGGAAAGGTGCTTTTGACTATTGGTGTCGGTATGATTCTAGAGATATTTTTCCTGCTGGATGGTGTTCAAAAAGTGGTCATCCACTCCAACCTCCAAGACAAAAATCTACAGGACCGAATCGCTTTAAATCAAGAACAAGTAATGTACTTCCAATTATGGCAATATCTGGAAGTGGATCTGGACGAGAACCAGCTGTAGCTTTAGTAAGTCCGGCAGGTTCTAGTGCACCACCCCAACCAGCAACCGAGCCGGATACTAGTACAATTAGTAGTAAAACTGTAACCATTGAAAATATTAATTTTTATGTTAATCATAACTGTTCTTGTGGCCCATATTTTGATCCAAGAAAAGTAAAAGCACTACCTGCTCAATTCAGTGGTCAACCTCAGCTAGTAATTAAAGATATCTTTCAAGCATTTTTGATGGCTGCAATAAGTCCACGACAAATATTAAGTTTATTTAAACGTGGAGAGGGTAAAAGTATTTCTCTAATAATTGAAAGTAAGCCAACCACTGTGGTATTACCTGTATTTATGGAAGAAGAAGATGTGTATGTGTATATGAGACGACAGTTGGAAGATCTGTGTGCATGCGAATGTATGATTTCCAAGAGAAAGGAGACTTGTAAAAAATGTCCTGTTAGTCAGCAAGCGTTTGTAAAGAAGGAAGAATTAAGTAATGGAACAAATGAAAAACGAAGATGGTCAGCAGAGAATCAAGAAAATCCAACAACTACTCAGCAACCTCAAGTACAAAAAAGTTCTGAACCCCCTGTAATTAATCGTCCTACTACAGAACCTCCACCAGCTAAAGTACCAAGAAAATCAGTTCCAGAATTTGAAGCTGCAACGTCGACAACACAAAATGAAAATCCTATACAACGAGTACAGTCGATAGAACCTGCTGAGTGGACTATTGAAGATGTGATACAATATATAGCAATGACTGATCCAGCTTTGGAGCAACATGCTGATCTATTCAGAAAACATGAAATTGATGGTAAAGCATTACTGCTTCTGAATTCAGACATGATGATGAAGTACATGGGATTAAAGTTAGGACCAGCACTGAAGATTTGTAATTTGGTTAATCGTATTAAGGGTAGAAGGCATTTATTACTGTGATTATCTTATTCGCACATGAAATTGTAAATCTACAGAGACCTGTGTATTTTTGTGCAACATACCACAAATTGTATATTATTTGCAATGTTGTTTTACATACCTTTATGAATGCAAGATATACAGTAAGAATCATCAGGACTGAATTTTCAAATATTTTCATAACATTATAAACTACTATTTTAATTTCAAAATAATACATTTTTTATTGCTTTTTTAAGCAATTTAATATTTAAGTTATATTAGTGAAGATTAATTGTTCTAGTATTGCATGTATAAACTGCATGTATAAACTATTTTTAATAGAGACAATAACTTATGATTACTAATTTTATGCAGAATATACTGCATTTTAACAATAAACTAGTCTGATATTTATTTGCACAACATATTTTTTGTTCAATATTTAAAATGTGAGGTATAAACAAATTTAAAAAGGTAAAAGAATTATGTATTAGATAATTAAATCTTTACAAGTATTAAAATAATTTGATTAACTTTGCAAAATTGCTTAAACCATTCGATTTATAAAATATTTATACTATATAGATTCTTTATATTAGTTATTTATAGTAAAAAATTCATTTTCTGAATGATTTTGCTGTATACAACATATCCATAGAATTAAAATAGTAGTTGAAATCATTCATTAAATTTATATTTCTTTCAATTTGAAGCCAAAAGTAATAAAGGCAATTATTGTATATATTATGCAACATTTTTGTAAAATTCAAGTTTTTGTTCATTGAAATATATTTATACATTGATACAAAATGAACATTTATTGCCACTTAAGTTGATGGGGATTACCTAAAAAGTTTAAAAAACTTTATAAGGTGAAGGTTTAAGCAAAAAGAAGTTTCTTTAAAGCAGTATGCTTTAAAGATATGCCAAAAAGATTTTTTTATTTAATAATTTTTGTTAATTGCATGATTTAAGTAATAACAAATGTAACTAAATGTTACATGAATTTAGTTTTCAAAAGTGTTATATCAAAATAATAGGCTCAAAGTTAAAAGCATGATATTGGGTAAGAGTGAGAGTTAACACTTAGAATTTGTATCTACATGTAAAGTTTATTTTCAAGTCTTTATTACTATAATTTATTTTGTTAAAAAAATAAAAGTGACCTCAACCATGATATGTATTCTACACATTTACCCTTAATCAGTAAAAATATCAACTGTGATTCCTAAAATTGTAAGGTGAATCAGAGGTAGAGAGACTGGAAAAGTCTTTGTAATTATTGTACAATGAAGTAACATGTGCGTATCAACGATGGTAGAGTTAAACAATTGCCTAGTTATTACAAAAAATAGTAGTTAACAAACATTATTTTTGCGCTATAGACTAAAGTAGTGATTAAGGAATTCTGTCGTCTATTTACTTTGACCAATATGCATAAAATGTCATGTCCTATAAAAATAGTTGTGAAATCGCTTCCCTTATTCTTGTCTACCACAAATAAAAAGAAAAACCTTGTAAGTTAATCAAATAAGTAATACAGAATAAATGGTATAATAAAATTTGTTTGTAAAAAACTATAATGGTATTATTCAAATAATGAAAATGTACGATTTAATTAAATAATGTATTTTATAAATTTTTTTCATTAAAATATAAGTAACTATTTTTTTCAGTTTGTAAAACTATCTATTTTATATTTTTCATTAATTCCAATGTTATGTTTTTATTTAAAAACCAATAAACGAACATTTTCAAAATGACTAAATATTTTTTATTTATTATTTCCAATCTATCTAAGGTGCTTTATAATTGATTATAATATATTTAATATTATATAATTTAAAAAAGGTGAGTTTAAATAATTATTTATAAATTATATTTGTTAATCTATTTTATAAATTATTCAATTAAAAAATATGCATTTGACATTGAAAGTATTGAATGAGGTGAATGTGACGAGAAAAAAAGAAAAAGATAATATAATTGCCCTCGCCACTGCGGCCATTTCGTAGCAACCAATGCGAGCAAAGCATTTCTCTATATATATATAGTAGGGGGGATGCGTGTTTAATGTTGGTATACCTGCGATTTTGGTGCTTGTGCGCTTGCTTGCTTGGCTAGTTGGCTGAGAGAAGGAAACGTCCGCTGGCGTTACGAAGCGTAGGTTAATTTATTAGCTTTCAAAAGTTTCTATAATATTTGATATGTTTACTATACTTTAAATCATAGATTTATTACATAACAATAATATTTATCCCAGTAAATATTTTGCTACATTGTACCTCTAAGTTTCTAACCTTAAACGAAACGGTATTTGGATTTGGAGTTGGAGTACATATTTGTCGGCGTTTGTTGTAATTTCATGTTCCAAAATGTTTTCAGATGATTGGGTGAATAAATTTTAATTTGCTGTAGTGAGTTAAGTTTTTGGAAAAATGGCACAACGATTTCCAGTGCCAAATACTGCCAGCAATGGCCCACCCCCACAACGATACCCACCACCGTCTGTACCTCCAAATTTAAGACAGTATTCTAGTCCAAATTTTCCAGTAAGTAATTTTACAAACATACAGTAATTATTCTTATTTACAAGCATTTAAAAATTGTAGAACCAATCATAAAATATTTAATTCATTAAGATTATTAGGAACTGTATTGTAGATATTGATAACTGCATCTATATTAAAAATTTGATTTTTTAAACAAAAAATAATTGGTTATTATGACTGTTATTATGCAGATGCAACAGAGATCAGGTTTTACGCCTCCTCCTCAAATGGGTACTGGTGGACCAGGTCCTGGAGGTATAATGAGACCAAGTCAACCATATTCAAACATGAGGCAAGGGCCTATGTCAACTCCTCCTGGAAAAAGAAGTGCAGATCAACGACTTCCAATGTCTCAACAGAAACCGTAAGATCATCAATAAGATATTTTTTTACCATTCATTTACATTTTTGTTTTGGAATTCCATAAGTCATCTTTGAATAAAAATAATAAAAGTTGAATTTTCTTTTGATATATTAATTTCTCGTTTATTTAAGTTTATATAATTTGGAGCAACAATAGTCTAAACTCATCATGGCCAACATCACAACCAAAATTCTTCAAAATTTCTTTTGATTTTTGAAATTCCATTATTTTCGTAAAAACTTATCTAGGTATTTTTGGAACAGTGACTTTTCACATTCCACATCCAAAAAGAAGAAGAAATTAGCTGACAAAATCCTGCCACAGAAAGTACGTGATTTGGTACCAGAATCACAAGCTTATATGGATTTGCTTGCATTTGAACGAAAATTGGATGCCACAATAATGCGGAAGCGTCTTGATATACAAGAGGCTTTAAAACGTCCAATGAAACAAAAGCGTAAGTTAAGGGTTTTCATTTCCAATACTTTCTATCCAGCTAAAGAAGCTACTGAAAATGAAGAAGGTTCTGTTGCTTCCTGGGAACTTAGAGTGGAAGGAAGGCTTTTGTTAGATGAAACTAAAAATGATCCTAATAAGGTAAATAAATTATTCAGATTACGAATCTTAGTAAGTTTTAGATATATTAAAAGATATAAAACTAAAACAAATTGTTTTTAAATATTTTTTAATACACAATTGTTTTCAGAGACATTGATTATGCAAATCTTGCTTTTTTAATTTTGATTTTTTTTACTATTATGAACATGTAGTAATAACCAATATTTGATTTAGGTAAAAAGGAAGTTTTCATCATTTTTCAAAAGTTTAATAATAGAATTAGATAAGGTTCTCTATGGGCCTGACAATCATTTAGTTGAATGGCATCGTACTTTAACGACGCAAGAAACAGATGGTTTTCAAGTAAAAAGACCAGGTGATAAAAATGTTCGTTGTACAATTCTACTACTTTTGGATTATCAACCCCTACAGGTATTGTAATTATGGTATTAACAATGACAAAACATGAATTTACAACTTTAATAATATAAATTAAATTATTATCTGCAGTTTAAACTGGATTCAAGACTTGCTCGTTTGTTGGGAGTTCACACACAAACTCGACCGGTTATAATATCGGCTCTCTGGCAGTATATTAAAACACATAAGTTACAAGACAGTCATGAAAGAGAGTACATTAATTGCGATAAATATCTAGAACAAATCTTTGCTTGCCCAAGAATGAAATTTGCGGAAATTCCACAGCGCTTAAATCCTCTTCTTCATCCTCCCGATCCAATCGTCATTAATCACGTAATTAGTGTAGAAGGTAAGTTTTTTACAGTTGTATTAATTTTGAAATAATATCACTTACTGAATAAATTATTTTTTTAGGTACAGACACCAAGCAAACAGCTTGCTATGATATAGAAGTAGAAGTTGATGACACTCTAAAAACACAAATGAATAACTTCCTGCTGTCTACAGCTAGTCAGCAAGAAATTCAAAGTCTCGATAATAAAATTCATGAGACTGTAGAGACTATAAATCAACTGAAAACTAATCGAGAATTTTTCCTCAGCTTTGCAAAAGATCCTCAACAATTTATTAATAAATGGATAATATCACAAACAAGAGATCTGAAAACAATGACAGATGTGGTAGGTAATCCCGAAGAAGAACGAAGAGCAGAATTTTATTATCAACCTTGGGCTCAAGAAGCAGTTTGTCGATACTTTTATACTAAAGTTCAACAGAAGCGTGCAGAGTTAGAGCAAGCTCTTGGAATAAGGAATTCTTAAATACGATAATAAATTAATGAACTTTTTCGCTTTACTTATATTAATGTATAAAATATGCTTCATTTATAAAATTTAAGGATCAAGTTTAACAATACAATTGTCTGCGACAAGCGAATAATTTTGTAACTATTTTAATTTGTAGAGTATGAACGAGTGACTGAGTGAATTCACTGTAAATTAAAGTAATTTTGATTCAATGATGAACTGTAAATCGTCAATATAATGTATGTTTGTCACAGTTTCGTACAGTAAGGAAAAAAAATAAAATTAGAAGTTCTTAAATAAAGTTAGTAATTTTATTTCTCCCTCAAATTCTTGAATAATTAATATAAATATATAATTGTAGGGAAATATTAAAATTGAATGATGTAAATATAATTTTTAATTCATATTAATTTTAATTTTATCAAATTTATTTCTGTTTATATTGATTAAGTTTAATCAACTGTTAATATAATTGTCACTACGCTATATGTATTAACACAGCAATTGCAAATCCAGATGTAGTCTGTAGTTCTGTACTGACACTGACGCGTGGTACTTAGCTGTTTTGTTTCCCACGTTCGTTTTGAAAAATGGCTGCCGGCCCGATTGCGGAACGCAATCAAGGTAAATATTTACATTATTTCATTATGTTTTAATTAATTTTAACAAACCAATGATGATACATATGCTGTTTTACTTAAAAATGTAATTTTGATTAGGTTTAAGTAAAATTTTATTTTATAAATTATGAAATTACTAACCTAACCTATAATATCATTAATAATAAACTATAATATTTATTAATTTTACGTTTGAAATTAGAATCAAGAGTTTAAAATCAATTATTATTAACGAAATTTGATATTAAATTAGATTATTGAAGATAATATTAATGGTTAATTATAACAAATGTATTTTTAGATGCTACAATTTATGTTGGAGGTTTGGATGATAAAGTCTCCGAATCTCTATTATGGGAGTTATTTGTACAATCTGGTCCAGTGGGTAAGTGTTTATAATAGTATATTCAATTATGTGGCTTATTTTTAAAGTTAATATGTTTTCACAGTCAATGTTCACATGCCGAAAGATAGGGTAACTCAAATGCATCAAGGTTATGGATTTGTTGAATTTATGGGAGAAGAAGATGCAGATTATGCAATAAAAATAATGAACATGATAAAACTTTATGGAAAACCTATACGAGTAAATAAAGCAAGTGCACATCAAAAGAATCTTGACGTAGGGGCGAATATTTTTATTGGAAATCTTGATCCCGAAGTTGATGAGAAGTTACTTTATGATACATTCAGTGCATTTGGTGTTATTCTTCAAACACCTAAGGTAATTTATTATAAATATTAATCTTATTTAGTAAACATTAAGAAGCAAATTAATTAATTACAAAATTTGTGCCAGTTCAATAAATATAGTTGACTCTATAACTGAATAGTTAATTAAATGTATTTAAGAGGATGTCGAACTCATAAAATGGGCATTTCTTATATTTTTATGAACAAAAAAACTAATTTTTTGGAAAAATCCTTGATGTTAGGCTCTTATGCATGCTTTAAACAATATATCCAAATTTTTTCAAATTTTTAAATCGTTAATTAGCATATAACATTTTGGTTTAAAGTTTACTTCTGTTTTATTTGGAATTACAGACTAAAAAATTGTTTATTGAATTATTATTATAAAAACAATTTTTTTTAAAAAAAAGTCAATTGTCACACCCTCCATTATGTTTTAAACTATCCCTACCAATTTTTTTAGATTTTTAATTCAATGTATTTTAAATATAATTTTTGAGTTGAAGGGTGTAGGTGTTGGTGTATTTCTATAATTTGGGTCTGACATTCCGTTAAATCCAATTTTCACTAGTAAAATATATACTTAAAGGAATGTCAGACCCAAATTATAGATATACACCAATACCTGCACCTGCAACTCAAAAATTATATTTAAAATACATTGAATTAAAAATCTAAAAAAATTGGTAGGAATAGTTTGAAACATAAGGGAGGGCTTGATGTTTTGATTTGTTTAAGAAAAAATTATTTCTTAAATAATTGAGTAAATAATTTTTGGTCTGTAATTATTAGTTAAAAAAGGCATAAATTTTTAACCCAAACATCGTAATCAAATTATGAATTTAAAAATCTGGAAAAATTTGGATATATTATTTAAAACATGTCGGAGGGCTTGAAGTTCAGGGTTTTTTTTTTTAAATGTATTCATTTGTTTATAAAAAAAGTAAAGAATTACCACTTTCTGAGTCCAACATCCCCTGCAGAAACAATATTTAAAAGTAAATAAGGCTAGTGGTTCTGGTTTAATCCTGTGTCAAAGATCTCTTTCTCAAAAACAAATAAAAATATTAATCTTAAAATTATTTATAAAACTAGAAACTTAAAGTACATTTTACAATAAAAATAAAAAACTATATTTAAATGATTTACTGTAAGATAAATTTATAAATTTGATAGATTATGAGAGATCCAGAAACTGGTAATTCAAAGGGTTTCGCCTTTATCAACTTCGCTTCATTCGACGCGAGTGACGCCAGTATAGAAGCTATGAACGGCCAATATCTTTGCAATCGTCCAATTTCCGTGTCGTATGCGTTTAAACGCGATGCAAAAGGCGAACGTCATGGTAGTGCAGCAGAACGTCTCCTGGCTGCTCAAAATCCACTCAGTCAAGCGGACAGGCCTCACCAGCTGTTCGCTGATGCTCCACCTCTTATACCAACGTCAATGCCATTGGGAATGCCACCAACGCACCAACACCATATGATGCACGGAATGGTTATGCCTCCACCGCCGCCGCCTACCGCACCAGTACCACCAATGGGTCATCCGCCTCCACCACCGGTACCACCACCACCCACGGGATTCCCTGCAAATATACCACCACCTCCACTTCCACCGATGCCAAATATGCCGTCCCATCCACCTCTTCCGCCGGGTATGCCACCACCTTTACCACCGATGCCGAACCAACAAAATCAGCAACAGAGGATGATGGCACCACCCCATTGGGTCGGTCAACAGAATCAGTTTCCTCCGCCACCGCCACCCACTGGTGCTGCACCTCCACAATTTGGACAATTCCAGCCACCTTTGCCTAGGGCACCCCCAGGATGGAGACAACCTCATCCACCTCCGCCATTTCCGCCAAGGGGACCACCACCACCACCTCCGCCTCACGATGGCACTCAATTTCAGTGAATTCAAAAGAACTTGTAATGTGGGACCTGTGCTTGTATTTTGAGATGACTTATCCTCTCAAGATTGAGTTAGGATTATATTTAAAATGACAAATTGACTTTTTAATGAATTATATTACATTATATGTACCATTGACAGTACAATGAAGATTTTTCAACGACTTTGACCTGTCAGGGATAGAGTATAATTAAAATATTAAAAATTTGTTTTTTTATTAATTATTTGAAGAAATTATGTATTTTATAATTATACTTTATCCTAATGTAGTCTAAGGACTCAGTATATGCGTTTGATTCTAGTTTATCAAATTTATATTTGATAAATTTACATATAAAGTATTTAAAACGTAAGAACTGATATTTTCACAATAAATAAATTATAAAATTTATCAATTTTATATTGGTATTATAAATCATTTACAGTTCCTATCATAGTTTATAGTAAACTAATTGTATACAAATTACTTAATTTATATATTTATTTGTTTGTTTAATTATTTTATTTAATATTAATTTATCTAATAAACAAAGATATCGTTTATAAAACAAAACCGTCAATATTTTGTAAATTCTTACTTGATTACTCAATGCTTTACAAAACATTAATGCAACAATTAGGTTTTTATGAACTTTTTGAAGAAATTATAAACTTATTCTTATTTTTCAATTAATTATTCCCATTTGAGTAAATATAGCTATGTTAATTTAACCCGTGGGTTACATTTCCCTTTTAACAGAAGGTCAATTATTGTCTATCCCTCAGAAAAATGTGTTAAACTGAAACTTGGTTCCAATAAGATAGATCAGAAGACGCGTATAGTTTTTCTTCAACGAAAAATAAATATGGTTTAAATCTATTAATTATACAATACTTTATTTGCAATAATAATTAAAAACATTCATGTATAGTCGAAAATATATGGTAAAATTGCAAGGTATACATTATTTTTTGTAACAAAAATGAACTTGTATCAAAAATGTAAATTTTTATCTTTATTCAGTTCGCTATAAAAAACATAAAAAATTGACTTGTTATTATGCCTAGTAGTCACATAGTTATATATATACACACACATATATGTTGCACTACACAATATTCAATTAATTATATTTTCATAACTACTTTACGAAAGTGCGTCATGTCTGATGTATTGACGCAATGCGGGTTTGACTTTTAGTACTGACTGAGCTTTACACTTAATAAAAAAAATTATTGTCACACTAATTTGTTGTGTCGCATAAGTAGAAAAAAATATTATTTTAATTTAAATGGTTAAATTTATATTAACGTTGATTAATATAACATAAAATATATAAAATTTACATTACAAATATTGTAGTGCTAACAAATTTTATATGGATATGTATAAAAATATTTTTAAGGGAAGATATAATTAGTTTTATTAAATAATTATTACAACATTGAAAAGTTGGAATTTGATCTTATTTTTTCAATTAATATTTGATGCTCTTTAAATTGTAGTAACATTTTTTGCTAGTTATTATTAGAAAAACTTTCCCAATATTTCTCCTTATAATAAAGGTTTACAACAAATGTTTATACGTTTAAAGAACAAACATTTTAAAATTAAAATCTAACAAGAAGAGAATAAGATTTGCTTTTTTGATCTGGGAGTAACTGAGAGAAAAATACCCTGAAGAATTTTCTTTACGCAAAAAAGGAGTATACAAGAGTACACAATTTACTATAGTAAGCGAGTACAAAAGTTGTAGACTATAGTTAAAAAGAAAATGTATACTAATTATTATCCGATGTTAAGAGATAAGTTTTAAATTTTCATCGTTATTCACCGAAACGGTGTACAAGATTCTAGTTAGAACTATTTTAATGAATCATACTTACCTAGTAGTATAATTTATTAAATTACTCTTGGTGAATTTGTACATTAAGTTGGGGTACAATTTCAATATAGTATATTGATAATATATACATATATTTAACATTGTAAATATACGAAAAATATTTATTTTCATACACGTATAGTTACATACATACGTTACGCAGGAGATTAACAGAAAGAAACTTCTAATGTAAGTGATTGTTATCTAAGTACATAGTGAGTCCAATCTTGGACATAGGTATATAAGTATCACAGTGAGAAATTCATTGCTAAATATATCACAGTGCGTCAGAATGTATAAAGATGGCTTTTATTGTTAAGCTCATCGGTTGGGATGAAAAAGTGAGACTTATTTTTAGCACTTTTAATTCTTAAAGTATGTTAACGAGGATATACACTCGGCATCAGTCTGAACAAAGTCCCACATTTGATTTTCAGACGATATTATAAGTACCGCATACAAAGTGCACGCGAGGAACTAAGACGTTCTAAGTTGCCGCAGTTAAACCATGTCAATTAAATAATTTGGAGCAACATATTTAATAATTTGTAAAGAAAGATTGTTATACAAAACCACCTTTTATCCATACGCAAGCAATACAAGCGCCTATAGTGCAGTACAGGCACCTCTAGGTTTTTTGAATATACATTTGTTACATACCTATATAAGATATTTCGAAATCGGTAAAATTACGTCTTTTGTTTAACAATCTATACATTTATCTTAAAATGTTCCTCGTACGGCCGACGTGAAAATAGGCGTATTAAAGAACACCCAAAAATAAATTAATTTGCAATTCAAATATAAAACGAAAAGAAAATTGATTGATCTATACGTGGTGATAAATGTCAGTAATATAACTGTAGTGCGCTGTCCAAAAGAAAATGAAAGTGAAGAAAAATCGGTACGTATAGATCCTCGGATATCGAATTTCCGAAGTTATAGGGTGTATAGATAACGACACTTGGGAAGATATAAACGCCTACACCCATCCCAATTAATTGCTTCGCGCGGTCGAATATTCGTATATAGAGGCGCACGTGCGAATCCAAGCCTGGTAGCCACGATAATAACCCGCGACATCGAGGTGGAAAAGCCGGTCACTCTGCTCGAAATATCGATCGAACGGTCAGAATGCTGGGGGTATTCGTGCCAAAGGTAAAATGCCTATTGATTATTTCGCGGCCGGGGGGCTTGCGTGGCTCAACGGCTCGCCTTTTCGTTGCGATACGCGAGACCGTCTAGTCCTTTTATACTTACGTCGTACCGTCGACCAAGTTAAGTCCAATATTAAGTCCCTACACTCAAGATGACCGTTTGAGAAATTTCTTTTCATATATTTCATCGATCAGAATCGGTTTGATGTGCGACAAATAACTATTTGTGACACTATGGATAACTATACGTTTGATCATAGTATGTGCGCGATATAGTGCTACAAACAGTATGGGAAACATCAGTTATAGGTACGTAATTACGCTTGTTTATACAACTTTGTTTGCTTTCTTTACAAACTTCCGCATAAACTTTTGTCATGATTACAAAGCTATGTAGAGAAAATATCCTAACGTATTATGGAATTCACGTTCGGAAGTAACTTTGTGCAAAAATCTTTTTGTTTTAAGAACAAAAATTTTTTACGACTTTATTCACACACAATGACTATGGTGCATTATATTGAATAATAATAATTACTCGTGAATTAGGTAATCAGCTTAAAGTTCACATGAAAGTTCAAATCAAACAGGTTATTACAAAAGCTAAACTCGTAAGTAATTAGAAATTTATACGATTACGTACTACTAACATTTTTGACACGAGTATAAAAGAAGACGATTTAATTTGACGTCAAGTACGCTTCAAGTTAGTCTATAGTTTCACGCTAATAAGGAACAATGTGTCGCTAATACAAATAGTTCACAGTGCGAAATGAATTTCAAAGGAAAAATTTGAACAGTAAGATATGTACGGAAATCCAGCTAGTGATGATTAATTACCGAGAGTGCATAATAATTGCACAATAGAAAAGGTCTTTGTAATTATGGCACTCTTTTGTCGAATTTTATCGAATCCGTTTATGAAAAAGAAAACTTTTTAGGAACCAGACAAAATTTCAAATTTCCTAGTTTCTACAACCATACCACGCTAAATACGTTCGATACACAGTGTTCTATAAATAGAATCCATAAAATTAATTTTAAACAATCTCTTTTTAACTCTTTCTCGTACGCTACACTTTGTAAATTGTATACTATTTCCGTACCATGTTTTTAAAAAAAATTTGTGATAGCACTGTCGGAAAATTATTCAAATTAATTTAATTTAATATTCATGTATGTATCTGAATCACAAAAATAAACTGACAACCAAATTATATTCTGTAAATTTGAGTAATCCTAATCCATATACGCAAAAAATAAATGTAAACGAGTTCGTTACATGACTTTAATGAAACTAATTATAAATTAGATAATTTTTGTCTATAGTTTCGTTAGCGTCACCCAGTTCATCGGGAATCTAATTTAGCTGGTGGAAAATCATGGTTTTGGAAAGAATCAACCCGTTTGATTTTGAGTGCGCCAACGCAACAAAAGATGGTCAAGATGACGATTCGGCGAATAAACCTTATCCATGTGCACCCGACAGATATTGCCTCTATTGCTGTTGCAATCCACAGTGCTGTTATTTCGTCCATCGGAAAACACCAAAACATTTTTGGGAAGCCTGGTATTGCTGGCTCGGCATCGCTCTTCTTGTCATTATCGTTCTTTCGACGGTACGTTTATCCAATTTTCATCTAATTGATTATCTTGATCATTATTGCTTTTTTGTAAAGTATTCATATGTTAATGAAACTTTAAACCATATTCTTAACACATTGTTACGAGATTTTTCAAACAATAATATTTGTACACGTACACCATTATTTTTTATCCGAGTATATATAATCTACAGTGCAATAGTTAGAAAATCCAGAAGTCACGCAATCTGCACATAACTATTGCATCTTAATTTCTGCATACAGCCCATAATTCTAGACACGGAATTTGATATGTTACACAATTTGTCAGATTTCCTACATTTTATATTAGAATTAATAACAAATGTAAATATGCACGCACAAAAATGGTAGTCAATACTTCAACATATGCAAAAAACTGATCGTGGACTAGAATAATGAAAAAAAATTACCATACTACCTTCTCACGTGCACTACTTACAATTGCAGTCAATTTTACAAGGTGATATGGTAATTTAAATTAATGCTACTACACACATCGTCAACTAGTAATCCCTTATAGAAAAATAAATTATTAAATATGTTTTGATAAATATATACCTTAAAAAATAGTCAACATATACATCAAAATTAAAGTGCATTTTACCAAGAATATGCTTATGCGTCCGGAATATTAATTTAATTTCAAAGCATTAATTATTGTACGAACAAATTAAAAACAATCACTAATCTAGAAAGAAACAAATTAAATAAAATAAATTTATTCAATTCCTGTTTTTTTTCTAAGCTTACTAACAAATCAAAAAATAATTCTGAAATTTTGTAACCTTATACATTAATTTCTATCATAATTTTTATTATATATATTTATATAGGTTTATAAATTATAAATTCATTTTTATATTTTCAATTATAAATGTACGAGAGACTATATTTTTCCAATTCTTTTAATAACAACATGTAGACAATCTACTAAAAATTTCAATTCGTTACTATACACGAGAATTATGTAATTTGAAACGTATGAAGTATGAAGTTAATTTTAAAAGAAGCTCCGTATAATTTACGTCGATTTTTACACAATCATTTTGTTTAACGAAACGTCGTTTATAAATGCTTCGATTTCTACATTTTATCTACATTTAATATTTAGTTTCTTTTATGTCATTTTGGAAGGTTTTGCGGATTAATATCATTAACTTCTAATATTTTTACGTATAGGTTACACTGTAAGTTTGTTAACGCATAATGAGCAATAACAATCAGTGCAGTATACTTTACTAATTTATTAATTATATATACAACAGATTCATAACTAATTAAAATATATCGCAAAATAATAAAAGTAAAAATTAACAGCCTTATAGTACTCGTAATTAATCGCATTTTTAAATAAAGACTTCGGTTTTTATTATGTGTTTTGAATGCAGAACAAATTAATAATGTATTTAAAAATATGAGTGCATGAATAAATTAATTAGTTAACTATTTAGATCCATATCAATACAAATTTTATATTATAAATTTATTATACATTTTAACGTAATAATTTATTTATTCCTGGTCGTTTAAATTTAGCGATATACTTATTGTACAAATTCACAGAGCCTTGAATGAGTGGCTAAATAAAATTTTTCTTTTTTTCCTCGTAAATATAAGGTATAATGAAGTTAAATCGAACATCGATTTTACGCGACACTACAATGTAGTAAGTAATGCTTTTACTGTCATGAAATATACACAACTAATGGTGTCTAGGCTAACAAAATAAATATATTTTGTTTCTTTTTCATTTGTAGATACATTTTTTAATTAAAAATATCTTTCCATTAAAAAATTTGTATACCTAATTCTGTAGTTATCTATTACTTTATTGTTAAATAAATGTACCGTTAACTTTAAAAGACTGCTGAAAATTAATTAAATGAAATTCTGAACAAAAAAAATATGTAAAGAATAAAACAGTGAGGGTTTTTTGCTACAGGAAAATTTTGTCACTGCGCATACTGAAAACGTATAGAATAGCTTTGGGCCTAATACTTGCATGTTGTCTATTATATTTTTTGCCAATGTATCTTATTTTTAATTGATTTATATTATACTTTTGGTAAAAAATGTTAAACTATATATTAAAATTTCCATATACGTTACCTATCTATTTGATTCTCATTTTCATAATGAACAATATGACATGAAGTCTCGTTAACAACGTCGCATAATGATTAACATTTTGGAAAATGTAATCTCCAGGTAGGAACTTACGTCGTAACCACCTACAAGCGATTTCTGCAAACCATAAGATACGGAGGGCGAAATAATCGAACCTCAACGTCCGTCAGCCAAAGGCAAAATGAACCAACGGGCAACGGGAACGAAATTTCCATAAACATAATATCGACTTCAGCCGTTATACCAATGCACAGGAAAATTATGCTTATCGCCCCGCAACCGAGCTACACTCATTTGAGTAAGTTCGCACATACTTCATAAAAATTGTATCGAAAAATGTATTTACTCAAGAGCTAAATTTCAAATTTTAATTTTTCTAATCACTGAAAATATTTTCAATGAATTATTAACAACAAAGTTACATATTAATAAAAAAGTATATCGTTGAACCTCAAAAAAAATTTTTTGCGTAATTTATGCTTGTTAAGAAATGCAACGCCGAAATTATTAAAATTTAGAATATTTAGTTGCTAGTATACGGATTACTTGTCGAAGAATAGTTTAATTTCGATCGTGTGACTTGCATCTTCCGCATATTTAAAAGTGAAACTTTTTTATAATCACGATGACCCTGAAAATTGAGCTTATTTACATGTACATTGATAATGAACTGCGAATTTAGCCAAATAAAAATAATTATTTAGGTCAATCGGGGCTATTCTTAATTTTAATTTAAAACCTTCAAGGTTTTATAACTTTGGAACGATGACATATATACAAATTGAAAATGTTCTTTGTGTACCTTCAAACTGTTAACGATTAAACAATTCGTATTTATCTGTGAGAAAACCAAATAATTTGACAAATAGAATATAGCATCTCGTTTTAAAACAATACATTTATATGCATTTCCGAAATGTTTCAGCTCCTATCGTCGCATGACCAATCGCCATCCTTACGAAAACTATGGATTTTTACTCATCGTGGCTGTTTCCCGGACAATATCTCGGGGATCTCTTAGAACGCGGAATTTCGTAAAAGGTTATACCCTCGTACAGTATAGTAGTAATAAAAACTAACCGCCGGCACGATAAAACATCAACAATGCAAACAAATGGTATAGAGAAAGGTAGAAAAGGGCCTCTTCGTCGTTAACTCCGGGAGTCTGTGATTACGGGAAAACGACGACGGACCGCACGCCTCTTTCACTTTGTGCCTCCAGGTCGTTGTGAATCTTCTTACTCTCCGCGCCTTTCTCATCATCCTTCTCCGCGTCTTCTTCGGTTTACGCGTCTACACCCATCCTCCGCTAGGAAAAAAAGAAGCAACGAACTGCCGAGATATTTCTTGAGGTGCATTGAGTTGTATTCCGCAGTCCACAATGGATATTTCTTTTTTTTTCCATTTAAAATTAACAACAACAACAAAGAATTCGTAATGCGAAGTACCTTTTGTAAAATTAAATCGATAAGTAATTCAATTCGCAGAAATGTATTCTATTTTTTATCTCAATTAATGTATTATCGAATAATGCATTATTTTAAAATTTAATTGTATGTAATATATTTATAATTGCAATTTACCAAAGTACAATTTGTATTAATTTCTTTAATTTCTGTGTATGCAACGAAATCATTATCTAAATACTATTCATTTCAACTTCATTTTATATACTCTTGCGTTTACGTGCGCGCAATTTGCAAACAAATAGGTAGCGTATTTTGCTGCGTATACATACTGTTGTTTCAGGCTTCTTGTTTTTTCTCATCGATCTTCCTATTCTTTTCTCTTGTGAAAATTCTTGAGAAGACGTGCTAACCTGAATGAAATAAACTTGAGTGCCGTGAGGAAATTTCACAAGAATTTTCAATAGTTTTAAAGAAACGAATATATTAAATTATTTTTATCGTTTTATTCGCATACACAAATTCTTTCGTGAATTTTATATATATATATTTAAAGTTAAAATACAGTACAAAATGTTACCGTTTCAATTGTATGAAAAGTCTATAGGAGATATGTATAACAAATTTTTATAATTTTTTCAATTTAATTTATTTCATTTGAGTAAATTCTTAGGTTGCAAAAAAAATATTTATTGTAATTCTTGCTTATTAACTGTTATTTATCACTTTTTACATTTTCATATTGAATCAATTATTTTTGAAATTAAATCGTTAAATAATATGTATTAAATTAATTTATTTAGCGATAATTTAAAAATGCTCATAGTAATTCATATAAATATAGTAATTGCAAATATTACAAATTAATATAAATGTAAACGTGTGACGTAATTAAAGTTCTATTAACAATTACAAAGGTAGGGTTATCTTATAAAATGAATTATTACGTATATTTGTATATATAATAAATTTTATTGTATAATAAACATTTTCAAAGAACAAAATAATGTATAAATAGAACAATATTTTATTAAATTTAAAAATATAAATGTTAACAATTGTATTAATATTTTCTTTTAAAAAATAAATATGAAGTTAATATTAGTTTTTAAACAATATGTTTTATAAATTTATAAAAATGTATATTTTATACATGTAAACTACTAATTATAACAATATAATTAGAACATTATTTTAGTAATTTTTGTATATAATATTAATGAAGATGTTAAACCTTGGTAGAGACTATACAAAGATGGACCGACAATTGCTTATTTTTCTAAGATGATTACTTTACGTTCAATGACTATTGGTCCAATTTCTATCAAGGTATTCATTATCAAGATCTCGTGGAGATACTTATAACAAATGGATTGGGAATAGAAATTTTAACCAAAATTAATGAGGTACAAATTCACTGGTTTGTATTAACTAAATTAACGTAGGACTCGCTAATTAAAGTTCATTTACATGCGGATGTACAAAGGACATTTTTATATTATATTAATTGATATTCCATGAAAATTTTGCTTGGTACGTTTGTACGAGTAAAATTAAAATACTAATAAGTTAATTATTATGATATTTGTTAAGAACTTTTTACTCTCATCAAGTATAGTGACAAGTATCGCATACGAATGAAGAGCCATTTCTTCGGTTATAGAAAGAACATTTTAATATTTTGTAAATAATATTTATAAAATCTTTTTCATATTCTTTACATGCTCTGATTATACGTATCTTATAAGTATTTTTAAAAGCGGTTTAAATAAATTTGAGCAACAATAGCTGTAAATTACAAGTAAATTGGCGAAAAGATCCGTTGTGAAATAAAGAAAAGTATGTCTTTGTATATCATTGTCGCGCTGTATACAACTACAATACAAAATAAAGAGAGACGTTTAAAAACATCTCGAAGAGCAACTAAGGAGACGGGGAGTTAATTAAAGGTATGGCAATCGCTTACCTACAGAAGCAGCGAACGATGAAAATGCCGAAGATCGTTCCTTTTCTTATCTCGATGCGACCTTTATCCACGTGTAAGCCCGACATTTATGTTTACTTGCCGTGGTCAATTTTATCCGATAATCTGTACTTATACCTTGATTTTTACGAATCGAAATTCTTTATATAAAATTTTTTACCTCCTACTACAATCGTGTGTGTGCACCAGATTTTTATTTTATTGTTTCGTGTACTCGATTAGTCTTTTCTTTTCACTTTTATCTTCATCCACCCATGAAACAATTAATTTAATTTTTTATAAAGAAAATGTATTTGGGTTATAATTTTATTGTTATAAAGCTTCTATGCGATTTTACATTGAAATTTAATAAGTATATTGTAAATTATGTATTTTAATTTATAAAAGGAACTTTGGAATAAATTAATAATTGAATAACACTTGTTTATCTAAAATCTTGTTTATTTTATTGTTAAATATTTTTAACAAATTAGGTATTGCTAATAATAAAAAATTAATTTTTCGAGGATAACTGATTATCTATTACTTTATTTATCATATGTGTAAACAAAGAAATAATTTATATTTGACCTACTTTCTTTGGTTAGTTGAAAAAAGAAATCAATAAATAAAATAGTGCTTATAATGCATTAAGTACTTAAAGAATGTGCAACGGTCGTTTATGAATGCGTCGTTAATTATTAAAATCTAAATAATATGCACTTATTAAATTAAACCAACGGATTATTTTACCATATTTTTTAGCGAATCAAATTTGCAAACGATTGTCAAAGATTTACGCACATACCTGAAATTTATACATACGAATTTCCCGTAACATAATATAATATTGCGTAATAACCAGGCAAATATTAATGCGCTCGAAAGGTCTATAAATGAAGGGTGATGCAACGAGATCGCAGGCGCAAACGAACGAAAGATAAGCGAACGAGTGATTTCGAATGTCTCTCGTATGTCACATCGTGCTTACACATACATAAGTACATGGTAAATTATTAAGACGTTTCGCTTTGGTAAATCGTTCAGCCTTCAAAAGTGCCTTTCGGCGTGCTATTTTCTTTCCTCGAGTGCACTTATGATTGTGATCTCGCTTGAGTTCTTTTTTATTTAACGGACCTGCTTTGCGTTTTATCACCGGTCAACCCATGCGCATTCTGAAAAAATAAACATTTGGATATGCCAATGAGATTTTTCAATTACGATGTTTAATTTTTGTTATAGTTATAACAAAAAAGTGTAATTATGAAATTAAATGTTAACCTTTGATGCAACATGTATAATACAAGTATTTAAACCCTTTATAGTATTAGCTGGTACACAGATAATTATTTAAATATTATAGTTAAAAATAAATGTATTTATTAACACCTAAGAAAATTCAATGAGATGCTTACACGGAAGTGCTCTCGGTTTGATATCTATAATTATTCTTTCAAATACAATTTTTGCATTACGTATATATACGGTAACTTCTTTCATATAAAATTCAGTCATCACTCCTTATCGTAAATAGTAAAACCAAAAGTAGACCGCAAAAGTGCATAAGGAACCGCAGATTCACGAGTAGTTTATACACCATATGCACCACCAACGATAATCCCATCAAGGAAAAACGACTGCCTCGCGATTATCCGGATGACTGCAGTTTTCCTTACCATCACAGTATATAGACAACGATCCTCGTTAACACATTGATATACACTGGAATAACGTATGGAAGCAACAGGAGAGACGATAAGTCGTTTGGTGCGACGATAAAGCAATTCTCAGTGCCCGCGACCCGCGGAGAAAGGGAAGCGCAACGTTGTTGTATATATACGTGTGGGTTTTGTGCGCGCGTGTCTGTGCACAGGCTTCGTAATTAGGTAGATAAGGGTGATTTTTTATATAGTCGTTGGCGATACCGAGGCCACTACACGAGCCAGTTTTAATTGCTCTGCTCTTGTTCGGGACTTTTCTTTTTTCTCGTATGCTTTTCGGGTGATTCGGAGAATTAATCAGCCTCTCGGTCGTTTTAATTGAACGATTCTTTATGAGTTTATATATATATATATACCTTTGGATGATCGAGCGGTAATGTTGATATTTATGGATTTGTAATGGGTGGTATAAATGGTATGTGAATTTTTATATACGTACATATATTATCCACGTCATATACGGCTGCTACGTAGAAATGTCCTACGTATCCATACATACGTACATATACGTATACCGTTTCAAACGTTTTCATAGTTTCAAACGAGTTTTCACGTTGTCGATGAAATATTGCAGACAGTGGTTTATAAATTATCACGGTTATTATTGTTAAATAGATTTTAATAAAACAAGTTTATCGAATTTAATTCAATCGTACGAAATATTACAATGACTTATACAAATAAAATAGCAATCAAACTAAAACGATTTATCATTTTTCTATTCTGTTAAACCCCTATTTTTATATACCCATAAATAATAATTAGCATCTAAAAATAGTACTGATTTCGTTGCAAGGAAAAGAGTTGAACGTTTATTATTATTATTATTTATTATTAAAATCTGTTATGAATCTATAATTGTGTAACAAGACATGTATTTATTTCTCGGTTACTATTATGAAACATTTATTATAATTTAAACTTATTAAAATACTTTCAGCTGCAAGTAATAGACTTAGTTAGTAAGTAGTATAGTTCTTTTAAAAAATGTATTTGTGCACAATATAATAATTAATCAGTGATCAATATATTTTTTATTAAAATTATATTTTAATTACATTTGCGCATGATGATCATATTATTTTTATCGTTTTCGGACTATTAAAATAGATATAGTATATAAGTTTTAAATAAATTGTACATATCTATACTATTACATCATAAAATTTCCAAGTATCTTGATTCTCTACCAATGACATAATGGATGGTAGGTAAACTATATTTAAAACGAAATAACATACTACCTATCCTATACACAATTGCAGTCAGGTTGCTAAGCCACCCAATATCATTTTGCGTTATGATTAAATTAACTTGAATAAATCTGACTAATGAAAAAAGAATAAGGAGCGAATTAAAAAATGAACCCCGTCCTAGTTTAATAGTCGGGTATTCGAATAGAGGCGGCTCGATATAAAGCGAAAGAAAAGATACGCGAGCGAATTGAACGGCGCCTCGTTGATCACTTTCCGTGTCGCGCACTCGCCGTATTAATTAATAACGAGTACGCCGACTGTCGGGGCCTGACATTTCGATTAACGTCGCGCTGAATCGAGCGCATTGAATCGGTCACGACCGAGAGATCGGCTCCGTCGGATTGATTTGTTTCTACTGATAATACCACGAGGGCATCGATTTTCCACGCTTTTTTCTTTTGTCTCAACTGTATACCGCGACTATGACATTGCGTAGTCAAATTACCGTGTAACTTTTTGTTTCTAAAAAATCTATTTTTTTAAATTACTCGTCAAAATGATTCTTAAGTGAGCTTTGAAAGACATTTTAGGTAGTATGGGTTTGACAATGAATTACTATTAAGGCACTTAACGATCCAAATACAAGAGTAAGAGGTGCGTAATTTATTTTAATTTTTATCAATAGCCCGTACTAATAAGTAATGTATAATATATGTTAAAATATTAAGAGTATAGTCGAAATTCGGTGTTGGTTTAAGAAATGCTCTATATATATTAATACACCAACTTATACGTACAAAATATACAAAATATATTAGTTATATATTTTATTGCTTAATCTTGTTTTTTTCATCTTAAGTAAACAGAAAGCACACCACCTTATATATTCGAATTCGATTCATGGGAATCGGTAGTATTTTGAAGTAATTTATTTAGCAAAAATACGATCGCCATATTATATAAATATGAAACTGTTGATAAGGAAAATTTTCGTTGATGCAAAAGTGAAATTTAAAATCGCTTGTTGTCCCAACCTCCAAGCGAAATAGCCGAATAAAAAATTCGGCGTCATTCAAGTTTAAAAACGTGCAAAGAGAATCCTTGAAGTGATCCTCGTTAATATGTTACTTCTTCCAATAAATTGAGGAACTTTAGAGCCGGTGTCATGACGTTTACTCATAAAAAACCGGCGCTCTCGACGTCGAAAATATACCGGGGGGAACAAACATACACATACACACACACACGCGCACATATAACGCTAGTGGCTACCAACACTTGCTCTAATAAACGTTGAATCCGATCGTAAGCGAGTTTTAATTTAAAATCTCTTTACTTTATTCACGATGTAGCTGTTGTTGCACCTCTTTCAATTTATGTACGTTCACCGTTATTTTTTAATGTAAATTAAACTTAATTTTACGATTTTAGTATGCCTTGAATTAGCTGCGTATCTGAGCCAGGTAAAAGTACAATATTATAATAATTTTTTTTTATTTTTGTTACAAAATTATATATACCTATATACCCATATACGTATAACGATAGTTAACTGTATTCCAACAGAAATAAAAATTTATCTAAATTAACTATTTATTTGGCAAAAAATTCAAACTCTAATGTGATATTTGCATTAAATCGAAGAAAGAAGTTTATATCACAAATAAGGAAAATATTAATGAAATTCAAATTTAATCAGGACGTTCATACATAGATAAAGACTATATGCTATTTTAAGCATGAATTTATACTGCAATAAGCGAGTAATTAACATAAATTTTATTTTACTTTCTAAATATACTTATAATTTTCTTTTAACGTTGTCGTATTAGAATGATTATCAATGTTTTGTTGTATTTAATCTCCATTTAGAAAGACATCATGCTTTATCGACATCCAAGCAAAAACAAGTCGATGTTAATAGAATAATATAAATTGCTTTATTATAAATAAGTTAATGTAATGTAAATACGTTTAACAGTTAGAGACAACATAATTCAAGAAAAAAATTAAATTAAAAATATAATTATGAATACCTACATGCAATGATATTTCTAATTGGTATTGTACCGTACAGTATACTTTTGCATTTGTATCAATCACGAGCTTCATTAAAGATAGTATTATTAATCGCACTTTGATCACGCAACTTGCAATTTTTAATCGAAACTTTACATTCTCAATTTTACCAGCTTGACAAAATGCTACGCGATCTTCTTTGCATTTCTCAATAACCGACACGAGGTAGTTAGTAGACATCTAATGAAGAGTATTATTTCATCGTAAATAATAATAAAAAAAGGTACATATAATAATTATAAAACTCTATGTATTTAAAAATGATTAGACGATTATATATACTTTAAAGTTAGTCGACACACTAGTTATGAAATTCATTAGAAGATGCGTAGCATGTAGCGTATTATAGTTTAAAATCTTGAAAACACCTGTCACTTTTTTCTCGTACACAAGTTTTGGTGAATGGTTTTTAAAGTATCACTTCGGGACCCTGTGTAGACGACATCGCGCGTAATGTGTTTTTTTCCTTCTCCACAACCTCGAGTGGTAATGGCCAACGTAAAGCCAATGACGGAATTAAAATAAACCCGCTTACAAGCTTGGTAGAAGGTGAGAGAGGAAGATCGGACGATCACGCGCGATCATCGAAAGGCGAACGCCGATCAACGTCGCCGATGTGTATATCGAGAAAGCAAGGAAATAAAAGAAGCCCGAGAGGTAGAGAGGAAAGCGGTGTTTTTTTCGCAGTGGGAGGAACTAAAATTAGTGGTATAACCACCGAGAGAAACGTGATTCTTACGGGAATTCGGCATTTCCGAAAAGTTCTCGTGGCTGATAAGGTGCGCGCAAGTTTACGTACTAATTCTTACGTGATTCTTCTTCTTTTCCTTCTTTTGCGGACAGAGCGGTTATTAATCAAGTGTTGGTTGTGTGTTTTATTTTTATTTACCTTAGATTTCGAGATACATCATGATTCGTGGTGATAAATTCGCGAGTGCGTTTGCTTTGGCGATTCTCTGTATTTTATTGGTTTGCAATATAGATCGAGCTGTAGGTGAGCGTATTTCTAAAACTATTGGTACCGACTACCGATGCACCGCTTCATATATGATAATATTGTTTTATGAATAAGCTTTCCAAAGTAATTTAATAGATTTGTTTAAATGTTTTTTTGCTAACTTTATTATTAATAATACAAATTTATATAGAACATTACTTTTAGACAAAACTAATAAATTAGCCTATTATCTCTTTTTAAATAAAATATAATTAAATAATCCAAAACATTTAAACTTTCGATGTCTACTATCAAGTTTATAATAAGTTAAGAAAAAAATAATAAGTGAATCAATAAGATTATATTAAACTGAAATTATTTTACTATCATTGAAAAAAATTGTATATTAAAAATTGCTAATCTAGGTATATCCCTTAGTTGCTATAAAATACAGTAATTTTGAATATACCATTTTTTTCTCAAGGTACATACGAAAATATTTTTCTTCAAATCGGTCTCTGTAAAAAAATGTAATTTACTGCAATGACACTAATTATTCGAGGTGTAAATTAACTCGAATGCCGAAGAAATCACTCATTTGAATGGTAGAATAATCAGAAAGCATTACTAGCTAGCCTAAAGGCAGGTAAATGTTGCCACAACTATTCGAAAACGAGAAAATGAATAGTTCCCCATCGCGGTAATATTGTGCATTAGGCAAGGGGGGACGCAAATCGCAGCAAATGACACGGCGACTCTGTTCCAAGGTAGGAGATGCGTGTGTACGAGCAAAACCTGCAAAGAGAAGGGCGCTAAGATATGCAAGACTCGGTACTCGTGCTACACCGAGCTGATATTCACCGGTGATGACAAGCTTGCGACCAAGCCGGCGACCATCAAGACGACAAGGGGATGCACTGAGTAATTATGAACTTTATTATCTTGTACTATCCTCTCGTGGAATCTGAACTGTCGTTCTTTATTTTTTTTCATTTTTATTTGCCTGAAAGGAACTTGTAACCAGATTATTTTTACTTGTTTCATTCTTATACAGATTATGGTTGGGAAACTTGACGTCTTTATTTTTTTCCGAGATAATACTTATTTTACCGATTACATGTCAATGTACCTATAGGTAATCGCTTCAAGTTAGAGCATAGTTTAGACGTACATTTAACTTCACAATTTTTACTTTTATTTTTATTACCTTTATCATTAGTATAATTGTACAAAATAATTTGTAAATGTTCGTAAATATTTTAGAAAGATAATTGCTACAAAGTATCGTATAAATTAGCACAAAAAAAATCAATAAAATAAGAAAAAACATTTATATTTGATTATTAACAATTACTGCATTTTATTTATTAAGTTAGTAAAATTTAAATTTTATCCTTTCAACAAAATGAAATTGTTTAAAGATAATTATAACATTAATTATAATTACTTGTACTATTATAACAATTAAATATTATCAACAAGTAAACTTAAATAAAAATAGAAATCTATATATTTGAGATATAATAATATATTCGAGACATACAAACTACGTAATTTTATTATTAAAAGCAACATAATAGTGCCAGTGAGGCTATATTTCGTTCAACCTTGTCCTATGAAAAAAATACATTTTTTTAATATAAAAATAACATCAACATTGTCATAAATATTGTAGCTCAAACAAGGAAACGTATACATCAACACAATCAACAATCGTAATCATTAATATGAAATTCGGCAACACGATTTTCGTTTAATTCCATATTTTATATATACACATATGTAAATAAACAACTTTACGTATAAGTGCACTTGTTATATCCATATCGTCTTGGCAGTTTTGGTAATACAAAATGCAAATAAAGCGGGATGCATTAAAAGAAATAGAGGCCTAAAAAATCCACAAACCTTATTTGTGTAAAGTAACATAATGATATGAAAGATACGATCTTTTTGGAGAATTTCGACGCACAATCTTAATTCGACTTATGCGATGAAATACCGTAAAATTAAATTGGACGAAGCTTATCGGTTTTAACGATTGCGGTGCTTTTTCCAATTCTTATCAATATACATATAAATATATAAGTGTATTTATCCAAAAACACAAATTAAAATCCTTAGTGGGATCTACGTTAACAAATATTTGGTATTTTTATTGTATAAACAGTTTATTTAATAAAATTAAATAAAATAAGTACTCTATCGAATAATTAACTATACTAAGTTTCTTGGACTCGGAGTGTATATAGAGAAATAATATACATTCTGCGCAAATTATAATTATATTGGAATAAAGAGTGAAGACTTTATTTATCCAAACGTTTGAATCATTCGAACCGAGAGGTCATGAACTTTATCGAGTCGAATCTCCTTTTATCTCCTCTTGTGATAGGCTCGTCGCTCGAGAGCAATGACTACTGCATACGATTAATCTTTATCAGAAGCTTTTCCGCGTAACGTTTTATGCAAGTTCCGCGAAATCTCATTGCAATTACAGGTCATTGTTATATTAATTGATTCATTTTTATACATTTATCTATTTTACACTGATATTTTATATTTAATAAATTTTCATTTAAATATACTATTTTAACTTTAATTAAATCAAATTTAATTTTATCATGAATTCTTCTTTAAGTAGTCTGTGAATATTTCAATTTTCATAGGAAATCACTTATTAATATTTTTTATTATGAAAAATATGGTAATCAATAATGCGTATATTTTTAAAAGAATACACATATAGATAACATATGTAAATATGGAAGATCTTTACAAACAACCTATTTTTATAAAAAAAACTTAAATGAAAGTGATTTAATCGACTGTTTATTCAAGTATAAAAAAAACTGGATGTTCCTCTACTTGAGTTCGATTAAATTGGTTTTTACGCTAAGAAAAAATGTAATAAAAAGATTAAATATGCAAGTATCTTCTTTTTTTAAAATTAATCCGAAATGGTCATTTGACTAAAAATTATGTTTCATCGTAATATTGCATAAAATTGGTTAACAGTCGGATTAAAATTTAGCGGCGCGCGTCTCTCAATCACGCGGTGAAGCGGATGTGTGACAGGGCTACTTTATGCGAAAATATAGTCGGGCGTATTCAACGATACCCTCTGCAACTCGTTACGGTCTTCTCAACTTGCCAATGAATTTTCTCTCGGTGCTTTAATTTCACTGGCGTTTCTCCTCTTCGCTTTGTACACATATATTGCATATACATGCTTGGACTTTTTTTTATGTAACGTGAACGTTTCGCGCGCTCTCGCACGAGTCCGCGTTCGTTAAAACTGAGCTCGGGCGTGGAGTTGACGTTTGTATTTGTATGTCGTATATGTATACACGTATATACGTGAGCTCGATTTATATTTAATTTATGTGCTTTTATGAATGCGTTAAACCACGTGATTTATAGTAACAGTGAAATATGCAAATTGATTTGTTTAGTTATTTCGTTTTAAAACAAGGACGCGATTTTATGAAGCAATAGAACTGCATTCACCCCAATATTTGTCGTACATGTATAAATTATAGTTTGCCTTAATCATCGATACACATATTTCGTACATGTATAGATATATTGGTAGAGACGTGCAGAAGAAATGTGACAATTACAAAAGGACTCGTCTTTGTTTTCCATAACATTTGTAAGATGCAATTTGAAAAGCATTCGTTGATTTCACTTTGTTATTCGTGTATATTTATTATTTATTTATTTATTATAATCCTTTACCTGTCGGCTTAGGACTTCATTTTACATACGCATACAAATACATTAACATTTATAATTATATCACTAATTATACTATATTAATATCAGCACATTCTTTTCTTAATTGAATTATACATTTTAACACTGCTATTCCACTCGCATTCTGATTTAATACAGAGTTGACCTCACCATCAACCTTTACTTTACTATCACATTTCGTCAATATATGTTCCAACGTTTCATTCTCACTTTTACATACTCTACATAACTTTTCACTGTCATTTATCCAATACATATTAGCCTTATCCTCATTCCCTAACCTAAACCTAGCCATTAAACTTACTTCCTTGTTATTTAACCCTTTGATTAAGTATTCAGGTACATTTTAACTTATTCAATACTTATATCTATTACAGCTTTTCGAAAAATATATTCTCTGAAGTCTATACTCTCTGTCTACTTGTAGCAACTTCATACAAACCACATTTATCAAACTTTCATTTTCTGACTCGTTATTCGTGTATATGATATATGTGTATATGATATATGTTATTAATTGACTTATACAAATAATAAAATTCATCCCTCTTTTTACTCTTTACTACATTTACCCAACGTAAAATACGAAATATTTATTTATTTAAATTTCAGAAGCGCAACTCCACTTTTGTGCGAAACGAAATCCTGGCATACAAGCGAGGAGAACAACCGAAGTAGCTTAAATTCTCTGCAATTACTCAGTCAAACAGCCTGGCCCAGGTTAATTTGCTGCGACAGTCACGACTTTTGTAACGCTGTTGATGAACTTTTGGAAATTCCGATTCATCCAGTCGATCGAGTACCTACGACTCGTGAAAATGCATCCGACTTCCAGAAAACTCAACCCGATGGTACCAATGTTTCACCAGGTTCAATAGTACCTATTGGTACCAACAATGATAATCAAAATATTCAATCGCTGCACATTGCTGCACTTATTTTAGCGATTGCTGCATTAATTTCAGTATTTGCTGCCTGCTACGTAGTTAGAAGGTACACAAACTTGTTATATTATTTATAATTTTAATTAAAAATTAAATTATACAATTTCATATATATGCTGTTTACAATAGACAAAGTAATGTAAAGCAAATATAGTAACAAAAATTTGACTCGGTTACAAATTAGCAAATTAAAAATTTAATAATGTCGTTTAAACCATTTTTTATTATTAAGTTTATCAAATTTTATTATTAAGTTTATCAAATTAGATATAAAATACGGTTTACAAAAATTTTCCGATATTTCTTTATTTTTATTTTTGTAATATCGCGAACCATATAGTAACATAAAAAATGCTAATAGCGTGATATAGATTTGCTAATCCAGTTTCCCTTTTACAAACATAATATATGCGAATAATCAAGCTTGTTTACCATAATTCAATTTTAAATGCGAGCACACATAAATGTTTTTTTATATTTACTTGTGCTTACTAAACATTTCATTTCTAAATCTATTATATTCAAAGTCTATTTTTACGGTATATATAATGCCAACGTAGTAAATTAAAAATAGATTGTCGAAACGAGACGATTTGAACTAGAACCGTAGCGCTTGAGTGTGCGTCAACTTTTTTAAATCAACAGTGTATATAGAGGAGGAAACGATGATTTGTCTTAGATTCTGGGAATTCAAGAACCTACGCTCTCCGAGATATATAGAAGATAAATGATGTTAAATAAAACCATAGATTAAATTAATTTTTGCTTTGCTCGACGGAAACACTAAAAATGTCAATTTATTTTCATTTCTCTAAAAATTATTGTCTTCAATTTTTAGTGCGGTTCGAATTTTATACTTTTGTGTGCGGTTGAAAAAGTTATTTTTTTAATACTTTTGAGTGTTTCAATATATATACAATAATAATAATAATAATAAATAATTAATATTGATCCCGAGAAAGTAAAGTGATATATATAACAATTTTTAAAAACGTACCTTGTATATAACCAATGATAACTGTATGTCGATATTCTTGAAGCACAGTAATTTTTGGATTTTATACTTCGTACGTTTATTTTAACTACAATTTCTTAAAAATTAAAAAGAACCACGTTCTCACGAGGTTTTGAAACAATGTCGACTTTTGACGAAATTTCATAAACATCCGGAAGAATGCAGGAGGAATAACAACTTTTGACGAAGACTGATCGGTAAGTCCATAAGAAAGTGAATAGCCCCACGTCTCACATATCTTTCTGAGAGTACAAAGGAGAATAACGAGATATAACCTTGTCGCGTTCCCTCTACAACAAAGATTTTCCTCGATACAACCTCTAGTGGTTTAGTACAATATTACGTGTGTGAGCGCGCGTATACGTGAACGTATACATATCATCATTCTCGTTGGTTCGCCTCGGAATGGAAAGTGCGAGCGAAAGATTCGTGATCGATTTGCGTAATATCATGCTAATGCGCGTAGCGGGGCATCGCGAGTTGTATCTCTCTCGTCAATCGGCTCGTTTTCGCCGACATTTAATTAGCATAATTTATCGCATTCCACGGATACATCTACCGGTTGTGGCTCCCGCGTCCACACGGCTAATATTTTCGCGCATGGTTGACACGTTGTATTTCCTCGCGCGTCGTTCTTCAGAATCTTACGGCTTCCATATAATGAATATTATGTGCGTTCTTTGAAAATCTTGTTTCGATACTATCGAATTTTGAACTTGTTAATGGTTCTTCATTTAGAAAATTTATCGTGTTACCGTTATGTACGAACGATATATTTGCGGAAATGTAAAATTTCGTTTTATGTCGATAGGAAGATATATTTTTACAATCACAATAATTGCTTATGTATAAGGTTTACTATAAATGTAATAACAATTTTTAGTGAGAACTATTTATTTATCTATATGAAATAATATAACTTAACTGTGTCTTATCTATTATTTATGTATACGAATGATTAAATAGCGGAAGCTTTCGTAACAAAAAAAATTCTTTAACCGATTAAGTCAAAAGTGTTTATTAATAATATACTTTATCAAATGAAATATACGATTAAAAATAATAGAAAAAGACTGAACTGGGTATCATTGGAGTTTCATCTCGAGTCCCACTGCACGATCTCTAATTATGCGATCCACCTATGCGATTTCCATGGCACTCGATAAAGTATATGTATATACGTACTTGGGAGAAAAAAATAAAAGATGACGTATACTTACTTCATGGCGTAAGTACGAAACGAGTGCTAAGTCATTTAAGTAAATTGGATCCAGTCTGGGTCAAAAAAACAAAGAGCGTGATAAACGTTTCGACGTTACGCGGCTCTTAATAAACGTGAATTCCTGAGCAGCTATACAAGAGAAAAATCGCTCGCGTGTCGCATCCGCTGGAACCTCAGGAAAAAGCCACGAAAGCACGATTAGATGTGCGCGCAAACTAGGTAGGTAGAGGTATGCCGCGTTATTTTTGCACCGCTTTAAGCCGGAAAAGGCCTAGCCGCGGCGTTTAATTAACGCTTGTCGCCGCAAATTTTTTTAAAAACCAACGGGCTATACGACTCCATGGGGTTATGTCTCTCGCATTTTCGTCTAATTAGCGGTCGCAACGCGGGCGTTTTTCTCATCATAATTATGGTAGCTTGGTTAACCCCTGGTTTAATTGCGCGCGGATGGCTTGCATTTTTCAAGCGCCGAACTCGATTCCGGCGTGACGCGCGTGTCCGTCTTTGATTTAATAAACTTGTTCTTCGCGCTAGAAATTGTAAATAAAGCTACAATAACATTGTAATTTGTAGACTGTAATTGTATTTGTAGGAAAAAATAATTTGTATAGATTAATAGCTCTAATGTAGAGATTTATCAAAATCTACAATTTTTACGAATATAAATGTACATTATAAATAAACACATGTTTCTATTGTTACTAAATTATTGTTCATTAAAAAATGATATAAGATGATAATATAGAAAATAATTGAAAAAAGGAATGTTTATATATTTTTAAATATATGCAAATACCGATCTGAATACATAAATATGTATCAATTATGCAATAAATATAATTATTTAAAAAATAAGAAAAAAAATTTGATAAAAATTTGTTAATTTATTGGGCTACTTAATACTTGATTAAACTACTCGATATTAATCACGTACTATTAAATTAACTTTCATTATAATTTTTAATCTGCGATACATCAAAGGCAATATTTCTACTGAATATTTACACGCATTGTATTAATCAAATTGACATGATCAATTAATAATGGAGATTATTTATATAAACCATTACATCATCCTTATAATCCTTCGAGAATCGTTAAAACAAACAAGCGTAAACTTGAACACATGTGCAGCCCGAAATCGTAAAAATATGTTACGGTGTGTATGTGTGCGCGCGCGCGTGTGTGTGTGTGTGCTTTTTTTTATCAAAGCCGCTCGACGCACACAGGAGAATTCCATAAAACGTTAATCTCCACACGACGAATTTTCGAGACAGAAAAAAGGAGAGGCGCGTAGCAGCAGCTGCCCTCGACAAAAAGTAAATACCAATAAACCGCGGCGGGAGACGTGCACGAGCGGCGTTTACACGAGTGAAAAAGAAAAAGACCCGTAAAACCGAAATCGGTTTGAATGCTTACACATGGGTTATGTATACGTATGTACGTATATGAATGTATGAGATATACATATACATATATGCGTACACGATAGGCGCCACAGCCAAGTAAACAAATTTCATCCCAAAGTAGCTCATATTTGTTTAGAGGCGCCTCGATAACAGTTTTTCGCCTCCATCGTGTCGCGTCTTTCCTTCTTCTATATAATCTATCTTCTATTCCGATACTGAACTAAGAAATCAATTCTCCTTCCGTCCCACACCGTCACGGTCACTTTTTTCCCTTCTTTTTCCTGGTGTATTTCATGGTTTTTTATATAGTTACCAAATCGATATATGAGCGTGTTCCTTATATCCTCTTACAAATAGATATCATTGTTCTTTCCCTCTTGACGCGCTGTACATTATCTCTTTGATATTCTAGTCATCACCTTTTAACGTACACATGTTTTACCATCAATATTTATTTATCTAAGGTGGCAATGACAATTATCTACCTAATTTTGAACACCTTTGGATAATTAGGCCGTTACTGCGATTAGTAACCCAAGACCTTTTAGTTAATCGTTTACGTCGGTCTAATTTTACCTATATTATTTTTTTTATTCAGTTTCAATTCATATCGCATGTTTTGAAATATACATGTGTAAACCAGGTTCTTTTAAGATATTGATCGTACACATAATTATAGAAGCAGTATTTGTAAATAAAATAACTGTAGAAAATTTTTCAGCTGTCAAGATGTTAACTACACTCACAAAAATGGTTTCTTAATGCAAGCGGAATTCTTCTCAAATATCCGCCAAAATGAAATCCACTTAATGTTAAATGATTCTTCTGTTATTAACATGAATTTCCTCGTGCGTTTATTAAGTTTGGGATTATTTCGTGAAACAAAAAGCATAATCCTTTAAATTTTAGAAGAATCATTTAACATTAAGTGGATTTCATTTTCGCGGATATTTAAGAAGAATTCCGCTCAATTTTTGTGAGTGTAGAAAAAAGCATGCCTTTCAAGTTTATTTTATTGTTAATTCATGAAAATTTCACTAAAACTTTTGAAATACTCTCAATCGTAGACGATTTATAAAGGTATGTAGATTAATATAGACAATTTATTCGTAAACATTATGTAAGTTTGTGTGAATTCTACTGAACAATAATATAAGGGTTTATCACGATTAACATTAGTATAATCGATTATGATAAAAACCGAATGAGTTGTTTACCTCGATAAAAATTCAATACCGCGCGCACTATCATCAATATTTGAGAAAAGTAAGATTATTAACTTAGATTATCCGAAACGAGTGGCCAGAGAGTCATTAGCGTGAAACATCCGGAAAACTCGAGAGCCAAATTTTGACGTGGAACGATGCCTGAACTATAATACTTGGCGATGAGAAAAAGGCAAAGCGCGGCGAGGAGTGGAGAGGAGAGGAGAGGAGAGAAGAAGAGAGGAGAAGCGTGTTTACAAGCAGTGACCGCATTCCCCCGAGCAATTCGCTCATATTCTTTCTCGATACGTATAACGTGGCGCCCCTCGAGCCACCCTTAAATATCAGTTTCCCCGGGTTGGCTCTATGTACGAAATCCGCCGTCGGATGGTTGGCGGCTCGTCGTCTCGGCACCGCGACTCCTGCAGTCGTCTGGACGACTGTCGCGACGCACTAAAAGCGAGTTTGCTCCCGCCCGTTTATCAGTTGTCCCTCGCTCCGCACCAATATCCTTTCCTTTCGCCCACGATCATACTTTCGGGCCTTTTTACCCTCTAATCTAGGGACTAGGTCCCCGTTCTCCTTCTCTCTGCCTCTCTCTCTCTTTCTCTCTCTCTCTCCCTTCCTCAATCGCGCGGTCGCGCGCGCTAAGTGCCTTTTCGAGCTGCGACCGGGAATGTCTCTCGTGGGACTACTCTTCTCCTCCTCCTATGTCTTCCTCTTTCGCATTTTTCGCTTCCCCCGCGTGGGGGCCTCTTCTTTCTCTTTGTCTTATGCTTTTCGGCTATCCGCATTTTTTCTTTTCATTTTTTTGACTCTTCCTTTTTTTTTTACTCGCTGCTCCGGATCGACTTACGTCTCATTCTGCGCTTCAGGTTTTTTTTATTTCGATATTTAGTCGATATTCTTTTTCTTTATTTTCGACTTCTCCTTTTGGTTAGTTTTACCGGGCCCTTTCTCAGTTT
The DNA here is from genome assembly GCA_026168455.1 of Theocolax elegans. NCBI lineage: Eukaryota > Metazoa > Arthropoda > Insecta > Hymenoptera > Cerocephalidae > Theocolax > Theocolax elegans. The sequence continues at coordinate 85,897,739 of CM047425.1, read as the reverse complement.
CTCATCATCGGTCTCTTCGTTTTTACAATCTCTCTGGCTTTCATTCTTCTCCGAGGCTAGACGTTTATATGTCCTTAATGGCACAGTTATCTGATACGTCTTTTACCTTTTTTAATTTTTAATCGTCCCCAAAATTTGGTCTCCACTCCGCAAACTCTCCGGCTATCCGAGATTCACAGTTTATATACTGACTGTTGTAATTTCAATATCGGTAATGATATCACGATATTCCTTTTTTCCAACTGAAATTCCTATTTTTGATTATGTGAACCTATAAGCACGTTTTGAGAAGCTCTTAACTATACGATTCCTAAGCTCTTTGGAAACATTTGAAAATATCAAAACTTTTATTTAACATTGCGATTTCATTTTTTCATTGCTCAACGTAATTGTATAATTTAATGGTCTGCAACTCTGGTTACACTTTCCTTAATCGAAGAGATGCCATTGTCAAAACGAATGTATACACAGAAACGTCTTTTAAACACGAAGAGATAGAGTCTACAGTCAGCGAGAAGTTGATTTCTTCGAACGATCTTGGATAATAGTTTGCTGCGCTTGTAAATTCACGGGTAAATGCATAACAATCCCAAGTTCCTCGTTACTCGCGATCATCATTCTCGAGCGTCATTTACGCGCTTTCTCTCCGCACCTTATCAACTTCTTGCTCCCTTATCTTTCCACGAAGGAGTCACGTTAGGAGGAACAATCGCATCTCGCTAACGGAAAGAAGAGGCCGGCGTGGATTCACCGAATCGACTTACGCGATTTCTGCATTCGATCCTCATTTCCACGCGCGTTCGACTTCACTCTCGTTTTATACGCGCACGCACACACTGCACGCACACAGTCTTATATATCTATACACATACTTTGAGAAGATAACTTTGGTTTTCTCTTGTAGTTAGCTTGAAACAGATCGAGGAGGGATCGCGTAAATTAAGGACCAATAAAACTGCACTGCGATTTCCTTTAAGTGCTTCGCGCGGTACTCCTTTTCTCTTTGATAACGAGTTTTTTCTTATTCTTTTTTTTTCACGTCCTTTGCAAACGAACTCGAGATAAAGTGAAAGCATTTTGAGCGAGTTATATGTTTCGATTGCTATGTTTTGATTGCACTGGAGCAAGTCGACGCGTTAAATTTATCAGCATTACCTGCACAGCAAGATTAGAATAGTAGTATATTTTTTAAATCAAATTACTCACAATTTTGGAAAGAAAGAAACATAAACTTTTAGTTATTATTATAGAATTTATACCTGATTCCAAAATGACTAAATATGACATTTTTTTATTAGTAGAAAGAAAATCAAAGTTTTAAAAATTTATGGAATCCCAAATTTTATAAATGTTTATATATATAATTTATCATAAATTGCTTTCGTGAATTTGAATAGAAATTCTGCTTTAATATATTTCATATATACATTTTTTACATCAAATGATAAAAATATATGTAATTTAACTTTTGGCAAATAATTATTTTAATATATTCTATTTTTCTTACATTTAAAGTATTCATAGAACAATTTGTTGATAATATTTTATTTGAGTTAATAAACATAAAAATTATCTATTTTAAACGTCGTGTTTACTTGATATCGCAGAGAATTGTCGGCATAAACACGATATAACTATTTTTTAATGTTTCGCAATCTATCAACTCGTTACCAATATTATGTACTGCAAAAATTTGTGTGAAAACATTTTTCTTTAATATAATAGATTAAGTGAAGACTAATAATTCATAATCGTTTGAAGGAAACAAACTTGATTATTAAATCTTGCTAAAAATTAGATTGCAACAAAATATTATCTTATGTTAGTATACTAAAGCGTGACAGGAAAACCGGCCTGTATGAAAAAAAAAGAATAAACTGATGTTTAGAACCACATTTTTCATACGCTTGTCGCAGATTCCTAAATGCCAACAACGTCAATGGTGGTCCGTCCAGAATGATCGGTCAGTACGACTGCAACCAGCTGGATTTTTGAGACGAACGTCCGACTTCCATCGCGCGCGGCAACACGGAACTTGTCTAACGGTATGTTACATCATTGCTTTCAATTAGTGATTGATGATACACATTTATAACTAAAATAGTTTATTCAAATATATACATATAACCATAATAATATATAGTTTTACGAAGTCATGCTTGACATTTTTAGGTGAATATAAAAATTATTTTACAGTATTCACAATTGATCTATAAAAAAAGGATAAGGTATGCTCTAGACAAATTACTGTGTCTTATAATATATTTTTTGAATTTCGAGTTCCACTATCGGGATCGCTTAAAAACATTTCATTCCACCCCACATTGCAACCTCATTAATGTACTATTTTACTAAATATTATATATAAAGTGTTTATCAGTTATATTTAAATATATATACCCTGGTAGATATTGAAACGATTCCTACCAGGGTGTATAAACTTGGGTAAATATGGTTATAAATACAATACGAATGATAATATATAATCCCCCTAAATATCCGTTTGCGCATAAAACCGTTGAGTGTGGTAGGTAATTCGATCGTTCGATGCGTATATACAGACAAAGTACATCGACGATCTTAATCTTGGCGCGTCGCACACAAAATGCTTGATACGGATAGACATATCAGGCAGGCGCCAGCTTAAAAATAAAGAAGCAACGAATCGCACGGATTGCGATATGATCCATCGAACAGAGGCGCCAATGACTAATAAGTAAGCTGAGCGCAGTGCGACCGTTCACTTACACGTTTATGAAAGCCTCGCCTTTTCCTCTAAGGTGACTTTATGTGCGAAACGCGCAAACGTCCAGCTATTCACTGGCTACATGTGTGCGGAGTGTACGCCGACGTGCCCGAGCATGTGTAACTATGCGCGAGCAGGACACACGCTTTTGAATCGCATCCTCGCGTGGATGATAAAAACGATACACTCCGGGTTGAACAACTTTTACCTTTCTGCGACTCTGGTCAGTCTATTTGCGTCTTGGATGATATCATGCCTCATGCATGGATACCGATCCATTATATATATATATGCCTATTCGTATATATATTATTGTTTGCCCTCTCACGTACAATCAATTTCTGTTTCCGCAAACGCTGCCTTTCAAATTTTCGGATCTGCATAATTTTCAAATATTATTTCTATAAAAAACCATACGTTTAGATTTAAATATTGAATTTCCGGTAGCAATTACATCAGATTAATATATAATTCATACCTTTAAATTTTATATATATTAAATTTCCCATGTCTGTTAGCAAGCATTAATATATAATGACTTGACTTTGTTTCATTGTTTTTACAACTTGAACTATAACATGTTTACAGTACATGTTGCACAATAAATACGTAAGGTTTGAAGTTAAAACCCATTGTCTCCGAGTTATACGTGATGGGAATTGATAGTAGTATTGATAAATCTTGCAGTGATAACTGAAAAAGTAAGAAGAGTCGAAATAAATTGAATATGAAATGTATCTGTAGGAATAGGTATAGAGTGAATGGAATGGGATGAAATGAGTATAGGTAATAAACATAAAGCAGAAACGTCCCTTCTTGCACTTTCGTAAATACTTTTTACTGGCTGAAAAGTATAACAATACTCGATAAATCCTTGTCAAAGACAAAAAGTGAGAAAAACAAGCGATGTGTATAAAAAAAGGGGGAGATCGAGAGCATCCCTCTAAATACGATCTGTCAATGGGCATATAGTCGATCGCCAGCTAGGCGAGCCATCGCGGGCGAGGGGGATGGCGCGTTTCGTTTGATAAAGGCGAATTCACGCTTACGAAGGGGATGGGAGGCACGTAACAGCCGCCGTTGGTGTGCGCGTGGCGCGCGCCGCGACGTCGTCGGCACGTCGCCGCGGCGTCGACGACTTCGCTTGGTGTGGTGCCCGTCGTCCTCGTAGTCGACGCCAGGTCGCCGCGCTTGCTGTTTTCTCGGTTTCCTCCATCTCCTCCCTTGATGCCGAATGCTAAAAACTCGACCACGTCTGTGTGCACGACGAATACGACGGAGGACGGAGAGGTGCATGGGGGTACGGGAACCCAAGGCCTTCTCGCGTGCCAATTTCGAACGCCGCACAATGGATATCGCTTGAGCTTCGACCGATTCGCGAGGGAAAGTTGGCGCGGTGACCGGCTTATGTACGAGATACGTTAAATAAACTACACCCTTTATCTCGAGGAAAAACCGCGTGAAAACTATAGACTCTATATCTTATTAAAATAACAAATTTATTATGGAATTATAAATATTTTTTAATTAATATAATGGTCGTATGCTAGATTATGCTGACAAGGTTACATCATCTAAAGATATTAGATTCTATTTTATAACTTTGAGAAAATTTATAAACTCTCGCTGAATATTTTATTATAATGTTGTAAATCAAATAAGAATTATCCAAATTTTTAATACTGATTTAATAATGTGGAGGAAAGTGGAGGGTCAGACTTAAAACGGATGATTTTAATACCTATTAGTTGAAATCGTACATCCTGATGAGCCTGAAACAGATCCATCGAAGCGTCGTTATTTGCGTTTGTTTATTAGATTGCATTAATTTATAAAATTTTAAACAGAAATTTTTTAAAGTAGGAACATTATAAGATCTATGTATCTAATTTTATCATTGACGATGCACTTATGCTACTAGAGAATAATATTTTTTTTTAATATTTTAACTTCGCTCTTTTTATGCTCCCAACTTTGTGCTAATTAATTATAAAGGTCAAACGATTTTTTTACGAAGCAAGCACTTATTGAAAAATGGTGAAATTCACCATTGGTGGTTACATCAATTGGCAGAGACCGAGAATCGAACTCAGGACCTCTGGGTACAATTCCACCACTCTACCAACCGAGCCATTGCAGGTCTGTAGAATAATCTTTTAGAAATGCAAAACACTAAAAAGTGATAAGTTTATTTAAAACCGCTAATCTAATCTAACGATAAATATATTATACAACAAGAAAAACGTCAATAATATTTTATGTAAGTCAAGTAGTATATTAAATCACTGTTGTTAAAATAAAAATCTTAAATTGGTTTTTATATGCTGTATTAACGATAGAATAATAATTATGATACTCATTTGCCATTCTGTCTGTATATCTTCGAACCTATCATGTAACTTTGTCGATGATGACAGTGAAAAATGTAGATATAAATATTATGCAAATGCAGAAGGAAGCTGAAAGTAGTTAGTATTTAGTAGTTTCGCGATCTTTCATAAGCACAAAATTATTATTAGGTCATTTATAAGCCGATGTACAAAGAGAGACGGAGAGAGAGTGAGAGAGAGAGAGAAGCGTGAGAACACTGGTTTAGCTTTATTGGCAGTCCATTTCGAGAGCATTAATGAAGCAATAATTAATAAAGTCATAATACCGTAAGTCGATTAATACGTGTATCACATATAAAATATGGGATATCGTTATATTTATGTACGTAGGCATATACGAATGTAGCATGTATACTTTATATAATGGGTCTAAAATTATACAATAAAAAATTAATAAATATTAGAATTTAAAGCATAATTATTTTTAATGATTCATGAAAATTGTATTAATGATACAGTTTTGTTCATTATAAGAAATTTGCACGTTAAGAGGTTTATGCACATAAGAATTAAACATGTTCAATTATATACACTAAAAAATTAAGAATTCATTTTGCCTAACGTATAATGATGTATAAATAATTAATAATTAAATATAAAAATGGAAATTTTTTATAGCCTTCTGAAACTATATAACTTAACGTTACATTGGAGAAGGCTCTTTGTACTTTTTATTCACTATAGTGTGAGTTTTATACACGATACTGAATGGTAATCACGTTTATAGCAAATCTACCATTTAAATCGATATTATATTGGATCGATTACATTGAATTAAAGTTTATGTCTCCAGCATATTGTTAGTATATATAAACTGATTGTTCAAAATAAAACAATATTTTCAGTTTGAGATAAGCACATAATTCAAAAGAGTTCGAAGGTTATCCTTGTACGAAACCCATTTAAATCGTGTATTTGATGATAGATATATATAGTGAAAAGGTTAAATCAAATATATATAAGTAAATCTCGCGCAAATTTCCCTTATCAAAGAAGGAGCTTAGATATACTCCCGCAGTGAGAGGTATACAATACAATTCTAGTCTTAAACTGACGTAAATCATTTCTAATTGAAAGTCACGGGTGTGCCGCTATTTTGAAATGATCTTTGTTCTACATTTTGCATTGTATTGAATTTGATTATCTCGATGAAATCACTCTTTGGCTATACATTTTTTTTCTTACTTATATTATTTTAACTGGTAATACGCTTTTATAATAATCATTGTTAAGAATGATTGAATTATCTTTTTTCAAACATTGTTCTGCAAAGCCATACTGAATACGTGTACTATTGTGTAATTGTAAATCGGAAACCTTTTCGACTTATACAAGAATATTTTTCTTTGAAATTATGAAAAAAACTTGGACGCGTAAAAAAGTATTTGACATAATATCTAATTTGGAGTCGTTTGAGCAAATTAGAATTAAATATATTGAGTTTATATACACTGAAAAATTGAGTTCGTTTAATATATAATATTTTAATTATTTATTTTAACGAAAAATTTTAATCATTAAGCGACATGTATGTCAAAAAACTATAATGTAATTTTACATTAGGGAAGGCTTTTTGTATTCTTCGTCCACAATAATCGGTGAAATTTCCCAGAGCACAGTCTTTTAAAAAATTATAGGCATTTCGTCCTTGACGTACAGTTTGAACTCCACCTTCTAAGGACCTGGAGATCTTACCTTAGACACTCGTTGCAAGATAAACCTTGATGCGCCAGCAAGATGTTCTGTGGTTATATATATAAAAGAAGACGACAATCTCTCTAGCGAGTGTACTTCCTTACTGAGGATTCCAAACTGAAGATCAAAGACGAAACGCGTATAATCTTTTAAAAAGGCTGTGCTCTGAGAAATTCCACCTACCATATGTATACTAAAAGCGAAACCGCATTTAAATATTAAAATTTATAATCATTTATATATATTATAAAAAAACTTCTAACTTTTATTTCTTTAAGTATACCATTTTACTTTTGTCTGTGATTTTGACGAATGACAAATATTTTGTAGAGTTTAACAATTCATCACTTTAAACTCCTGTTTATTGTTGTGTTATTATTTTTTATCTTGATTGTATAAAGTCAACGCAACTTAAATCGATAAAAATTAATTGACTTAACTTTTTAATTTTCTTAATGAAATAATGCAGAATAACTTTGGTTCGTGAGTATTAATGGTAGCTAATGTATCTTTAAAAGCCAGACCTATTTAATGTAACTACAGCAAATACTTGTTTATTTCAACTTACTGAATGTATATAATAAACGGTTTATCTAACCAAGTGTTTTTATTTCAATATCGAAAACAGTAAAAAAATATTGAGTAGTATAATAAAATTATTTACATATATACTCTATTATTAATATTAATATATAATCAAAATTTGTATCCAATTTAACAATGTTAATAGAGATTACAAAATCCTTTTAAATTTGCAAAATTAATGATTTTATGTATAACTACAATGACTTATAAAAATATAAAATTTCATTTTAATTATTTATGGATATGTCTAAAAATGTTAAAAATACTGAAATTATAGTTAATATTGTGGATATCTCGAGGATCAGCTAGTTTATCGTCATTAAATAGAATAACAATTTTAATTGACTGAATGTAAAGTTGGCGCATACACGTATTCATATTTTGTAGCTTTTTAAAAAGCTTCTTAAAGACCCATTAAACAATACAATATGAAGTCCGTCCGAAAAATAGTGATACGCCATTGCCAGGGTAAGCATGTAGTAAAAGTACTTGATTAAACATCCTTTAGAAAGAGTATATAGTTATAAAAAAGTACAAGAGAACCGGTATAGTGAGGCGATATAATGAAAAACGAGAAAATGCCCGTTACGCGCATGCACGAATTACACGCACCAAGCGGCGTTACAACTCGCTACTCATTACAATGTCGCATGTAGCGTAGGCTGCGACTCCTCCGCTTCATTTTTTTTTCTCTCACTGTCTCTCGCTCTCTGTATCTCCTTGTATCCCTGTTGGCGAAACTGGATCAAATATAAATAGATTACGTCGCAACGTCGTTATATCAGCGAAGAAGGTATTAACGAACGTGAAATAAAGTAAGTACTTAAATGCAAGGAACAAGAATCAGGATTACTCACAAGTATATATATATAAGCGCATGCGTGTGGCCTTTTCTCATCCCTCGTTTCAATGATGCTCGCATACTGTCTTTTACAACAACATATTTTTGCGATTTATTATAATCTTTGTTTGGATTTATAGTCGTTTAAACATTGCAATTATTGGCGGGTAATGATACGGTGTTTGCTAAATTATTATCGACCGTGATTTGCGTTTGCGCGCTTCTGAAAAATTCCGTTGGCGCATGGATACTGCACTTTTCGAGAGCCAATACGTGTAGGTAATTCTTCGTTATAATTAAGACATTCGAGTTTGGCAAATATTGCAGTATATTTTCGTATTAAGAGAAAATTAGTACTCTACGCTAATATAATAATTATACCTGGTGAATGTTATATATGTTTTTAAAAAATTCAGTGAATCGCTCCCTCGCCAATACTGACAGATTATAATTTTCTCGAAGAAGATTCCTCTTTTTCCGCTATATGGTGTCGATGTGAAATTTATTGTAGATCTTAATAATAATGTCTTATATATACACGTTTACAAAATGTTGCATTACATACGTTGTATGTGATTATTTCATAATAAGTAATTTAATAACAATTCACACTATATGCATCTCAAAAATACATATTGTCAAATTATATAGTTATAATAACAATCACATTACGTATAAAGCATGATTTTAAATTGGACTATTGTCAATATATAAAATATCTATCTTTAGTGTAGACATAGTTCCAAAATATTAATTGTAATTCGAATAATTATTTTTTGTGTCTCTCTCATCATGTATTCAAACTAAAATAAAGAATAATTTATATTATCTTAAAATATATTTAACATTTTTTCAACGTTTAAAGTAAATTATTACATTTTTAATACATTAACATAGTTTGTATACAATAAACAATCAGATAGAATGTAGGTTTTGTATAAATCATCAAAAAATTTTCTCACGGGTTCTACTCCTCTCGAGACCTATCAGTAACACGAAATCGTCCTTTGACATAGGTTCGTCCGCAGTTTCTCTAAGAAAAACAGACACAGACGCACACACAGATAGTTGGTGTATTACATTCTATATAGGTATTAGACGAGTCCTTCGTCACTCTCACATATAAATCGTCGCTCTATTAGCGAAATCGGCGAAGATCGGTTCTCGAAACAAAAACGTTATTACAGACCGCAGGACAAGGAAATGCGGACGTATAACGTAATATAGGTATACTATGCCTTGCGTGCATACTCCGGCTGTGAGTATAATATATACGCGCGCGGACAAACAGACAGTGAGAGAGACGAAGGGAGGAGGAGAGGTATGCCAGAGTCCGCACCAGGTGCTCCGGAACGAGTGTTTCGGCGTAATTAGTCATCGGGTGAGTCGGCCAAACGAGTAACCCACGTGGGAGGGTAGAAACGATCGGGGAACACGAGCGGGTTTTTCCTTTTTTGTTTCTCTCGAGGGATAATGATGGGAGAAACGAAAGGAGGAAAATTGATTGATTGATAACGAGCTGCACGGATGTATACCGCGTATATACACTCGCGGTAATGTTCAACTTTTGTTTGTCTAACCTGCACAGTACAACCAACGGTTCTGTATACGTCGAGTGTAAACGTGTATACTTGAATGACTCGATGATTTAATGTAATCTATTTTTATCTAATATTTCAATTATAACTACGACAAAAGGATGTTTGTTTTCCCATCCCTCCCCATCCCTCCCCATACACGGATCTATAATGACGCGAGGATTATCTCTTTTTTTTCATAAGATATTATTTTAAACCTTATTTGTAACAAGTATTTAGTATTTCAGTTCAATACCAAGAACGCATATTCAAAAATATCAAAGTAACCAAAGAATTTTAAGGTCGGGATGTACTTGCTTTTCAGTAGAAACACAATTATTTAGTATTTCCCTTCGGTTGTTTATTATTTTCGTCTTTCTAAGCACTTTCCATATTTTAACTTCTCGGCTTTTATACATTAATTGTTTTAATTCACAATCCATATAAATATAAATATTAATTAAAAACAGTCATTGTAGTGGTGAATTTATTGAATAATCATGTGCATAATAGTAAGATATTGGTATAATAGTTGGAAGAAAACGCATATAAAACATATATTTAAAATATTTAAGATCTCGCGTAACGCAGAATATAAGTATATATAGAATTAAGGTAAGATAAACTAAAAGGATAAAACAAATAAAGGACGAAGGTTAATCAAAGGATATACTCGTACTGGTTGAACGTTACGTTGCAACACTCGAATTAAACCCGAAAGCCAGTAATTAACATTGCTTACAAAATCCCATCCACATTTAAAAATGTTATAATTGAGGAAGGGTGAAATATGAGTTTTGCGAGAAGGAAAAGGATCACCGAAAAAGGAGCGAGAGATAAGGAGGCGTACAACGATGGCGAAGCCGTTTGAACAGCCGAAAATAAATTACACAGCGGCTCGTGCACTCGGCGCATCATCATCAGCGCTCCTCGGTACACCGCCGATTTCGACCAAGTCCCTCAAGGGCGTAAACTCGTCTTGGTACGTCGCGCGTTTCTCGAGCCCTAAATTACGTCGACTTCGTGCACGTGAAGTTTCAATTTGGACAAACAATCTCTTGGGTACACGCACGCTCGCTTGATACCTTGATTAATTAGCACCAACGAGCTTCGACATTTTCAATCGATATGCCTTTCATCATTTTCTTTTATACGTGCGCCCGTATCCTCGCTTTAAGTAGAAATGTGTTGGTGCATCGCTAATTTGATAATACGTACACACGAACGAAAAAAAAAGTTAAATGTCTTTTATTGATTATAATAAAGTATAGAGAAAATTGGAAATAAAATGAAAAATGTTGTTTATACCGATGATTACATTTAAATGATTCGCCCATATAAATCGGATAAATTTTACATAAAATAACAAAATATGCGTACAACGTATCGTTCGTTTCCTTATTACATCATTCGAATATCAAAGAGACTGTATAGACTAGACGGATCGTTTTAACACGATCGCACCTGCGAGTGTCTTATCAACGAAACACTTGGCACCCTCCTTAATCATAAAAACTTTTAAAAGCCAAACCGTCGTACCCCAAGAGCACTCGATTCGAATACCCAAGTTACAGAAAAAAAGAATTTTATTCGAAACACGTTTGCCGCGTTTAAAAAGACGGAAAAACCAGATATTATCTCCTGGGCAGGATTCGAAAGCCATCAAACCCAGGAATTCCGTCGCGCATATATACATATATATACCTGGCCGCGCGTATCCACGCACCTAAGTAGCCTGGAATACATGCGCGCGTAAATGCATCGAGAGAGCCATTAGTTCCCGTCTTGTCGCCCGATAATACAACTGATAACTTGTACTCTTCGCGCTCGAAATATCATCCCTATGGCAAAGGACGACCACCGTTGAAATTTCTGATACTGCGAGGAGACCCCGAGTTATCATTGCTGGAAATGGAATTTCATTTATAAGCTATTCCACCTGATAAGCTTTTTAAAATTACTTCTACCACGATTGCATATATATACCTATACGGAGGTAAAAATTTTATAAAAGTTTTTCATTCTTTAGACAGTTTACGAGAGGATTCGCTTTAAACAGTTTGAGAAGTTTACCTTACCTCCAGCTCGATAGTTACGTTTCAATTGGTGATACCTTTTAAACTAAACGATATCTTTATATGCGTAGTGTTGTCTACAAACATTCTTTGTAACGAAGCAATAGGAATTGTAATAGTTTAGAATTAGATAATATTCTATAAATTGTATTATTCGATGCATTACGTATTTCGAGTCATACATATATTTCGCATGTCATGTCTTATATAAGAGATTCCTCTTTATCTCAATCCTGTGAGCAATTGTGTCACATTGATATACATTATTATCAAATTTAGAGTTACTAATATTAAATTTCTCTTATTTTTAATGTATATATACGTACAGGTTGTACTTTCTATGCATTTTATTCTAATTGTTGAATTATGTATAAATTTTGATTTAATAAATGTTATAAAACCAAAACAATAATGTCTTTTTAAATATAAAATGATTAATTATTTGAATATTATAGTCACGCGTGAATATTGAACCTATATATTTATAATAATAAAGGTATCATAGTAAATAAAAGAACGTTTGCATATTAAAAGGCAGATAAATAACTCGATTATCATTAATATAAAATAATGACGCTAATGGTAAAAGAATTCGAATGAAAGAGAAAATGAAATGTTATAAAGGAGAAAATAAAGAGCAAAGAAACCGTATACTGAATATCACCGTATATATAGGCGCTGGTGGATCTCTCGCTATTTCTCCACCCACCATCACTGTCAATTACACATTCACTTTGCGATAAGCAAAGAACCCAAAATCCACCGCGAGCGTGAGAAACACACAGCTTATGTATAAATAAGGTTCATCAGTAATGATAAGCGAATAGATTTCGAAAAGAAATATTACTTCGACACGTTTATATCGTTTTGATAAATATGTTTACATTTCCTCCCCAACATGTAGTTACCTTTTATAATTCTAAAACAAATTGCAAATTATTATTATTAAAATTATTAACAATATTTTATAAAAAAAAATTAGTTTGAAAGCGTACAGAAATCATTAATTTACATATAATTTAAGTTTTGCATTTGAGTTTAGAAATTTATTTTAAAAAATTAACAAAATAATAATTTTAGATTAATTATTGAATAAAAAGTTAATGATTTAAAATATAACAATATTACTCTCGTGATTATTAAGGTAAACTCCGTTAAAGATCAATAAATACATAAATTCTTATTCTAAAAGTCAATAAAAAGTATAATTTATCTTAGTCAATAAACAAATCTGGCGAACAATCTAGCTAATAAACCTTATAAAAGTAACATTATACCACAAAGCGAAAAAGAAAGATAAAAAAAAGAAGATAAAAATGCAAGGAGCTTCTCGAGCTACAGGTCGACCTTCTCTCAAACGTAATCTAAAGTGCCAAATTAGCACCGGTCCTCGAACCGAACATAGTTCCTCACTTAAGCCCGAGCGGACGTAGGTATGGAGTAAGCATGCACCGAAAAAAAGATAGGACGGAAAAGTGATCGGTTGCTCGTACAAGTTTTCCGGAATATGCTATTATGCTTTGAATGGCATATACGTAGTGGGTACTGGGTATGTGCGCGATTCGATCAAAAAGAATATAAGAGGTCGTCGATCGGTATCTAATTAAATCAAAAATGAAGACGGGAGTCGAGGTGAACGAAAAAGAAAAGCAAAAAATCAATCACCCGGGCAAATGGATGTTGCGGATGGTCTCGAGAAAAGATCGGGTCCGATCTCTCTTTCTCTTATTCTCTCTCTCTTTCTCCGATCCTCTCGGTGTGTCGTATCGTCCAACGCAGAGCGACCGAATTCTCGAGATAAGGATCGAGAGGAGCGCACGTTCTTCCTCCGTCTTTGTTTCTCGGTACCTTCACGGCGGGTACCTTTCGACCATCGGTTCTTCTTGTGCGGGAAGGATTCTCTCTTCTCTTTCCTTCTCTCTCCCACTATGTATACTCCAGAGGCATCTCTCTTATTCGGCCTCTATATAGCCGACTCGATGTTTTATGCCTTCGGTGCACAAGCGTCTCGCTCGGGAATTGATTGTTTGGATTGGCTAAGCTCGCTCGGATTTTAACAGATTCGAAATGTTGATTTACAATTTTATCCTTGTAGATTTTTATCTCTATACTTACTAATTATCGAACGTCGCGCAGTCACTACTTTAAATTGTTTAGAACGTTATTAATATAAAAATACAGTAAAATGGTTTAATACACATTTGGCTCTCCACAAAGTCTAAATTTAGTTGAGGTAAGTCTTACAATTAAAAATAATAAAATATTTTTCGATAAAACCTGTCTAGAGTATTTTAATAATCTGGTACATTAAAATTGTAAAATATAATTCCAGTCGGGTAAAAAAATTTATTTCATCCTCAATTTAGAATCGGCCTCCCGTAGGATATCTCTCCTTGGATGATGCCTCTTTTATCCCTCTCCTTCCGCCGTTCGAGACTACGTTCCTTTCTCTTGGCGGACGAATTATTCTCATTCTACGAGTCATTCACTTCCTGCGCTTCTTTTTCTCGTATACGCGCGACGAGTCGCGGCTACACTCTACTCAGCGATCGAGTCGTCCTAGGTCGCGGCGAACCGAACAGTTGGAACCCATTCATTTTTTTCCTTCGTCTTTCTCCTTAAAACTACGGAGTTACATCAAAACTATAAAAGAAATTAATTTTTTTCATTTTACCTTGAGCAAATATTACTTAAAAAAATTAATCATTCTTAGTTTCACGTATAATTTGTTCATTCATTTTTATTCAATTAATTGTTACTAAATTATACTAATAATTTAATAACTTGTTTAAAATTATTGTATTAATGCTAAACGAATAATGCTTTAATTTTTAAACGTTTGCTTGAAATATAGTAGTAAACATTGTATTCTATGATTATGATAAAAAGTCAAGATGATGCACAAAATAAATTTAACGAACCCAAAGCACTGTTATTATTTATTCTTTTAATAGAGAAATCAAAAGTTTATTTACATATTCTTCTATTTTCTATTATATTTATAGGTAAATAATTGTATTGGCTGTATTTTCAATTAGAAATGATAATCAAATTAATCTAGATTATAGCGTACAAGTAAACACACAAAAGTTCAAATTGACGTAAATGATGAATGAGATAATAGGACTGAAATAAGAACAATTAAGGGAAATAGGAAAATGGCCAATTTCCCTTTTTGCAATGGCGAAATATCCTAATAAATGATGATACGACGAGGTCACTAATGCCTGATTCTCTCTGATTTAGTAAATGCGCACAATCATATCAAATTCTCTATTATACTGATTTTTTTATTTATTTACACTAATCAGAATCGAAAAAGTCAATATATATGTAATGTTTATTATTGTTTATAAGTGAAAACGTTAATTAAAAATGCTCATCAACAATCAAATACGATGAATTCTATAATAATAATGAAAAAATGAAGAATAAAGTGAAATGAAATAAACTGACCGATAGGTTATATAGATCGAGGCGCTAATTCGTCGACGAAAGACGAATAAACAGTGAACGTCACGTCTCAATAGCTCGATTTGAATGCGCCCATATATATAAAGAGCCCCAGGTGCAGGCGTTCAGATCCTTCTCCTTCTCCGTTCGATCCGCCGTAGACGATAAAGACGAGGGGACGAAGAAGAGAGTCGCCATACACGATGAGGGCTTGGAATGAGAAAAGGCAGACCGAACGGCGGACGCTCAAACACATAAAAATGATCGAGAACGAAGGGTTGGCAGGACATGATCGCGCACGTTGCTATATGGATTATTCGTATGACAATTCACAAACGCACTGCCCTTAAGACAGTTCAATTTTTTTCAAACGAGTTTTATATACCATATTCTTCGTTCGTGTATATAGAATCTTTACAATTTGTTTATTTAGTATTTTTAAAACCTACAATATACTGAACCTACTGACACATCTCTCGGTTATTCTATTGTTTGTATCAACGAATTTTAATTTTATTTCATTAGAAGTGGACCTATTGAAGTATTGAATAGTTGATAGGACTTGCGTAAATACATAGTTTTTACGATTATTGTTGTTTATTTAGTATCCCCGTAAGTACAAAGCCAAATTTAAAAAATTCAGTAGAATCAAAAGAAATACTGAGTATTTTATTAAAATATTACACCAACTTTACTAAAAAATTATATAGACATGTATGAACCATCAATGAAATTAAGAAAATGTTTATTTTCGCTTTTATCCAGTTACACAAGTATTGGTTAAATATGGCTTCCTGTGAAAATAAAATAATATGCATTAAAAATGCGTAACGTTGTTAATTACTTCGTCAGTCAAGATGGCTTAAACGTGAAATAAAAATGTAGTACAGACTTGTCATTTGAACCCAGGGACTTGCCTATATAATTAATCCCACGTTTCTATCATAACAAGAGATGTTTATTTTTATCCGAGGATTCACATGAATCTCTCACTCTCTTTCTCTAGCTCTCCTCTCCGTATGCATCAATACAAATTCTTCTAATTGCCACAATCAATTTAGTAAGTCCGAATGAATTATAATAAATTATTTAAATAAATACACCCACGGCGCCACGTTAATATTCGGTTTAAAGCGCTCATTAAACGCGTCTCGTGCATAAGCTCACTTTGTATTATAGGTGCAATTAAAAAAGACACTTGTACTTGTGCGCGCCAAGTGACAGGCGGAAAAAAGAGAGCGACGCTCGAAAAGCAAAGCATAAAAAGCCCCCAGCGAGTAAATGAAGAACACCAGAAATTATATACACGCGCGCGCGCGGGGGCAAAATAAACTTGGATGTAAGCGAGAGGGAGAGAGAAAGAGAGAGAGAGAGAGAGAGAGAGAGAGAGAGAGAGAGAGAAGGAAGGATGCGAAGAAAGACAAAAAAAACTACGAAAATAGAGCGGCAGAAGAATATGAGAACGAGATAAATAAGCAGGCGCTTCGGACGAAGCAAAGAGAGAACGAGGGCGCAGAAGAAAAAATCGAGAGAAATATGCCAAGAAAGAGAGAGAGAGAGAGAGAGAGAGAGAGAGAGAGAGAGAGAGATGAAAAAAGAAGAATACATGTATAGGAGTCAACAGTCGGTGCGCGCATACAGACATATAATGCACCGGCTTCCGCGCGGCAACCGGTCGCCGGCTGACTCTCCACTATTTCCTTCTATATTTTTACGTCGATAGATAGATACTTATTTCGAATGATAAAAAGAGACGCTAAGTTGAAAAGTATAGGAATTGAAAATACTGGGTAATGCCACAATATTGTACTCTGATATTCTGCAGAGAGCCAATTTTTTTTTATTACGCGACTATCTAACCAATAATCCGTAACATTCGAAAATGTAGAAAATTTGTGTATGTGTATGCGTACTTTAAATGCAATTGCAACAATGTAACTAGATAAAATCTTCAAAATCTAAATAAAATCTAATTCAATGCAATTAACTTAATTTTTAGACTTAAGATTATTACGTTATTCACTCATTTTGTAAACTTAAATATATAGTAATAAATTAAGCGACTGTGAAATAACATGTAGCGTAAAAAAAATAATTATATTTTAACTTCCAATTGATTAAAGTCATTAAAATATTCTCTTTTATTTAATTTAGAAGATTCAACTAAGATTCTTGCTAATTTTTTTAATGAATGGTGACTTTCGCTTTCTTTTGCGTCATTACAGCATTCTCGTTTTTATATACACTAAAGTAGTAGAATTTAATAAGTTCTGAGAATATTTAAAAAACTGAACATTATTTAATACTTTTTTTGGTATGTCTTCGTTACACAAAAGTAATTTACTTCCAAGAATTATTTGTTATAATTAAATGTAATATGCAATCGCATTAAATCAATTAATTTAATTTTAAATTGAAAAAAAACATTGTCTTTTAGGTTGTCGTTAGGTTTTTTGAAATTAGAAACTAACAAATACACATATTAGTTTTGATACAATTGCAAATTACATACAATTCGTCAACATTATGAATAAATGCAATATTTCTTGTACGTTATTATTTTTAGCTTACTTTATTTACCAAATGTATTATTTTCATTCTATCTTATCTTATTTTTGTATATACACTTGATTTATCTTACGTAATTGGTCTCTACTTCTAAAATTATCTAATTTTTCTTTTGATTGCGCTACTATATTTTTAAATGCATAAAAGATAGTTTTTAAATAACTATTAAATTCGCCATCTGTATTTTTGATTTTACATTAATACGTAGTCTGTACAAATTATGCAATTATTTTAGTATACCACATGAATAATAATTTTATTTAACGTAGAATTTGTTATACTGAAATTGAAAGGTTGATATTTCTCGAAAATTTGGGGAAACACGAAGCGCAGGTGTCGTACAATCGGCTCCCGAAAAAGAGAATCCATCCTTAGGAACCTACCTATACACCCTCCTAGAAGTCTAGAGCGAAAGAAAAAGACCACTTATTCAAAAGGCGAGGACACGCGCGTCCCCCTGGCGCGTCACACGTGTGCGCCTCGTCGGCGCTGGTCGGCGCTTCGGCGTCTCCGGCCTTAGGCGCCACTGCCCCTCTTTCCACGTGTTCCCTCTGTTCCCTTTCTCCCCCTCGCCTGACTCACTCGTTCACTCCCTCCTCGCTCCCGAGTCAGCCAATCGGGCGAGTCAAACGCTGCACCTATACAGAATCGCGCGCGTGGCGCGCCGGTTTGAAAACTTGTATCTCTCTCTCTCTCCCTATTTTTCCCTCTCTCTCTCTATCTCTCTCTCTCTCTCTCTCTCTCTCTCTGAAGAGAGAGTACGGTCCGCTTTTTCCGGAGGCGCCGTCGAACGGCCGAAATGCGACCAGTCGCTTCTGAGCGCTCGAGCTCGCTGCCTCGCACGCGATTTCCAGTTTTGATCGTTTACAACATTTGCCGGTCATATTCGAATAAATATACCGACACCTGCTTAGATATTCATCGTGATTTTGATAAGTTTGTAGAAGATACTTTCCAATAAAGTGAGCCTATTTGGTATCAAGTTCTCTTTATTTGCTTATGTGTAACAAATTTTGTGCTACATATAAAATTGGTAGGGAGCACGGGACTGTCAAATTTGAGTGGTCCCACAATTTGCACGCTGTAAATTCAATTGTCGACGCGAGACTGTTCAGTATCACCGGATCCTTTAATCGATAAATAAACGATTCTTTGATTAAAGTAGAGCTTATAACTTAAATTCGCATACAAATATAATACCCTGACACAGCTCCGGTATTAAAACGAACTCTTAGGTGTATAGCCACGTGAAACGGTGAACCTCAGCCTAGATCGAGCATCGACGATCGTACTAGACAAGAGAAGTGCATATGCATCGAACGCCGGTATCGGCAAGAGTCTCCGAGTAAACAAGCTAAAGCTAAAGCTAAAGCGCCGGGTAGTTTCGGCGCCGCCGTTAGTATATAGACCCGAAGGGAACGAAAGAAAAAGTAGGGCGATATGGTGCCGCGGGAGCTGATCATATTGGCGACGCTGACGACGCTGAGCGTCGCGACGTCGGAGGCTGCCGTCGCGGCGGCGGCGGCGATTGACTTCGACCTCGCTGGCGGCGACTACGAGGTGTTGGCCGACACCGAGGACCGCGACTCGACTGCCGACAACGACGATCTTTCCGGTAACTATTCCCAACGTTTCTTTTTTTCTTTCTTCTCTACACACTTATATCGATTGTACACTATTGACATATATTACGCGCGTGGGTGCGATACCAGTATGTGTGGGTGATCGAGATCCCCGCGTATATATATATATAGTTATGTATCTATATATATATACACATATATATACCATTTGAGATACGAACGTAATTGAACCCTTTGACGATCGTCGTCAGCGCAATTTGTCGGTTTTCTTCGTTTACGTGTATACTTACTCGAGAGTTGGTTTTTAGGAGAGCCGTCGAGTGGTTTTACGGCGGTTGTGCGATTGATCATCCCGATCGTTAATTAGGCTATACGAATGTATCTGTGTAGCTTTCTTTGTTTTCTTATTAAGCTGCTCTTTTCCGATAACATTTTTTATACTTTCTGATTTAATATGAATTGATAAATTATTTTAATTGACAAGCTCAATAATATAACTTTAATTGATATTAATGTATAGCATTATTGACAGTATGCCATTAAACTAATAATTTAATCATTCAATTGATAAAAATAATACCATATCCTTAATGATAACGTCTCTGCTGGTTTCCTTAATTAATCAAATTTTTTTATTAACCAATTAATTTAGGTGGAAAATAAAACATGATCACGTACAGTAATTATAATCGTATGGTAAATATAATAATAAATTGCGTGTGTAATGGTAATTCAGTATAATGATAATATACATTAACATTTACGCATATTAATTATTATTTTTTAATTATATTATTACTTTTTGATTGGATGTTATTAAGTGAACATATTAATATTGTTTTAAATAACTTTTTAAGTGCTTTAAACATATTTCAGTGCTTATTCAAGATAAGCATTTATCTTAATGTGCAGAGTCAAAGTCCATGCTTTTAACAGAATATGAAAATTTTAAAGCCCATGTATTATGCATGGCATTGTTATGTTGACTGAGAGAAATAAAACAATGTATACATCAATAAATTAAGAATTGAGTAAGTACATTAAATTTTTAAGATGCAATTATTATTAAATATATTATTTCTTAATAAAATAAAATAGAGGTAATTTTTTGGTACGCTGCACGCGTTTAATCGATTTACTAATAACAACGTTTTAATTACATTAAAAAATTTTTATCGGTTTTTCGCATCATTTGAGTTGTAAATTAAGTAAAAAGTGTACAAATTACCAAGTGTCTAAATAAACGATGCGATTTAACAAAAAAAACTGTTAAAATTCATGCAGTCAATTAGCGAACCAAGGTCTTTCACCTCGATGCATAATCGGCATATTTCGTACTTCTTGGATGACTTTCATCATCCGTATAACTTGTCACTATATATACGTATTTTCAAGATCGAAATAAGTAGCTTGACGAAAAGCCCTACAAACCCGAGTTTCGTGGGGAATTTCGCGGGACGACAGATCCCGTTTAGCCAGGGTGTCTGAAAATTGAATTCAGATCAAGATCTCCGTGCAGGCCGTAAATCCACCTCGAATGATTTACTGCGACGAAAAGCGCCAGCGCTCACCTCGTTATATATACATTGGCCAAACTCCTCGCGAGCCGCAGCAGAAGCTAATTGCCGTTCGAATCGCTCTTAAGGAGAGTCGCGAAACGTTTTAGTTCTTTCCTGCGATTTTTTTGTTTTTTGGTTGAACCAGAGCCCATTCTCGTGCCAATAAAACATTGGATCGCCAGGTTTTACAAAGCTCTTTCATTTCAGAGTATATAATGCTGGGTCGATTGAACTACTTCATTATGTATAAAATATTTTGTTAAAAATAGCAATACGATAACTATATATTAAATTTCGCATAGACGCACTCGTCTAAATTTAAATAATAAAATTTTCAATGGAAATTATTCACATTTTGTATTTCTTTATTATATACAAGAGTAAAGCGAAAGCACGAGAACAATCTCAACATGTCCATAACGAGCAAGAATAGTGATTGGATGATGCAGTTTTATATATTCTCAGTGACGCAGGGTTCGTTCTTGGTATCGTGTAGTAGCCTCTTTATATTTATGTGAGTCGTAAGTTTGGTTGAAATTTTTAAGAAAATTATATCGTTATACTATACATTGTAAATACTATAAAAATTCTAATAACTGAATTACTTATTCATTTAAATATACATTTTTTCAATTAGCCGCACAAAATTCTATTATCATAAAGTATGTGGTTAAGGTAATTCCATTTTACCTAGGTGTTTAAAAAATTTACATAAATAATTAGCAGCAGTATATTAGTAATAATACAAAGTTATTTGTATAACAATTTATTTTATATGCATTAATCTTGTAATATATTAAGCTCTAGCAGTATATATACGGTTAAAAAAGAACCTATTCCTAAAAGTAATAGTTATAAATTCGGTTAAATTCATCGAACTGTCAAGCTTATGTTATGCGCGCAAACGAGGACTTCTCACGCCTTTTTGAAAAAACGGGAGAAGACCTCGCGTCAGCCTGTAAATATAATAATAAATCTACCCTATCCCTTCGCCCCCGATACTTTAATATAGTGTGAAGTAGCCAAATAGTCTCACTATAAATTCTTAATACGCTGCAACAAATGTTGAAAAGCGTGTGATAATTAATTATGAAGTATGGAAAGGTTTAATTTACATATTTAGGTTACATATATGAAAATAAAGAGATATATATTTATATATGTATATAATAAAAAAGTTATAATAATATATGTTTTACTTTACATTTTTATACATAATATCGTTTAAAATAAAATACGTATACTTTGAAATAAACAATTTTTCCAAATTATAACGTATATATACGTTAAAAATAGGTTTTGAAGGTTTTTAAAAGTGCAGCAGTCATCTCGCTGATCAGTTATAAATATATATCCATATAATTTTTCGCGTTTCTTCTGTTCGTTCATTTATCTTCCTCTTAGTTAACGCGCAATCACGTACGTGATATAAGCCGGGTATACCTCGGTATACACTACGCTTAATAATACTAGATGTTACTTTACACGCGCACATGGCTCGCAGGCGGCTCTTGTCCCTTGCTTTCTCTCGAAGTATATCCGTGCAGGTCGAAAATAACGAGGCTTTAAACCACTCGTCGTCGAAGCCAAGAGCAGAGGCTCGAGTTTTTCGAGGATTTTTAGAATCAATCGGAAATGGGAGCTTAAAATTCTTCGAAGAGTACTACGTTTGCAGTTCAACTATATTTTCATTTGTGCTTTAATTTATCGATCAGTCAAAATACAATAGTATTAACTAAGCAAGCTGCACAAGGTCTTCTCTAATTTTATTTTAGATATTACTTATTAAGTTTATTTACAAATACAATTGTTAAATAATTTTTATCAACATATCTATTTGTGATTGCATACATGCAAATTTATAAACAACGTTTTTCAAGGAACCACTCAAATTTAATCTTCAATAGCCAAATTGTATGACGTATCTATAAAAGTATTAAATTTACTAAAATATAAAAATATTGCTTTAATAATATATTCATTTTATGCAAATGTAAAATTGATAGAAATCGATGGGTTTGTTTGATCGAGAAATAATTGATCTAACATAGGCGCGTTAAAGAAAACATTGGAAGAGAATAAGATGTGTTCGAGAAAATGAATGTAAGTTTAAAGAGGAGCAAAGACCTCGATCGAAATCGAACTATGGAATCTTGATTGTCTCTGGAATGCAAAGATGCGAAGATGATTTTTAAACGCGTGTTATTTGCGCGTCATAGGCCAATGATATAAATGTAATGTCGATAAACGTATGATTATGATGACTATAGATCTAATTTTTTACAACGCGACGGCCGCGCGATAAGCCGTAAATTACACCAGCGATAAGAGATACATGTATCATAATACCAGAGGCGAACTTAATTTAGATTACGAAAATTTCGATGCTGCATATTCTAACTCGCAAATTTTCAAACATCGATGAAATTTGTTACGTGGAAATGCAATAATATTAGCAATTATATCGTTATAAATATAAAAGCAACGTTTTCTACCTGTAAATAAATATTAAAACTTATCAGAATTTTTAGAAGTAAAATAACAATCACCAGCAGAACCATAATTAAACCAAGTACATACAGATATGCTGTTTCTCAAAACTCATCTCTCCAAGAACGTCGCTGGTTCTACCGGTGTGTAATCGATATAGTTAGGAAAACAGAACCGCCAAATTATCTCATGGCCCTATCCTGCGATAATGAAGGTATGAGAACACGAGACACGAGAACACGCATTATATTTAATAATAAATATCAAATTTAATATAGTATGTAAATATCAGTAAAATAATAGATCATGAACACAATATGAAAAACTAATGAATTTTAATATATTCACTAAATCTTATCAAACCTCGATGTTCAAATATAAAATTAAATAATCACAATACAACGTATATTTAATAAAATTCAAGGCAATAATCGATTAGATGCCTTAATGATCAAGACTCGAACTATAAAGACGATTACCATCCTATATCATGAAGGTTCGACTTCGTTTAATTCTGGAAAAGCGATCCATGAATGAGCTCGGCGCAAGAAATGTTGCGCTTTCGCGTCAGATAAAAAGAAGCTGCTTCAAAGTACTTAGGCCGAAGCCACCTCGTACCGGTTGTGCACGCAACCAGTGAATTTTAAGTTGTATTCCATAGAGAAAGAGAGAAAGAGAATATACCGGCAAGATCGATCAATTTACTCGGATAGAAGATGCACGTGCCTTTTCGCATCGAGTGGTACTTATAACGTATCGATGCCGACGCGTAAATTTTACACGCTCCTATAATATGTAAGATGTATTGGATGGAAAATTGCAGCTTTTTGGATTTTTCTTTTCTGTGTGGTTATAATTATCGATGCGGTTTATAGATTGCAGTGTCGACTTCGTAGTTTGTTTCTGCTTGATTTATTTGCTGCTTATGTTTTCACGATCAGATTTAATATTGCAATTATTGTAATCAATTTATTTCATTGAATTGTGAAATTGTGCAATCAATCGTAACAGCATTGCACAATTGGGGATTTATCTTAATTATTTTTAACCTAAACCTCTTTTAGTAAACTATGAATAAAAATTATTATTAGAATCGTAATTAATTAATCGTAGTTCATTCACCATATATAATATAGGTTAATATTAAAAATTAAATTGAAATTCGCAAAGGAGCCCGCACATCCTTAAGGCACGTGTCCCGAAAATGGATCCCGTATACGTGCATCCGTTGACGATTTAAATATGTATATATAAATGATCAGTGAGATCTCCCCACACGTTAAGCTCGAGGGCGGCGCCTCGTAAGCGCGTCGCATTTTTATTTTATACTAATGTTTTCCAACAGTATATTACAAGTATATACCGATCGTTCGAGCGTAACGGGCAATTTTCTCTCACGCGCGTGTTTGGACGTATCCGTAGTTATGTAGGCACGATTCGATCGATCAGAGTCCAAGACACGCGATTTATCTGATTCTTGATTGTACGTAGTGGGTGACGTGGCGCCGGATCGGAGATTTTCGCGTTTTGAAATACACGTGTTTTTATAACTGCTCATTGAGAAATCGGTATCGCACTTTATGTTTTTTTTTTCTTTTAAACAGGTGCTCTTAATTGAAACACGTATACCTACGAAAGTTTGTCAATTGATCGATAGAACATTGAATTTTTATCGCGACGTAGTTCGATTCGTTTAGTTTAAACTTTAACTAAAATATATATATATATAGAAGGTGTCGCACGATATGGATTTTAAATATTCTCATTAGTTTTCTCGCGTTTCCAACCGATTATTGGAAATTAATTCGATATCGCAATTTTTATTTTAAGTTTAATTGAAAAATTATGCCAGAGTTATTTCAATTAAATCTTTATTTCAAAATTTAATTCACGAGATATACAAGTATATTATACCTAAAAACATTTTCTCATTAAGATTAAAAACGCAAGTATACGTATAAAACTACATAAAAATATAAATTGCACACGCACTCTATGGTGAGATTAAACACGATAGTGTGCAATTTCCAATCTAGAATTATAAAAGAAAAATAATCTAAAGTAGGGAAAAAATACGAATGTCCGGTACGCACTAAGTAAGTTCGGAAAAGGTTGTTGTTCTTGTCGCGTATTAATAGCGTAAAACCCGGGAAAAATTTTTGTTCTCTTATCTCCTTAATAATCGAGGAGCTGAAAAAGGAGGAAGCGGCCAAGAAGAAAGGGCGGATAAAAAAAACAGAGACGATAAAGTACAAGTCGGGCGCCGGCTAGTCGTCCGTGGATAGCGAATTACACACTCCCATCCGACGTCTGGTCTTCCATAATCCGTGTACATCGTACGTACGCATACACGTATCATCGCACGTACAGAGAACGGATACGCAGGTAATATGCCGAGAGAAAAGGAGAGAGAGAGACTGAGAGAGAGAGAGGCTTGTATTTAGCCCCAATACGAGTATATAGCACGACTTTAATGTTACGTGCGCCTCTTTTGCGCGCGCGAAAATATGCGGGATGTATATGGGGAGGAAGTATAACCGTGGAGCAAATTAATGAGTGCACCGCGCGCGAGCGCCGCTTGGGAATTTATTTTTATACACCTACTTACGCCGCTATATTTATATGCGAGACGTAGCTGATATTATTCTTTTTTACTCCCGTTGAATTGTCCGTGATGAGGATTCAATTGCGCCTATTTCTCTGTCATAGGAAAATTATAAATTTTTTATTCGCATGGATGATTTATTCGTTGCTAACCCATGCGAAATAGTATTTGTTTTTACCATTTAACTTTATTCTTAATTATCTTTAATTATATCTAATCTGTTGTATAATTGAGTTTAACCTACTTAATTTTATAAGCAACAGTACGGCTCTTTTACTTGATAATGATAGCGAAATTATATGGGAGTATATATATATATACATATACATACAGTTTCGATCAAATCACAAACCCTGTTTAATTATGATATTTAATCGAAGCTTGTACAATTAACATTTGTAAATAAAGCTTAACAGTTATTTTTACTTGTATGTAAAATTGGTATTTCAAACTTTGGGATATCAATTGAGCAATCTATTTGCGAAATGTACATAAACATCGATGTTAATATAAAGTGTAAAACGAAACAAGTAAATCATTATATTATTAATATTCCTCTTTTACATTTTAAAAATCTATTACACAAGCCTAATCTACATAAAATTCCTCATCTTAAAGTTTAAATTCCACAAAATGCATAATCAAGAAAGTTTCTTACGCAAGTCGCATACATCATTGTATCCCTCCGTGCATCATCGTTAGCGCTTATCTTTTAGCATTCGAGGAAGCTGCAGCGAAACCCATGAATTTCTTCTTTGTGCACCAGAGAAATAGACTTTCGCGACGTGTAAATATTGAAATCTCGTATATAGATGGCTAATTGAAATGGAGCTCTGACCGATGCATATTTTTTCTGGTCTCGCGTCGGCTCGGTCGGGAGTTTGCTTATCTGCGTAACAGTGTCGAAGAACGTATGATAAATAAGTTTCTCTGTTTCGTCTTATTGGAACTGCCGATTTCCAGTTGCTTTAGTTGATAATTTATTGTACTCGCATTTAGCATATACTATGCGATTTCGCGGTTACCTACAAAATACCTATTGCATACTGCATAGGAAGTATCTTTAAACTTTTACAATTATTATTGGAATTAGAGAATTACTTCAAAATACTTTTTAAAAAAATCAAAATTGTAAAATAAGTTACACAACATTTTTGTCTAATATGTTAGCAATAAAGTGTATTTTGCGTGTATTTACTATAAAACGTAATACTAATTTGATAATAAAATTGTTGAAACTCAAAATAAACGACCTTGCAGATGCAGATTACATCAAACATCTCAAAATACTGCACCAACAATACCTATCGAAAATCAAATCCTAGCATACAATATACGATTGGCGAATTAGATTAACAAGAATTACATTAGATTGCGTCGAATCTACGAATGTCGTAAAATGATTTTAAAATGGTAAAACAATTTTGCGTACATGACTTTATCGTAAGTTGATGCATTGCTATTCTACTAGTGAAAAAATGTGATCAATTGATTATCAATATACCAATGTGGATGAGTTTTTAAAGATAATAAATCAAGATTCACGCTTTTTCGTCGTTAATCTACGGCATATCTTGCCCGGCGCTAACGCGTAATTGGCCATTTTCTGGATTTTCTTATTTGCTTATCCGCAGAACAATTTTCCTCGCGCTCCATGCACCCCGTGAAATGTTTATTAGCTTCGGCAAACGCGTTGAATCGATTTGTAATTCTAGTCGAGGTTTGTGTGTCGATCGATATGAATTTGTGAATTCATGGAAAAAGTTAGCTATAATATTAATATTATTGTTGTATATGTAACATTTTTTTTTCATTTTATAATTATTAAACGATTTGGATTTTCTATTATTAATTAATGTATCATCAAGGTTCAGATAGACGAGGAAGATTTGTTTTATATATTTAGTGCTTTAACAAATGTTGTTTACTACTTCGTTTTAAAATACTTTTGGGTAATTAAAAAACCAACTCGTAGACATATACGTAAGTAACCAATCGTTAAAAGTAGAATAAAAAAGGATCCAAATAATCGTAAAATAGAAAATCTTAATATAGTGAATGATGGATTAAAAGACTATCCTTCAAAGTCTTAAACTACTTTGGATTTGCGCAACAACCGTTTAAGCGTTAGCAAAATATCTGGCGACTTGCCTTATTTTGCGGTGTATTTCGATTTTAGTTTTATGCTATTTTAACTTCTTTTTTAACGCCGGGAAAATTGCATGTTACATTGGCGAGAAAAATACGTGGAGAAAGCAGCTGGAAACCATTCGAGGATTTTGAAATTGCGTATAAGAACATAGGTAAACAACTAGCCTGGAAATGTTGAAGAAAACCTCGGAATTTCGAATGAAGTATCCCGAATAGTCGAATTAGAAATAGCGTGTTAAAAAGTAAAGTGAAGTTGGGCGTGGGTCGTTAAAAAATCGTACAAAAAGAACTTTGAATTAACCTATGCAAACGAGTAATTTCGGGACATCCCTTCAATTAAAGTAAATTTTTCTAACTCAAGAAAATTATAATTCTACGAGAGCGTTACACAGCACTACTTAAAACACAAGTCGTACGAGCAGTTGGACGGTCACCGGAAGCCGATCTCGCGAGCCGTAGCCGGACTAAAGTAACTGCGGCGCTAAGTACAGGTCGAAAACGCAGAGGCCTTCGCACACCGGAAACGCTTGATCGTCGAGTGGTTCTTTTTCATACTATCTCGTACCCAGTGTCTTTCTATCTGTCTTTCTTACCCGCAGCTCCTGTTTCCTTTTGTTCCCTTTTTCCACGGGTTTCTGTGACTTTCCAAAACCTAAGGGTTAAAATGACATTTCCTCTTCAAACCTGCAGTATCACGTGTATCTACAGTCATCGTACCCTCGTGTTTTATGTACCTTTGTCCTACCTTCATTTTTATTTACTTTCACTGTTATAAAACCAAAGTGTACAAACATGTAGAAAAGATAAATTTATACATCTACATTTAGGTATATATTTATAAGGTATACACTAAAAGTAAATTTAAACGTTATACATTTGAAAGCCCTGTGAATCATCGGTGATTCATTTAAAAGCTACTTTAAATAATTACGATGTTCGTGCTTTCATTATCACGTAGTCTATTCCAAAAAAGTGCGATGGACTATTTTCTTGTGCCTTTAATACATACATTCAAATTGAATATCCATAACTTGATTTATATTTTATATAATATAACATTAATAATTGCGTGACAATAGTTCTTACAGTTACAAGTATAGTTGATGCCATATTCAATTACATCGATCAAAAATACAAATACTTGTAAATAAGTATAACAACCAAATCATTTACAAATATTTTATAAAATTCCAACATAAAAGATATAATTCTAAAAATGGAAAAGCATTGGCGAAGAAAATGTAAAGATTAAAAAAAGCATTCTCCCTTGACGGTGTAGAAGCTGGTGGCGGTAAGTCTCCTGCTCGAAACCTCAAAACCGAATTTCCTGCTAAAATCCGCGCGTCTTACCTACAATTACGAAAACCACCGGCGACGCTTGGTCGCAAAGCGACAAATACCGGTGGCGGCACGATTTCCCTTTGTCTCGGCGCCTATATACCGCCGAATATAATCGAGCGCGACGGAAAGCGCGAGCTCATCGCCGACGAAGACAAAAGCCCAGCAATCGTCCGTCAGACAGAGAGGGAGAGAGAGAGAGAGAGAGAGAGAGAGAGAGAGAGAGAGATAACCGTCGCGACGCCACGTATATAGAGAGATACGAGAATCGGGCAAACGGCACACGAAGGCCTCGGAATGGCGCCTACCGTGCTATATCGAAAAGTCTGTGTTCATGCGTGCGTGACGAGCGGCGCACGTATGGAGAGGGTATTTTTTTATCCTCCGCGATTGAGCGGACGCGGGCTACACGCGCGTAATAAAGGCGTTCCACGGATGTAAGTGAATGTTTTATAACCGATTCGCGGTCTCTTAGTTCCCCTGGGACTCTTTTCCTCTTTACTCTTTAACAATTTATACGATATATGCATGCGATCCATTTTACATGAGGTTTTTCCAATATATCTTAGATATAGCGATTAACGAACTTTACCTAACACGATATACTTGTCTTCGTTCATATTAAAAAGACCGATCATTTTTATTATACTATAACATAACTGAGGAATTGTATTTTCAATCACATGAAACATTGAATACGAGTAGAAGCTATATATCTACCTATACTTTTTATACCTATGCTGAATCCCTTTAAGAAAATCGTTGCTAGTAATAATATCGTCACTCACAAAAGACAAGTAGGTATGTACAGCTTACAAACATTGTATGATTCATTTTATCAGTAGTACGAAATCTCGATAAGCATACAGCTGACAATGATACACTGTGATTATTACTCATTCTTGCTGTATTCATATTTCTTTATACACTTAAGTTAATTCTTATGCAATGATTATTATGCATTTTGCTAAACATGAACGCCGAAGTTTATTATAATTTAGCACGCGGATCATATTTCTACTTCTTAGTTTTCAAAGAAAATCTTTTCGTATACGAACATCTTGATCTCATTTGTTTAATTTTAATGTAGCACTGTATATACAGAATAATTAATGGGCCTAATTTTCGTATTTATATACCTCGTTTTGCACATAATTTTCAATCGATTTGATAATATATTCGAGATAGACGAAACAAAATCGTAAAATGTAGAACAGGATACGAAACGGCGCTTTGGCGTCATTTGGCATACGATTCGTACACGTATATATATGTGTGTGTGGGTATATGCATACGCACACATATATAATAGGTATATATACCTACACGTACAACGAATCGCGGGTTGGCTTCCTCCAGTCTTTCGACGCTCTGCTAATTCTTTTTGCCGCTCGTTGCATTTTTGGTGTGCTCTGCATGGTTTACTGCTTATACGCTGCAGATAAAGACCCCTTTTAAAACTGTCCGTTTCGGCTCGTTACACGTGCAGCTTTCCACCTATTCTGTATTCATCCTTTTGTTTACTCGTTTGTCGCTGAAAGAATGATGTACGTATAAATACATGTACATTAAATTTTTACGTTTTCAATATATGTTTTTACAACAAATTATATATTATAATTAATTTTTTATATACTTTCTCCTATCCGAATTTTTAAATAAAGTTACCACACTCAACAATGCAGGCAAATTATACATTTTTAGTACAGCAATATATTTTTTCAATTATATGTGAGATAAAACATTTTACACGATTAAAATTTGTATTATCAAGTTCTATATTTAAGAACATTGATATATATTGTCACTGCATTTGATAAATTTATATATTATATAATTTACTTCTTCGTCAGTTTAATAACATACACGTGAAAGTTGAATCTCAGCATTCACAGACATTTGAACAATAATTATTATTATAGTAATTCAAAAGTTTTTAAAAGTGTTCTTCATTTATATAGTTTTGCAAAGTATAAAAATTAATTTATCATCGTAGAAGACCGCAACTTAAATTATATAAAAGATGAATTAGTTGCAGCGCACGTAACAAAATCATTTGAAACATTACTAACTAAACAAGCACTCCAGTTGAGTATATAAAACTCACTTGAAGCGTTTGGTCAACAGCAATGGAACACGAGAGCGAAGTTTCACCGCGTTGTACATCAACGATCAGGAAGAAAACCAGCAACGGCCCTTGACACTCGTTCGTTCGTTCGTTCGTTCCTCTCTTATATACCTATGTGCCCGCGGGGCTAGAAATGTGCAAATTTACGATCTGTGGAGTCGTGATGCCGTTTCGTACACATTCGCTTCTCTCTACCCTGTGGTGTAGCCGATTATATGCTAATATCCACGTTATATAGGTACACTGACGTATTACGAAACGTTACGTTGGTGCTTTCAATTACGCGCAGGAGCAGGTTTATATGCATGCTCTTGCTTATACCTATATACGTATATCCTTTTTTTTTCTCTCCAGTACTCGATGCGTTGATTTATGCAGAGATCATCTCGTGTACGCGATACTTGAACATGTTTGTTTTTCCGCTTCTTTTCGCGGCTCTCGATGACGAGTCTCGTGTACGATGAATAGATAATACGTTTACTTTATATATGCTTGCATATATGAAAACTCGATCATCGCGAGCTATTTTTATATATCGGTGTAACATTGAATTTGCCAATGAGTTGTGCTAAGAAAAGAGCTTTACTATATAGTTAAGATATATTTCCCTCTATACGGTTGAAATGTTTAAATTCAAACGGATTACCGATATTTAATGTTTGTGCTCATACTACCCTGTTTGATCAATTACAGATTATGTCAATTATACTTCAATTTATTATTTTTTAACTCGTATCGCATTTTAATATATTTATGATATGATTTTAGAATATTATGTAACTTGACGCTTAACGCGCTTCTTTTCTCGATTATATTTGTTTTACAGAATTAAACCATTATACGTAGACAAATATATTTAGTACATTTAAAATAAAATATTCATTAGCGCATATTAAACAAAACATTCGATTGAAATAAATGTTGTTTATTCAAAATAGAACTAATTTATTTAAATAAATATGTATTTAATTCAATTAAATATCGTACTACTAAATATAAATTCAATATATTTTTTTGTTTACGACTATATAGTTTCTATTAACAACTACTTGCATTCAAGTTATGCTCTATATTATAGCCTAATAACAAATACTAAATATAGAAAACTAAACATACGACGCAATTAAATTCTTACAAGACCAAGATTTACAACTCATCAAAGTTAAAAAAAGCTCTGTTATTTTCTTATCGGCTATCATTCAAAACTTGCAATTATCCGTCAAACTCGATCATATAGTTGTGCAACGTAAACTAATATAATATTTATATATAGGACTTTCGCACAAAATATTTCATGATTTTTTTCCAACGATAGGTACATTATCATAAAGAGTCAATTAAAATGTTTGTCGTCGTCGGTAATAGACCTAGAATATAAAAAATTGACGAGCTACCGTATAACTTGTCATTGACGAGATTCGTGTCGGCGGAAATGCAAAATCCCGATCTGCATATAGCGCCGGTTTATATCGCGCGATATAACTTGTGAATGTCAATATACATATATACATGTATATGGGGTATTTCATGTCAACAGGTAGAATCAAATTTTCTATATAGTACAGATGCACTAATTGTCAGGTTTAGAGTGGAAATATTTATTGAAATAAAAACAAATATTTATTTGATAAAATTAGTTAGATCTTTAGTTATACAAATGTAAAGATTAATATTTTTTGCATTGTTTAAAGTTATTGTATCTACAATCAATCTCAAAATATATATTGATTTATAAAGTTTTTAAGGTATACAAGCAAATATATTTTCATATAAGATATATCAACAACATTGACTGTCAAAAAAGGCGAGCGCGACAAATATATCATTTAAAATAACATAAATTGTTGCGATTCGTCAACAAGATGTAGTAAAATGTGATATTATACTAAAAACAGTGGAAAATCTCGTTTTTAGAGATTTGTGTAACGTTCTAACGAATTTAATTTCAGCGCCTAAAAATTGTTCGTATTATGGGAAACATTTACGGTTATAGCCTAAATCTTGGTGCATCTTAATATTTTAATCCGTTCAGATGACGTGAAATGCTGCATATGTATGCGATGTATGCATGTATACGCTTGTGTATTGAGAGAACGGTGATTTACGACGCGGCGCTCGGTTGCTCGCGCTTTATAAGGCGACTGGCTTACGCACAATGTCGCGCGCTACTCGATTTTTCAGATAAATTGCTTTTACCGAGACGGGTAAATCTTTTTTTTGGTGGGAATTGCTCGTTTATGAGCTAAATCGCGCTTAATTGCGACAATTGCGAAATATAGAGATATTTCAATGACATATTGATTATATATATATATTTATGGAATATACATAAATGTGCGGAGGTTCAATTTGATTAACTAAGCTATTTATATTCGTGGCGCTTTATCAAGCGTGAATTTCAGAATGACAAATTTACGTTGATACTTTTTTGTTTTCTGGTATATTTATTTTTTTTACCTTTCCGTGCTTGTGAAGTAGTTGTTATATATTTAAACCATATTTATTGATTTAGTGAATGTTCAACTTCAGCGTGTTTCTGTTTTCTTTTTCAGGTATGTGCGATTGATAAGATCAATTGCTTGATTGAAATTGAAAAACCGAATGAGTGTACTTATTTTTTGAAAAATCTTTCAAGCACTTATGCCAAATTTTCCGGTTTAATTAGTTAATTTAAGAAAAACGCTCAGTCCATTGAACGTGTAAATAAATAATTAGAATTATATTTAATGTAAATAAGATAAAATACGTCAACCATGCAGTATTACAACTATAGTCGTGAAATATTCACAATTGCCGAAAAATGAAATAATGTATTGGAATTGTTTTAATTTATAATTATAATTGATGAATAGCAACAAAGTATCACACCGATACAATTAGATATAACAATGTCTCATTCATTGTTGAAATTTCATCGTGACCCGAGGTTGATTATCATCTAATCTAAAACAATATTTCCTAAAAATTCCAAAGCCATTGAAACCTATATTCCCACATTATTTTATCTTGGCAATATTTCGCCGAATTTTTCCATCGGACATCGAAAACTAATAAACGAGACAACCGCACAAAGATATCGCACATATACTTTGTACATGTGCTAAACAAACGCCGCTGCTTATATTGAGAAAAGAACGCAACGCAATTATGCAAGGCATAAATTTCCAATGGAGATACAAATATAAAGCATGCGCGCTTATAAACACAGCAGCTGCAATTCGTAAAATCAAATTAAGCAAAAAAACCGGCGTCAAAATATCCAACGGTTATATATTTATACTGCGGCTGCATGCATATGTACGTGTATTAAAAGGTGACGCCCAAAGAGCTTCGCATTAAGAAGCAGTATAACAATGAAAAAAGGGGAAGAAAGGCGAAACTCGTTGTTGCTGATAGGCGATGTCTCGACTTACAGGCAAATCCACTTAAGCCGCGTGGTGTACTTTGCATTTGATAATGATGAATCGTCGACCAGGGAAAAAAGAGAGTGGAGCAACCTGTCGGCGCTAGTTTTCGCATCGCGACATCGAATTGATTTGCTTCTTATCTTGAGAATGTTTTTTTTTATTATGGCGATTAGTAAAATTAAGCATTAGTATACAGTATGGGTTCTATGGCTTTTTTGTATCGATTTTTAACTATTTAATAATATATTTTCAATTCTATTTTCAAGAAACATATTTGAAAATTCTTTTAATAAAAGGAATGTCTATATATGTAATAAGCGTATGTATATGTTGTATTTATATACTCATTATATTATATATATAAAAGGAAAAGAAATTTAATTTGATTTTCTGAATGATTGACTTAGCCAGTCAACCTGAAGTAATCTATCAACCGAATTCTTTCAAATGAATCATGCATACAAATCCGTGGATTTGCGGTATATACGCAAATCGAGTTTATACTCGCGGTGCACCAGGACAAATATAACTCGACTGTTTTGAACGCTTCTCCTGTCTTATTGAACTTGTTGTAATTCCGCGCGCGAAACACCATCACCGGCCACAGCTCAAACTCCCTATCTCTTTTACTCTCGTACGTATGTATACATTCATGCCTCTGTGGCCGATGAATATATACACCAGTGCAATTCTCTAGTGAATAAGAATTTCATGACTACGGATGGATTTCTACATTACTAAGACAGCTCTGTTTGTGTAAGAAAAATCTTAGAATAATCAACAGCGACCTTTGGAAAATAAAAGGAAAATCGTATTCGTTGGCTATTTACAGTGAAGGATTGATATACTTTCATTGTAACATCCATCTGATTGTTTATTTTTCAGTAAACTATATACTGTACAATAGATCGTTGATTATATTTGGAAAAATAAAAGGAATAAACTATTTTAATAAACATTTGAAAGAAAGTACGTGTTAGTATGTTAAGTATTGAAAAGATCTCTACAGTTAAACAACTTAATTTATAATAATGATAAAAATATTACTAAAACAATTTTTGATTTACGACGAATGAATCACTATTGCATTAAGCAGACAAGAGGACTTTTATATTTTAATGTAAATGATGTAATCATTGATTGACAATTGAATGAATCGTCGTACATAAAAAAAAAAGAAATTAAATATACAAATATATGCAGTCGTTTTTTTCGCAACACATTGTGCGAATTCTAATAAATACTTCAATCATTTTGAAAGATTTCGATCATTAACCAGATAATAACGTAATTATTCAATTAAATAATTTAGTGAAAGTATCAGTTTAAATGAAAAACTGTTTTAGCAAAGCGCAAAATCTTGTTATTCAAATCAAGTTTATATATATACGTATATGTATATAATTATAATACTCACGTTTAAGTAATCATAAATTTCGTAAATTTACGACAGTCGAATATATAAATAACTGTGAATGTTCTGAACGTATAAATTAATGGTAGCCTAATGAAAAACTAATAAAACATATGCAGATCTAAATTAATTCCACGAAATAACGAACGAGGTATAATGAGACTCAATAACCTTTATTAACTTCTGCAACAACTATATAATCGGCGTACAATGTACGAAGTTTAAAGGGTAACCATTGCATTAATCGAACGATCGTGAAAGAAGCTCGGAATGCATCGCGAGCTGATTGTCAGTCAGCTATTGACACGAACGTCGTGACTTCACTTACTATTCGTCATTGACGTTCCATCCAACAATTTTTCTAAATGTCCCTTTGATTTTATACCCTACCTTTATTCATCTTATCCTCGGTCTTCTTTTTTATTCCTTTTGTTTTCCTTATTCCTCCACATTTTCTTCCAAGAATTCGTTGAAAAATGTGAGAATTATTTGCGAGTCTTCTCCGAAGTATATATGGAATAAAAGATTCAACCAAAACGTATTGTTAATCAATGTTACAGTTTATTTGTTGTAAAATAACACATTTTACTTCATCTCAAATTTTATTAGTTTTTTAGATGAGTTAGTGAATCTTGAAGATATTTACATTATAATTATTGTTAAATCAAAATACATTCAATAACATGGATTTAAAACTCTATTAAATTAAGCAGAGCACCAAACTAAAAAAGAAGTTCCTCGCAGAACACGTTATCCAGATAAAAATGTAGGGAATAAACGTTCGTTTATCTAAATCAACTCTAACGAAGTGCAGGCTAGCAGAAATAGATAATTACCCCGTAATTTTCTTAATCTTCCCCTCGAAGTAACTAACCGTCTCTATCTACCCCTATCTGCCGGTGATTCGATTTTTTTTTAAATATAGGTATACACACGCGAAGAAGACGAGGACAGCGAACGCGCGTATATGTTAATGCGGAATATTTCGTATGCGATATGACGCGGGTTGGATGCACATGCAGCCTGCGTTTCGATGTGCTTCTTCTCGTGGTGCATTGAATTCGAATGAGCGGGCGAACACAAGGCTGCCGCCACTTATTGCTTCCCGGCGTCGTTGGTTTTATCGCTTTCGCGATTATTTTTTTTCGAATATACGCTAAGAACGCGCACGAGAAATCTAAGTAGCTCGAACCGAGTTTTGGATTCAAATCAGACTTTTGTATTGTAATTTGGAGATTTATGTGAACAAAAAGCAACATTCTGATGATTGCGTATATTTATTAATTATTTTATTGGTCGTTTTAATTATTTGTATGGGTTAAAAATTTATTTAAACTGCCTTTGAAACAAAATTCACGTGCAATCCAATCTTCAATGGTATATAATGTATAAGTATCTAGATTACTATTCCATCGCCCTACCGATCAAATCGTCACATGCCTTTGTTCTGTAATTATATCTTAATTTTGAATTCATAAAAACATAATCTTACTTTTATTTTATACTCCTTTGATAATTTAGTCAAAGTATCAGAAAATAGCTAATATACATTGTTACTCTTTTCAAAATAATTAATAACGCGCGGACAATATAAGTATATGCGCTAAGTAAATAATAATACACGAAGTATAATCAATGGATTCATTTTCGCAACTGATTATAACTTTCCAAAAAGAACTAGACATTCAATTAATCATGAATTCTATATCCATAATAATGTTATGAATGTACAGATACAGACACACACATGTACATACATACACATATATCCTACGATCAGAATTCAGATTTCAACCGGTACTCCTTGCGCAGTCATTAAATACAAGAATACCGGCCCGTGGGCAAATGTAATAAAATCTGCGCTTGGATTTCTTAATTAACTTTTTGCTTCGATCACGCCCTCCTCTATACGAAAATCTAAAAAATCGATCACGGTTAGTTATAAATTGTTTTAAAAAATGGCAATTACTACTATCATAAGACTTGATTATCGAACGCAGTAACATTAATTGCAGAGTCTAATATGCGTTGCGACGTGCCCGCAGGGTACAAATATCAGTATTTTTTTACGCAGAGCACAAGCGCAGTTTGAGAAGTAATTCACGATTTCCTTGACGAGTGGCAATGCAATATTATTATATTCAAACAAAAGTAATAATTCGTTCTGTTAATTTATTTTCATTCTACATCGCACCTAGTTATTATCTAATAGTAGATAAGAAAATATGATTATAAGGAATTATTATTAAAATATTACACACGTATATATCATTAATATTAATAACGTATAACAAATACATACAAATAGTACGCATTTAACGTACCTTCAAATTATAGAAATTTCGATTTCACTTTAAATGAATAACGTTATAAACGTCATATGCAATTAATAAATTTAACAATAATCAACAAGTTTTTCCCCAATCGCATCAAATTCAATATATTTGAAGTCTCGAAAAATTTTTATGCTAGTATTTAAATAGCTAGTGTGATGTGTTTATTAGCGCCGAGTCACACATTTGACAGAAACACAATTTGAATAATGATAAATAGAAATGTAGTCTCGTGTAAAGTATTATTTAATATTAAGATATTTTAAGATTGGATAGTTTCGTAATGTGTAAAACTTTCCGAACAATAAAAATTCTTTCGTTAATCGAATAAATAAATATATTTACTTGCTTGTACAACAATTCATATGTTATAGAATTATATATAACCAGAACTTATAAAATTTTCATATTCCAATAATTAATTTTACAAATACTGTTTATTTTAGTAACTTTTCTTAACTTTAAAATCTTTGGCATTTTATAAAATTTTAAAGAGTCATGTATGTAACTATAAATACATAACCACATTGTTTATAAATCTTTATTAAATTGTAAATACAGACTTGTAGATTATTGTTTCGCGTAATTAAGTGCTAAAATGTTTTCCACATCGTTGCAGTGCGCGTACGCTGCATTTAATCCAGATCAAAATCTTGGGGCAATTAACCCAAATCTTCCCAAGGATCGAAATCACGAACTTCCGGGATCGAATTGCGCAAGAGATTGACGATCTTTACGATTATTAATTCTGATATTTTGCTTCCTAGCTTTTTAGTCGGCAAATGTACGATTAAACGACTTTATGAATCTAATAACTAAGTAATTTTAAAAAGAACTGAGATTTTCAGGTAGTAAGAAATAACAATGTTTGATTGATTACTATGCTGTGTTCATATAGGTTTCTTATATTACTACATCTATACAGTAAAAAGCCTATCGTATTGACGATTGCAACTCTTATTATAGACATCGCAATAAAAAAAACTTTAAGAATTATAATTATTAATCTTTTTATTTGCATTAGTAATCATAAAACGCATGTGTGTACATGTATACACACATGTCACTATGAAAGGGGAATAAAATTAAAAATAATATTATTTCAATCGTTACAATAAATATTGTTTAACTGCGGTATAATAAAGCAATAAAAATCATTTAAGTACACTTTTTGCACACGAATAAAAAAATGTATATAAATGGACGAAGAATCGACGTAATACCGGAAACTTGCTAAAATTCAAATTGGACATTGGAGACTCGCGCCTTCCGACAATCGTCGCTATATCAATCCATTAATTTAGCCGCGGCGAATAAATCGGTATAGTGCATCGGCGCCTCGATCGTAACGGTCTAGACTCTTTTGCACCAATAGCTTTTCCGATCGTTACGTAAAATCTTGACTTTCCGAGTATTATGCATCGTCGTTTTTATGACCCTTCGCGCGCGCTCTCGAGAAAAAGGTTTATTATGTGTACGTGCGACTTTTAAAGCGAGCCAATGCTTTGCCGTGTCAGGATTTAACGATATTTATCTCTATACTTTTGAAATGAGTAAAACGAATACGTATGTATATGCAAGAGAATGTTACTATATAGGATTCTAAAATATTGGAGGTGAGGTATATTATTGATCTAATCGATCGTTTCCATGGAAAATTTATCTTGCTATACATATACCTATATCAAATGATTCTCTATCTATTACTTTGGCTTTCATGCAGTAGCTTTGATTTATGAAATTCATATTTTTAATATACTTTGAAAAGAAGGTATAAAATTACTTTATTTGTAGTTAGCATTATTTTAGATAGTAGTGTAGTTAAATTAAATTCTTCTTAAAATACAAGCATCAAAGAACAATGTATGAATATTATATTGATATAAATCATTATTACACAACAATATATAACACGCTACAAAGGTATGGTTATAAATATGTTATTATTAGAAGAATTAAAAAAATATGTATTTTAGGAATAAGTCGTGTTATCAAGTCATGTAAGAATATAAAAGGTACAATGTACCATAGCGTTAAAAGAGTCCGTGTACTTGGTCAAAGTGGCGTTCGTAGCGCCTATAAATACTGGGCTCGAAACTGGCCAATGCCGCGGTTCGCGCGGCGATTTCAAGGAGATGCCTCTTAGCTCCGCGATTCTTGCCGAACGCTTAGCTATAAATAAGTGAAGATGTCCCGAGCACGAGCCTCTTTGCAATTCCATTTAACCGATATCTTCATCCGCGAGATTCTTCCGCTTACGTCCGATATTGTCCACACATTGAGAGAAACCTTGTTATGTATACTATATTATACCCCGTGAAAATTTTAACATTCGCGCGATAATGTGTAGAAGAATAGAAGTTCTGGTCAACAGAACATTTTAAATTCGAGTTCTAGTAGAAACTCATCAGTCACTTATTTAACTAACTTAATATTGCCAACCAATTATTTGTTTTTACATTTGATTTATTAATACGCAAAACATATTTAATCGAATGACGTTGTCCGCACGAAACGTACAAAAAAAATCTGATAAAGTGCAAGTGCGATAATAAGTATAACTTGTAGGGAAGTATCTTTGAATGCTTAAAAACAACATTGAATATAAAAAGTTTTTCCCTGATTGCATATACAAGTGAGAGCATGATGTATTTTCGGACATTATGTCATCCATATTCACATCAAATGTTTATATTGACAATTATGTAGAAATTGCGCAGAATTAAAACCATCAATATAGTATTTTTCGCTAAATTCAAATCAATATAAGTTCCTCTCCATATATGGATTCAACAAATCAGTTTCTTGTACATATAATATATGCGTTTTTTTATTATTCACGCACAGAAATGACATTAAATTAAATTATCTTGTAATACATAAAATACTATGATTTTTCAATTAATAGACTCTCTCTCATAAATAAATTTTTCAGTTTTAATAAATTTATGATCTACATATTTATGTATTCTTTTTATTTTTTCAGGTGAGTACTTGATTTGACCAGATAACTTACGAAGCAAAAAACAAATCTATCTAACGTAAGTAAAAATTGATATATGCGTGCAATAATTTATTCAAACGCGTTGAATAAAATCAGTACAATATATTGATATATTTTTTATCCTAAATAAACTTTTCGAAGACAGAGCAACTTAACGTTAAAAAACTGTACGCACATCTTACAATCAATATTACTCAATATATAATTATACAATACCTAATTTGATACCTCTGATCAGTAGAGTGTAGTAACAAATAAAAAATTAAAAAAGTAGTTGCGCATAAAGTACTTTGTAGGTACACATAAACTTCGTTGAATACAATAGCGCCACGCTTTGAGATACAGCGTGTAACAAAAGAAGGCGCCGCTACTTATACAAAGGCAGAAAAGATCAGAAGCGCGTCCAATCGTTTTGTTAATTATGCGAGCGATCGCTTCGAGTTTCTTAAGTGCACTGCGTAAATAAATATATAGGTGCAAATTGCGCGTGACTATACAGTTGAGCAATTGCAAGGGCTTGTCGGGCATCTTTAGAACCGAGATTCGTTTCTACATTACAAAAGATACGATAAGATTTATAAACAAGAACCTTTGCGTGTAACAAAATCATTTTCTTTCTCCTGTAAATCCATTTAAAATAAATAAAGTCTATTTAAAGTAGTACTATTCTGTTCTTATACTTTATTCTAATCATAGTTGTTTCTAATTGTTACAACTGCATATAAAATAAGAAAAAATGTGCATAATAAATTATTATATCTTAATAAGTAAATAAACATATATAACGGATTAAAATTTATTTAAAACAAGATTCCCATACAAATCAAATAAAAATTTCATAATCCAAGTTATAGATAGAGATTAAATCTTATTCCCGCTTGCACTTGATACAACTAGAAAAATATTCTAACTGTAAATTATTTATCATTTTACACTCTCCATTAAAACGAAAAATTCTAAAATCCGATGTGAAAATGTTTTTATCTATTTATGCTCTTAAGCCGACTACATCTTCCTGATTTTATATACAAACCGATATTCTTCGAAAACTTCAAGTGAGGAATGCAGAGTGGCTATGTAACTTGGGTTATTATATTTTTTTTATTTTGTCGTAGAATCAGATATTGGTAACATTCGTTACATTTCTAGCCGTATCCTTTTGAGATTGTAGGATAATAATTCTATAAAAGAGTGCAGCGTGACTCGAATTCTTAAATTACAGATTTATTTAATACTTGATTTTCTTTTATTATTATATATTTAAAAACTGTTAATCTATTCAATAGAAGCTTAATCAATTAAAAATAATCTACACAATTATATAGACTAAATATATTAACGACTTAAGATAAGTATCATAAAGTAAACTGACAGTTACACGATTCACGATAGAATCTAAATAAAGAAGGGAAGTTACGGATTGATGCAATAAAAATTGCAATAATAAATATCACATAAATATTTATAATCGAATAAATAAACAGCAATTTTTACTTTTAATGATCGTGATAGTGCATGTTCATGATTACAATTACAAGCTAACGATTTTGATTGAATAAATCAGAATAAACTCAAGAACAAATATAAGTATAGTTTATTTAACGATATCGGTAATGACTTTTATCAAGACTAAAAAAATGATTATACAAAATCCATTTTAACTAG
This sequence comes from Theocolax elegans, assembly GCA_026168455.1. NCBI lineage: Eukaryota > Metazoa > Arthropoda > Insecta > Hymenoptera > Cerocephalidae > Theocolax > Theocolax elegans. The sequence continues at coordinate 85,854,132 of CM047425.1, read as the reverse complement.
TCTATAAAATATCAGAAATAGTTGAAATATAGAATTTTTTCAAAAGAAAAAGAAAAAAAAACTTATATAAGAGTATATAAACGCGATCTTAAACTGCAAACTACGTGCATACATAGAAGATTTTAAAATAGCAATTTTAATTATTTATCAAAAGATAGGTGCATAAGTCGAGGCTCGATAGATCTATGACGGTAGTTTTAATTCACAAATCTTCCGTATACAATGTAAGCTTCATACAACAATAACCCGACTTATTTAGTATACGCAATAAACAATACAAAACGCGACTAAAATAATTCTCGTAACCAAACAAAACATTGAGTTTCAACGACAATCTCGTCGAGTTCCATAGCAGTGAAAGATAACACGCATATACGAGTATACACAAAGAACCAGCTTCTTTTGTGCAAGTATACGTATGTATGTATATATGGATAACGATTATCTCTCTTCGCAAGGCCCCACACGCGTCTACTTATTATTTTGTCACCTCGGATCAGTCCGAACGAGCATACATATATAAGTATATACTTTCTCTTTCGAGTGACACACCACGTACAATTTATGTATACAATTTATTTATTTATACTTGATCTATATATCTGACGCGAAAATTGTCGTTGATGAAAATGAAAATGCATTTTTTCAGAATTTTAAATAACTGATCGTTGTAAGTTACACCTCAAGATTAATTTATGTACTATACTAATTTTGCGATTTTTCCAATATACTTTAATATTTTAATACGCTTAAGACCGTTTGTCTTGCTTATATTGCATATCACGTATACATCAGCTTTTTCTATAACCAAGCGCGTCTACGTACGTAAGCTCTTGTTTATTTAAGGACTCACTATTTAAAAACTATAAAACGGAGAATTTACGTAATGAGAAAATGTTTAAAATAACATCATTCATAGCTTAGTAAGGCGTTTACACGCACGATGGAAAATCCTCTTATTTTAAGTGAGCAATACTGCACTGTGTGACTATATAACAGACACTCCTCTTTATTCTTTTTCGTTGCCAATGTCGTGGCTCGTGTACTCGCTAATTCACGTTGCTAAAGAATCGTCGTGTCAAGTATTTGCGCGCGCTACCTAACTTTTATGTTTGCCTTGCACGTGTTTTATGTAAATATACATCAGTTCCGTTTATAAATACGAGATTACTTTTTATAAATATGCCCTTTATAAATACGAGATTTACAATACCTGACTTTAATAATTCATAACAAAAATTGTAAACAAATTTCTCGTAAGTGAGAGCAAAGTTTAATTATATACTTTTTCAAAATTGCGACTGCATTCTTAATTTAAAAACAATAGAATTTATAAAAGTCTGACGACAATACCTGCAAGTATTTGACGCAAGCTTTCATTTGCTGTATTTTAAATTTATTACAATCTATATGATTATCCGTTGACAAGATATTGCAATATCAATCTCGTATACAATTACAAAAATTGATCTATATATGTGTAATAATAACTTGAAAAGCAGAAAAGTACTTTTTTTATTTATAATTACGTAAACAATTGATAATCTCTCTTTGAAATTTTTATATTTTTTAAAATAAATTTAATGATAATCGGACATTTGTATTTATTTAAATCGTTTATTATACATAGGTCGCATCATTAAGTAATTATAAATGAGCGCTGTTAATTTATTTCTATATGTATTTTAAATTAATAATTGATTAATAATGATTGATTTCGAGTACACTGACATAAAAATACAGTCTAATTAAATCTGAACCTAGAGATTCGGTATATCTACGATTTATTTTGATTAATTACACGACCATTTATAATCCCTTAGCATATATAAGAGAAATTTAATGAAACCTAATGATTTTTACAGACAGTGAGCAATTTAATTCGATGTAATAAACTATATATAAATCCATTTCGAAGTGAAAATAACAAAGTAATTAATAAGCATTAAACCCATAGGCCGCGCATAAAAATTTATTCAAATTCGTGGCAAAAGCGCATAACGAGAAAGCGTCGAGTGGTATTTTATGTGCATAATATATCGGTATATAGTAAATCGACGAATCCTTTCTTTTTCTTCGTCGGTTTATTTTCCAAGCGAGTCTGTCACTGTCGTTATTAATAAATCAAATATCTTTCAAGATCGCAAACTCGAACGCGCTGCTGTTTTAAATTTTTCTCGACACACATTTCGATTTTATTATAATCAGAGGCATAAAAAAACGCATGGTTGCGTCAACCAATGAGCTATATATATAATCCAGTAATTAGAGTGTATATAAAATTGCGGAATACCTATTTGTGGGGGTGTTTGTACACGTACATACGGCCACTCGTTCAGTTCTTCAAGATATTTGCGTTATAGAATATGATTACTAAATCGTGAGCTTATCGCGCCTTGTATATACGCTTACCGTGTTGTCCTTGTTCTTTCAGTATATTACAAGGTGTGAGTTATTTTCGCGAAATAATCTCGAGCGGAAATGGAAGTGTTAAATATATGATGGCTTTTCAAAATATAATGATATATGCGATATAATTTAAACATTTTTCAGTATATCATTATAAGCTTATTAAATTATAAATTATTAGACAATTACACAAAAAAAAATTAAACGAATTTTGAAAAAAGGCTGGAGTTAGCTATATTTTTTTACAAAATTCATTTCTTACAATTCATGGACATAATTATAAATCTGATAAATTTGTCCATGCACTATAAGTATTACTAACACCTATAATTGTATTTATTATTTCATAGTTTGTTATAATCAATAATTTATTTATAAAAATTACTACACAATGTAAAAGTTATTCGTTATGCCTATTTAATGCGTGTAACGCAAAACCGTTGAAGTAAACAAACTTTAGCCCTCGTTAAAGAAATCATTTGGCATCCGACAACGTGTAATTTTGTTACCTCCCTACAAAACCCACCCAATCTCAATGCTATAAACTGACAGTCATCGTCACTTTCAACGAGTCACACGAAGCGCACTTTTATACCGAGCCATAATCCGCGCGCGAGCGAAACTCCACAAATAGGATATACCTGTTGCGTCCACGATTTTCCGTAAATCCTAGTGGGTTGTTGGTTTTTACCCGTCGGCTCCTCGGAAAATTACACGGTAAAGGAATGTTGAGTTTTGTTTGTTCAACGTCGCTTCGTAATTGGTCGAGACAACAGGCGCCCAATTATCCGCGGCGATTATAAAGATGCGTATATATAGGTATATATATATATATATATACATATTTGAAGGGGTCTCGGAACGAAGATTACAGCGCGCGCACGCGAACCGCTAAACCCAGCGACAAGACTGTTCACCCAGTAATTTCAAGGGTCTTGGACGATTTCGGATGCGGTCGGGATATACTCGATACACTATATTCTTTGGAAATTTCATGATTTCGGGATGATCGTTTGAACACTTAGCGCAACTTTGTACTTTGTGATTATGTTGATTTAATGAATTTGTCGGCGAATCGAAAACTTGTCGGAACGCGCGCGCGTCTCTGTAAATATAACGTTTAGTTAAAATTTCGGAATAACAACACATCATAATACTTTCTAAAATAATAATTTTGTATCTTTTATTTTTTAATTTACGTTTACCTGTTTCAGTTTGAGACGCAAATAATATTTTAAATTACTTCAATAGAAATCGAATACTGTATATCGCATAACTGAAAAAACAGCATATTGTTGTAGGACGATTGATTTTTAAACATCATACATTGTATACACATAAATCGACCTACTTTAAAATTACTAAGGAGATTTCGACGTAGTTTGTGTATTTTTTTAGCTATCCATATAATAATAGAGCATACAATTTCAAAATAGAAATAGCTATAACTATGCGCAACGTTAACTGACATTCCAATAAAAAGTATACGTCAAAAAGAATAATATTAACTCTCACGTATATGTATATACATGTTTTTCAAAAATCTTTCCACGTCATAGTTAAAAATTGTGCAGTCCAATCAGTATAGGTCTATTCAACAGGAAATTCTGTAGGAATTCATAACGAACCTCTAAATAGGTATTCGTTAAAGCTTTCGAGGGCAAACTAGAAATGGTCGGTTCGCATAATAACACAAGACCATCCGATAATTTCACGCGGCTGCAATTTCGGCAATTGCATATAATTGGCGCAGCAGATGCGGCCCCCACGATCGGCTTTTACTTCTCGCCGACATCGAGGGACTCGAGAATCGAGTAGACCCTAATCATCAGGTTCGCCCGAGGAGTAAACCCGTCTCTTCTCTCTAGTCGCGAGTCCGCCCTTTTTCTTATACCTATACACGCATTCCACTCGCATTTCTATACCTTCTGGAACACGTATGCGCGTTTTTGTCCAAGTTCGCGCGAGCGCGCTTAAGAGAGGGCTGCGAATTCAATTAATTAACCGCACGTATCATGAATTGATTTTTCTCTTCTTTTTCTTTTATTATTATCTTGCTGTTTACCCGTGACTCGTACGTGCCTTCATTTCAAAGTTTTCTTTTCGAAATATGACTAAAACTGTCAATTTATTGAACCACATACAATATAAATAATATGAAAGTGTAATTCGTAATGTACAATCGATATCATACAGTTTAAAATGTTTGGTACATGTATAGTAAAGGTTAAAGAAATATATAACAATCTCTTTTGGTACAAGGAAAAATATGTTCTAGACGTTCACAATGTATTTCTAATGTATAAAAATAATGCTATTGTCAAAGTAACATATCTGCAGAAGATGCGTGAATGATATCGATTGCCTATCTATTGGTGGAACATTGAGCTAATTTAACATCCCAGTATCAAGGCGATTCGAGAGCGGGGAGAGCCTTGCAAAACTAACTGAAAGAACGTATGCATCGAGCGTGACGTGAATTTCACAATCGCAACTCAGTCGCGAACTGCATAATACGTTAGCCGCGACTAGACGGATAATAATCCGGAGCTCGTTAAATATGAGGTTTCTCTATAGGATACGATGCTCGCACGAGCGGAGAGCGTGTGCTACTCGCCTTGGAAAATCGACAGAGCGCTTATAAACAATATATCGAGATTACACAGACCCAGATTACTCTAAATATCCCTTAACGGTGTTATACATACGTACACATTGGGACAGTTCGCGAAGCCGATTCAATCTGCATCGATCGCACATAAAATTAATAATATATCAAATCGTAATTATATATACATTTCGTTATACCTGTATTATTTAAATTGTTTACTTATCTCGAGTTATTTTTAGTGCAACTTTAATTATTTTGCGTTAATTTGCATTTTAATTGCACATGTTTTCGACATAACGTTTAGAATTTTTTTTTATTTTACCACGGAAAACTGCAATGTAATAATTAATTAGATGAGAAACGTGTAATTAAATATGTTAATTACCTTGTCATGTTAATTAAAAACGTTTGCTTAATATTTGCCTTTGGCTTAAGCTGATTCGATAATGCGAAAGAATTGTGGCTGCTTGAGTTTAAAGAAAGAAACGCTCTTACTTACATCGGAACGAAAGAGATGAACGAACCGTCAAAAAGGAGACGAAGAACAGAAACTTGGAAGCGCCTGTTGCGCTCTTCGAGATGAGTCAAGCATTCTTCGCTACTCTCATTCCCTCCCTCATTCGACATTCTGCTACCTACAGTTTTCTTTCGTCTTCACTCTCGGTTTCACTATATACCTACCTCGTTTCGATGCTTTGTTACTTTTTTGTTTGTTTCATATATTATTTGCCCGCTTTCCTTATATTCTTATTTTATAAGCATAAAGTACATTTTTATTCCTTTAACATTTCAATGCGTATTTATTTACAATTTTTTTAATTTTGTACAAATCTATTAAAACGTAACGTATAAAAAAAAGATTCTTTATAACATTCATTTAATAATATATTACTACATATCATCATAAGAATGCAATTCAGTAAATATATAAGAAAGAACGAATCAAATAAATTTCCATAATAAATAAATTCATCGAATCCTACTTATATATTATAAAACTCGTTTATGATATTTATATGCTTCTCATTAGCTGTAGTTAATTCTATAGTTACATGGATATTTTTAGTTAATTAACCTATTTTAAATTTTACTGTACCTATGAGTTTAGATGAAAGTTTGGAAAGAAAATATGTTTAATTAGGAGCGTACGATAAATATTTTCGAAACGTTCACTTTATCGCTAATTAAAATCTAAATTAAAGTCTAGTGTATTAATTAAACGTTACTATTTACTTATTCAATATACCCTGTCTATCGAAGTTGACCAATTCTTTGAGTAATTACCGTGGTGTACATATAATATAGAGTGTATATAAATAGAACGAAACAAAATCTAGCAGTTTCGACTAAAATCCTCCATCGTAAGCAATTTTTCAGTACTCGACACAAAAATTTCTCCATTCTTAACGTAAGAAAAATAATCTAACCGGTATAAATTACAGATCCATTGAGAATATCCATCGTCAAACGAGTCACGCAACTCGGCAATTAGACCATCAACTTGCGAACCTGTATAATATACAAACGAGCGTATCCCACCTCCTCCACGCACATGTAGAAACACAAACACACACGCGCACACGGACGCGAGTTCACACACATTATAATCACATTTTCGGGTGTTCGGTATTTCTCTCTTGTTTCGGCTCATCCCTTGAGATAGCTATATACCTGCTCTTTGTACCTGCGAGCACGCAGACGCAGCGCGTGGACCAAGACCCTCCCACTTCCCAGAAAAAAGGAGAGCGCGAGAGTCAGCTTTGTCCCTATTGTTCTTGCTAATTGCCACCCCGCGTCTCGTGAGGAGCTTAATGGCCGGTTCGCTTGCGCGGCTCTTCGACTCTAGTTACAGGACGCGAGCAAACACCCGAGATACCCCTTAAGGCGATATTCGCAAAGCTTGAGAAAAAATCTTGGCTATATATACGTAATGTCGATACGCGGTAAAAAGCTGTCCGTGCCTCTCCCAACAGTTTAACCCGAATGAGATATATGCCCACGAAAAGAAAGATTTTACTCTAAAATTTTTTATTTTTAGAGGTATTCACCTTTCTTTTACGAAACAACGCGTTCGCTAGTTGTTTTCCTTCATTACTTCTTTGATACGCTACCTTGGTATTACTCCTACTATACTGCAAAATATATAAGAATTTTATTTAGTTATCAGTTAATGAATTGACCAAAGCTTTAATTCACTTGCGATCAAACTTTTTTATTTTATTTGGAGTTAAATACACTTAAAGATTTCTTAATGTATTTGAGTATAACATATTGAAAGATTAATTAATATTTATATTTAATTATATATACATTAAAATAAATGTAGATTTCATTTTTTGTAATTTACTTATATTTGATTATTTTAGCGGGTTTGTTAGCACTTAGTCCAATCGTTTAGCGTTAATTAATATATTGATGTACAATGAATCATTATACATTATAGTAATATCGTACACGTTTTTATTTTATTCATTTGCAATCGATTAATTAAGCACCGATTGATTTTTTCCGCGATGAAGATAAATATCTACGAGAACGTCAGATTTATATCGAATCATCACGCTAACAATATTTATTAATACATGTAAGATAGACGGGTTTATTATAAAATGTTATTCTTTATATAATATTAAATTTAAATTTTCTTTAAGTATTCTCGAGAAGTTGTATAGTGATTGTGAAAACATATTTTAATCATCAGTAATCAACATATTTTCTTTAGTTATACCACAATACCAATACCTTCTCGATTTCCCAAAAGTTTCTTTTAAAAGTTTCTTTAAGTAAAAACGCTCGGTGAAAGGAAAATTTACATGACCCGTCTTCGAGTGCCCACAAAAATACTCGGAGACAATGTCGCGCAGTAGGGAACCTCGGACTCCGCACGATATCCGACTGGGTTCAGGTATATAACAGGACCGAAGTTCGCCCGTCTGGGACTCGTCTTCCCTTCTCTCCTACATCCCAAAACAGGCGGCTCCACTTCGGGCTTTCTTTTTTTTTTCGCTGCGGATGCGCAACTCCCTCGTTCCCAAAAAATGTTAAACGCCACAACGCGGCGGCGTCGGCGGCGGCAGGCGAAAGGTTCGGCAGCCCAAGGACAAGGGAACGCCGTAATTTTCGTGAAATTTAAGATCGCGTAATTACGCCCGGACGACTCGTTTTCTCTGTAATCGCCAGCTGATTAGCGTAGATACTTTCATTTTTTTCTTATTTTCTTTTGACAAAATTCGCATTGGAGGGTTGAAGGATGCGATTATTATTTGACTATGAGACTGAACGGTCTTTAGAATGTCTCGGGGCGTTCGAGTGGGATTATAGTATTTTAGAATTTTATCTTTCTAACGAGTAGTTTTGGTTGAATTATTACGTGTCAAGTTAATTATGCAAGCTATAGGATCCATGGTATCATAGATAGAAATTTATTAAATTTTTTCATTAAATTAAATTTTTAGTGTAATTAATCGTTTGTGTCTAGCTTTCACTTTATTCATTCTAAATTTATTGTTAATAATTCTTATCGAAGCGTTCTTTTACATTCATATAAGCGCCGATAATATTTTCGTAAATTATTTGATTTTAAAATTATTCTGAGTGACTCTATAAGAATCTAATTCGAACGTGATCCTTACTTTTGATAAATTATACATTCGATTATACTCAAGTTAGAGCAAATTGACACGAAAAAGTCGTGTAAAACAGAGAAGATTGATAAAGCAACCGAAAGATAAGTATCGGATTACTGTTGCGTATGCGTCCTAACAAAAACGAGCGATAAAAACGAGAGCCATGCGAAAGGAGAATTCGATATTCTCGAGTTCTATATGAGAATGAAATGCGAGGAAGCAAATGGTAGTCCTCGGTTTTAAAGGTACTCCTCGTAACAATAACCGCGAGCACGCGTACGCGAAATCGCTTGGAAAGAGAAACGTCGAATCGCGATCACCAAGATTTAAGGAGTCTCCTTTTACATTGTCTCCTAGAATACCTACATGTATATAACTTAAAACTCGTTTTGGGAGTTGATAAACATTTTTTTATTTATATCTGAAATTATTTTATTTAAAATATTAGATTCCTGCGATGGCGTTTAATTTAATAAGGAAATATTATTTATAATAACAAATATTCACATGTTTATAGTAATTTTTAGCACAATTTATAACAAAAATTATTTACAATATGCATTAATATTTCATACAAAATTTAGTACAATAAATTATAATAATTCTTATTACTATGAAATATATTAAAAAACAATTTTTTTCAACGTATACATATAGATTTATAATACATAATTTTATATTATTATAAAATTAGCTCAAAGTCTTTTCTTAAATATATAAATGAGTTTTCTTAATTATACCTCTTATATTCTAATTCAAAATTATTTTTTATATTGTATAATTAATTTATCGCAAAAAAGTGAAATTACCAGTTTTAAAGGAGCAATTCTGTAACTAGTATAGACATTCTCTTTCCAATTAGTGCATATATTTTAATAACTTGTCTGCATAAAAACCTGATAAATATTTGTCAATAAATTATTTGATTGAAATTATTCATTTACCTTTATATAACTATTTAATAATTTTAAAAATCTATGTTGAGACAAGCAACTATATACACACGTATAAAATAATACCGTGTATTAAAAAGAAAATACATGTGAAAGAACTACATTTTTTTTTAAATTTAATCAACACATTTTGAATTGCATTACTTTAAAGCATTTTGTGCAAGTCATTTCTTTAAATCATAATACGATGGTTATCGGTTAAACTGAGCAAAAACTTATGCGAAAGCATACACGTATGTATATATATATATATATATATACTGAAGACGTATTTATTCATTGGATTTCGCAAAGTCAAATTATATTCGAATTCAAGGAAAAAAAGAAAAGGAAATGTTCTTGATCACCTGCCAACGTTTAACCTCCTTTTTTATATAAAGAGACATACGCGTGTGTACTCTCACATTTTTGTCTCTCTGTTCGTCCTTTTCCGCGCGCGGCACGCGATGAGTGGCAAACTTCGAGGATACGGGCCTCGCAAAAGAATTTGCTTGGCGCACAACAATTTCGTCCTCGATCAATCTGCCATCGCCGAAAGATCGAACGAAGAGTAAGAATGGACCAATCGGTGGAATGGTTATATAGTTTGGGTAACCATTTTTTATTTTCTTAAATTGATTGGGAAGTTGTGCTACTTTTTCTTCTTCCTGAGTAAATCGATGTTTTTTACGAATCAACCCATTCACATACACCTATACAACTGCCGTAAACAACAGCTTTCTTCAAGCTGTTTATAAATAATTCTAAATGTATACTTATTTGTGGGCGATTAACATTTTAACAGCTATTTAATTCTCGGTATAGTATTTTTCGTTCACAAGTTTTGCGGGTTTGTTGCACCTTGCTTTGAAGCGTATCGTTAACATTCTATCCTTTATATAGGGGGTCGAGAATGAAAAGGATGCAGCAAGGAACGAGGTACGAGGATTTATTCAGCTGAGCGAAGAACGAACAACGCTACCGTACTGCGTGTATAAATGTGCGCGACGTGCACTCTCGCCTTCCGTACACTCGGGGATCAACCGTGTAAACCGTTGTAACCGAGTACCTCTTCTTATTCTATTTCAAAATATTTATTGTATTAACTTATTAGAGGATTTGTTACTATTTTTCGCTAAGTCTCCTACATATTAAATATTAATATTTCAATATGAACTTGTACAATAAAAATGTCGATGCAAAATATACTACGTAATAAGTTTTACTATACGACATATTTTACAGCGAATATTCCTGTCTATTTTGCCGATTCAATTTTTGAGACAATAAGCTAAATATTTTAATTGTATCAGTACTATACAATTCGTATATAGTAAATAATTTTGTTAAATGCTTTACCACATATTAAAATATCGATATGATATAATCTTCTCGATTGTAAATCATTAATCAAATTAAAGTGAGGAATAAACAATTTTTATCACCGTTTGAAACTTGATGTTCAACCGGTATAGGAATACAAAATATCAAAATCATAAATTTATTTATGCGAATAATCTACTATCTTTGATATTACGCGATTGCGCAATCGCGATTTATGACAGCTCATGTGATAGATAACACGACAAAAAAATTCAAAGCAACATCCTTCGTCTAAGTAATCGAAACCATCATACATAATATAAATTCGAGTATAACTCTTTATACATGTACAAAATCCAGTAGCGTCAGCGTTGGTTTACACTTAAAAATTGCAGGGTAAACAAATCGTTGAGCATACTCACTGTATGTATATACTATCTCGTAGCACCCATACCCAAATAATCGAGAAAACCCATCCATCCTGTTCGTGTTTATACTCGCGACAATTAAACTTTCGAGGAGCCCCTTGAACTTTTCTTGTGCCACCGTGAAACCGAAGATAGTTTGGATTGTCTAGTCGTCTAGTCGCTTGGGAAAAAGGAGCCAGTATAACGCATAAATCAAACGGAAGGAAAAAGACCGTATCCTCCGCTGGGTCTCGAAAACGCCGACGCTCCCTTCGGACGCATCTGCGAAAGAGATCTCCTCCCTTGCGAAAGAGAGAAAGAGGGAGACTCGTTCGACTTCCGCCCGTAATTACGTCTAAGTGGCGTTGTAGGAGGCTTCTTGAAGATGTGTCTACCGAGCTCGAATCCTTCAGATTCCCAACTTTCGAGGATTTAGGCATTATCTTAGATTGCTCGAGCCAAAGGCTTTTTTGGTGCATCTGGAAAGATTCGACAGAGAAGGATATCATGTTCTTCTTATTCTTCAAGAGTCATTCGTTTAAATACACACGGATGAAAGTGGTTTAATAAGCATTACTGTATTTTATACAGAGATATTAATATTGTGTAAATATATTAAAAATTGTGATAATCCAAGTATATCCTTTCTTGAACATAAAATGTAGTTATTTTTTTAACACATTCTGAACAATTTCTTACCAAAGCTCTAACTTTAAATATCTTAAAATTAATAACTATAATCTCGAGGAAAATGTACAGTCACTACTTAAGATTATTTATTTTATAAAAATATAATTAAATTTCAATAGATAGTATTTTGAAATTACAAAATTGTTAAACCATACATTAATGAAATTATTTTCAAATTATATGTTAATAGAAATCACCATTGTTTGGCTAATTTATGATGAAGAATGTAGTATTTCGCCAATTTTTGTCCAAAAATTGATAAGAATTCTGAATTATTAAATCCTTAAATTTGTATGAAATTACTATCAAATTAGTGAAAATTGAATTCTCAAACATATAATACATTTTTCATTAGACCTAACTAAAATTTGTAATACAGTTATCACATTAAACGGTGCGTTAAGGTACATTAGCAAACCATTCGAATACATTAACTCTACGATTTTACGGTTATATATAGGTCGAGTTAGATACCTTTACAGTAAGATAAAAATGTTAAAAGACTTAACTGTTGCCATAATTCTTTTAACGTTTACCAGGGTAGCTAATAAAGCAGTTTTAATGGGTTATTTATTTGATGGTACCATTACTTTCATAACTATATACGAATATAAAATTTAATTATAGTTTCGTTCGTCTTAATGTATTTCATAGAATGCACACCGAAATATCTTGTTTTTTATAAAGCAATTTTAGTAAATAAATTTTGTCAATGTTGTATTCCTGCTATTGCCTGCATTTATACAATTAAAATATTATATTAAACTACATTTTCCTACTATTCACGTTAATAATATTCATTTTACTTTATATGTTTCAGGTGAGTAGTTTTACGACAAAACAATAATTCCTATATGATGCAGTCCAACGCGAAATCTTCATCTAGTGAGTAATAAAAATAAAAATACATCCATAAATCCACCTCTTGATTATACATGTATACGTAAGCAAGACGGTGTAAAAAGAAGCCATCAAAATCCTTTCGAAAAAGAATTATGTAAAAAAACGTGAGCCATTCCCTGCTAATCGTATTAATGCCCATCAAAACGATATATCTCTTTCAACGCGGTTAAGCAAACAAAGAACAAACGCCAATCCGTTCCGCTGAGAGACAGAGACTCCCTGAACGACTTAAAGTCTTTTCATCCAAAAAAATGTACGTTCCATATTCATGAAACTGCAATACAATCGACTAAGCCAATTATAATATAATTATACTTATATCTCCGGTACGAGAATTGGATTTTCAAGATATACATAATTACGTTAATGGTAATAAACGATTTCAATTGTTAAATATAGTAACTATTTCAATACTTAATTAAAAGTTATACGATTAAAGCCAATATACACGTTTATTTCTTGCTTATTTTCAATAAATATATACGAATTACGACATCATCGAAACGAAATTACACCTGAATAAAATTTAAAGAGGTATATGTAACGGGTATATAACGCAAATTTGTCCCGTTTCCGTCAGTCAAGGATTCGACGAGGTAAACTTATAAGTCACAACGTCATGGGTATATACCTTGCGAGGGACGACGAATCACGTGGGAAAGGAGCGGGAGCGCCTTGGTACATAATCGACAAAAGGAGGAGCTCGCGAAATGAAGCCCCGGCGAATCCGAACTCGACTTAATGGCTTTTCTTGCGGCCAGCTCTCCTTCTCTCCTTCTCTTTCTTCCCTCTCAATTCTCGGCTGACTCGCTCGACAAGGAATCTCGGAGGACCTCGAGAAACTTTCGCGGCGGGAAACCAGACGGGACCTGATCCTCTCTTTTTACCTTCCCGATTTTTCAGTATCACCGTTTATAATTACTTTTGTGATTATATTTATATATATATACACACTGCAGTGTGGGCTCAACATTTTTCGTGCTCCTTTCTTTGCTCAGGGTTTATTTAAGTTTATTACTACACTCTGCTTTTTTATGTGTCATTAAAATACGTAACTAATTTTATCGTAAATATATTCAATACAAACTATTCTGGTAATGCACTATTGGATACTTCTATCATTTCCAACGATTTTTAATATTTAAAATTTTGAAGTCTTGAAAATTATTTTATACGTAAATTTCTTCGTAGTATAGTATGAAAAACTTTAAAGAAATATATTTTATACATTATATATATTACATGTATATTCGTACACTTAAGTATAATTGTTTCGAAATTGTAATCCGAAATTTTAAAACAGTCTTCATGTTTAATTAAAGTAAAAATAAATTCAAAAAAAAGAAATCAAATTAATTACTGCACTAAATAAATATTATATTATCGATAATTACTGAAATCAAAACGATAAGTATAATTAATGTAATTGAAAAAAAACGATCAGTAAATACTGAAAATGACAACACATTAATTTTCAATGTAATATTCATGCGTCTTATACGTAAAAGCAAACAGCAATTAATTCTTAATCGTAACCTGGCAGCGGCGCTTTAACAAAATTTGAAACAAATTACCATTCGAAATAAATTTATAATATATGCTATAACAGGTTTGCGTCATATACTACATTTTTTACTCCACATCGATAGCATAAATTAAAAAATAATCGTTTATTTGACCAAGCTAGTATTCTTGAATTTGAGATGCTAAGCATACGGTAAAAAAAAAACTACGTATATATACTTATAAGCAAGCGCGCAACAATTTCCTATGAAATTTGTGACACATCCGCGAACAGATTTTTTATCTTTCGGTTCGAGTAATATTTTACCTGGGAGTCCCCTCTCTTGACTGCGGATAAACCAAACGAAGACAGAAGAGAAACGAGGCATGAAAAAACAACGAAAGTTCGAAAGAAACCTTTATTGAGTCCCGCGCATAGTCTTTAACCAGTCAGCGGAGGAGAGGAAAAGGAGCCTCTGAGAGAGAAAGAGAGGCCGAACTAAAGCCATTATAAAGCGCGTGCACTTGTCGTCGAGGAAAAAAGAGAGAGAGAGGGGCCAAGAGAGAGAGAGAGAGAGAGAGAAAGCGAGAGATAGAAGGATAGAACAGCAGGGGCCTTCTGTTCCTCGAAGCACTTTGCATCGACATGTACGCCTCCTTTCGGTATCTCAAGTCTCATTTCTTTTCTTGGTTTTTATAACGAGACTTTATGAATATTTAGCGCGGCTCTTCGCGATTTCGCTATAAAAATCACCTGTATGCGACGATGATCAAAAGTCAAATCGATGTGGTCCTAAATGAGCCGGTTTTAATGAGGCGCGTCTCATAAATATAAAACCTTTCATTTGAGTTGCGCTATACGATTCAATATTGATGTGATCTAATTATCAGACTCTCCAAACTTTTTATTATTTGTCATTGTTGAAACACGTACTAATTGGATAATTTGAAAGTTATTCATTCGCGATTAGAATATTTTTTAGTTAAATAGTCATAATAATGAGTATAATAATACTAAATACTTATGGAAGTAGAAATTACTAATAGTACATATACTTCAAAATAAAACCATTACAAAATGCAATGTGTATACATTATTGTGCGAATCATAATAATAATTTCAATAACCACCTTAGAAAAAAAAGCCGAAAGTGCTGATACGAATAAACGTTTGGTTTTCAATACCCAAGATATCAGATCTCGAATTAATAAACAATAAAGTTAGCGAATCTCGATTCATCAAGATTCTTTTTTTCTTGGTGCCGCACGAAATTTCCATCATCAATTTATACTTTACATAACACCGTATACAAGCATATACATATATGCGTTATAAGACATGTTGGAGAGCGCTTAACGAGTCCGTATACTCAAGCGCTCTTTATTCTTCTTCTTCTATATACTAATAAAATTCCCTCAAGACCCCCTGAGGTGCAGGAAAGAGAAACGCGCTCTCGTGTACCTATATAAACATACCTATACGTGTATATATGTATATACGTGCGATCGAGATCGTTATCTGCGGATTCTGCGAGAAAAAATAAAAATCGATTTTTCGAGAAGATGAGCTCGAAATTGCAGGCAATGGATTTTGTCACTTTTGCCGATTTGTGTATCAGAGAGGTTATTAATTATCGTGAATTTTGGGCCTTGGTGACGCTCGACGGTCTCATATACGCACGAGAACTTGTTCCCTTCCTTTGTTTATGGCCGTGGATATTTTTGGTCGCGCGCGTAGAACGGAGGCTGGGGTTCGTTTAAGCGAGAGACCGTTGTAAATTATGCACCAATATTACTATTCGTGGAATATCTACTTGCTCGTCATTTACAATCTTACCATATGCGGATAATTAAAGTACTGTATAGCATTTATGTTCGATGAGGTGTGCAATATAGTATTCGGTATTAGCACTATATGATTGCTGTTTCATACAAAAAATATTGCGTTTTAATTTACGTTTTTGAAGGAATAAATCGGCAGAAATAGCCTTTATAAGATGGTATAATAATGATTATACATACATCGTAAGAAGAATTTATTCATCATTTTAAAACAGAAATTATTTATTCGTCATTACGAACATTTCCGTCATTCCATATATAAACATGATTTACCTAACAATCATTAATTCACATTATTATCGTTCATAAATTCTGTACATCCGTTACCTAAATTATAAAAAGATATTCCTTAGACAAACTTCATAATCCCCCAAAAGTCCATAAATGGTAGCCCTAATAGCTAAGTCAAATAAATCACGCAATCGATGTAATAGGAAATATACTAACTGTCATCCAAGAAAGTGGAACCGATTCACCTTTTGGTTTATCGATAACTTTGTACTTTGAGCTCTCGTATCGTAGCCAAATATTTTCACGGTCGGCGAATATGACGAAAACGGAGTCGGGAGCTTCGTTTCGCTCGGTTATTAATCAGCGTCGTCCGATTTAAATCTCTCACGGAAGGGATCTCCGCACTCGAAACCTGTCCTGGGTGGCGTTCTCACGATTCCTCGAGTATAGCTTCACCGTGGCGGACAAAGAGAAAAGGATATGCCCTCTCGCGTTCCTTTTGGAAAGGAGGTATTACTCTCTTTCTCTCTCGTCGTTCCCTTCTCGCATTCCTTCAAGAACCGCTGCAGACTGCGAGGCACGGAACTTACCTTTTTTTTATTCACCTTTCGGAGACGCGCGGATTCGACCAAAGCCTAATGACTCTATTTTCGAGATTTTTCGCATTTTTATACTTATGCGACATATCGTGTTGTTCCTTTGATTATTATACACACGGGTATCGTCCCATCTTTTTTTCTGATGAAAATTAGATAGAATTTGTTGGTTCTGCTTGTTCGTACCGTATAAATGTCGTAATTAAGTAGTACTCAAACCTATCAATATTTTACGGTAACTGCGAGGGTTTATCTATATTTTCCATGTGATTATCGTTAACTTCAATAGAAACATTACATTGTTAAACAATTGAATTTTTATACTTTGCGTTTTCTCAATATCAGAAGCTTAATTTAAGAGCTTTCTATTAAAAAAGCGGTATTTAAACAAATTCTCCGTTAATTATATTTATATATTTTTAAAAACGTATGTAATTAATTTTATATTAATTAAAAATATAATGAACTAACAAGGATAAAAGAAGTAGTCCGACAAAACGTTTAAAACAATGATTCAAAGCATTGCAACAAGTATAAGGTATATATATACCAAAAATAGCGTGAGTAATGCTGCGTTATCATGCGCTATATACATTAACATATGCATAACCCGCGGCCTGCGAATGCAAGATCGAGGCGTAAAACGTAAAACGTCTCGCGGTCGGAAATGTGAACGACCGCGGACGCTTAATAAAAAGCAAACTGTGTACACAGTGAATATCGCGCAATAAGGTATATCACAGTGTACAATTTTGTTAACACGATGAAAACACATACTTGCAATTACGTTGTGCATAGATATAAATTTATCAACAAATTTGATAAACCTATATGAATACTATTAATGACACTTTATCAACATCAGAACCAAATTCATAGGTGTCTTCATTTATTAATTTTTATATTCTTATAGTAAACCGTATTTAATATTTAAATAGTAGTTTCTCTTAATTAAATGTTATTTTATCTTTTTTTTATTAATTAATACATCACATCAGTAAGCTCTAAATTAATTCTATTGTAAAAATTTCGCTTGCATCGTGGAAGTCAATTATTTAACAAAGAGAAATTCACGTCTGTAGAAATTAATAAATCGAAACACTTTTAAAAATAGATTGCTACATCATGTCAGCATCATCGCATAAACTCTCAATGTTTAGAGTATACATGTTGGAACTTAAGTTGGGCTTAAAATAAAGACTCTTTTAAGACGCTTTTAATTCTATATTGTGACGTGGTTTCGGTTTATGCCATTAGCATATCAAGTTAATTGAAAACGGTTGATTTTATAGTCTTAAACTTGCGAATAAAAAGGATTTCCTGAAATTTATTATTCCAAAGAGTTAGTTGTTTTTAAACTCTGTTTGGTATATATGTGTAATAAAAAAAAACCAATTATATGGAACCGAAAAGCCTGCATGTTTTTTATATTTATAAATATAAAATTATATAAATTATATATACAAGAATCACTGTTACGACAAGTTAATAATAAAACTTGGATACAAATACTCGGACTACAATAATTACAATTCCATGAAATGTTACATATATATAATTATAAGCATTTAACCATCAGGTGGAAGAACAATCAGCGCATTTCGCAACAAGAAAAACTGAACGATTAACCGAGAAAAGTAGAAATTGCAAGTTCTATGGCAGCACCGAAGCACGCGCGAAACGCAATGAAAAACCAAGCTCGTGGAAAAATCGAAGAAATCGCGGTAGCAGTCGCGCGCGCTTGTACATGCCACTACCATAATGGCACGGTTCGCGCGAGTGTAACGCGTACTTAAATATACAAGCGCCTCATTGACAACGAAAAATATAGTGGCAAGCGATTACACGTTGCGCAATCGTCTCCTTAACCGGCGATGTAGAATAATAATTTTTTTTTTACGCGGACCGCCAAGTTTGACAGATGCGCGTTGAAGATAAATCCCAGCCAACGTTTGCGCAACCGAGACAAACTCGATGGAACGAAGAAAAGCGCGCTCGGTGTGTATACCTCGCTTTTCTTCGGTAAACTCGTGAAATTTGCGATTTCGCAAGCGCGCTATCGGTTTTGTAATGTTTAATTTATTATTGGATTTACTATTCGCAATGTTGCGTGCGAAATAATGAGATGAGCGCTTGTTAATGAATTTTTTCAAGAGGATTCTTCTTTCGATTATGTGTTTTATATCGGTCTCCATCGTGGATTTGATAGCGCCAGGCTTTTAGTAACGAGTCGCTCAAGGCGAAATACGCTGGATTGCCCATAAATTATCCACGATGAGAATGCATCGTTATATTTTAGCAGGTGTTAGTGTAACCTGGGGTGTAAATAATTATTCTACGCTTGATACCATCTACACTCTCATTACGCGTAATAGAATACGACTAATAAGGGTTATGTTAATTTTATATTTTTTTAACTTTTTTTTAGATAATGAGTTAATAACGTATACTGTATAATTAAAGATTTCTATAAGTATTATTTACTTATTACTACTGGGATTATACATATGTTGTAGACAATTTGAATAATCTAGAAATAATCATTCTCTAAAGTTGAAGTAACAATTATATAATGCATATATAATATTATTTTATAGCTGCAGTTGGATGTTAATACGTTATCATTCGAAGATTTTTATAATAAGTAAGCTACTCTCAATTTCACTGATTTACGAATCCATAAATTAATGGTATAAAAACATAGAACTTAGAATTTTAAGATATTGCCAATAAATCAATCTTTTTTAGATTATTTATTAAATAACATCCAATTTTGTACATTCCATTGTAATTTACTTTACCTTACCTATTTATAATATATCTCGTATAATTATCAATTAACTCAAAAAAATTTATTGAATATATAAATGATATAATAAACACATACAGTGAGCATATATTAGGTAATTTATTCCTTCATCAAGTTAAAAGTAATTTTTGCAATATTTACGCAGTATACGCGTGTATCTCGTGACAATACAAATTGTTTTAAGTAGTAAAACATTTAGTTACTGCAAGTTGAGAAAAACAAATTAAAATTTACAGATCTCTGTGGCAACTTTCTTTCATAACTTGGGCAATTCTCTCTGGCACCGAGGTCTATATAATGTGGTAATATCGTACGATCAGTTACTTTTTGATCGGATGGACTTTAATTACGTGTGTACCGCTGCAGTCTTTGCTTACATTGCAATGCCCATGTAAGCAATGCATACATTCAAGCATTTGCTGATCTAGGACTATATGAATTTCTAAAACTTATCCCACGAGGTTGCTGCTTCTTGTATTCGCTTTTTGTTCACTTGTGGTAATGGTTTTCTTGACGCTTTCGTGTTTTGCTTCGAGTAATACGCAACAGTGACTAAGTTACATTTGGCCTGTATCTCGGAGACTTTAACTTTCCTTCTTTCACAAATATTTAATTTAAAAATTTACTTAAATTGTAAAATTATTTTTAAATAGTTATTGCTAAGAGAGACATATTACTTTTGTCACGTTGTGCAGTAAAAATTCCGTTGTATATATAGGTCTACCGAGAATATATAGATAGACTATTATGTAGTATTTCATATACTCTTTATAACAAGTTTAAAACAATTATCTCGAAGGATCTCGAGGGAACAATGACTTGATGAAAATTGATTTTCTTAATTTCCTCGGTTTCGATCGCTTTTGGAGATAAAGCGCATTCGTTTCATAAAGTGCTTATTCTATCTCTAACTCTAACTTCTGTTGGTGTCAGCAACCTTTCAAAATCAGGTAGTCGGATTAACCTCGCTCACCTCTATGGAATATGGCTTTCTCTTGTCAGCAACCTATCTTTGACGAAGGAGCAACTAGCTTTGCCGGATTGATTTTAATTGGATTTGTTTCTTTATTTAACGAGGTACAACGCTCGCGCAATCTATACAAATTCTTTGATATAATATATCTATAAGCTTACCTTTTCACACAATCGCTTTGACAGTAATTTTCTATTGTCGATGAATATTCGCATTTACTGGCAACAATTAAATTGTATATACCTATATTATAATAAACAAAAATTGTTGAAATAAAATACGTGATTTCTTTTAAAAATTTTATAATTCTATTTTTGTAAACGATATTTTTATACAGAATAATAAAACAAGAAAAACATTTATACTTCATGTAAGTGATATTTCAGCGATTCCACATTTAATTACATTTTATATAACAACTTTTAAAACTGTTTCGACGAACAATCTGTCAAAATAATTTATTTCCACTGTAAAAAATTTATATATACGAATGAAATTACACATTCACCAAAAATAACTGTGTGCAGCAATTACACTAACACCAAAGATTTACATCACGTCGTGACAGTCATTGTCAACAAAACTTTCATTTTTTCTCAAATTTATATGTGAGTGTGCGTATGTACATACTACAGAGGATTATATACGAGCTCGTCAAGAAAAATTGATTTTAAAACAAACCCGCAACACTTGTCGGTAGGTTCGAGATACGCATCTTCCGATTCTCATCGTCTCCGATCTCATAACCCTGCATCCCCATATGGGACGGGGGAAAAAAGGAAACGTCAAGGGAGAGAATATCTCGAAGGACGAGAAGAGCCGAGGTTGTCGGAAAATAATTAATATGCCGTGGACGCATAACGAACGGCCGCGTGCGGCTCTGTTTGTTTTCGGACGGTCCCTCCTCTTCCCTTCCACCAAAGGTTCGCTCCTTAAACTTTGAATTATTTCGCCCCGTCTTTGCGCTCTCGACCTCCCGCTGCCTCGTTTTCTTTTTTTCCTTATTCTTCCTCCCCCCCCCCCCCTCCCCCTCTCTCGCTCTCTTTCTCCTAGGCGTTCTTATTTTAAAACATAAGCCCACACCGAAACGCGGGTTTCTCCCTGCAGCGCACTCTTACTCAGCCAAAACCTTTTTTTTTCCATTCGATCGAATTTTTGACGTGCAAATTCGATGCTCGCGTAACGTTGGTATTCACCGAAGAAGTGAGCAGAAAAGTAATGTCGCAGTTGTTGCATATTTTCGACAAAAAATTGTGAAAAGTGAATTCAGAGTCATACCAACGTCGTGTGATCGACTGCTTCTCTTGGGATTCCATAGTGAAAGTGTACCTTTCTCTTTTTCAATTTATTGTGTAAATATAATTAAACATTTTACCGACGCGGTGGCGGAGTGGTGGAAGCGCACCTCGGCCGATCGCGAAAGTTAAGCAGCGCTGAGCGCGGTTAGTACTTGGATGGGAGACCATTCTCGTGCGACTTTCGTGATCGGTTAGGTGTTTTTCACATTCCACAACGTGAGCGGGAGGTATGAAACATTCGGTTTCGGTGTCAAGGCCTACGCAATGTGACTTTGACACCCAAAAAGAATGTTTCGAATACACCGGCCATCTCGGATGAGGTTTTCCCTGCTTCACAGGTTTCCCTCATCCACGGGCATAACCCCGGGCGAATGCGAGATGGTGGGGTTTTAAGGGAGGGATAAAGCACCCACACATAGGTGGTAGGTGGACACCGTTAAAGTCCCCCAGGGGATAAACGGTAGGAAGTGCCAGAAAAAAAGAGAGCACAAAATCAAGAATAAAAAAAAAGAATATAATTAAACATTTTTCGTTCGGCCTGTATTTATTGCAATAGCATTACACAACGCGAGAGATGATGTTCATACGATTAATTTGATATTTGAAAAATTACTTTCAATGTATAAAATTTGTGTAAAGCAATAACCACGTTAGATATTATGCAAATTAAAAATATCAACTTTAAAAATTGATATATCCCTTCTTTGCATATGCTTCGGAATCAATCACGCTTATTGTATTTTCCTATATTAACATTATTAATTATTTGGTTTTTTCAAAAAAGCTATTGTTGAAAAATAATAGAAATAAAAAACAAAAAAGTGGAAGAAAAAGCAACAGTTTACAACCAATCAAGCAATAATTACGAACGACAAAAACTGTCTTTCTTATATATACCATCCTAAATACCCGCGAGCCTTCCAAAAATGAACAGACAAACGAGTGCTCCCCTCAACATTCCGATTTCACCGACGGCCCTCGCTTATACCCACACGGACGAGTTGAACCACGAAGCAACACCGCCTCCACACATACAAAAATCCTCGAGGAACATCGAATCTCTCTCTCTTCCTCTCTCACCCTCTCCCTCTCTCCTTCTCACTCTTCCATATATTCTCTTGCACTTTAATCTTTCTTTTGTGACTCGACTGTTTTAGCGTTTTTTATTCGGCGAAACGAGAGAGACAGAGTGACAGAGAGAACGGGAGGGATGGAGAGAACGAGAGAGAGAGAGAGAGAGAGAGAGAGAGAGAGAGAGAGAGAGAGAGAGAGAGAGAGAGAGAGAGAGAGAGAGACGGCCTCCGGCGAAGAGAGGAGCCCCTCGGCATACGCGGCCCTGAGGTTCCTTGTATGTGTGAGTGCCACGACGCGAGCTTATTAGCGGGGCCCGAATCCTCCCAAGGGCCTGTGTCTATATGTGTGTCTGCTGCATACATACACGTATGCGAGTGTGCCTTGCTACAGTATGCGAAGAAAGAGGGAAAAGACAAAGGATCTCGGGCTAAGGATCTCGTTCTGCGCCTGATTTTTATTTACTCGCTCTCTTTCTCTCTGTGTATACAGCTATACAACTCCCCACTATATCGATGCTTTATGGCCCAGTTTGATCGTAAACTCGCTCTCGATTTTTTTTCCTCGCGAGCAGCCCTCTTACTCTTTTTCTCTCTCTTTCTCTCTCCCTATATATATCTTTCTCTTTTTCTCAAGTTTTTTTTAAACAATGATCAAGCCAATTGCGCAATTAGGGCTTGTAATTATTGCAATAACTCCTCTGCTCCATCGTTTATATACATACTTCTGGGCTTGGATTTTTTTTTTACTTACGGCCAAGAAAACATTTAACAAACATTTATTTAATCCTTGAACACACATATATAATGTAAAAAATTAATAAAAGTGTAAAATCTTTGTTTAACATTTATCTGAAATAAAAGTAGGATTAACATTACAATAAATATGACCGTTTGCGAAATACTGCAGTAATGTTTAATATATGTTCGTTATTTTAACAGTATAGAAAGCTTTAAATTTAACCCTTTCAAAACCAACATATCTTTGATCAAATCTACGAAAAAATAAAATATAGTTTTCCCTTGAAAAAAATGTCAATTGTGTAATTTTAATTTTCTGATAATATGAAAATAATACAATGTTAATAATTAATTGTCTTACAATAATTGAACTGTACGCATGCGTACAGTAGTTAAAAATTAATTTTCTTTTATATAACAAGTAATAATACTATTATGTTAATTTGAAGTGATTCATGCAACGCCTATATTTACATGCAAATGCTTGATGAATTCCTGACAATATAAAAAATGAAAATTAATTAAACATGCACATTTACGTTTATATGCATGCTTCAAATAATTCTTTAATTCAAAAGTATGAAAACAATCAATCTTTTTAATATAACAATACGAAGGTTAATAATTCATCTCAGTTGTATTCATAAAAGAATATTTATTAAAATGTGAATATAATGTTTCATTGCAAATTCATAACAAAAAACGTACTTAAAAAATACATCCAAATTTAATTACATATTTCAATTTATTCTCTGACATTTATTTCTCATGCTCGTATTCTTATTTCTGGGATAAAACTGATATAAAAACATAAATCAAATAAATAAAACAATCACGCAGCATTATTTATTTTACACATCCAATTATATATCCCGCAATAAGACAAAAAACCAGCAGCTTCAATGCATAAAATCTGCTATCCATATGACGGTGCGATTTCGAGTCATGCCATATGACAATCAATTTTCAGAAGACGCTAGCGTACAACCGGTCTGTGCAAAAAAAAGCGCGTATATGTACACGCGCGTGAAACCGTCAGGGCTCATTCGGACTACATTATGATAATGCAGCCGGTTAGTCACCTCCCGCGAGCATCTTTTTAAAATAGTCTACGAGAATAATGCAGTCACGCGTGCACCAGACAAAGAAATTTGATCGATGAATTATTGATTGCATTTGTACTCTGATGAAACCGTAAACAATCGACTTGATAAGTGTCTCATTGATTACTGATAATTGGCACTCGTTTCGCGCATGTGCGCACAAAATCGATCCTCATAAATTTCATGTACACAATTTTTGATTGCGATTTCTGATCCGTTATCGATCGTGGATAAAATATAATGAATCTAATAATGTTTCGAATAAAATATATGGATGTTCAGTATAAAGTAATTGCCATCATGTGCAAAGTTTTTTTAATGTAACAAAATTACTATATTACTCAATAATGCTTTTTACGTGCAAAAATTGCAAGCAGTGTAAGAAATAATTATATATCTTAGTGTATATTGTTTTTTTTACATATCTATCGTTAATACCTCAGTTAAATATTTTTTACTTATTTTTTCACATTTATAAAACTCTTAAACCTCGCACGCACTTTAATATCTGGTATTCGTCTTGATCAATCAGTGATACCGATATCATCGTCGGAAATGATCGCGACATGCAATGCGCGTATAAAAATGCAAATAAAAAAACCTAATATTCACAATTTGCATGAGACATATAAGCAAAAAAGCACGATGGCGCAGCAGCATCCAAGCGCCACTTGAAACAAAAAAACTCAATACATCTTTTTTATGGATGGATGAACATTTCAAATGCTCTAATTGGTTTGGAACATGCAAAATATATTATTTAAGTTTTAATTCTTTTATAATGATTATAAGAAATAGTAGAATACGAATTACCTTCTTTAATGATTAAAAAACACAATTTATTGTAAAAGAAATTATATAATCAACTATATAGACATTTAAATGAATCGTATAAAAAATTAAAAAATTAGGCATTATATATATAATTATTTAATTAAAATATTAATTATTATAAATATAATTATATAATTCATTTAACTAAACATCTACAAAATAAATAAATAAAAATTAATCATTTTCGGGTGAATTAAGAAATTCACATTGATGAAAATAAACAATCTTAAAAATATGCCTAAATCTTGTGCCAAAAAACGCAAAAATTCGCGTTAGAGGCACGTAAATGATTTTCCGCGTGCACAAAATGAAACTGAATATGTATGACTATACGTTGAGCAGTGGGAGCATTATCTTTTATGACTTCGGCGACCGGCTACTCATTAGGAGACGGGAGATAATCGGGCTCGTACAAGTGCCGAACGTTCGTCTTCTCTCTTATTATTATATTGAAGATCGCGAGGCGCGGCTTTTTGCTCGTTATGTACTTACAAGGGGAGGCAAATTCTTTCTTAGATTTTCTTATATATTATTTCAAGGCTGGGAGAATTTGCGGGATTTTGGTTTTGCACGTCGAATGCTCGCACTTTATAATTTTTGCATTAGACATATTTTTGGTATTACTCGCGTTTTTTTCATATACATTATATATTACATTTTATCTGGTTGTGTTTTAAATTTGAAAAATAATTTTCAGGATTTTACTCGTGTGTAATAATTATTTACGTGGTTACATATATTATGTTTTACAGTATAGTATCATTTTGGTCTTTGATAAATCACACATAATTAATTAAACTTATAAATAAATTAAATATTGATGAATGAAAGTTATATATAAATAAATATTTTGTTATACGTTATAAGATTTATGTTAACAATTGTTTAAGTAATTTAATTTATATGTAGGAAAATGAATTATCGACAATACTTTTAAAAAACTAATGTTCATAAAAATCTAAACATTTTTTCTTCATCTTATATAACAATAGAAAAATGATTTTTATTCAAGCACTAACAAATTGTATTAATATCAGGTACCTCGTAGTTTAAATTTTTAATGATAATAGATGATTGAACACCCTGCTAATAATAAAATTCAGTGTACATTTACTTAAATAAACTGTAATGTATCAGTTTTAATTTATCAAGAAATAATATTGCAATCACATGTCATTAATTTGAAAAAAATTCAATTAATATATGTTTTAAATAAACTGTACTACTTTATCGCGGAGATGTAAATTAATTCTCTTTCATGTTGCAATTTTTTTCATAACATAAAAGGTCCACCAAGATCAATCAAAAAATAATCATTAATAAGGCACATTAAAAGTTGCATATAGCTTGTATAACCCCAAAGCTGCGGCATCTTAAGAAAGGGTAACATGGAGACCCGAATGAGGTCCGAAGGATAAGATTAAATGGCGGAGGCATACATACCGCATAATAATAAAGCAATGTGCTTTATTTATTATAACAGCGATTCGAACTATAAACTTGTGCCGGGCCACCCACTAATGCACTTTAGTTTTTGTATCTGACACTGTGCCAAATTAATTAGCAAGCCCACATCTTGACAGGAATAATTTGTTTTATTCATTTGAAAATATTTGCATGAAGAAATTTCTAAGTAATTTTAGGATAAAACGTTTTCGACAGAGCTTAATAAACTTAATCAACTCAATAATTTAACTAAATTAAAGAATATTATGCAACATTATTTATAACTAGTTTTATGTACATCAACTTTTTCAGAAATAATAATACTCTAAAAAATTTTTACGTTATTTTCACAATTAGTATTGTACAAAGCTAATATAAATTTTAAAATTATGACGATTTAATAACCATACGACTATTCAAGTAAATGCAGTAAATAGTTTTCAGTACAATAATACACACTCATAATTAAATAAAGTTATCTTCGTTTAATTTAAAATTCTTTTCTATGCGAAGTAAGTAAGCAAAAACACGCTGGTACTTGACTCAACAAAAGAAAATTTTTCTCCACAAAAGTGAGGTTTTTTCTGAGAACTCTTTATATTACGATGAGAGGCTATTTCTTCAACGCCTCTTTTGCGCTTCCGCAAATGAAAAGGAGGACGTGCAAGATGCAACGCTAGGATAAGGACCACATACGCATTTGTACATTTTTTGCTCACCCCGACAATCCCGACATACAAATTTAACTTTTTTTAAAGAACTTTTTTTCATGTCTGCGAACAAACTAAAAAAAGTATATTCAAATATAATGTACACCTATAGTTACGTTCACTTCTTATTGTTATGGTTAAACAAATTGTATTTGCAAGAATAAGGTATGATATATCGATTTTGTATTACATACGTCTTTTAATATAATTAATAAGTATTTCATGCATATCGACAATATTTGATGATAGTTTTACCAAGAATCATTATTTGCGCAAGATAGTATCGGTGACAAGAAAAAACTCAAGTGCAAGATCTTTGATTAACGTAAATAAAGGTTATTAAAATTTACGGTGGTTGTAATTAATATTAAATATTCAATTACACAACGATGTAATAATGTACCCATATAACTTGTTTGGTATAATTTCGATAATATAAGTGGATTTATGATGTACTTATTATAATACTTATTGTAAATAAGAATATTGAAAATATTTTAAATACGAATATACTACGTTTATGTTAAGTAGTATTATATTTATATACAGAATAAAATAATGAAAAAAAAACCCTCGTTTGATATTCCAGAAAAACGAGGACGAGCGCAACCACGCGAAGTCCGATGCTACTGTAACCAGCCACATTGCGTTTCCCAGGGTTACATGTGCCGAGGTCGAGGATGCTTCACCGAGCTACCTCTCGCTATGTTTGGAGCAGCGCGACAACAACAACTCGCCGTGGCGAGTCGACCCGAGCACGCTGCTTACAGCGGCTGCCTCGAGCGAAGCTTCGCCGAGCGACCCTGCCCTCAAGGGAAACTTTGCTGCGAGCAGGATCTGTGCAACCACGTCGACAGTCCCGCGATGAGGAGTCGACTCAACAAGACCCTCCAAGGTATATAGAACGATTAACGCATAATACTTAATATCTTGACTCTAATGGATCGTAATTGGGATTTATTCGAGTGACGCCCGACAACTCGATTATACTCTCGGTCATTTTAATCTTATTGCGCGATGCGTGTCGTGTCAGGCCAATCATTTTGATTCACCTTGCCTGCGCTTTTTCCATCGACGCGGGGAGTCGACTTCACTTTTCTATACTTCATATTTTAATCTTTCTTAAACGATCGCTATTTGTTTCCCATAATTATTGAGCTTTCAAGGATGTTAACCTGACACTTGTATGTGCACACATTAATATTCCATCACTTAATTATATTTGTATACGTACACCCGTTTTATAGATTGATTCCCGGTTTATGTACAGAATGACTTCATAAACACGTTTATTCTGTACATTTTTGTTGTATCCAGCGTATGTATATTATATTCGTATATAAAATTCAATCGAGTAGAGTAAACACTTTGGGAAACGATAATGATATGTATAATACAAAAAAATAAACACTTTGATAAGATTGATAAAATGGAAATGCGCAATTTATGGACTATTTCACTATATTTTTAATCCACTATTTTCTTTCTCGATTCAACGATGCGCATAGCTGCACTGTAGTATAATACCAATGGAGTTTATATATACTGCATGCAGTTTCGATGCTTATCTGTGGTGGTTGTCTTCATTACTTGTTTCGCCTTCTTCCCATTTTCTTCTCTGTTCGTTCTGCCTATACGTATATATATATATATCCTTCTTTGCGAATGACCGGCACTAATTAAAATAGCGCAATTGCTTTTTCATTTTTTCCCACTGTGCACTGGCATATACTGTATACATATAATTTATTATTTAACTATAACAAATTGTATAAGAAACTTTTTACGACCTTTAGTTTTTTTAGTAATTTAAAATTTATTTTTCAATGCCAAATTTAGGTACAAGTAATAATTATCGGTTAATGTAAGAAAAACGTCAAAAGTCAATTATGCATTATTCCGATAAAACATGGTGCTATAAATTTAACGTAACCATCCAGATTTCCAAACGCATAAATTTTAAAGCAACAAGTGACACACTCGAAAATCGAGATGAAAGGAAACGGGCACAACAAATGAAAGAATTATCTTTATATACATATACTGATGAAAACTGATTCGGTCTTTATATAAAATTTAATTTAACCTATATGGTATATATATACATATATAATGTACAAGTTACGTAAACTCGAGCAAACTTTTGTACGTGCTCCCGTTCAATTTAACGATAGCGGTTAAAATGATTAAACGATCGCGCGAGAGAAGGCTTTATAAAAACGCTCCTCGGTTGTATGGGTGTATATTATACGTGTATACATATATAGACGAGTGCGCACACACGTATGTATATATGTACATATGTCTAAGTGATTTCAAAAGTCAACGACACCGCTTACGGCTACTTGCGCGCGTGTCTCTCCCCCTTTTGCGATAAATTCTCATTGCTCTCGTTTCGCCGGTGCACACTCGACTTCGCCCCTTGGACTTTGTTTTGCTCGCGAGTCTTCGTTATAAGTGTATATACTGACGTAGACGTGGTTAAATGTTTATAGTTCCTAGTGGAGGATGGAATAGCTGACTTTTTCTTTTATATTTCTCTATACCTATACGCGTTTTCAAGATGGGATGCAATTTTGGTACTTCTTTTTATCGCTCATTTATACATTAAATAAATATCAGGTTTATATATTTTTTGTAAACTGCACGATTTCGGATATGACGACAATGTTTCATTGATAGCTATATGTATTGTACAATAGGACAAAGCGTTCCCTTTTTCTGTTGATTTATCGCTGAATTATTTGATTAACCACGTACAATTTAAATTTAACAATTCTATTAATCCAATATCCCTATACAACTTTTTCATCATCTCCCGCGTCAATAATCTAACAAGTATTTAATATTATTTTGTTTTCGCAGTGCTGCTTGGAGAACACAGGGCGTACTTTGGCTCGATGGAACCAGCTGGACAGGAGGTCCAGACATCCGACGGATGGTTTAAAACCGCGACGATCGCCGTTCCGATCTGTGGATTCGTCGTTCTACTGATCCTGGCAAGTTTAGCGATTCGTTTGCTGCAGCCAGTCCCGTCGCAAGGAGACAAACTTCACGGTCTACGGATGCCGGAAAATGCGCCGCCTCTTCTCGGTCCTCAAAAACTGCCTCTCGTATGAACCGAGACACACGTCATCCCCCAAAGGGTCAAAAACTTTCCTTTTGAGCGCGATCCTTACGTTATTCGCTTCGTTTTTGTTAGGTTCAATTGCTCGACCGTTTAACCACGATTTATGTTATTTTCTTTTGTTAAACTATTTTATCGATTATTTACATTTTCTTAATCATAAGGTCATAAGATTACCTCCACTAGTATACAAAGTTAAAGTTTGTATTTACATTGATATTTTGAAAAGATTAAACGGTAACTATATACACGATAAAAATTAGTTTTTCATAAGTCGTAGTTCGGTCGAGTATATAAGATAATTTAATGTTACACCTTCCTAATATACAATTCTTTTAAAAGAAATTTGGAAACAAAAAAAAACAAATTTTTATATAATTGTTACACATAGAATTTTTTTCTCCACGTAAGCACGATGCGAATCTCCTTTACGTATAGAAATTCGTTATAGATTCACTTAAATGAAACTCGCAATTACTTTAGTTGTTTGTGTGAAATTTAGCCTTTCAGTGACTTATAGATAACTATCCATATACTTAAATTTATTTAAACAACACATGATTCACGAATTTTTAGAAAGATAAATAATTAATGATAGACTTGTAGCGAACAAAAAGCACTAATCTTCAACTTGGAGTTGCATCACTTATAAGATATCTCGCATGAACACTAAAAATCCATAAATAGGAAATTTTATGAAATTTTGGTTTTATAAATAAACAAGTTACACCTAAAACATTAAAAAAACTCTGCAGTTTCTAGTCAGTTTATTTAGAGAACTGTAGAGCGTATATTTCATTTACTAATTTTGAAGGTGTAATTTCAAATTCCTTTGGTGTAAACGCGTTT
Organism: Theocolax elegans; assembly: GCA_026168455.1. Classification (NCBI taxonomy): domain Eukaryota; kingdom Metazoa; phylum Arthropoda; class Insecta; order Hymenoptera; family Cerocephalidae; genus Theocolax; species Theocolax elegans. Next base: position 85,822,099 of record CM047425.1, on the reverse strand, counting down.
AAATTGTATATGATTATCGGTGAGTCTCATTTAATAAATCAGTGTTTAGGTAAAAACATTGTAGTAAGAAAAAAAAAAGAAAGAAAAAAAAAAGAAACGCGCTGCCTTGGAAATTTTTGAATTTGTACAGAATTTTTAAATTATTGCCTTCTAGGTAATATTGATCGTATATAAGAAAAAATAATGTTACGATGATCGTAAGGTTATATATGTATAAGTAGAGAGAGCGAGAGAGAGATAGCATTGGCATTTATATGGATGTAAAGTTGAGGTTCTGCAATTTTGTATAACAAATTTATATAGCGATCACTATTTTCTACGCATCGACTGTTTAATTTTGTATACTGTCATTGAAAAAAAATTTACATAACTACCGACTTTATTCCCTCTAAAAGCTAAAGGAGCGAGTTTCACTTGGTTCCATACGGCTGTGAATTTTTCTGAAGGAACTGTACATTATACGTGAAATAATTATAAGTTTGCTATTCGAGGACAAGATGATGTTCTTTTCGTTAAAAGAAAAAAAAGATAAATATATGTAGATTTGTAAAGTGCGATTTTACGATAATTATAACATCACAACAATTGTTTTTTTTCTTTTCAATTACATACTGTGTGAATGTTACATATGGTGCGATATGATTGAATTATTGCTATTTCGTGCAAACTGTAAATATAAAGAAATACAAAGATAAATGTTAAGCGTAAGAAGTAAGTAATATATAAATATATAACAACGTTACACGCGATTCTAGATAATTATATATATATATATATATATATATATATATTCTTTAAAAAGATGTATCCATTGATGGACTATCTCTGAATTCGAAGCGATGAAAAATTGAATGGTTGTCAACTGAATCTATCTAGTACTGATATATTTCTTTAAAATTATTTGTTCCATAACTATAGAAATTCTTTCCACTTTTATACATTTATATTCGATTAATATCTTTTTTCTCTAGAATACTGTATATTCGCACTCGACAAAACTATTGAGATGATAAAAAAGTTGTTGATTATATTATTTTTACAGTGGATAACTTGTAGATTGATTTCGTCGTCTTTGCAAAAGAATTCGCGTTAATTTATTGTCTGCCTTCAAGGAAGAGCAGCCCATCACCGCCATTATTTATGTTGTTTAGAATATATGTACTAAAACAAAACAAAAATTCTATATTATTATATTATATAAATGTAGACAAGACACAAGTGCCGAAAGTCGAGATCTCCGTGTCTTGATCGTCGAGCATACCTTTTAATCGTATTCCATTAAAAATATGATATTGTGATAATACGATATAATTATGATAGATTATGCATCATTAAACGATGATATGATTATTATATATCGTTACTGCAGATTATATAACATGACATGTAAACTGGTCTGCTCGATTAAAGATCGAGAAGTCCGACTGAAAAAATATAGGATAAAAATACAAACATTCAAAAGATTTTTGCAAAATCTGGTATTCTTTTATTTATTTCTTGCCAACTTGATCGCAGCGTTCCTTTGTTCGCTCGCTTATATTTTTTTTTACTTCGGACATACACATAGCAGCACGCCAACACCCGTAACATATTTTTTTTTCTAGAAAGGGATGCGCGTCATTACTCTATAAAATTGAGTCGTTCTTGTCGTACCACGGAATAAGTACAGCGTCAATCTCTGAAGCACCACCATAAAAAATTTCTTTCATTTCTTCATTGCTTACTTTTGGCATCACAGTTTTAATAAAATCGTAACCTCTTATTTCGCAAGTCCCTCTCGATTGTCGAGGAAAATTGTCGCGCTGTGTTTACCGAATAATCGTTATATTTGCACTTGCTTTACTAGAATCGTAATTATCTGCATTTTCATCAATACTCGCATTAGTTTTTTTCACATCAAAATATAAAAATACTGCTTCAAGTACACGGTTCTGATTCCAACTTTTGCAAGGGCGTTTAAAAATCGAAGCAAGATTTATACTCGTTGGTATGTTTATTCGACATTTTTTTACCTGAAGCTTATGCTTATAGTCATTCGTTAAAAAGTAAGTCTAAATAGTACGTTACCAACGAGTATAATTCGAATGAAAGCTAATAATCAGTTCTTTATTTTAGGAACAATATACAGAAAACAAAGATTTTTATTTCTGCGCATGTCTTGCATCGATGTTTACGCATTCTCGCTAAGTCACCTCTTATTTTTCGTGCCAACAAACTCAAATGCTGGCCGTACGCATGCAACGCGGTAAAATCGCAAGCTCGTAGCACGCGCAATGGGAATGATAAAATTTACGCGCGGCACTAGCGCATCAAATGCCCGTTTCTCACAACTTTTTACAGGTAATCTGAGGCAATTGATGTTGTAAAGTACAACTAAAGCCATGGATCATCGCGCTCGTACGGCTTCTCCCGGGCCTAAGACAGAAGTTCACCAAAAGACTTGACATAGGCCTCGTGCAATTTGTTGACAAAATCTGGATCAGTACGTAGCAAATAATTAAAGGCTTGAAGCAGTTGATTCCTCGTTAGTGGCTCGACTGGTCTGCTCAATGGTTCTGTAGTCGCAGGACTTGGCGCAGCGAACATGCCTGGGGGAATCAATGCTGGTGCTGTACTACTTGCTGCCATTGTTGATTTAGGCGTTAGAGGAGTCGTTAGTAATTCATCGCATACAGTGGACTAGAAAATAAAATTTAAGTTAAAATATAATTATTTTTCATTATTTACCTGCAGATTTTTCTTTTCTTTTCCAATATAAATCACTACATTAACAATGCAATAACTACTAAATTATCATTTAAAATTATAAATATAGCATTTTTTTTAATAGAATTTATAAATTATTCATAATTTTCATCATTGAAAAATAAATTCATACATTTTACATTTATAATATTTAGTATTCCACATAATATTTCACAGTCAAGTATACAATTTCTCACGTAATAATAAAGAAACAAATGTTATAAATACCGTTGAAGTAAGTTGGAACAAAGACTCAAACGAAGAAGCATTATGATAACCACAATTGTTCTTGTGAAGTTTTTCGTAAACATCAACGAAATTGGAAACATTAGCATTACTTTTGTGATGGCCAATTGAATTGTTAGAATGGTTTCCTGTAGGAGACTTTATCCTCAAAAAACTTGAGGTACTGTTAGTTTCATCTGGATTCATTACAGTAGAAAGATCTGAACATGGCATAGCATTACATGTTGATGATTTCATTGTAGATGGATATTCTTGACACACCATTCGTGTTGATGGCTGCAGATTTGGATTTGACTGAGTCGGTAATTTGTTCTTCAATTTTGTAATTATTGAATTTTCGCAGCTATAAACAAAATAAAATTATTATTATTTTCATTTATTGAGTCATTAAATATTTTAAATAACTCTTAAAATATTAAAATTGCTATTATTGACTACCTTTGACTATTCATAGAGACTATTCCAGTCTGAGATTGTGTTGGAACAGTTGGTTGAGGTGTTATTGATCTTTGTTGTTTCTCAATATGTTCTACCGTGTGTGCTGCTGGATGAGACATCAAATGCGCTAAAAGAGGCTTCCCTTCATTGACAACATTACCTGCTTGAGGTTGATCTCCTGGTTTAAAATGTCCAGTGTTAACTTTTGCCTTTGCAAAAAAGTCCATGACACTTTTTGATGTCACATCTGGTGCCATTCCCATAGCAGTCAAAGCTCCAGAAAGTTCTCCAATGGCATTACTCATTGGAGATTTAGAATCTAAACCTCTTATACCTTTATCCATAGGACCACTTTTATTGGAATTGTAATCTTCTTGAGCTTTACTTAGCATACTGAATATATCAACATTGTTTGGTTTTCTTACTACAGTCTTTTTGTTCTTTGGCGTTACTTTGTTTGAAGTATCCGATTCCTTAGCAAGTTTGTACAACACTGCTGAAATGCGCACACATTCATCTTTGTCATAAAACCAAATGCCATAAATACTACCCTTAGAATTTTTGTACAATAAGAAAGGTTCTTGTAATTGAAGATCAAGACCTGGGGTTACAGGTTCAACTTGATTCTTTGTGTTTAATCTGAAAAATGAAAAAACATAAATTTACATATCTTATAATAAAATTTTATAAAAAGTATTTTATAAAAGTATGATATTGAAGGTAGATTTTAAAAGTATGTACTGAATTAGCACTGTTTGAAAACAAAATATTAAAATAAAATAGTAACCAAATTTGCTTAGCCGTAATTTGGATCCATAAATATTACATTTTTAAATTAATACAATCAATCACTATTTAACAAACATGTTGCGAAAATTGTTTACACAATTCCAAGAAACGTAACCTCTAAATAAAATATTTTATGCGAAACGAAATGTAAAAGTGTATCATAGTAACAAATAGGAGAAAAACAGCATACCTGTTCATAATAAGAATGCTATTGTAGGGCTCCCCGATACGCGAATAAACGAACAACGCGCCCTCGATGTCGGTTTTCTCCCACTCATTGTTGTCGCTGTTAAAAGTATAAAGCGCGACGTGCGTCGCGGTCTCGAGGATGTCCTTGACGTAAGGGTCAACCCGCTTGAGCGCGGCGACGTTCATACGCAATTCTGAGACGTCTGCGGTCATTTTTGCGTTTTCGTAGAAATTTTCGTCGTTACGCCGGCCGTCCCTCTCGCGATTAACCCGCGCGCGGAACCGTCCGCGTGTTTTGTCCCTCACCGCGGAGAGATTCGTCGTGGTAGCGTTTTTGTAAAATTGAAAAATGAATAAACCGAGATCGTAACCTCGTTACCGCGATACTAAATCGACTTTTCTCGCGGTCAGCGTCGTAGGACCGCCTGGTTTCTCGTAAAAACACAAGCAGCTGCTTGCGCGACGAACGCCATACTGGATTGTTCTCACTCTGTCCTTGTCTGACCGCGCTCCTTTTTTTTTCAACGAAATCGACATCGACGACTATCTTTGTCTTTCGTACGCTACCTCATATGTCGCTATCTCTCTCTTTATCGCGATTCGCGGATCACTAAGATCACTGTGCGCTTTCCGCGTATAGCAAGATGAGGGGCCCGCCAATTGCCAAACGGTATAGACACAAAACGACGGTGGCGCCTTGCGGGCGCGTATTCACACGCGATTTCGCGTTATATACCGGTAATCGGTAATGTCGGATATTTTCAAATAATATATCGCGATTTATATATTTTTTTCATTTTCACAAAAATAACTGTTATACTTATTATAATTTATAATTGAATTCAAATTACTAACAGTTGATGACCAACTTTTACAATTTAGAACACCTTTTTAAATAACAAAATTTGTAAATCAAGAACTGGCAAATAATTCTTCCTATAGATAAATATTACAATTTGTGTAACCATTAGTATTTTATATAAGTATAATTGAAAATGAACTGTATAATATTTTAAGTGCATCTGCAATATAAATTTATATAGGATATACAAATTGGTCAGTTATAACGTAATCATTAGCCTTTAACAGTTGCGTAAGAATCATTAATATTAAAAAAACTAATAATGACTTATTTTTTACGATTACAAATTCTCTAGAATATGTTTAAAGGCACGGTAAAGGTGTAACTTCAAAACAATCTTAGTCATTTTTATTTTATATAAGAACTTATAGACAATATACACACGTAATGTACAAGCTTTTTGTTATTTATATTTATATAAATTCTTATATAATTTTTTATTTGAAAATCGTACAATCGTACATTTTTAACGTACAAAATAAGTACAGTAAAATTATTCTGGAAATTAAATTTGTTGCAAAAGTAAATAATTTATTGTGAAATTAATAACAAACGTATTATTATTTACTGTTCACCGTAATTATCTATTTCACCCTAATTATCTGAAAAGTCTAGTTTAAACAACTTTTTGTTTTTAAATTATTTAATTTTATTCAATACTGTAAGAGTTTTTGGTATATATTTAATTTAATATAATAAATTTTAATTTTGTATTTACATGAAAAGGCTAAAATTAGTGTTCAAAAGTAAAAAAGTAAGTCTACAATGAATAAAATGCAATTTTACTCCCTTTGTAAAGGATAATGAAAGTAGATCGACTCTTTATAATGATTACAATGAAAAATATGTTTATATCATGTATGTTATATATATAGTACCTTATTTCTATTTTATAACTTAAACGCCTAATTAATACAAAAATCCACAATAACGATTTTAAAGGGTTAAATCCAGGTTGTAATAAAATTAACAACCAATTTGATTTTAAAAGTTGTACGACGTTTCGTCTGCCAGGTTTTGCAGACCTCTTCAAGTACATAAATGTCAAACAGTTAGCAATGATCTTCCATTACTCGTAAATTGGTTGTTAATTTTATTACAACCTGGATTTAACCCTTTAAAATCGTTATTGTGGATTTTATCATAACCATGAAGGGTGTTCATTCTGGCCTAATTAATACTTTCATTAATAATAAATGTTCATCATTTACATTATAATAATATATTATGGTATTTTATTTTAACCTTTATTTTAAATTGCTTATTGTCTCGTGTTACATTCTTAACTTTTAAATTTTTCGTAAGGTTATTGCGTTGAAACTCGTTATACCAATAAGTCTGGATTCGATAATATTGTCTAATCTTCGCAAAGTATTTCTTTAAAAAAAAATTAATTACTTTCATTCCGTTTTAATTGGGTAAAATTGTGCGATTTAAATTTCGATCTAAATTGCATCATCCCAAACTTATCGACGCCTTTATTATTATTATTGTAAATTATATATATTATAAATATTAAATAGGTATTTATTTTGGAAGTTCATTGAATACAAATAATAAAGTAGTCCAATAAGTCAACTATAAGTAATGAACGAGTTTACGTATATCTATATAATTATCGCGTTTTTTATGCAAAATATAAGGCGAAATCTTACGATTCTGAAACACAAGATTCGAAATTTCTGATTTATCAATTGCGACGCATGCGCCCCTATGGCCTATGCGTATCCCTTCCTCTGAAGCAGCAAGCAGCGGTATACGCATTTGAGTGGGATGGCGAGGGGGAGTTACACAGCCACAACCAAACAAAGTGTCCCCCTCTTCCATCAGCTGATCAGCGGACTGTCAGCCCTGCCAACATTTCGTACATCACCTGTCTACTTGGGCAACTCACAAAGTCATAACAGACTATGGTCGAGCAAACGAAGTACGAGTAGTTTGCTCCAAAAGATTGAGCCAGGCAGCCCTGTAGCGAGAGTGTGTATATACAGATACACACTACACATATACCATCGCTCACAGCCCGAGATAGAAGGAAGAGTGGGAATGCAGTTTATCAAATGTGGTGCGCGCGCTCGCGTGACTCGATCGTGCGTTTCGCGAAAAAAAAAAATCCATCGTAGGCGCGGGTGAAGTAAGTGTATACTTACTTGCCGAGCGCGTTCGCGTTTGAGCCTTCAGTGTCGATTCGCGACTCCGCGCGTGTGCGCGCTTCGAGGTAATAAAAAGAAAATATAATAAACGGGGAACGTAAAGCGCTGTCGCTCTCTAAGCGGGACGCAAATGTCAACAACGCTATAGGTAAATAGATACATTAGTTCCAGACGATAATACAGCTACGGCGGCCAAGTGTCTGTCCTATATATACTCCCTCGGTTTGCTGATTTTGCGGTTATCGAGTGTCTCTCTGTGTCGTGCATCCCAGCCTCTCTGACTTTGACATTGCCAGCGAGGCAGCGAGCTCAGCTTTATTTGCGCGACACGTTGTTCGGCTTGTACGTCTTCACACACCAGACCGTCTGGTTTATTATACTCTTACGGATATGCTGATACGCGAATCCACCTGGACGCTGGGCGAAGGTGCTATGTTCGCGAGGATGCTGGTAAAGATCAACTTGGGATCCCGTGAGTGATCTAAACTCCTGGTTTTGTTACAACCAATTTGAAGACAACAGCTGCCAAAATGGGTTCCATAGCTCTGGAAGAGTACGAGCTGATGAAGGACTCGAAATATCGAGTGTTAGTATCCACTTTGACTTAACATCCTATTTTTAGATCCAACAAGGAAGAAAGGGAATTACAGACAGTGCATTTGTAATTACTCTGTAGTTAATATATTTATTTACTTAAATATGAATAATTCTCTCAAGTGTCTATTATGCAAATTGACAATCATATTTTCCTTGTTGAATCTTATAATATCAATTTTTTTCTTACCTTTACAAAGATATTGTATCCACAGAAAATAGAACAACCGTCGAATTGAGATTGCCATCAATGTCTAATGCTAATTGACTGTAATTGTAGTTATGGCTTTTAAAATGATAATAATAGATTAACTACCTTTTTTTTTAATGACTAGCCATATTTTTAATGAAATGTTTATATTTTCATCAGTTTTCTCTTTGATATTGCTTATTGTTTTATTGAAAAACTATAAATTTAGAAACTTGACTTAATGACCCAGTTGCATGAGGGAAGATTTTTATATTTATTTTTTATGTCATCAGGCCATCACCAAAGTATCGATGTTTTTACATTGTCATGATAATTTAAAACATGTCTTTAAAAGAACAATAGAGATCATTCATATAGATAAACAATAGACAAATGATAAAGATAAACATGATATACCTTTTCTTGAGAAACTTTAGATAATCTTTAGAATTTATTTGTGATGCCTGTAAATGTACATGATTCATAGTTTGTTTAATGACAAATATTTCTTTACAGCTATGTGTCTGCTGTGGACAAGGCACTTAAGAGTTTTGAGTACACCAGCGAATGGGCAGATTTAATATCTGCACTGGGAAAGCTCAATAAAGTTCTCTTGAGTAATATGAAATTTCCAGTAATCCCCAGGAGAATTAAAATTTCAAAAAGGCTAGCTCAATGTATGCATCCAGCTTTGCCCTCGGGAGTACATCTCAAAGCTCTGGAAACTTATGACATTATATTTAAATGTATGGGCACAAATAGATTGAGCCATGAACTTTTCATTTATAGCGCAGGTATGCTTTTAGTCAAAGTATTTAACTTTCATTGATTTTAGTTTTCTTTATTTTTTTAGAATATGTACATACATAATATACTTTTAATCTATATCTCAAAGAAACTATTATCATTCAATCTAATTTTTATCATGAGTTTAATAATTGCAAAAATTTTATAAGACAACTCAATGTGAAATATGGAAGATTAATCTGACTAGTCTTTTATAAAACGTTTTATTCTGATATCTTCATTAGCCTTCAACATAATATATAATTTATTTGTCATTTTTATAATATTATTGTTCTATTTAAGAAATATATTATTTTCTATATAGGAAACCTCGAAAATTTATTCAATAAATAACAGTACTTGAGTTTTTTGTTTCACTGCTTATTTATTATGCTGTATAATGTAAAATGATATAAACTATCAGTTACTTTAAGCATTGATACATTTATGAACACATTGTAAATAATAATTTATAAATGTATAAGCTGTGTAAATGATAATTTAGAAAATGATATTGATTTAGACAAAAAATATATCTATACTCAATAATTATTTATTTAGTTGAATTAAATTTAACATCTTATATATTAATTGATGTGTAATATATTTTTAATTAAAGTATAATCAATTAAAATTATGTAAATAATTATTTTAAAGGACTCTTTCCATTACTTGGTAATGCAGCAATGAATGTTCGACCATTGCTGTTGACTGTGTATGAAACACATTTTGTTCCTCTTGGCGAAAGACTGAGACCGGGATTAAGTGGATTTTTGAGTGGTGTTCTTCCTGGGTTAGAAGAGGGTTCTGATCATTTTGATAGAACTAACTTATTGTTGGAAAAGGTGTGTGATGGAGTTGGTCCAGAACACTTTTATGCTTGTTTATGGGATTGTTTAGCTTCTAATTCTGGAATACGACTGCCAGCTATATCATTTGCTCTGACTCACTTTAACAAAAAGTTACCGATGGAAGATCAACTTTACATCATGGGGACAAATGTTGATATTATGGTAATATTTTTTTATTAATAAAATTACTAAACTTACTAAAAACTTACAAATTTTTTTTGATAAATATAATATGTCCATTTGATAGTATTTGGAATGAATATAACAAATATTAGTTTTGGTTTAATATTTTGTTCTATGTTATGCCATATTTGGGATCAATAAAAGTTTATGAGTAAGAATAGGTAGTAAAGATAAGAGCTGATTCACATTTTTATCAATAGAGCAGGAACACTTAATTTTTATCATTACCTCAAGTATTTATAATCAATGATATCTATACTTTTGTACTTTTAAGAAAAAAAAATTCGAAGTTTTATTTATTTTATAAAGCCAAATTTACTAACTAACAAATATTAAAAAACAATTTTTTTAATGTAACACAATTTGATGAGTCAAACAAGTATATTATTTTTGCATATAAAGAACTTTAATACAGTATTTAAAACTATTTAAATTTTTTTTATGTGAAATGTTCAATACACTACCTTTAATGTTTTGAACTACAATTACATTATTACAAAATTGAAATTATTACTAATAATGTCTTTTAATTTAACACTTTCTTTTTTTAAGTAAATACATTTTCGTTAAAGTAATGAAATAATTTGCAACCATGTATCTAGTTTTATCTAATTCACTGTGATATACTCTTATCATTACTTATTTATATACATTTTATTATCTGTATATTATTTATCAGAAATCTAATTATAAATTTTATTATTGTTAGGTAAAAACTATTATAATATTTAATACATACTTCAAAACTTTATAGAGATTGGGAAATAATTATTTACCAACAATTTAAGGTATAAAAAGTATTATCTTGATAAAAAGACTTCAGATATATATGATTTATCCATAATTGATTTTGTATGAACTATCGTGAAGCACTTTAAGTGATAAATGAAAATTCTAAGGATAGAATTTGATATATTACTCAAAAAATTTCTTTTGTTTTTCCTTTGAAATTTTAACATATTGTTATAAAGCAAATTTGTTAAAACAGGTCGCTGCATTATGCGCGGGAGTTCAAGACAGCTCGGTGCTCGTACAAAGGAGTGCTCTAGATTTATTGCTCGTGGGTTTTCCCGTACACAACAGTCAACTGGCAAGAAACGATATGGTAAATATACTTACCGCGGCTCTTACCACCATCTTGCGACGTGATATGAGTTTAAATAGGTAACGACGATATTTAAATACCCGCATGAATGACTATAATTGTTCACATATTTCAATGAGTTTCCGTTTTTTGTAGGAGATTATTTGCTTGGCTTTTGGGTACCGAAGTGAATACGTCCATTCTAAAAAAGAAGGTGGATCGCGCAGCTACTGAAAGCTCAGCTGCGTATTTCGATGTTTATTCCAAGGACATGCTAATAGAAGCAATTAAGTCGACTTTAAAAACTGTTTCCATCGAGAATCCTCAGGATTTAAAGCCATACAGAATTTTGATTTCATTACTCGATAAGCCCGACATTGGGCCTGTAATTCTCGATGATATTCTTTACGAAGTTTATAGGTACATAAAAATTAACGTTCCTAACAAATAGTGTATTCATAGAAGTTTTTCGAAAAACTAAACGTAAAAACTTTACAAGTTTCATAACACTGAGCTATAAGACAATTTTTCATTTACATACAAACGCAATTTCATTTAAGTTAATTAACTGCGGTGGTTCAGTTTTAAATTACAATTTCATTTTAGCATTAAAACGTTTATTGATTTTATGATGCATGATTCTTATTCCTGTCTCGTAATTATCATTCATTATATAATTTATATCTCATTCCTATTTTAAGCAATACTTTTTTTTTATTTCAGAACATTTTATAATGCCTGTGTGATATCGAACAAAAACTCAAAATCGAACGAAGTAGTAAAATCTGTAAATCTTTTGTTTTCAACCCTTGAACCTCAATATGTATGGATTCATTGCGGTTATTTATTTCAAAAAGCTTGTGAAAGAGATAGCAGTACTAAGTCCAGATATCGACGCAATGTACAAGAGCCTACAGTCAATCAAGTTGGAAGTGGGATGCCAGAACTTGGAGAAATTTGTTTACTTACAGAATTTTTACTTGAAACCGTGTCATTAGATGCTTTTATTGACACCCCATCCGAACACTTACCAAAGTAAGAAATTATTTTGTATATAATGATTGATAATTTTAAATTTTTTGCTTAAATTTGCCTTTTTATATTAATGAGAAGATTTTTTATTACGTTTGATACTGTACATTTATATAATCCTTTATACTGAGGCCTATAAATTTAATTTGGTTTAATAGTTATTTTAAATTATAAGTACAAACTTTTTTAACAAAATCAAAATATTTATTATTTTATTATTAAGATTAGATTTAAAAATAGGTCGTTTCCATATAATAAAGTATAATTCAACTGAGATTTTCGTTAAACATTAATGTAAGTTTGAATGTCATTTGATTTACCAGATCGACTGTTGCTAGTAGTTTTATTCTTAAACAATTTTTCATTTTCATTTTAATTTATTTTTTATATCAATTATCTGATTAGATATATTTACCAAATGCAATAATAAAATAAAATAAAGTAATAATATTTTTGTATGATTTTCTGTTGTATTTTAAGTCTTTTTCACGACATCATCGACAAATTGTCCAATCACATCGACTATCTCTCGCCCATAGAAATAACCAAAAGTTTGAAGTTGTGCGGTAAAATCTTATCGAAAGTACAGCCCGCCGTGACAGCAACTTCAAACTTGGATAAGACAGAAAATGAAATAAAACTAGATGGAAGTGTACAACCTGTAGAAAACGGTCTTGCTGCGATACCCTTGGAAAAAAGCCAATCTGATAGTAAATTGAATAAGCCTAATGCAACTGAATCTGTGAATAATTCTTTTTCAGATCGTAGTCCTAGGTAATTATTATTATTGTGCAGTAATTTAATTATTGTTTTTTTTTATTTTAATTAATGCGATTTACATTATTTTTTTCGTTTACAGTCCAAGAAGACGAGCGAATTCCAGCGGTGCACCTAAAAAGAATGACAAAAAAACGAAAAAGAAATCTAGCAAAAGCACGTCCAAGCTCTCCGATGCTTACACGATTCAGGCGGATGGAAGCAGTATCTCAGTAGTAATAAGCGAAGATGCCAAATCATCGAGTTCGATCAGTCGTAATAAGAGTTTAGAAGATTTAAAAAGTTCTGAATACCAAAGTTCTGGTTTAGGATTAAGTGTTGATTCGAAAAGTACAGAAATAAGAAATGAATCATCGGCAGGTTCGTTTAATTCGTTGTTAAGTCGTGGCCCATCACCTGCCCAGCAAATACAACACTCGATGTTGGAGAAGTGCCTGCGTCTCTATGAACAGTTTTACGTCAAACTTGTTGAGAGACGCGTTCTTGATCGTGAGCGAACCGTACCTGAGCTTTTCGATAGTCTAAAAATTTCGTCGAGTAAGGAGAGTTTTGAAGAACGTACGAGGCATTTAGAACGGTTGTTAAAATCGAAACTAGATCTTGAAGATTCAGGATTCTTTAACCAGGAACTTTCATCACCAGAACACAAACAATTAGGTAAACAATTATAACAATAGTTTGAATTATATTAATTTACATTCTAATTTTATAATATAAATATAAATATTCGTTTGAATTTTGTTAGACATCTTACATCTATACGTTGAATCAGTAGACCAGTCAGACTGGGAAGAAGTACTCAAAATCGCCTCTAGTTTACTTGTGGAGCTGTCTACTTTTCCAACGTACTTTTTATCTGGCAATGGCTTGCTCGAGGAAGAAGAACCCAGGGGTAAAGTTTCTTTACCCGAATGGTTAAAAGTTTTAATAGTATGCGGGTGTTGGTTGGGAAAACAACCATCTCTTCAACTTACAAGTATTGCTACTTTACTAGATTTGATTGCCTTATCAAAGGCTCACAGTGATTCGGCAAATCAAACGCACGGAGAAGGAGTGACAACAGTTGTGATTGTTCCACTGTTAAAACAGTGGCACGTATCGTACTTGAAGAATTACACTAATGTGTTTCAGGTAAAATAATCAAGTTTCCAAAATATATAAAAAAATTTTCATTGTTTATATCAAACAAATAATTATAAGAAATTAAATTGCAGTTTAAAATACTATATGATGGGTAAAAAATCGAAAGAGACATAAAATATTTAAGTGTTAAAATTTGAATAAAATTCTTAAAGTACCATATCTATTATTTAACGTTTTTTTTCATAATATTTTTTTACTACAATTTTTGTAAACGTTCATCCTTAATAATGAATAACTATTAAAAAATTATTATTATTATTTATTATCAAATAATATTTTTATTGTATATTATTATCATATTTTACAGATACTGGCATATTCATTATGGCATCATTTGGGTGAACTCCCTGTCCACAAGTATAGAATTCGTTGTGTTGAACTTTTGCATGAATTGCATCATGCATTACATGACTCTTGCGATGCAGTAGAGGATGTTATTGGTTCAGCATTAATGACTGAGAGTATGGAAAAGAAAATCGAAGCTTTTAATAGATTTACAACATTATGGCACCTCGGAAGAGATATCGAAACTAATCCTAGATTGAGAGGATGCTTAAGAGGTTTTGATAAGTATGTAAATTTTTTTAATATGCAGTTTTCCTACGCATAATTGACATATAATAATGTATTAGTTTAATTAAAATAAATATAACATTTACTTATGTATCTTTACGCAATAGTTTTATGTATAAATAGTAGTTGAATCAATCAACACTAATTATAAACGCAACATAAACATACTATCGTTTCAGGTCACTTTTGAAACTTCTGGACAATCTCCAACTACCCGACAATTCTCCATTAAAACTGCAATCACAATCTTGGCTCCTACACTGCCTTGTTCGCAATGATATCTCGCGGGTTGTCAATCCTGTTTTAACGATGCTTCTCGATCCATCCACCTGTCGTATGAGTGTCCTTCATGTCAGTATTCAACACAGTAACATAGTCCTCACAAAGAGCGATCCTACAGCTATACAAGAAAAATCTGAAAGTGCGCAAGACGAGGCAGAGGGTGCGGCTAATATTTACGCGATTAGTTCGGTCGATGGAAATGTGATATATCACGTGAGCAATGGACAGGAAGATCGTGGCAGTAGTGATGGAAAAAAGTGGCGGCGAGGTAATTACTTGATGGATAATTTTGCGGTCATTGTAAATATGCAACCATGCATGACTTGATACGCAGAAACGTATTCATTTATTTTTGCAGCTTTTTGTGTAGGTTTCTCTTATAAAAACCAATACCAAATAATTTTTAAAAACATATTTCAATTACAGTATTTAACATTTATTAAGAAAGTAAATAAAAATATTTAGTGTCATTTAACTATAAGAATGCGAAAAAAAATTAAAATTTTATTTATAAAAATAGAAATAAGAAATCTCTTATTACATCAGCATATGATTATTACATCACTAATAAATTTTCATTGTTATAAATTGTTAGATAATGACCGAAGGTCTACTTTTTTGCATGATTACTAAATTTTAAACCGATAATAATAGAAGCTATACATCTAAAAGTTACCACATATATAGCTTTAACAATTAACACATTTATAATTTTGTATTTCAAGGTGGTCGCAAGATAAAGTCGATTATCAATCCAGTAAAGGTAAAACGCATATTCGCGGTGACGACTTTGACCACCGACAATAAAGGTCATCAGTATGTAACCGAACGAAATCAGACTATGATGCGCGAACTTGAAGTACCACCTAGTATTGCTGGTAATCGACGAATATCGGTTTTCGTAAATCCTCTATCTTTGAACGGAAGTGAACATTCAACAGACTCTCTTACCGAAGATGACTCAATATTAACAAAAAAGAACAGTATAGGCAGTGGATCGAATGCAGCCGCGACAGAAGTATTGAAAAATGCAAGACGATTTAAGAAGCCTGAATTTAACAAAGGCTCGACTGGAAGTTTGGATGAAAGTTTATTTGAATCCGTCGACTCGACTACCGCAACAGTTATAACGAAAGATAAGAGTGAAAATGCAAAAAAATTAAATGGAGAAGTCGGATCTTCATCATTGGACTCAATTACAAATAGTTTAGCTTCGAGTAGTCCAGAAATTGTTGCTGCAAATAAAGCTCCACAGGTGAATTGAATTAATTCAAGTTTATAATCTAAAATATCCATACCCAGTCTTTATATAATCAAACTTCATTTAATATGTCTTTATACTCAGTTTTTTAAATATAACTAACTTGTTGTATTTATTACCAGTAAAATCATTGTCTTCTTTGAAACATTTCAATTACATCATTGAATAAAACATTTAATTTGTTAAGCTAATGCATCTTCTCTATTAATGTAACGATGACGAATACTTGAATGATTAGAATAATGAGATTTTAATATGACCTACGCCTTTAATTATGAAGCAATGCTTGTTAATTATTTAGCTCGTCAATTGAATACAGTTTAATAGCATTGGTGTTTCGATAAATGGAATAATGCAATATTACACCATTTCATTCTTAGAAATATAAAATTGTTATTATACACACTTATTTTACTTAGAAAAAAATCTAATTTAAAATTTCAAGTAATTTATATATCCCTCTGTAAGTAAGCTCTGCAGTAAAAAATTATAAATACGATGAAACTTACTTTTTTCTAAATCAAGTTAAAAAAGTAAAATCAAGTAAAGTTTTGTATCTCTGTTGAAAATTAACGTAAAACAACCAGTTAGGTAGCATTTTAAAGCTTATTATAATAGCTTTCAAATTCTTTTGGCTAATTGTCTTAATATTAGCATATTAAACGTTTTAATTTGCAAAAAATAAATTACAACGAAGAATTTTTAGATTATTTTATGCAATTTAATGCTATTTTTAAAAAAATGATCATCAAAAGGTGCACGGGAGTATAAAGGCACGTAAGCCATATATACTCGGTTTTTACTTTTACAATAGTTAGCAAGAAGCTTTTTTCTTTTTTGTTAAATAGGAATTTTATTTTGTTACAGAAATATATTGTTTGTTTGTTATAATATTTTAAATGTTTCTTTAGGTGAAATCGAAGAAAGATCTCGTCATAATGCCGAACAGCGCGAGAGAGATCGCGGGTACAATAATAAAGGGCAAATATCACAGCATGAACAGCGAATTCAATAATGCAAGTTACGAAGTCAACGATGCGGTTGGAAGTTTTGAGGCTACTACCGAAATACCAAGCTGGACGATGGGCGATGAGGAGGGTGACTTAGAAACTAGTACCACAGCTGAAGAGTACTTTAGTAACTCAAGTGGTATTAGCGTTGTTGAAGAGGTTCTAAACGATGTCGTTGATAGGGTAATCGAACTATGCGAAACTAATGAAATGAATAAAATTGTAAGTATATACTACTGTTAGAAAATTGTTAATATTATTGTAAATTTCATTTTAACAACTAAAATATTAGACTGTTACTGAAAGACTTGTTCTACATATTAATTTTTAAAAATAATATACACAAATTTTATAAACCGTAAAATGCAAAGTATTTGACATGTTTTAAATAATGCAATAGTAGAGAGCCGGAGATTTTTTACGTTTAAAGAAAACCATTGTCATGTATTCATCGAGTTTGTAATCTACAAATATTTTTGTTTCAGAACGAGGAGTCGATTCAATTAGATAGCGGAGGCATTAAACGCAATAGCACAGGAGGTGTAGGTGTACATAATTTACACTCTCATATGCTTCTCTATTGCGGTGTTTACGATTCGAATCGCAGTTTATACGCTTTGCGCATTTTGCGTAATGAGTTACTCACTAATGCTCGAATGTTTTTGTGTGCCGCGGCAACAACTGGTGTTGCTAATAATCCACGAAGTGCGCCACTATTGAATCTTCTTGCTCGTCATCGCAAGAGCGTTTTTGGTAGAAATTACCACGGCGATCTTGCTAATACCGAATTCGTCGCCGCCTATAGGAGTAGTATGTACCTAGAACTGCTGATCAGTGTGTGCCTTTACTTTGCGAGAAGTTATTATCCAAATCTTGGTCAAATGAGACTGACGCAAGAAGAGATTTCGGGTAATAGACAGGTGAGTTTAGAAAAATTTAAAAAAATAAATTAACTTATTTACTTGTTTAATTGAAACAATAAGGTGTTGAGCTTTACATTATTTTGTTACATAAAAATAAAAAAATGTTCTATTCTTCACATTTGTGTTTTATTTAAAGATGATGTATTAGTATTTTGTCTTAAATATACATGTAATAAATTATTTATACATTTTTATCTTAGGTTCAACTGGCGAGTAGTGAACTATTAACGCTTATATTTTCCGAATTAATACCTATTGTACGTGATTCTGGAAAAGGCTTTAGTTGCTATATAATAGATTTATTAACCAAGTGTAAGGTGCAAAAAGTTGCACTTCACTGCCTTGTCTCGAGTGTTCTTACAATGAAGAACGCGCAGAAGGACAGCGACGAGGTCTTTACTTTTACCGAGGAAATCTTGCAATTCAATGATCCGATTACAGAAAACGATGTCAATAAATGTAAATATAGAGCGAGCGACCACACAGAAGCCTTCCAAATGCAATTATTAAGGTAAAAGTTTTGTAATATCAACACCACTTTAATAGAGGTATATTAACATTTATACCGAATCTGTTGCAGATTATTATTAGCTTTAATAATGTTAGAGCATCAATGCGGAGCACAAAAGGGTGAAGAAGTTGGTCCAACACCATCGACTCCTACAAGTCCATCTAGAACTGCTCATAATTTATCGGGAAATACGTTGAAATATATTGCAGGAGCACAAATTACCCAACAGCCAATGTTTCTAGCCAGTATTTTAAGTGCTTTAAAATTGGTTAGTATTATATTTGTTTATATATTGAATATTTTGTTAAAATTTACTATTTATTGTTCAATCAAGGAGCATATGCGGCACTTACATCAATATTGGACGACTCTCGTCACATCTAGTCTGCCTTTCATGGGTTCGTCTTTGACGCAAATCGTGACATCGGTTATCCACCAACTTTGTTGTAACATCGAACAATTGGCATCTTACTACGTTACTGAAGAAACATTGACTTCTATCCATAAAAGCGAGGATATAAGTATGGTCGAGTGTTGTTTACCCGCAGACTACACCGTTACCCACTTAGAGGCCCTCACTTTTTTGTTACATTATTGCCTGCTCGATACTTCTCAACAAATAATCTTTTCGTTTAATCAGCCGAGTAGTGCTATTCAAACTGGAGTACCAGGTGCAAATCCTGGACAAATTTTTAATAACCTCATTCACGTATTCATGCCTACTCCTCTTACTTCAGTGAGTTCTATTTTTATGAATTTTCTTTGTAATAGACTAAATAATTATTTTTTATTATTTCAATCGTTTGGAATTTATTTAACAGGAACTTACTGGTACAAAAGATAAAAGCGCTACAAATGAACAGCTTCTTAATGCAAGAAGAATGGCTTTAAGTCATTTGCCTAGGATAATTGCTTCTTTGTCTGCATTGTGGCAAGCAGTTTTAGTGACTAAGGATAAGTAAGTTTTTTGTTTACTAATTAATTAAAGTTTAACTTTATTAGCAAGTTTGTTACAGTTGAATTTTGAAGTGAAAGATCAATTTAATTTTTTTCAACAAAATTAAATTGTTTTTTCATTTATTTCAAATAATTTCTAAAACCTTAAATAATATCGTTTTAAAGCACTTAACGATACTAATTAGTTTTAACAACTCTCATTGTTAAAATATATTTTGTCTAATGCGTTTTTTGTGTGTGTGTGTTTGTAGCGAGCAAGCAACTTGTGTTGTTGGTAGTCCTCGAATAGTAAAACATCAACTTTTAGAGCTTCTATCGCCCATTTCCTTTCATCATGGTGTGAATTTCCTAGCTGCAGTTGCTGTGGCTTGGCACGAAAGGCGGCAACCCTCCGTCAATTCAAAGAGGGTAAATGCTTTAGATTTATTTATATACATTTTTAAACTAAAGCAAAAAAATATTTAAAGCTAAATAAATTTGCATAATCATTAATATAACAATATAATGATTATCGAATAAAAATATTAGCACTCAAACAATTTTTTTATTTTTACATGAATTTAGATATTACCAGAGGCTTGCCCAAATCAGCAAGTACTTGTTCAGTTAGTAAGCGCTATTAGAGTAATGCCGATAGATACTTTAGTGCAAACAGTTCATCAAGTTATTAAAACTCCACCTCCAATAAATGGAGTAAAACAGGATTTTTCTTTAGAGGTGTCAGTTTTAGAACTGTTGTATATTTACATGCAAAGTAATACGTCTCAAACACTCGTCGAATCGTGGGCATCACTTTTAGGTTTATTGAAAGATGGACTTTCTTTGACTGCGCCCGCACAATTTCTGTTATTAGCCATTTTAAATGAATATGTGCAAAAATGTCCCCCCATGCAAGAGAAAAAGGACATCAGAGATTTGCAAGATATAACTGCTAAGGTATAATATTTATTTTTAATTAGAATTAAACTATAACTTATTGTAAAGCAATAGGAATTGACTTAATTTAATAATGATGAAAAAATATCGATAATTAAAATTTTTATCTGATTACCTTAATCAGCTAAATAATATTTATTAATCATATCATATAAGTTAATTAAGTATTCCTAATTGAAAAGTATTACTAATAGTTCAGTGATTTGATATATTATGTGCATTATTATCAATTCAAGAATTATTGTATTTAATTGTGTTAAAAGTGAAAATTTCAAAGATTATTTTTACTATAAATCTGTTTTCTGTGATAAATATTTCCTCATAAATCTTACAATACTGTTAATTCGTGTCATAATAAGCATGATACCAGCTTAAATGAATGATCGGTGATACTTAATTAACGAAACTTTGTGTTTCGCGATTACAGCTCGTCGAGTCATGTTCCCAAATCGCTGGAGCTTGCCTCGAACAAACTACTTGGCTGCGAAGAAACTTGGCTGTGCGCGAAGATGTTTTAGACGTATCGGAAACAACCTCTGAAGGTAAAGAAGGAAAACCTGGCACTGGTGCGTATAACAACTCGTAAACTTTATTTTAAAACATAAAATGCATTCATCAGAATTGTAAAAATGTATATTCTGATTTTTTCAGTTACACCTGGCACTCCGCCAAATTCAGCTTACAGCGTACAAGCGCAAGCTGTATTAGCGGAAATTTTGGCGCCTTTGCTCGATGTCAGCTACGGTTCTCAAGAAAAAGAACGTGTCGCTACTTTATTGACCAATCTCATGTATAATGTTACTCCATATTTAAAAAATCATACGTAAGTTTGATTAAATTTTATTAACGATAATTATAAAATGAAAGTTAGTTTATGTTTCATGAATGTAAATTACAATAACTCAATGCTTACTATATATTAATATGCACAAGATGTCCAAAAAGTAAATACACTTTTAGAATTTTCTCAGGTTAAAATACACATTGGGACGTTTTTTAGGTGTTTCATTACTTTTTGGACACCCTGCATAATACACACTTTAGTTCTAAAATATATTAAATGTGGAATGTAAAATTTACTAACTGTTATTTTACAGAACGAAAAATATTGCTTCTTTCACTGCCTGTTCGCAACTTCTTAGTTCACTTTCTGGATATCCCTACACTCGAAAAGCGTGGCGGAAAGATGTTTTGGATTTGCTATTAGACCCAGCTTTCTTCCAAATGACATCCGCTTGTTTACCTTACTGGAGAACAATAATTGACAACTTGATGACGCATGACAATACAACTTTCCGAGATTTGTTGAGTAAGTAAATTAATTAAATTAAAAACTCATACCAGTGTAAAAAGGTATTATGTAAGAAATATTATTGAATATGGAATTATTTATGTTTTTAGCAAAAGTATCGATAGCTCAAAGCAGCAGCATAAGTATTTTCTCTTCAAAAGAACAGGAATATGAACAAAGAGCACAACTCTTGAAGAGACTGGCCTTTGTTATTCTGTGTAGTGAAATGGACCAATATCACAAATACATGCCAGAAATTCAAGGTAAAATAATATTTCCTATTATCAATGCATCCAAAAATAAAACTATTTTTAAATTTTGTATGTACTTAAATGTATATTATTTGAAATGTTTTTTCTTTTAATTACAATTAATTACCCAATTGCAAAATATTTTGTTGCAGCAACGTGTCTAATATTTAAGATTTTTAATTTAATTATAAATTTAATATTTTTCAACAGAACGACTTGCTGATAGTCTTCGGTTACCTCAGGTGATACCCTCAATTCAAGCGCAAGTATTTCTTTGTTTCCGTGTTTTACTATTGCGCGTTTCACCTCAACATGCGACATCTTTATGGCCGGTAATAGTCAGCGAATTGGTTCAAGTATTTTTGCACATAGAGCAAGAATTAAGTACTGATACTGAGGAGTTCAGGTACGAATATTAACTAGGAATGCTAATGCTCACAAATCTTTCGCTTAATTTGCATAATATTGTAAACAATTCTTTAACCTGCTTATCTAAAGGAAAAAATGTACTTATGTCAAAAATTATCGGATTCTGAATATCAACTGGATATGTTTTTGTTATAGTTTTTTGTGCTATTACCTAACAATATTTTCATCTTTTATGGTTATTTTCTGTGAACTAACAACGACTGCCAAATTCTTGTTTAATTCTTGCAAAAGTGTGGCATATGAAAATATAATTATTATTAAATAACACACTTTTGCACTATTATCCTTCTCTTTCCTTTACTAATAACCAACAACAAAGCACACATCTTCTTCTGTGAGAACACTATTAATCGGTGTTTTAAAAAATGTTTTTAGATGCACCATTAATAACACTTAGTATTATATATATATAGATATTTATAGTTATAGACTGTGATAAATGAATGTTTGTAAAAAAATACATATAAATATATTGTTTTTAAAACATTTATCTCATTAATATGTATATAATCAGTCAGTATTAAAAAAGGATATAAATGAAAATAAATTAATAAATTAGTTTATTTAGTTCAGTATACACTAATTATTTTGTAGAGATAAATCACAATTATGAAACGAAAAATAGAAATTCAATGAAATTCTCAAATCACGTAGAAACGCATTATTTTGAACAATTAAAACATAATTTCATATCCATATTAGTCCCACTAACAAACAACAGATCCTAATGTGATGTTTTTTCGCTCTGTTTTGGCATCTTCGATTTGATGGGATTATTGGTGCCATCATGATATGGTTGATTGGTGTTGGGATGGCAGTCGTCAGAGCAGGTAATTCATCAAAATTGTTTCACTAAATATGTCTTGGTCATTTTAAGGGCAAGAAAACATTTACTCCAAACTATTTGTTTTACATTCATGTATTTAATGTTAAAATAATTTATAGATCTTACAAGCCTAGAGCATTAATGTAGCGTGTGCATTAAAAAATAAAACAAATTATAACGATAAAGAGATCTATAATAGCGGAGTAAGTAGTTTCTTAATCATTATGTACGATATTGAATTCGTAAAACATGTAACTATTGTGTCCTGTTTATGATCAAACATTGTGTTAAACTTTGTATAAAATCGTTGCAGTCTTTTAGTAAGAGCTTCGCCACTATATGAAATTAATTACAAGTATGCGTTTTGCGAAAATCTATGTAGAGCTGCGAATAAAGGCAACGTAATGTTTAATTTCACAGTTCGCACATTAAACTACTGTCAGCATTGGATTCTTCGTGGGCTGTGAACGCGAGCAACGGACTTCAGGCGCATGGTCATCCACATTGGTTACATTTGCAATTAGCCGCTGCGAAACTTGTGGATTTAGCGCTATTGCTACCAGCGCATCGACTCCCGCAATTTCAAATGTAAGCCTATTTTATATTTTCACTGAAAATAATTTTTTAATTACTTGATACCTTAAACTATGAAAACTGTCTTTAATCAAGAACTTAAATCATTTGTGTCTGAATCTTAAACAATTTATCTAAATCTATCTTTGTATACATTGCATTAGAATTTGTTTATTATTTAATAAATTTTGTATACAAAATATATTTTATTCTATATTAATATATCTCATTTATATTTTTAAAAAATGCCAAGCAAAATTCAGAAAATAATTATTTCCTTTTCTTTTATTCTAGGTACCGATGGGCATTTGTTGGTGATGCCGCATCAGGCAGTACAGAAAATAACAATTTGAGTTCAGACTTTGTGCCGCATATTACGAGGATAGCGAAACTTATGGATAGTAAAGTACGTATTTTATCTTAACATATTTATATTTTATATAACTTTTCAATAATCACATAATTCTTTATGTTCTATAATTCATTTAATTCAAAATTATTTTTAAAACATTTTATAAAAATTGAGAGATAAATATAAATACTTTATTTTAAGGAAATAAAAAGTTAAAAATGTAAAAGTCGATAAAAACTAAACATTTAATATCTATTCGATATATTTTTTTCTTGTGCTTGTTAAAAATTATTTGGTGTCTCTTTAAATTAATCAATAGGTATATAGATAATAGTATTTACTAAATTAAAATTTAGCGAGCAACATTTACGTATTATCGTAGTCCACTACATATACTGGGGTTTTATAAAAATCTTAATATAACAACTAAATTTTTATAGTTCGAATACTTCAAAAACTTATATTTTATTAATAACATTAAATTAACTGATTTGATGTACACACACCGTTAATTGAATCTTTGAATTTCCGGAAATGCCTATTTATTCGCGCCATCGTCCGCCGCGTATTAACAGCACTGCTAACCTCAGTTGTCACGCGACGGACGATGGCGCGAATAAATAGGCGTTTCCGGAAATTCAAAGTTTCAATTAACGGTGTGTGTACGTGTACATGCGCGTACATGCGTATGCGTGGTGATAAAGTTTCAAATCTTACATTTCGCGCTTTATCAACGATTTCATGAATATCTAAGTTGAGTACTATGTAACCTTACATTTTTCCACTTAACTTTCACTCAATATCAGCATAACAGCTTATTCATATAGAAATTAGTAAAAGAAAAAAACATTTAATAAAGAGTAACAAGAAAAATGTGATATAAGCTATAATTATCTATAATTATACAATTATAATTAAGATTCAATTTTAATATAATTGAGTAAGTAGGTTTGACATATACCGAATAAAAATATGTACAGTATATAATTTTATTTCAAGATATAAAAAATGTATGAGTATATTGACAAAAACATCTTGAGAACCACTAATGTTTTACAAGTTAAGATATAAGATATAAAAAATATGTTATAAAAAAATGATATCACAATCGCATTGTTTGTATGAAATACTAATGAAAGGGTTCTATTGAACAAAACGATTCAATCATCATATAGCTTGCATCAGGGTTGAAGAATTTTTACTGGTTACCCGCACATAAGAATTAACGATATGCACGTATATGTCAGTAAAGTAAATAATCATTGTCAGGTTGACACTGCTCCGGTAGTACGCACTGTTTTGCTCGTAAATCGTAAACATAATCCTCGCGACATTCGCATCCGCTTGTACAGGGTGTATAACAATCAACGATGTTGGGCTCTGCACAGGTGAATTGGCACAGGCAATGTGTCCATACCGAACGATCGTCACACCGGTGAAACTTACGGGATTCGAGAAATTCGAGTTCATCGTAGTCGTATCCAGGAATTCGATGTTTTGTGTATCGGTATATTCGTTCCGTTGGTGACCATTTCTCCTGCTGATCATACCACATTCAGTTTCATAAAATATCGAATTTAATTTATTTTGGAAAATTATCAGATGACTTTTGCTATAATGTAGGGGGTGATTGACACACTAGGTGATCAATTTGTGAAATATAGTTTTTATTTCAAGATCACGTTGAAAATATTATTACGAATTAAAAAATATACTCAGAGTATAAATTATCACGATAACGTTCAATTAAAATATCGTCAATAAAATTTGTAGCCCCAAAATATTTGAATAAACATTTAGAGTTCAAACGAGAGAAAAGGGAAATCTTGATATTATAATGAAAGTAACGAAAAGCCTCTAACCGCATCATTATCCTCTGGGACGTCGTTAATTCTTTCGGCGGGTAGTTCCCTGCTGTTTGCATCGATATGTCGATTTTGATTTTCTACGTCATCCGGTCCACTCGCGATATAAAAATCGTCCTGTTGATCAACCGGATATGGTTTTTCCGGGAGATCCTTGTAATAATCGAAATCGTTGTAGTCCGAGTCATCGGTGTAATCTGTAAGAGTGAAACGATATTATAAGCGTCTACCTATTAAATTGCCTTTGACCTCACACGCGATGCTTGTAATTAATATCAACTGTCTCGAATTAAGTTCACTTTATGGCCCCGGCGGCTCGTTCCGTTTGTATACGAGGAAGTATCGTTCATTATACCGAGACGGTGTACCATCAAGAATCATCAAGCACGCTTCATATACCTGCTTACTTATGCAAATATGCGAGGGTGGATATTTTTTTTCTAATCTTGCCTTAATGCAATTTTCTCATTTAGCTTAATTGTTTTAATTAGTTTGTTTGCGATATGTTATTTGACGTACAATATTAATTACAGCATTAAAATAATAATTTAATTAAAACATAATTGATAAAAACAACGATTTAAAATTTTGAAATGGGTCAAACTATCTTTATACATTTTCAATTCTTTTTTCAGACAAGGATTAATTTATTTATTTAAATCAGTACCAATTATATAGTAGTATATTTTAATAAGTACTCTTTTATTTTAAAAATATTGGTTAAAAAATATAAATTACATTTGTTGGTATGTATTCTATATACTTATGTTTTACAGTTGCTTTGGTCTAACAACTATCTATCGTAAAAATTATTAAACTAAATTTTCATGAGCAATCAATAAAATAAATCTTCATGTTAAATTACTTTGCGCTGGTAAAACATTGGCTTTCATATTGTAAATTGAAGTTTATTCGAGTCATCCGACAAAAAGATGGAGAACGTCAGTTTTAGTCAGCGCTAATTGCGTAGTTCGCAACCTAAAAATGTTTTGGTTTACGCTGCATTTCGTATACAACTGATATTATAGCTCTAACCATTTTTTCAAAACTGCATTCTCAAACTTAAGATTTAGGTACGATGATTGTGAGAAAATTTTAAATTTGACTAATTTTATAGTAAATATAAAATATAAAAATGATGATATCTGGAATTTATCCCTGCACTACTACAAAATGTATATATCATTTATCTCTTTTTATTATTGAAACTTCGGGGTATACATTTTAATCAAATGATTTTAAATTGTTACAAAAGTGATTACACGTACACTTAATTGCATGAAGCAGTTCATTGTCATTTCAGAAGCACAGAACAAATAAATTTGGTTAATTTTTTTTTAAAAAATAGCTCACTTATGTTATAAAGGTGTTAGTGCCAAATTTTGTTTACCTTTACTAAACGTATATAGTTATTTATTATTAACGTCTATAAAATTAAATGTTGCTCGTATAAATAATTATTTCTTTTTTTCATACTGTGTCAAGGTTATAAATCTTTATTTAAGCTTAGCTCTTATTCTTCGTTATTTTCTTAAAGTAAAAGCTATGTGTGTATGCGTGTGCATGCGCATGAGTGTATACGCATCTTTCACTTAAAAATATGACAGTTATATATATATATACAACTTATGAAAAAATAAAAATTGTGTATTTTTTTACTATAAATATATCTTATATGACGTAGTCCCAAATCTGAAAATGTGAGTGTTTCAAAAAAAAAGTTTAAAAAAAAGTTACAGGTGTCGTAAGTACTAATTTTGCTAAAACAGGTAAATGTCATACTTCTGGTTCAAATTAATATTTTTACACATTCAATAAATAAAGAAAGCATATTATCAAGACAAAGAAAATAAGCGGTTTCAGGTTTTAGAAAACGAAATAGAAAGAAATGCGATGATTTTAAAAGTAACGAAAAAAAACAATAAATTTGCACTTTATATTTGACTAAGTAAAACTGTATTTTGCAATTATTTGTCAAAAGCATCGAACCAGAAACGTTCAGAATTTTTTTGGAAATAAATTGTTTTAACAGTATTTTAAAATCTAAGAAACGTTTAGCGGGCCTAAATTTGGATTTTGTGATTTAAAACTTGGCAAAACTAATTTTTTTTAATGTAATTCAAGTAAAAAATTCTTTGAAAAAAAAACTTCAAGTGCGCGTGATTTTGTCGAAAAGTAATAAACCTACTCATACATACACAGACACCCACACATACATACATTTATAAACTGTCATATTTTAAAATAAATGGTTTATGCGTTACGTTTGTTTGACTTTGCTTTAAGTTAAGCTATTTAATACTCATCCGTGCTTACTTTATAATTCAATGGCAGGCTGGTCGTATAAATTAATCATAC
Source organism: Theocolax elegans (assembly GCA_026168455.1). Taxonomy (NCBI): domain Eukaryota; kingdom Metazoa; phylum Arthropoda; class Insecta; order Hymenoptera; family Cerocephalidae; genus Theocolax; species Theocolax elegans. Next base: position 85,793,639 of record CM047425.1, on the reverse strand, counting down.
TATATTGATGAATGAACATTTCTTTTATTTATCTATTAACTGTATTTTGCACCTTATAATTTATAAAACGATAACGTTTGTAATTAATTATTACTATGTTGTTAATCAGTTAAATACTTAAATAAATCACTTATTTATTTTTCAATTAAAGACGTTCATTTAAAAATTAACATTTCAATTACCTTTTTCATCTATTTATTATTAATTAAAAGGAATTGTTAAATTATAATTAATTTTTGTTTATAAAATAATACAAGTAAATTATTTAGATGACAAAAAAAGGTTTAATTACTTACTATCGTAAGTATTTTAATGTACAATACAACTTTTGAATCATGCCCTTAAATATTAGAAAAATAAAATTTTGACTAGCTCGTATTTAAGTGAACTTATAATCTATTCCCGAAGTAAATGATCAATGATTCGCAGTTTGATTGTATACTACCACCGTCAAGTGTCAATTAACAATTACACTGTAAAAAATATTTTAATAAAGTATTTTATAAGGAAGAAGGTTAAAATAATTTAAATAATTAAAAACAATTGTAATACGTACTATTTACAAAATTGTTTTGACCTTTAATCGAAGTTTTCAATAAAAGTCCGTGGATTTTCTTTATAGTATCACTTAATATTGGCGACACAATAGTCGATTGTTAATTTTACGTTTTCTGAACAATAAAAAAAAATAATACTCCCTAAGTAAACCTTTCTTTATTCGTATAAGAAAATACTGTACTTTTTTTTTATTAGCGTAGTATGTACGTACATACAAATGTCAAAAGTGAAAAAGATTATATATTAAATCTAAAGATGATCGGTTTAAAATTCGTAAAATGAATCATTTTATAGATTAGAATAGTAAATAAAATAAATAAACCGTTGATAATACTCACGTGCAAGAGTTAAAAATTGAAGATACAAAAGTAGGTAAATCGTCGTGGTTACGATAGCCGATGATCTAGCCATGACGCCGGCCAACCGTCCACTACTCGAGATCGGCGAGTAGACTTTATTACCGGCAACTCCACGAGACGTATTATACCTTATCCGCAAATTCAATTTTGTCTAATGCGCGACGCGTGCCGCATCGGAGAAAACGCGCTACCAACCATACTTTCGTAGGAGGCCCGTAATTAGAACCGATGCTTTTCGAGACTCTCCTCCTTCCTCTTGTCGACTACGACGACGACGACGACGACGACGATGATGATAATGGTTTCTCACGTCTCGATAGCTCTACAACTTGTACACTCTATCGCTGTGTTTCTCCATGTGGGTTATTGTACTCTGTAGACTAGATGCGGGTGATAACCAGCCTTTTTTCACGAGAATAATAATCAGACGGCTACAAGCTTTGTTCATTAACTGCTTTTCAAATGCAAAATATTACACGTACACATTGAACGTTCTGAATGCTTATACAAGAATTATTCAATTTCGGGTCATGGTTAATAAGCGCTCCTAGGGCATAAAAAAAACTTCTTTGTAATTCAGTGCACCGTATTTTCAAACTTACATTTAACAATGCCTATCATTATAATTGAATAGTAACATCTGTATACACTCGAACTATGATAATTATTGTGATTAGGCCTCCCAAATTGAATCAAAATCAGTATATGTACTTAATTAGTGATACTCAATATTTCATACTCAAGTGGCTTTCCTGGTGTACAGAAAACCTATAAACTAGAAAATAAAATTTAAAAAATCTTTAACTTTATAAGTAAATAATATAATTTAATTAATGAAACACTAACAAAATCAGTTGTTCAAAAGAATTTTTTGTCAAATATTCGTTTATCATGAAACTTTCATTGTTTAGATAAATAAAAAGATATTTAACGTTAATTGCATTATTATTATGTTTATATTTAAAGATATATTGATTCGACTAATTTATATCTAAATTAATTAGGCAAGACTCTGAAAACCCTGAAAATATATAAAATAATTGTTTCAAGTTTATTACATCTACTAGTATAATTAGCTTAACATATTCAAAGACACGTTGAAAAATGTCATCAATATCCAGAGTATTAACAAATTTGTGCAATTTAAGAGTCTACGATTAGATTAGCAATATATAAATAGCACCGATGGTTATTTAGGAATAATATATACATATATATAATTTATGTACGTTTCGAGAAAAATATAATAAATAAAAAATTATAATCATTGGTAATTTAATTAAATGTTAAAATCACCAGTAAGATTTTCTGCAAAATACTAATTTTATAAATATTTATATACTATAAAGTAAATTTAGGGACGAAACTTTAAACGGTCATATTTAAAAGATCTTGTCGAAAACATAAGTACGGAGATAAATGTATGTAATTGCTGATTTTTGGTCAAATTATTATTATAACCACGTATTGAATTGGTAAAAATATCTGTAACGTTTATATTATAGTTATTGCAGTATCGAAAAGATTATATTTTTTGTATTATTATATAGCTACCATGATTGTAATAACATTTTTTCTCGTTTCATGTGCAAGTGTAACATTTTTTATTTTCTCTATGACTGATTGACATATTTTTTTACTCGTAAATGACAGCCTATACTTTATTGCGGTAATATTATTTATAAATTATCTATATTTTATATACTATTAGAATCTGATTATAAATAATAATGAATGAGTGCAGAAATTTGATCTCCCTATACTACGTGAGATACTTACTTCAAAATAGAAAACGTGAATCGACGTAAATCCAAACATACAAATTAAAATTGGTTTTGAATTATACTTGAAAAAAAACTATTTCTCCAATTTATTCAAATAAACGTAAAAATATTTTATTTAGCTGACTTTAAATTTTGGTACAATGTGGGACAAATGAGGAGTAAATAGTGGAGAAGCGCAAACTTTACTAAACACCTGACGAAGAGAAGAAGCATTTTCCCCGGTGTGTCAAAAAGTTTTGCGCTATCTTGCAAGTTATAAATAACATATGTATGTACTGGTGGAGGCTCTCCCCGTATATCTGGACCTCGTCCAAATATTCCGATTCTCTGTACCGGACTAATCAGTATGGCTGATTTGTGTTAAATCTTAATTTTTTGTTTCTCCTTTTTCTTTTACATATATACGTATTTATTATATTCTCTCAAAAATGACGTCTACCTTTAGCTATGCATGTAATCGTTAACAAAATATATACTTAGGTAAATGTTTAGCATCGCGACTCTATATATGGAACTTGAGCAACAAACATGTACTTTTTTATCGATGTGTATTTTTGTATAAACAAAAAAATATGGTGTTTATACATCATATTCGTAACTGAATAACATCTATTAAAATGTTTTTAGTTTCTATTTGTGTAATTTCTTAAATACATAAATGTATTATCTCTCACTTTTATCTTATAACGTACGTAAATAAATAAGTAAATTACCAGCTTTTATAATCTTTATTAATTGTTACAAATAAATAATTTCGTTTCAGTTTAAAGAGGGTGAGTCGCCATCCCGTCTACCCCCTGGTGAATTGCTGCTAACATCGAGTAACATTCGATCCTTACAAGATCTACATCATTTCTTTGCCGCTCTGAGTCGCAGATCCGAGGAATCACAAGCTCAATTGAATGTCGCCCAGCTTGAATCGGTGATCGAACAGGACTTCCTTGAGAAGATGCCAACGGTACCCGCAAGATAGTGGGACAAAGGTGCCGCTGCCGTTGTCGTAGCGCCTGGACTGGCCTTTGTTTAAACGCATTTTACGCGAGCCTTTTGGAATACTCGTTTATACGCTTTACACGCGTCACGATTTTACTTTATCAAATTGCGTCCTCTTTCTTTTTCAACTATGATATTATCGAGCGAATTAATTTTTATTAAAATACCGTTTAATTGATTATCGTAAACTATCTAAGTTTGCTTTTAGGTGAGTTAACATTGGCATAACCCAATTTTTATAACAATAAAATCATTCGTTACTAATTTCAAGATCTTTTTTTCGTTTTTGTAAATATAGTGAGTATGAATTAAAAAAGTAATTATCATTACTGTAAAAATTAATAAATCATCAATTATTTACATTACGTCAAAATTGTTTGTTGAAAAATGTTCTGATACATAACAAGGGGCGTGATGGTAACCGAAAATTATATAGATATTTCGAATGATTGTTAATGTTTATGCGAATCTTTAAGCTACGTTCATCAAATTATATAATAACCATATTGTTTAATCAATAGTACAGATTTATTTTTTATGATATTTAGCATAATCATTACTTTTTGGTTACATAATAAATATCAAACAAAACGGTGTAGCGAATTTGAAAATTAATGTAACTACAAGCTCAAATTGTTATTATTTTTAAAAAATGAACTTTATTTTTAGGATCATCCGAAACTGACAAATCGAATATTTCGCTTTCGTATTATTATTCTTTTTTATAATTTGAATTCTTCCACCAGAGAATGTAATTTCAAGTCTATATGTCTATACATAAAAAGTATCTCCTGATTAGGTACTTAGTTTATAAAAAGATTTTTAATCGTTTGTACAAAAACATAAAAATGCTAAAAAAAATAACATTTTTATATCTGATTTACGACGAATTATAAATATAATATAATCATTAAAAAGATTTTTAATAATTGTAACCGAAACTATCTTAAAAATGCTTAGGCATTAAAAAGTCGTTATCTTTTTCATGTATTTGAAATGCAAATTGTTTTAGATGATTAATGAGTAAATTAAACGAGTATTCCATGAGATGAATTCTAGTTTTAATACTGCTAAGCGTATCAGTTTATTTTAAAGACTGATGAGAGCTTGTGAGGAAAATCGGTTTATAACATTTATGTACATATGTCCACTGTAAAAGACTACTTAGATTTGATTCTTCCGCGGACTAAATTCAGTCGAAGCTTAACTTTTAAACGAATTTTTATAACGGTCTAAGCTTGCGTTAAATATTAATGGAGTATGGTACCCGTAAAAGCGAAATACGTAGATCGTTAATTAAAAACAATATTAATTTAGATTTAATTTTGCATTTGCATTGAAATTAAGAGACTTCTGGAGACGCGAGCTTAAATATCGCATAATACTAGCGTACTGAAATTTTTAATTCTGACTGGCGGAACTAAATGAATAAAGAAAATAAAAATGTTATAATACAATCATTTAAAGGGAAAAATATTATGATACACTTATATTCTACATGATATGTAAGCGTTATTTTAAAATCTGTTTTTATTGATACAAAATGATGATTGAGATAAAAAATTATGTTTAAATGAATTAATAAATATTAATAATTAATATTTATATTGCACTGTACAATAATGTGTAACTATAATGTTTTTTTTTGTAAATATTACAATGCACAATGTATAATAATTTCTCTTATCGACCATCCATTATGATAAATTTTTATTACAAATAAGTTAAGTCATGTATTGAATCTGCATTTCATTTTTTATAAAATTCGTTGTAAGTTGCACTTCGACTGCATTCACGTATGTAAAGAATTATTATTATTTCCATTCATTGTAGATTAATTCGTGTGATGTAAATTCAATGAAAATTTCATTTAAGCGGATGTTAACGCACTGTAAAAATGTTTTAATGCTATAAAGTTTACGCACGTTTTTTAATTACAATTTGAAAATAAATTGTTATCAATAAACGCTTCTATTGATATGATATGCTGAAATTTTCGTTGAATTTAATGAATGGTCAATGTAAAATGAATTACTTGGAAGCATAAGTTATACGTAATAATAACGTAGAGCATGTAATGTGTTAACAAATTTATCATTCATTATTAGTTCAATTTTTTGATTGTCTCCTCATTCGGTTGTGAATAAGTGTGAAAGTGCAAAACTTGCCTATGGCATTAGATCACGATAATGAATGACAGAAAACAAAAAAAATATACATATATGAGTTTAAACGTAAAGTACGGAACGATACAAAAAATATACAATAATAGTTGACTCAAAGTACTTTTATATATATACTTTTCACTTTGGCGGGTGTGCACGATAATAATTTGCTACCACTTCGTAATATGCTAATGAGAACTTGCCGCAAAATTTGGCTTAAAAGATAAAGAAAAGAAATAAAAATATATTTTAAACATAAGATAGATCATTACAAAGTACAGTATACAAAGACGGTATAATGTATCCTCATTTATTAAGAAAAAAAAACATGTATAAATTTAACGATCACGCATTTGTCCATCTTTTAGGGGACTGCAATGTAAACTATTTTTGTACTCACATAAAATCGAAGTAAAGGTTCTTAAATTAATTCAATTATGGCATCATAAATATTATATAACAATTTTAATTCACATACGGAATAAACATCATCAAATAAAAGAATTGTATTCTTTCTTTACCAGTCATACATAATTTTATTCAACTACTTTACTTTTATCTTATCAAAACCAATTTGTGAATTACACTACAGCAATAGATAATAGAGTATCAAACATTCAAACTCCATTTATATCGTCAATATTGTACGAAACTCACATCTTAAGGTATCTTTTTATCCACTTTATAAGAAAAGCATAAATTATTACACCACATAAGTCTTATAAACTTTTATGATTAAACATCGAAATAAGTACAATCAATTTTTTTAGTTAATTTTCTATTTTCTTCAAATTAATTAAAACAAAAAATTAAGGTAAAAGAAATTTATGTTGTATTTGAATTTTTAAATACGATATACTTCAAATATCATTATAAAAATGTGAACATGATTATATTAGTACAATAAAATTATATGTATAATTAAACATTTTTATAATTAGACAATTGATTATATTGTATTATAATAATTGGTATTTCTGGTTAACATATTATAATGAAATATAACAACACAGTTTTCGTTATTATGAACTTGATCTTTTCTATTTGAAAATTAACAACAATTATAACAGAAAATTCCAAACAAATGAAAAATTGAAAATTCGATAACAATCTCTCTAAGATTACCTTAAGAGGGAGTTAAAAAAAATTTGTACAAAAACTCGAATAAACACTAGCCTTATTTATATTATGTTCTCTGATAAAGCACACACTGATACTCACAAGTCACCAATTCACGCAGCACTTTTATTAGTTTTCTTGCGTAAGTCTAAGGCGACGCTCTCCGGGCTATCGCAATAAGTGTTTATAATTCCACTTTTGTCATGCATTTGCGCGTGTTGCTCAAGTTCATACTTGGACAAAAAGGCAAGATTACACACAAAGCACATATGGTTTTTAGCGAGTTGATGGAAGCTCACATGATTTTCATAACAACGTTGCTGCATAAAATCTTTACCGCACATTTTGCACACATACCTAAGTTTGTGGAACTTGTGTTTGTCACGAAGGTGTACCATAAGAATAGAATGTTCATTAAACGCAATTGGACAATAGCGACACTTGTAGCTTCGTATTATAGTTTTATTTTTATCTTTTGTGTGAGATCTTGTTGACATTCTTAATGTCTGTTTCATACTTTCATTTACTACCTGCACTTTAGGTTTAGGTCTTCTACAATTTTTATTTTCTTTCTTAGGAGGTGATTTGCGGGGTACATAACAGTCTTGTTCCTCTGTGGTTGTATGTCCCATCGAATAGCATTCACAATCTTCACACTTAATTTCACTATTAGGCTTCTGTTTATGGTCTTGCAGGACTTCTGCAGGAGGAGGCGGCATTGGAGGCGGTTGCACTAATTCTGGTGCTGGAGGTAGTGATGGTGGTGGTACAGGTGGTGGTGGTACAGGTGGTGGTGGTACAGGCGGTGGTGGTACAGGTGGAGGGGGACACTCCTGTGGTGCCTTGGAAGGAACATAAGCAAACTTGTTTCCAACATTTTCATATAGTTGAACACTACTTTGGAAATTTGAGGTTTCTTGCTTTGTTCTGTATTCACAGTCATGGCACATGTATGTTTTACCAGGTGGTGGTGGGTGACTCTAAATCAATGACAATTTTAATACATTACTTTAATATTAATAAAAAAAAGTGGGTGGTAAACGTACTAATATTCTACTGTTTTTGTAATTAATATTGAACAAATGTTTTAGTTTTACGTACATACTATTTTAAATATATTTATTAATTAGTCAAATTATTTACCTTAGATCTAACAACACCTGCACATGATTTTCTACAAAAGTCACAATAGTAAATACTCTGCCAAGTAACAGCCATCATGTGTAATTGAAACTTTTCTTCCAAGTTTAAATCCTAGAAAAAAATGTATAATGAATAGCATAAAGAATGTACATTTACAATTACTTTATATACACCATAATTTAAAATTTGTATTAAAATGTAGCAAACCTTATCACAAACATCGCAACCCATTCTATAAACATTAATATGTGTCATAAGGTGCTCTAATAATCTATGTTCATTACAGAAAACAATATCGCATTCATAGCAAGTGACTCTATCTATTTCCACAATGTTTTGTTGATGGTTAGGTAAGCAAGGAGATCTACTCCTATATCCATCGTTGTCCATAAAGTAACTTTCTAAGTAAAATGGGGTTTGCACTATATCTTCATTATTAATGGCTACAACCTCACCCGAGGCAGTAACGAAACAGCATTCATCAAAATTATTATTAGCAAGTTCTAAATCTGAGTCCTCTGACAAATCTTCCTGGGACAATAGTGGATCCTCAATATCAAATAGTAATTCTATGGATTCTGGCTTAATCACTATAGTCTCTGTGTCGCCTGACACTATTGCAGGCTCATCGTCATTCATTCTGAATTTCTCTGGAAAAATTATAACAAGCAATTTAAATATTTTCCTTAGATTGAATTAAAATATCAATATTTGTAAAAGTTTTAAACTGAGCAAAAAAAAAATATATTTAAAGTTTATTATTTTTACATATAAGTAGACTACTTTAAATTGATAATACTTGATAATGTAAATGAAAAAAAAATTTTACTGTAGCATATTTAATTTTAATAATATATTAGCTATAAGATTAATTAAGAGAAAAGTATTATAACTAAAGTGCAATGATACATTGAAATAATAATCTAAAAATCATTAGGAATTAGAGAGTAAAACAAAGTACCCACACAAGGAAAGTCCTCTATTGAAAATCCAGAATCGTCGAAAACCGAAAATCGTCATAAGAGAAGGGGAAAGAAGCGGCGAGTTGTAAATAAGGAGCGTTGCGTTTGTTTTTATAGACGTCTCACTCGCACTCTGGCTCGAATCGTCGATAACGCCGAGGAGCGTACGAAGAGCAACACCGACGAGGATGACGACGTCGAGATCAATCGCTCCGTACCATGAGCATCCGAGACCTCGAGCTCCATCCTCGTATCCTCGAGACTCCTTAGCTAACCTTCACTTAGGTTCCTTGTCACGCGCTAAAGTGACCAAGGTGATGCTCTTTTGCTCCATTTTCTCCGGGAAGTCGAAAATTCCACATGGCGCATCGAGCGTCTCTTTTTTCCTCTCTACTGTTCTCTCTCTCCCCTCTCACTCTCTCTCTCTCTCTCTTTCTCTCTGTCTTTCTTCCGCCTTTCGTTCGTACAGTTTCTCCGTCTCTCTCACTCCGGCTTGCCTTTTCTTCTTCTCTCTTTTGCTTTCTCCGCGTCTCTCGTATACGCGTTGTTACGGCTTGGTGAAAAAAAAAACAAAAATGGATGCTTAAATTTTCACGAAAAATTGACTCTGCATCGATGAATGCAGTTTTAACTCAAAATACTGAGCGCAACGTGATCGCGTTATCGTCTGCAATTTTATATTGTTTACGCGCACCCGCACACATCTGTACGAGTATACGATCGTTGCTTACTGTGTGAATCTGTGAATGCTGCGCTGAACTGTACGCATGCACACACACATACACACATACGCGCATACGCACACAGATGCATGGAGTCAACGCTATATAGTTATATACGTATTTTTACTTCCAACACAGCCGTCTACGAAGTAAGTAAGTACGAACGGCGAACTCGGAACTCGCCAACCGAACCGAACCAAACCAAACAGTCCCTACTCTCATAGCAAGTCTCTTTCCTTTCCTTTCCCTTTCCCCAACTAGCTGACTAGGAGTAACCAGATAGACGATGAACTTTGAGGTTTGTGACTGCCTGAGCCTGTCAGATTGCAGATCTTTGCGTTTTTTTCATCCATAGGTGCGTTTGAGCGTTGTTATTGACCGTCACTATCAATGACATTTATCACTGATACATAAACAAAGTACATACATCTATTTTTTTTCTTTTAAGATTACACTCATATAAGTATAGATATCTTAATCCTACGCTTATTTAGGAGAATTTACATTTTTCTTTCTCCAGTGATTGGCAATTAATTCGTATAGATATTAAATACTTATCAAACTTACATATTCTTCATTGATTTATTAAATCTTTAGGATAATATTAAATGATTGTGATTGCGATTGAATCGTTAGAATCTTACTAGCAACTCATTTATTCTTTAAAAAAATTATGTCGTACCTGACACGTAAATGTAAATTAAAATGTAGTCGAATGTGAATTAATTAAATCACCTTTACGCAGTTGTAAAATTCTGAAATTAGTTATTCGATTTCATTTAATTATTATAATAAATAACGAAACACTACTTTTGTACTTGCTTTAACGTAATATAAATATGTGGGTAACCTTTAGTGTATATTTTACGTCCAAAAGTTATCGACGGAATGTTAGTAAAAAGAATTTATTGATGAAAGTATTGCTCCTTCAAAGCTTCCTACTATGTTCTAAACTAATCGTGTAATTTTTTCAACTTACTATTCCAATATTTTTACTTTTCCATTGAATATTCGATAATAATTGAAAATAAAAGTTGACTATCCTTCATTATATATTGTTACAAAAGACACTCAACTATTGTTTTTAACTGAGTATTCTAAACGAATACTTATTTATTATTCTTGAAAGATAAAAAACACAATTTAAAATGTTCCCGCTCAACTATACAGGGAATTGCTTCCTCTATCGCTCTCTCTTTTTTTCTCTTATTTTTAGTATATCACTTAAATATATAGGTATTTTGAAAAGGACATTTGGCAATCCTGAATGAAAAACAAAAAATGGCCTCCCGGGTAGTCATGCCGATGAAGCCGCGGCTGTTCGTAGTATCGTTCAATCTTACGAGTTTATGTATTTCCTTTAATTCGTGGACAACGGCATCGCGTAAAACTCGTCATTGATTTGCGCTGTTTATGTCGACGCGACGTGCAAATTACGAAAATCGCAAATTATCACTAAATCGACGTCCAACAACTTTGAAATCTATTGCTACAATGCAGGCTCGAACATTTATGGACCGCGAGGTAAGAGAACACGCATGTATAGATATACGCACGTATATGCAAGTTTGTACACGAAAAATATCTATGCTCCAAAATTGTTCGTTATGCATTTTATTTTGACAATGATTGTGGAGCTGGTGATTATGCATACGCTAAATATTCGGACGAGTTTAGTAAAGGTGCAGTTACGTGAAAGGGTTTGACTGTATATATCCGTGGGCGGTTCTTAATCTTGAACAAAGAGAATAAGGAATCTTGAACTTAGCCTTGGTTTGTATACTTCGAACCCGGTTTGTAATTTTTGTTTATTAACCTTTATTTATCGTAAATTCATAGTTTTTATATAATAATCTCGTATGTATCGTTATAACCAGAACTTTCGACTAGAGCCTCGAATTCGTGTTAAATAAACCGTGGCGCATTTTCCTGACGCCATTGCGTACCTACTTAGATAGATTTCTCATTCTATATCTTACTTCATTATTGCACCGTCGATGCAATATTTTCGTATTATATTACTACTATTTACAAATTCTTCGTCAGTTTTTTTAAACATGTTAACCAAGCCGCGTTAAACAGCCATAAATAAGAAAGTCCTTTGCTGTGGATATTCACGCTAAATGTTCGATGTGACGTAATTGTTTATTGAATATTTGACAAAATTATCCTTTTTCGATGCAATGTGCACACGGATTTCTTTTCAATACTTTACGCAGTGTTAGTTTTCAAATTTAGTTTTTTAATATGTCATTTGTTTTTATACATGGTTCACTATAGACTTCTATGAATTGAATATTCAATTTTAATATTTGTTAAATATTCAATTCCTTTATTGTCATTTTGGATTGTAAAATATTTAATCAAATCAAAAACTATATGTATACTTATATTTATATTAGAACAAAATGATGTGGTAAAGTTATACATTTTTATTAATTATTTTTTTTGGATACGGAAACGTTAGTAAGCTGAGGATGCTTGACAACTTTTTCTTATTATGTATTTTTAAAAAATTGTTAGCTATTTTTAAGCCTTGAGAGTAACGATAGTTGTCATTTACTCTCCAGATTATTATATTGCTTCATGTCTAATTTAAAATGTTTTACTATTTTATTTATAATCACAAATAACCTATTATAACAATATATTTTATTTGACTCAAAACAACTATGTTTGTGTTATAAAAATAAAATAAAATAAAATATAATTCTTCTTTCAATATATTTATAATATATAATTTATTTAATTTTAATAACTTTTATTATTCATTAATGATTAATCTAATTAGTTTTTATTTCATTATTAATAATAATAATTATAATATATTTTTCAGGAAGTTACGAAAATGTTACTATGTAATATTAACAATTCAATTCTACTTGACAGTTGTTTTTACATAAATATATAATAAGTAAAATATTACATTATATTCTTAAATAAATTTGGTATACAATATGGAGTTGACTGAAGAAATGGCATCAAATACAAATAATGTATGCGATGCAAATGTACATAATTCAGTGGTTAGCGAAAATATACAAAAACCTGTTGCACAGAAAAAATTTTATAATACAGTTTTTGCAACAAAAATGAGAAATAGAAAAATGGAAGAGAAGTTAAATAAGATTGATAGCACAGAAGTTTTAACTTCATGTAAACCAATGTCAGTAGATATTACACGCCTTTCACCAAAAGTTGTACCTAAGATAATTTCTACAATTGAACATAGAAATCGGAAGAGAAAACGATTTCAATGGAAATTAGGCAAAACTACAAAGAAAAAGAAAGCACGTGATAAAGATAAAAATAAAGATAAAAATAAAGACAAAGATAACAATATACTTTCTTTGAATCAACAACAAGAAAATAATAAAGTAATTGATGAACACCCAGCAACTGCAATTCAAAATTTAGAAACAAAACATACAGCATTAGATCAAGAAAAACTGGTAGGAGCTGGAAATTCAGATGTAGTCGAAAAAGACTACACTCAAAGAAGAAAAAGTTCAAGGCTTGTAACACCAATGACATTCTTTGATGAAAAATGGGATTATGAGCCTAAACCAGATCCAGGACCTGTTCCAGAAGAAATATTTAGTTGCAGACGAACTGAAATTTTTATAGGCAAATTAAACACAAAGGAAGCAAGGATTATGAATATTGAAAAAATTCTGAAAGAAGAAAATGAACCAGATATGCAGAATAAAAATGATATTGACAAAGACAATGTAAAATGTGTAGTAGAAAAAAATGAAAAAAATAAAGATTTAGTTAATAAAAAACTAATAACTAATGATGAAAGTCAAATTATTGAGGAAAATACAAGTGATACAATTGTTGGGACTCTTGATAAAAAAGAAATATTGACACATAATTCAGAGAAGGAATTACAAAAAATTACAAATACCAAAGAAAATAAAAAAGTTGAAAATACAAGTTGTAGACGTGTATTACCATTTAAAGGCAAAGTGCTTAGAAAATCGTCAGTTGATTTACATGAGTCTGCACAGTTAAGCGTTTCTGATAATGAAGAGAATATCAAGGCAAATGCTTTAAATGAAAATTTTGATAAAAATAATAGTGATAAACTAGATTGCTCTGATTTCGGTTTGCAAAACATGAATAAGAAAGTAGATTCTGTGTTAATAAACATGGATGACAAAATAATATCCAATTTAAAAAATGTTACCACAAAATTAAATAGTGATGACAAGTCTGTTACAAATATAAAAACAGAATTAGAGTCATTAAATGACAAAATTAATTCTAAACCAATACCTACTCCTGAAAGTGTAATTAAAAAAGCAGGAAAATATGCAGATGATGCAAGTAAGAAATTAGATAACCAATCTGATAAATTGGACAAAAAGGAACTATTAAACTCTTCCAATAAGGCAGAGACAAAAATAGAATTGAAACAATCTCCAGATTCATGTGCTGGAAAAGAAATTTGGAGTTGTAGAAGAACGGAACTTTACTATGGCAAAAACTACCCACAGTGCAGCAGAACATTACCATTTAAAAGACCTGCAAATAAAATAAATAATATTCAAGTTCAAACAAATGTAGATTCACATAATGATTCTAGTTCATTATTAGAAACAGCTTCAGGCAAATTGCATTTAAGTGAAACAGAACAAAATGTAGAAATTAATAATACAAGTAGTTTAGCGGATCAAGGAAAGGAGATAGAAAATATAATATCAAATGCCACTATTAGTGTGGATACTAGTAGCAAATCTAACTCACCTTTACCAAATGGAGAATGGAAATTTCGAAGAAAGCGTCAAAAAATAAATTCAGAAGGGGACATTGAGGTAATTTATTGTTTTAATACTCTTGCATATTTAGTCAAGAATTTTTATACCAAAAAGCATAGTCATCAAGTAAATACTATATATTTATACAAATGCATGTAAAATACTCAAGAGACTTAATACTATATATTGCCTTCTACTTTTTTTTATTCAATTAATTAAACTGTTTTAAAGTTTATTTGAAATTTATCTTACCACAAGTATACAATATTATAAAATGCTTTATGGAATAATATAGATAATTTTTTAAATAGAACAATAACTTTTTTCCTTATAAATAAATAAAATATATGTAACTGTTTTATTAGGTAGAGGAGTCAAATCCTTCTAAAAAATTAAAAATTAAGTCTCCATCAAAATCTCCAAGAAATAAAAAAGTAACAAGTGAACAATTAAAGTCTTCAGAGAAGACAATATGCTCACTTTTATCATTAAATTGTTCAAAACATGCCCATTATCATCATACACATAAGTGTTCTGTACCTATTAAGATGGAGTTTGATGCTTATGTTTTACTCACAAAACTAGAAGATATGACTGATCCTCAAATTATTAAATTCCTTAAAAAGACTGATGTAACCTACAAAATTAAGCAGGACATACCTTCACCTATGAAAAGTAATATTAATGGTTATGAATCAAATGAATTGGTAGCCAGTGAAGCACAAGTTTCGTTAATTGAACAAGTAACTCAAGATGATTCACAGAATGTCAATGCAATGCAAATTGATCAAGATGCTCAAAATTTGGATACAGTAGAGAGTAATAGTGACTTTAACCAACAAACCGAAACTACATCAATAAGTGAGAGTAGTAGCACTGAATCACTTATAAAACCTAAAACAAGAAAAAGAAGTACAATCCAATCATCATCGAGTGAATCATCTGTTGACTGGAATGCTGTTCTTTATAGTAAAAGAAATACGCGCCCTGTTAATTATGTTGAGAACTTTAGTGATTCGGATTCAAGTGACGTTTCTAGTTCAGCTTCAACTTCGAAAACAAGATTACAGGTATGATTTTATTATTTATTTCAACGATTGATATTTAATTATTAATATAAAATTATTTTACAAATTAATAATGTATTTACAATAAAAATAATATACAGAATCGGACTAGAATGAAGATCAACAGCATTTCTGATAGAGATGATAATGATTTTGAAGTAGAAGCATTTTCACATGTAGGCCAAAGAAAAAGAATTCTAAGTGAAGAAACGAATAGTTCAATGAACAGTGCAGAAACAAATATTAGATTAACAAGATCAAAGTCACGGAACCAAGTTAGACTTGATGGATCAAATAAGGAATCTGAGAACACTTTTGAGAGAACACTTCAATCAAGGTTATCAACAAGTCAAAATGAAATTGACAAATTAAGTGAAACAGTAAGTTTATTCAAATACCAAAAAATAAACAACAAATGAAAACCTCAATAATTAATAATGATTTTCAAAAATATTTTGAAACAAAAAGGAGATATATTTTTTTCTTGAATCAATTTTTTTCATGAAACGTTATTAGAGTATCAATTACAGTATACAAAAATATATTTAGATATGAATATCAACAATATAAAAGATTCTCATTGTTGTTGATACAAATACTAATTAATTAATATAAATACTAATTAAGCATGCCTGGTATTTTGAAAACACTACTAGCAATTGAATCATTCCGTTACATTTATTAGTTTTTACTTTATAGAATTAAAATTTATGAAAATATTCAAATTAATATTTTAGAGCTAAATTTTATTCTTTGCCCATTGAGTATACAATAATTTCGAATTCAACATTGTAGTATTTATTTTTTTATTCATTAAAAATATAATAATATAATATCTATTACAAGTAATGTACATTTCTCTACCTGAAATTTGTATAGTAAATTATTATGAACAGTTTTAATGCTAGAAATAAATGTACAATTCATTCATTTATTTACAGGATGACGCAATTGTGGATAACAAAATGGAAGAAACTGCTACCAATACTCTAGTCAATCAAGGTTCAAACTTAAATGTTTGTAAAACGCCTATTATTAGGAATAACCAATGCGAATTTAACAACAATACTGTCACAAGTGAGCTGAGATCTGTTAGACATTTAAGAACACCGTCGGTTAATCAAGAAACTCAAGAACAGAGTGACCATATTCTATCAACACCTAAGACCGTTAAAAAGAATAATATTGTTACATCTGGCAGAAAATCTAGAGCTTCTAAAGTTGTTGATGCGTTTGATACTTCTCAACCGACACAAAGTTCTCCTTCACGTATAGATGCCGAAAATTCTGTCAGTGATAGTGGATCCAATATACCAGTCAAATCAGGAAAGCAAGTCAAAAATAATTTATTATCTGAATTTAGCAAGACATCTTACCAGGAATTTTCTGTTGACCCAGTGACTGCTGCTAAAGATGTTTCAATTAAAGATCTTAAGGTTTTTATATATTTTTTATCTCTTATTACAATTTAATGATTTTTATAAAAATGAGTTTTGAATTGATTGATCAGTTAAATACATTTTATGTTACTTCTGCAAAATTAAATAAAACTATAGATTCAATCTAAAATGGTATTGATTTTAATGTAGTTTGAAACTATTTGCTTGAATAGGTTCAACTGATTCGATTGGAAACGGTGTGCGGAAGCTATATGGATTATTCTGCAAGCGAAATAGAAATCCTAACTCGAAAATATATCGATCTCTTAATGAATTCAAATTTCACTTGTGACACTTGGCGAACCCCTATTAATTATCACCGTCCCGCTAATTTCGATAACCAATCCAACGAAGAAATCGATAATTCAGATTGTATCTCAGACATGGATTCTCAAACATATGATATTCAATATAATGAGCTTGAAGATACTAAACCTTCTATTGAACAGTTAAATATTAATACTGAGATAACCAATGAAACGAGTAATCCTAATATTGAATTGAATTATAGCAATTCATCGCAACTGACACCATTGGAGTCAGCGATAGCAACGCTCATAGGAAATGAACCGGAAGCAGAAGGTCACGCGAAGGTGACAAATATTTCAGGAATTTTTAATGCAACAAGCAGCGAAAAAAATAATGAACACAACAATGTTGCAAGCAGTAGTAAGTTAGCGAATATCAATCGAGAATCTGAAAATTTAAATGCCAGTGAATCGCAGGCATATAAAAAGACTATTTGTGTTGATGGGATTATAATGTTTACTTGTCTCATGTGTAATAAAGTATTTCCGAATGAAACTATATTTAAAGATCATGTCAATCAGGAACATGAAAAGGATAATGAAACCGTTGTAACCGAGACTGTTGTAACTACTGATACAAACGTGATAGCCGCACAGAAACCGGTAGAGAAACTGCGCGTTGCAAAAGAATCCGCTAGTGCCACATCATCTGGGAAGAAACATAATCAAAAAATTAAGAAAAAATACCGCTGTTCAAATAGCTTAAAGTGTTCAATATGCTTGGTAACGTTCGACACGAAAGAATTGCTTTTTGATCATATAATGACTCATAACGAGCAGGAACTGCAAGAAGCGTATAAAACAGCCAAAGCTCAAGCGAAACTGCAAGAAGCCGAGTTGAGTTCGAGCAGCAATCCTGAAAAATCA
Organism: Theocolax elegans; assembly: GCA_026168455.1. NCBI lineage: Eukaryota > Metazoa > Arthropoda > Insecta > Hymenoptera > Cerocephalidae > Theocolax > Theocolax elegans. The sequence goes on along the minus strand of CM047425.1, from coordinate 85,775,390 downwards.
GACAAAGATCAACAAAAGCAAGAAACTAATAATAAAAAGAAAGATAAAAGTAAAAGAAAGAAGAGTTCAGATAGTAGTATGCGTTCGTCAATAGAGAGTGAAGGAAACATTGATGAACAGGTCAGTTAAATTCATTAAACTTTTTAAAGTTATTTCTAGCATTATGCAAAAAACTGATAAAATATTTGTTTTTTTCTAGGTTAACATTTCAAATGTACCCGTTGTGACTGTAAGTGATGAAATAGTAAATGATAAACCAATAACCATTTGTACGTGTCATGCACACGAAACGACGAATCAAGATCTTCAGATTGAAATGGTTCTACTATGTAAAGTATGTCACGTAATCTTTCGTCGAAGAGATTGTTTTGAAGTTCATTTTCGCAATAATCTTGAGTGTAAACGGAATCGTACCAATAACACAAAAGTACCTAAATTATTTTGTAGTGGATGCCCATGCATAATAGATGGGCTTCCCGATATGCGCATACATCTAGAAATGCACGCAAAACGGAACAGTCAAGGAACTGTTACGTTTATATGTAATATATGTAAGGTTGCATTTTTTGGAGTTGGTGGTATTTTTTATCAGCATTGGTACCAGCATACGAAATCACCTAATTTTGTAGCAAGTCGATATTCCTTCCCGAAATTATCTGTGGTATCCGTTTTAGAAGACTCAACTGGACCAATGATAGCTAGTAAAAGTCAAGAAGGATTCTTTTATATTGCTGAACACGTATGTCGAGATTGCAGGTAAATCAATACACTTCAAATATTCACGTAAATTTAATTTTTTATTTTATATAAATGAAGTTTAATACCCAATTAGATCTAATTCGTTACAAAAAAAATATTTTATTTTTATTTATTTTTATATCTTTTTACTTATTTATATTTTATATTCAGTATTTATTGATAATACATAATTTATAAATATTAACACATTAACTTTTACAAAAAATTAATTTTATAAATAGATTGCCATTTACTTCTGAACCGGAACTCTTGAAGCATCAAAAAGTTCCGTGTCAGTCTATTATCGTTCGTCCAGAAGGTGTCGACGGAAATCGCCTTCAAATGTTCAAGCTTATCTGCGATCTGTGCAAGAAGTATTATTTGAGCAAGGAGAATTTTGACCGTCACTGTACAGAACGGAATCATCTGAAAACTCCAATGATTAAGTTTTCTAGATTACCTATTAATGCAAATGAAGAAGCTTTTGTGTGTAGTTTGTGCCGTGCTGTCAATAAATCCCTCGATGAAATGAAAGAGCATTGGAAACGTATTCACAGTCCTATCATGGAACTTTATACTTGTAAAACGTGCAACGTTATACCCTCGAACGATGTAACAAATTACACTTATGAAAAGTTTGAACGGCATTGCCACCTTATCCATAAAAGTGAAGTAATCACTTGCCTCGTGTACTATGTTATTGCTCCATACGTTTGCGATCTTTGTAAGTTTGGATTTGAAACGGAAGAGTCGATGAAGGAACACCAAGTTATTCATAAAAAATCAACGCAAGGAACACTTCCTCTAACACCATCTACTGCAATAAGACCTCTACCTATGGAATCACAAACATTTTGGGTTGCTGATAAAAATGTAGCTCCCGATGGTGGCAGGCAGATACATCCAGTGTATGTGCAATATCCTAGTTCTAATATTGCAAACCGCACAGTGTCAATACCAGCAAATGCAGGTATTTATTCTTTAATTATCAACTTCATGCTGTGTATTAATTATTTGAATAATTGATTAACGCGTTCCAATATATGCAGTATAATTGTATATGTGTTTATTATTTATTACAGTTCCGCTAGATGCACAAAGTCAACAACAACTCCAAATTCGACAGCCGAATCTTACGGTTGGGGGCATAGCTTCAACTAATATTGTTACAAATAAAGTTCCACCAACAAACTCGACAACAATACGCACTATTAGCCCTGAAGTAAATACGATGCTACGTAACATTCTTAGTTTGCAACAGATCGCAGCACAGTCACGAGCGTCGAAACAAACACCTTCTTTAAATGCTTCCAACGTAGAAACAATATTAATCGATTCTAGATCTAATAGTCCAGTGTCAGATTCTGTACCTGCAGCTACTGTTACGAGAGACAACTCAAATTCAAATTCTGGAAATACAGGTAATGATACTAAAATATTTTCTTATATTTCATAATATTTACTGAAACAATTCATAATAAATGAAAATGAATGATAATTAGCTAACAAGTTCATTAATATCTGCTACTTTAAGATGTAAAGCTGCCCTTTAAAAGTTTTTAAATTAAGACCTGGTATTATGTATTTTTTAATTAATTATCTTTATTTTAATTTAGTTATAATTTTATACTAATTCAAAAACCGTTTTAATCTTAGTCTTGCTTTTCATAAAATAAAATAAAAATTGAAGATATCTATTACGGAATATTATGTTATATTGTAGTAGGCAATAGAGGGTCCTTAGTTCAATACTTTTGCAAACCATCTTTGATAATGTGACTTATATTAGTCTGTAATCCAAGTCTTTCTACAATACGATTTCACTTCAAAATGTTTCTGATTTTACATTTGATAAATATAGTTTGTTGAACAAACAACTTCAAAAGAGTTGAAGAAAAATCGAAATAATTTACTAATTTTTCCTCATATAAAAATATTGTCATAAATACTAGATGGTTTGAATTACTTCATCTTCATTATTTAATAATAGAATATAATGAACCAGTAGATTCAAAAGCATTTATCCTATCTTCAAGTAGTAGCGATCCCACAAACTAGTACAGAAATATTTAACATTTAAGGTGGGGAAAAGGAGGGAAAAAGTATGGGTTTTTTGTTAAAATTTTTCAAATCTGCGAGTAACAATTAAACAACACTCATCACAAAATCGACTTCACGATCTTAACAATTTATAAAAGAAGCATAAATGTAAAAAATAAAATATATTGTTTACAAAACAGTTATTAAAATAAAAATAATTTTTGTTATAGCTGGTGATTCTAGAAATCCTTATATGACAATAGTAAATGCTGATTTCGAAAAGATGTTGGGGTCAAATACCAGTAATAAGACAAATGTACCTATTAATGAGACTTTAAACTCAAATACAGAAAATTCGCATTCTACTAACCAATCAACAGTGGTACCCAATGCAGATCCTCTTACAGAAGCTGAGCCGTTTGAAGTTGTTCTTGTAAATGACGATCTTAGTGAAAGCTCAAATGGTGATGCGGTATCAGGAAATACAAATAAGTCATCGGAAACTAATGATTCAGTCTTGAACCAACAACAGATTCAACAGCAAACATCTGATATTAATGAAGGATCGTCAACTAAATCATTTCTTAGGGTACGTTCAATAGCAGAGTTACAGAGTATGAAGATACATTTATGCTCAATATGCGGACTGAGTTTTGAAACTCTTCATGCATTTGAATTACACTCGCAAGAACACGAATTACAAGAAAATTCTAAGGAAGTGGGACGATCTACTCCTGTTCAAATGATATCACCAAGGGTTGCTCAGAATAAAGAATCAATAAATGATACACAAAATTTACTATTTTCACAAATGAGACAGAAATATGCTATACTTACGCCGTCAGTGAATACAGGTAACTTTTTTGTAAAATAATTTATAATTTTAAAACTAAGTAATAAAATAGGCATCCTGTTTACATTATCTGATTATTTAATTTTATAAATACATTAATAAAGTCCAGCGAAGACACTCCGAAGATCGGAGTGGTTGCCAGTAGACACGAGATAAGCCAAAAGTAAGATGACATAGCTCACTACAAGTATATTTAGAGATATTTATTTCATAGTCTCGACTTAACTTGAGCTTTTGTTATGTCAGCTATTGCGTAAGAGCTGTGCCTCTGCGTAATTAACTAAATTACGTGATGACGAACGATATACGTCAAAATACTAGCACTGAATTCTGTATCTTTGCAGAAATTCGATGTACCTTCAATTAATCGCCAATCATCACAATTAAACTAATTTCTAGTTTAACAATTAAAGTATTCTGTGGAAATATTTTAATTATCGCATATTATTTTATGATTAAACGAAAAAAGAAACTCTTCAATTAGTAAAATTGACTTACATAAAAAAGCTTTTTATTTTTCCCGCTTATTATTTACGTATACAAATTCAACGCTTGCACTTGATTAATCCTTTGAGGGGCAGTGGGTACTATACACTCTCATTTATTTAATTTTTTTACTTATTTGATGTTTTGTGGTTTTATTCTGTACTAAGGCATTTTTCAGACTCTTGAGAATCTAAATAATGTAACTATTATAAAAAACTAAGCTGTCTATCTATTTTCGTAATTATTAATGAATGGAAAAAAATCAATGATCTTTATAGGAAAGTTTTTACAAAAAATGTATCTCTTAAAGAATTAAATGATTGACAACAAGAGATTATAACAGCTCTATTAATTTTTCTTAATTCATTATCTTTTTGTATAGTTCCAGAAGAAAATAGTATGCTCAGTACGGTAGGTGCTTCGAATCAACTTCAACAACAGCAATTACAACAGGAACAGCAACAGCAAAATTATTGGTTTGCATCTTGTAATGGTGTAAATGCGATAAATCAATCAAGCGTCAACTTTTCGAATACCTACAGCGTGAATCGACTCCACCCACAAGCTACTACCGATCGACCATCCCATAATACAAATAATCTTACTGCTACTGTAAATACCGGATTTACATCACGTGGTCCACCGCCACCCTATCCTACCAATTCTGCAACAATAACGCCGGTTCGATCAGGTGCAATACAACTTCCAGAGAGAAATGCAACGTCTAGTGGTACGCCAACTTCAAAGCGACCATCTGGAGCAGCTACTAGAATACCACAGCAAAGTTTGCCTTCATTTGAAAGTCTTAACGAGCATCGTCAGATTGTAAGTTTTTTTCGGAAACCTTCTAATGTATCTTTTCATAGTGAACAGAACCCTTAACAAACTTATTAGTTAATAAAATATTCATTTGAAAATGGGCGTAAGTTCATTAATCATTTTTTAAAATTACAATTAATATTTGTTATATCTTAATCTTGTTGTTATATTAATATTCACTGTCGACCAAGTGAGAAGTTAAATAATGAATAAAATTATTCTAGCTAAATAAACGTGTAAATTATAGAATACTGAGACATTATTGCTTTTCATTGATGCATGAAAAATTGCATTAAACGGCAATTTGACTTTTAAATCTATGATTTAGAGTTGGAAAAAAATTAAGAGTTGTAATTTCGCATTATTTGTTTAGCTCGGTAGATATGACAGGCAGGATAACAGTTAACTTTGATTTTTCGTTAAAAAAAATTTATACTTACATAATTAAGCATCAATTGCTGAGATATTTTCAGTTACAGAATAAAAATACCACAATTTCTCATCAGAAGCTGTATTGAGTTACTATTTAATTAAAAAGTTTATATTTATAATATCTATTTTATATACTAATGTAGATTTGTGATAAATATAGATAAATAGATCTTTGAAATATGTTTTAAATTCTCTATTATTATTTAATACAGTATTAATTCATAAAATAATAATTTCTAAATTTATATTTTTTTATAAATAGCAAAACACCATTGGTTTGTCTCCACTTCCAAGGCTGTTGCCTCTTCCGACAGAGAATCCTCAGCAGCAGCAACTTCAGTTCCAAGGCAAAACCTATAGTCGACTTTCAAATAACATGAGTTTCGGTTCGCCAAATCTCCAACCAACTCAGCAAATTCAACAAAAAAACTTTCACACTTGCAAGTTTCCAAACTGCACATATCGCTCAGAGCATATAAATTTGGTTCGCCTTCATGAAAGAAATCATTTACTAAATACGCCAATTACTCCAACCTCTACGAATCAACAAGCGCAGCAGCAACGTCTTCCTGGAAAACACGTATCAGTGATTCAGATGCCTGAACGTACACGCCATCCACTACCGACCCATCGGCAAATACTACCAAGCAATACGGATAAACGATTTGTCTGCCGACTTTGTAACATTATATGCAGTTCGAAAAATGAATTACTTGAACACGTAGCTGGAACCCACAGTGTACCCAAAAACCAAGTCTGCTGTTATATTTGTGACTACTGCCCCACGCCTCTCATATTTGAAACCGAAGAGTTACTTCGTAAGCACATGAACTCGAATCACAATCACTCCTGCGGACTCTGCCACAAGAGGTATCCTTCGAAAGAAGATCTTCTTCTACACATGGAAGTCCACGCTCGAAGTACCTGATGTACAGAAGACGGGGTTGAAGTGGTTGAGATAGACGAGATTGATCCACTTGCTTCCCGATGAGAACCCAAAGATTTTTTCATACTTTTTCACGGACAAAGATTCCAACCCAAAGAGGAATCGTGTGTATTAAAACTATTCGAATATAAAAGAAAAGTGTCTAATTTGTATCAATTATTTGTTATTGACATGTGACTTATATGTGATTTAATGTTTTTAATAGTTAGAGGTACTATGTTTGGGAATGTAAGGCAGTTGGATTCGATTCAATACGTTCAAAATTCGGTTGCCGAATCAAAAATTAGAATCTAAAAATTCACATTGCTTAAATAATTCTTAATTGTTCAAGTTAATATCAGATCAAATGATATTGTAAAATAAAAGCACAAATTAAATTACAGTAAAAAATGTATTTTTTTATAATTTTGTGACACTAATTTTATTAGCTGCCTAATTTAATTTGTTGGTCAATATTAATTTTTAGATTACAAGAGTCGCACCGTTTTATCAGTAAATAAAGCGTAATACAATACATAACTCAATTTTTAAATGAAACCAAGTTTTATTAAAAAATAATAGAAATAATTATTTTCTAACTTTCATATAGTGTAAATTTTAAAAAGTACGATTAATTGGGTTGTAATTACAAAGCCTTAATATGAACACAAAAGCACTATTATATCTAATTCCTAGTATATATCCATTAAAATTTATTTTATTTTAAGTATACTGTAAGTTTATTTGATTGATTCGCATTTTGAAAAAATTTCATAATACATTTTTGTAGAATTATCGAAAATTATTATACAAAAACATTTATTTATATTTTCAGCTTAAATTTCATTAATAGTGTGAGTAGTAAGTAAATACAATAACATTCAAAGGTTTATTTTATAATTTTCATTATTTTTATAGAAATATTAATTTAATAGGAAAAAAGTGAAATAAGTATTGTCTGAAGCTATTGGAAAATCAGCAAATTAAAACATTGTAAAATATTTTGTATAAAGAAAACGATGTATTTTAATTTGACTACAATTTGTAAGTCAAATACTATGAAAATTAAAGCTTTTGATACAGTTTCTCATATTAAATTGTAACTCTTTAAACTGGATTTTACGCCAACTTATTTTGCATTCGTATGAATGTAGGATACATACTTATACATACTGAAGAACTTGAACTGTATTTATAACTATAAATGTGAAATTGATGAATATTTGCAAGTGAGAACAAAGTTTGTATTAAAATTCGTCTTTAAAAGACGGCACGTAATGTACGTCAATGGTAGAACGTAATATAATTATTACTAGTTCGAATCTTATGGTATGAATGAATTTTCAAATGTATGAATAGTATGTGAAAAACTATGTTGTAGTTTTATTTAATAATAATGATTTATGCGCGATTAGAATAAAAAATCATAACAAAAATAAACTGTTGAGTATTTTATTCAATGGTAATTAATAGTAACGAAATTTATTTTATATATAATACAAAGTAATTGTTCAAGTATCCTCATACATTCAAAAAGCAATTTGGTATTACAAGAAATAAAATTGACGATTTATTAACGTTGTAATATGCAAACAGCTGGGTTTGTCATAAAAATAATGGTTATTCTATTTAAACAGTATTTTGTATATATATATTTAATATGTGTAAATTTATTAATTTTCAATGAATACCAATGAATAAAATAATCTCGTTCCGGAATTTTCGGTATATTTTGTATTCAATATAAAATAATAATATTGATTAATTCAAAATAAAATTACAAAGTTGATAAGTAAAAAAATTAACTGCTAAAATTTTGAATGTTACTAAAAGGCAAAAAAAATATAATAGCGAGAATTGTATCGTCATCTAATTAAGTGTAAGGATTTTGAATATCTAACCTAGTTTATATATTATTATTTTATAAAAAAAATATGAAAAAAAGGTAATGATAAGCTCATTTTTCCACGTGTCATATTAACGCGGTTGTGTAAACAATTTTGATGTGAAAACGTAGAATTATTATTTAGTATTTGTTTATTATTTAGTCGTAAATCTTTATACATTTTATATATGGATTAAATTAATAAACTTATTCTTATTTCGCAAAATAATTGTAGGTTTACTAAGTTTATGTAACTAAGAAATCGACATTTAAGTATTCCATTACGTAATTTATGTTCTGTTACTGAATTGTACGACTAAACAATGCATGAATAAGTCGATGCTGTACTTGAGCGCAACATTAATTGACGTATGTAACAAGTGCGGTATACTATCCTTTTAATAATAAAAGATACACACTTTTTCTACATTTTTTATAGTTCTATTTTACTCTACTTTTAATCTATAGTACTAGTGAAACAGTCAATGACGTACATATAATAAAAATATAATAACTTTTTAAATGTAATATTAAACAATTTAATCATTTTTCAGTTGATTAAATATGTGTTATTAAAACTTTGACATAATGAGCAGAAATTCCATAATCCAAAGCTATGTAACATAAGTTTGATCCACGTGATAGTTAAATAAAAGTAAAAAATTGAAGTATTAAGATATAAAATCATGTGGGTATTTGTGTAAATATATTCATATTATATTTCTCTTTGTCTGACTTAGTCTTACACATTAATATTTTACTTAATTTGTCAAAATAAATATCCTCCTTTAACTTTTGATAGATTAAATTAGTAATAAGTATAAAATGCTTTTGGACTAGAAAATTTTATTTTGAAGTACAATACTGATTAAATATATTTTTTTACAGTGACAGTTGTACAAAACAGCTTTTAATTATACTTAACTATATAACGTTTCAATGTATAAAAACTATACATAGATAAACAAATAGACCATAGAAAAAACATATATCGATATAAAGAAAAAACTTAAGATGATTCCTAAACTTTACATGGTTCATTTTACTTAAGTGTATAATGTTTAACAGAAAGTAATATTGGAATAATTTGTAACCGAACAAATTACATATATCCTTATAGCCTATTATTCTTAATAATTACACAATTATTGTTTATTACTTTATTTCATATTTTGAAATAACCTGAAGTAAAATTAATTTATTTTTGTTGTATACACAATACGAGGAGAGCCGAAAATAAGGCTTACGCCCCCATATTTGTGTCAGGCGCTATCGCGCCCTTTGATACAAAGAAATTTTAATTATTTATTCAACTTGATCCACAATAATAATTGTATTATCATTGGATGAAAAAAATGTGTATCATTCTCATTTGTACGACAAATATTACTTAATTTGTATTTATTTTTTAACATTTTAAAAAACTTAAAAAGTATATAATGCCAATACGTAATGTTTGCAAATTGAAGAAATAATTTTACTTCGGGTATCTCAAAGACAAAGTGAAGCGGGTTACTGTCATCATGCCCCTCGCGAAATCGCAATGTATCGCGCATTTATTTTATAAATGCTAAATCGTAACTCCTAAGCTTTGGCACGTAATTCACGTTTGACGTTGTCGCGCAACGTCATAGATAATGGAAAGGAAAATCTTATACATACGTTTTTACACCTCTACGGTATGTATATGTTATTTATATATTTCTCTCTTTCGTAATTTACTACATATTGTGATTTTCTTCACCTTTACTCTGTAATTGTGATTTTTATTTTTACATAATTTGCGCAAGAAAGCAGTGCCCGCGGTGTGTGTATATGTTATCTGTCACTTTTACGAAGACTCGATTTTGTTTATTTTCTCTTATTACATTGTTCAAATTTTGAGGCACTTTTTTTAAACAATCACTGTCAATCTGGGAAAAACGTGATTTTTTACTTGCAATTGTCTTTCTATGTATATGTAGTTTTAAGTTTAGGTTTTTGTGCAGTAGATCATCGCTTTGTTTCACACACCGTTTAATCCATTATTTGGTTATCTATATTATAAATTTATATCGAATTCATTATAAGTAAATCGCATGTGCAGATTTTTTAATATAATAATTCAGTGTATTGCTGTAATTTATAATTTTTAGATCATTTTTTAACGACTATCAGATATTTATTTTGTTCAATGCCGCTGGTAGAATTATAAGTATTTAATTTTGCCCTTATTATCTCTATTACATTGATTGCATTTTTCACTTTACATGTACTACGTATCAAAAGAGAGCAGTCAACTAATAAATTATTTTTTTTAAATATTATGTATTTAACCTGTAAGTATTAATGTAATTATAAATATTTCTGAACATACATTGCATGATTAGAATTTTCTTTTCATAGAATTTCTATCAATTTCAACTAATTTCGAGTCAAATTTTACTCAAGTTTTATCAATTTTTATTATATTTACTACATTTTCTTTCGATAAAAACCGATTAGAATATTACCTTTGTTGACAAATAATTAAGAATGAATATTATACGCTATCCTTGAGTAATTATTTATCGAGTGAGATGCTTTTATAAAAAGAAGAAAGTCTTCTTAGTTGACGCACGAATTTGGAAAGAGCAAAATTAAATAATAAATAATTTGAAAGTTTGTTAGTAACGATTTTCCTTTGACTACGCACTTATTGCTTAAGATCTACATTCGCCAAAACACTAGGAGCATTACACACCTATAATTATATCTATATGTGTGCGTGTATATGTGTACGTGTGTGTGTGTGAGTGTGTGTGTGTGTGTGTGGGGGGTGCGTGGTGTATGCATATAGTGCGTGCTTGTGTTTGTGTGTGTAAACGCAATGAATCCACGTAGACTTATCAGATAGACGAATTACTATAATTATCGTTAAATACATTTCGCGCGTCGTGTATGATACGAAATTGCATTCGTTCATGCGACTTTACATAACGTCATAATACTGGTAACAGGTATAAGATGTACATTTTTCGTACTATGTTTTGTTTTGTTTTCATTTTTTTTTTTATACAAAAGTACAGAAAAGTCGCGTCTTTTTTTTTATTTAGAAGGGGACGCCGAAAATTGGTTATAGAAAAATGCGGGGAATATAGTAAAAATGTTTATAATATATAATGTTTAAAAAAATACTACCTACGTTCGAAGTAAAAAAGGTTTTGGTTCATACTGGACATTTAATGGTCCTATTCTTACATGTATATGTATATATATAGGATCATATATAAATCCGACACGTTATTGAAAATTCGTACAAACATTCCATTTTATTAATGATATGATTAAACATTAGAATAAAAGATTACTTGATTCCCTGTAATTTTCATTTACAGGAGTTAAATTTATTAAAAAATTGTACTGACGAGACAGTTCCAAATTAACACAATTAAATGTTAATTTTTATATCTAACGTTATTTATACGCAATTAATTTGTTATTCGAAAAATTTTTCCTTTTAACGTGTCTTGGAAGATACAATAATTCACTCCAAAAAATTTGGGGTTTTAAAGTCTAAATAGCGAAAATATTACGACATCGTTAATATAATCATTTGGGTTAAATTTAAAAGTAATAATCTACGACAGCAAAAACGGTCGCCGTTCGTAGTTGATTGGAAATTGGTAAAAAGGTTTGTAGAAAAGATGCTCGCGATTTATATCAGGCATATGTATAGGTAAGATAACTGGGATTTGACGCTGATGCTGATGCTGACGCTGACGCTGATTATACAAACTTTTACATTACATCTAATTATATACTACATATATTTATATCCATATTTATATTTATATTTATATTTATATTTATATATATTTATATATGTATATATTGCGTTTACATCGAACACGAAAGAATCGTGCAGTTGCATATTTCGCGAAACTCGCATATTATTAATATCGATTCTTTTACGACGATTAAACCATTTTTTATTATATAGAAATTAAGAGAGCAGACTTTTATAATTTTTCGTAGTTTGAGTGCATTTGTAAAATTTGTTTTCATAATTTTAGTTTAATGAATATGTATATTTGTAATGTATATACATATTGTTGTCGGAATTTTGAAAATGCACATTTACACTTAACTTTGGTTGCAATAAAGTCTACCCTCTTAATAAATTCATGTACAATCACTAAACTACGCAACTAGTTAGCTATTTCGGTGCAAAAATATGTTTTTTCATCGGATTATCGTGAATTTGCACATTGTCGGACGTTTTTTACCTACGGTTAGACACAACGCGTTTAGGTCACATGTTATAACTTTGCATATTATCTCACTCTTTGTAAATCTTACACGTTCTTTTTTTTCTTCTTCTTGATACAATCGGAAGTTACAATTTTATATTTACTGTCATTACATTTTACATATGAGTTTTATTGAGATCTTCGACTTAAAAATTATATAGTCTTACCATATTATACATGTATCGTTATAATAGTTCGGTCACAATATATTTACATTCACAATTAATTGTATCATTTTAAAATAAATGACAATTATCAATCATTGTTATTAAATTAATTAACGATAAATTCAATACACATTCAAATTAAAATCAGTAAAAAGTTGATTTTAGTGTTATGAAAATGTTAATTTAGCAGAGCAATAATAAAATTATATTCCATTCGAGTATATGTTGATTTGATGGTAGTTACAATTAGCTTAAAGGTCTAAAATTAAACATATTTATACGTATAATCTAGTCTTATTTATCGAAAGTGAACTTAACTTGTAAGATTAAGGAATACAATTCATTAAAAATTATCTTGTAATCCGTGATTTTAGAGTATTCAAATCAGGTACTATAATATTGCAATTTTTCATTCATCAATTAAGATAAACAAATTTATATTACGAGGTGAAAATTACTATCTCGCTCGAGTATCGCATAGTATTTTTTTATACGACATATTCAAGATTCCATATTGCGCGCTATTATTTTTGAGCATACATATACTTATGTAAATTTGAGTTTTGCGCGTAGAGTGTTAAAAAATTATTTAAATGTAAGAGAATTAAACTACTTAATTTATATAAATAAAACGAATTCATAACAGTTGTTATAAATCATTTTTCAAATTAACATTTCTAACGAAACATTAAATATCTTTGAAAAAGTAATTTAAATAAATAAGTTATAGATTTAATTATATTTTAATTATTCAATATTGCTCTATAGTGAATAAGAATATGTAAAAATTAACAGTAAACAAAAATTTAACAAAGTAATTACAATCAACGAACTAAGAATATTATGATAATACGTTATCCAAATGTTCATACCTAATAAAAAGATGATAACGTAATGCGTTACAACTAGGTAATATACTAAAATTGAACTATAAAAGCAAGTATAATTAGTGCCATTCGATTTTACAGCAAGAATTCAATAAAATGCATTGCACTTCTTATTTCTTTCATGGACAAAATATTTATAACTGTCTGTTGATTGTATACTTGTAAACAGTACTTTTACGTAGAGAACAAAAAATCATTAACCAGATAAATTCTTAATAATATAAATGGACAATATACGTATTGATGTCGTATAGTGTTATCAATACTTGTTTGTCTTCAAATATATTCAATTCCGCGTAAAATTAAATAGCACTTTATTGAAATTTAATTAACACGAAAGAATGAATTCTGTTTAAAAATCATTGGATAAATATATGAGATTCATCCTGATCTGTATACGTAAAAACCAATCGATATCGCCAATTATGAAAATGTTGTTAATAATAAAATCTATGTAAAAAAGTTTAAAATCTACTAACGGCCTCGTCATCGGCAACAAAGTAATTGCAATTCTTGACAGCGGAATTGTACATACTGTAGGTAGGACTGACGAGTAGATGTCCCATTAACCCGGTTTTCTCTTCCATGCAAGAGGAATATCGATGTCCAGATTTACAGCTTTTCTCTCTTCTTAGAGTAGCCATACGTGTCACCGCATCTTCGGGTCTGAGACCCGTTTCCGTAAGGCCCTTTTCATCGGCTACCGAAGAGTATCGAATAATTTGACAAGTCTTCTTAGGTTGACTGCCAGTTGTACTGTCCTTGCGCAGTGACATACGACAATCTTCGGTACGCAATGGCATTGATGGATAATTCGGTTGACGGGCTAACGTTGTTAATGCTCGATCACCCGTGTCGTTGAAGCTGACGTAAATAACACCGATAAAGAATCCATTTAATATAATATTATTATAGGTATACTAGGTATAAGCAAAGAATTGCTAAATCAAACGATTAATTATTTGTTTTAATCTAGTTAAGTGAAAACCACTCTATTCAAGTAGATTCGCTAAAGCAATTTGCGATCCATGTTAATTGGGTTGTCACTCCAACAGATTTACAGACATAATTTCATACTAACATCACGCGTATTCATTCGATAAATTTATTCAAAATCAAGTTTAACGTAAGATTTTACGCATATTATAAAAGGAAATGTTACGTAATTGAATGATTAAATTTCTATTTGAGAAAAATATGTAAAAAAAACTGCGTATACCTGTGATGCCTGACGATTCCACGTTTAATTCTGCAGTGCTCGTTTCCGCTCTGACCACCAACAGCTGTACCATGGGTTTTGCATGCCTCGACACCTGGAATAGGCGATAACGAACTCGGTCCAAATGATCCACTACTCTGTCTCCTATCGAAGATGTTGACTAATTCCACTGAAGGTGTAGGCGAAAATGTACCCTAAAAATAACGGTTTTATTATTTTCTACTTTGTTATTATACTAATATTCAAATTTCATTTTTATGGCACATTTTTATATAGATGATTATAAGATACATTGTTTAATCACCTGCAAAGATGGTCTTCGCAATGTTCCTCCTTCCATGCCAATTAGCTTAACGCCTTTGATATTTTTTTTAACAATTCCACTACCGTCGGTAAGATTTAAATTTAATTCCATATTACTACGATCCCCGATGATTTTGTCACCTTCCAACCTTCCATTTGTAATAATCGTAGTTGGAACTTTAGTGTATGGTGTGCCTGTTTGAAAAATAATTGCAATTAATTAATCAATTAATATTGCGAAAAAATGGTTAATAATAAAATGTATTGTACACTTTCGATAAACTTCAACTTTTTCATTGCTAATTAACTATATTACGTAGGTAATTACTCAAGTTAAGTAACATATCGTGAATCGAAAATTTCATTATGAAAAAGTTCATCTTTGAAAGTATTCCTGTACCGAATAGATTATCATAATCCACGAAGTTTCACGCTCAGAACTTATCAACAAATGGATAATCTAAATTAATTAAATTTAATAGTTTTTCCCGGGGTGGAAAAAGTAAATCTAAAATTCATACCGATTGCCGAAGGTGTGGTAGGACTCATAATTCTAGGCGGTGGCGGGCCCATGCAATCACCGATGTGAGCAGGCGTCAAAGTAAGATTTTTCACCCCGAGTATTTGACCAGGAGCTACAGGACTGCCTATCAATGTCGCGTGATGATGAGTTTGACCCGGTCGACTTGCTACCGTTGCAGTTTGCTTCGGGCTCATAGATTCCCGTAGAGTTTGAAGCCCTTGGAGACTTTGATTCGCTTTGTGTACGGCACTACCTGGTAGCTGTTTCGATTCGTACAAAACGCTTATGGTTTCGTATCGTTGTTGAGGTTGCTGCTGAAGTTGCGTATCGGTGCTACTCGCGTCATAATCTGTACGGCTGCTGGACAACGTTGGAGCGTCCGATAGGTGACCGGGCGAGGCATCCTGTCAATATTTTTTCAATCCATTTATATTTATTATAAAAGTACCTTTTATATATGTATGCATAAGAAATAGAAAAATTGATGATTTTTTTTTATTTTTAGTCTACAACATTCGTTTATTCCTACGATAGCTGATATAAACAGACAATATATTAGTTAACCGTAATACATTTACTTATATTACATCGATCGTTCGTGCAATCTTATCAAATTGCCGATGCTCGATAACTCGATAATCATCCGTCTCTTTACGGCGAATGATTGCAATATCGTGGTACAATACAGTGTTCAATGTCGAAAACCCTTAATTAGTAAATCTCGGAATGGAATTTGATATATATTGTATTAAACTAAATACATGTTAACCGCGACATTATCTAGTACCCCTCTATGAACAATTTAAGTACAAAAGCAATTATAAAACATTTTAAAATTCTTTTCTTCGTGATTCCATAATTCGTTTAGCGCTAATGGTATTTTACTGTTTACGTACGTATACCACATTGTGCGGCAATAGCTTACAATAGATAAACAATGTTTAATAAAGTAAAGGTAACAAGAAGGCTTTCCTTACTCTCTTCCTTATCGTTAAAGTAAAATCCATTTTGAGAGTGGTTTATTATACATTTTTAAAGTAAAAGTAAATTCATTGATTAAGCGTTGCAATTATACTTGAAACTTAATTTTCGTACATCTGTCCTTTTGAGAACAACTGTGCTACTACATATAATTTTATTCATGCCACAATATAGTTTCTAAATGCATAGGCTGTATTGTACGACTGTATCCTTTGGCTTAAACTTTGTTCCGTGCAGCGTTCCAGTTATTTAGCGAACTAAATCCCTTTATTGCTGGATATTACAGTTACAAACTTGAATGTCCCAATTATTATTTCAACAAATTTCTTATTATTATAACTTTTTTACCAGTACACTATTTCTTACCTAGCAGATTTATTAATTTTATTTATTACGTGTAAATGAATATACTTATGCCTATTTACGAATTCAAATGACAAAGATTTTCAAATTTAAAAGTTATCACTAAATAGTATTAAGAAAATATCGGTTTTTAGTTATGTATAAATAATTATATTATTTATTTGTAGGATGTTTTAATTTGTTTACAATATCAATAAAAGAAACTTCTCAAAATAATCATTTTTCCAAATAATCTTATTTAATCATTGAGATAAATGTTGTATCATAAATAGTTAAAAGTAGGATGTCTTAATGAACTCGTCCCAAGGAGTAGAAATCCTTGGACAATTTCGATTCGTAAATAGCCATGAGAGTCTAAACGGAAAAGAAAACGAACTAAAATTAAGGACGGTCATAGTGGAGGAAGCGAAGACGTAGAATAAATCGCCCGAAGGAGTCAAAGGCCTGAAATGAAAAAAAAAGAAAAAGAAAAAGGAAAAAAGCAGAATCAAGGCAGGCTAAGGGGAACGAGCAATTAAAAGCGTTGAAAAGGCTCACATTCATGGCGCAATCGATCAAAGCTGCACCCGAGCTGCTCGGCACGACTCCGTTGGGATTCTTAGTGTTACCGGGAGCATAAACGTTGAGCACGTCGCAGCACCGCGGAAAATACCCCTCGCCGAGAAGATTCCGCGTGAAAAAACTGACGATAAGCTGGGCGAAGATGGCTGATAGCATCGCCGCACTACGAAATGGGAACTTTTGCGACTGAGTTCGGGTGTCAAAGAACGGATATTCGACCAACACTGGAATACCCAAACTTTTTTCTCCACCTGCGAATAACAATATTTATACAACATCATATATTGTCAACATATTTTTATAAATGTTCTTTGTTATTTGAAACTAACATTCGAATGTGAAGCAAATGTGTAAAACCCTTTAAACCACTATGGGCATCGATCTTTCGAGAAAGCTCAGTAAAATATATTGGTTTAATTTTTCAATCTTCGTGTGCAATACGCTGTACAATAATTAAAAGTCAAAATGATTGATTTGTGAGATAAATTATTGATATTTATAAACCGTGTGAATATTCCAATGACAAATTTATTATTTTCATTGCAGCACTATATTAATTTTAATTAACCGATTGAAGAACGTGCGTTAGGAATAATTATATTGTAAAAATTAAAATGATAATAAATGCATACATTTTGTCGAAATTTTAATGTTAGTAATTCTATTTTAAACATGACTGCATTATAATAAAATCCATTTTTATAACGGCGAGCAAATAACGCTCTTATAAAGAACGTGTATTACAATTTTAATGTAATTCATTTTAGTATAAATAATCATATCGATTTTTAAGATAGAATAGAGACTAGAGTTGTATTAAAGGAGTAGCGGGACAAATAACAAAGTATAAATTACTTACCAGAAATACGCATAACTATAGCCACGATATATCCTGCGAGACACCCGTAAGAATCGACCAGCGAAGGCCAATGGATGACTGATAGAAGTTGCGGAAATAAGATGACGTACACGAGTTCAGAACATAAATAACTGAAAGTGTAAAATTAGATATTTTTATTTTCCTTCGATACAAAACTCATCTATTGTATATTTATATTATAAAATGTTATACTAATATAACGGAACTGACCAAGGTGGTGCAAAAAGCAGATACGATTTTTTACACTGATTTATGTATAAAAATAATATAGTGTCTTGTAATAGACATAAATGTGTATTTACCAAAATACTAAAATACAAACTACTATTATAAACTAGGTAATATGTTTGTTTTCTTGTTCGTAATGGAGTTACTTACGCTAAATAGTAAACACTGCTAACACTAAGAGCAATTGCTGCGGAAAGAAAAGAAACTATCGCGACCGAAATCCGAAGAATCCAGTCCAATTCTCTTTCGGTAGCCTAAGATTAAAAAAGAAATATACCATATAAAAAATCAAATTTTATACTATTTTCGTGCTTTGTATTACATTGTATCAAAGTCTACGTGACGTATACTACGGTAGAAATTTTTCGGGTATATCTAAAAATCAAAATATTTCTTCTAGTTTAATCTTTTGTTATTAATTATTAACAAGATATTAGAGAAAATGGACTATTCAGCTATTATCATAACAAAATCACTTGTCTCGTCTTGTACATTAATTTCTATAAATTGTTTTTTAACGATTCTAATAACAAAAGATTAAATTATAGTCTATACGAGAAACGTAGAGCTTTAAAGCACTTTACGAAAGCACTGTTAGGGAATTAAAGCTAAACTGTAGAAGATGGAAAATATTACCTTTGGCCTTATTGTCAACTTGTAAACATTCCTTGAAAACATGGAACTGATAGCAAGGATGCTCGAGTCAGCTGATGCCATAACTGCAGCTGATATGGCACCAAGGCCTACACATAATTTATTCTATTACTTTATGTACAATAATGTAATCGATCAAAAGTATACGTTAGTTACGTACGGTAGGAAAGTTAAATATCATCATATCAGTAAACTTCCTACCAATTGAATCGAGAGAATAATTATACCTATATTATATATATATATATACACACACACGTACACATAATTGGGAACAGAGTTGTAGGTATAGAATTAAAGCGAGAAATTGCATACATATAGGCAATAGATATTGCGAGTAAAACAGAGGTCGCGATGCATTACCACGATGTAAATTTGAATGAGAAATGAGGAAGCATGTGGTTTTGCAGAGCGCGCGCGAGATTGATCCACTTACCGGCGAACGAAACCCATTGGGGAGTGAGATTACGGAGAACCACGGGAAGCACATTCCCATTATCCTGCAAGATGGTTCTGTTATAAGATTCAATCAATGGCCAATCTGTCGCTCGCGCTATGATCCCAATCATCGCCGTGGGCACGGCTAGCGCCAGACAGCCGAACATCGATGCGATTGACAGCGTACGGGCGAACGATGGGCTTTTTATACTCAGTATCCTTTGGAAATACCCCTAAAAAGTAATCGTACATTCTCTCATTCGTTTCAATTACGGTATATTTACACTAATATAATATAACTGATAAGTAAAGTGCGTTCAATTTTTTAAGCGCGTTACATATTGCTTTCCTCTAAAAGTGTATTATTTTAATATTTTTAAATAGAGTAATTATGACATCGTGAATTCTATTAATAATCAACTTTTTTGTAAATTAGGTGCAGAAATGCCGTTAAACGTATCAACGACTCACAATTATTTAAGAAAATATGCAAACTTAAACCTTAAATAACCGCGCATATGTCAATATATGTACATATATACCGTGGGTCAGATATTCATCATAGACCATCCTCCAGAATTTCCAGATCGATCAATCAATCAGTAGCACGTATAGGTGCTAAATCAACGCGCACTTTCAAGTAGAGCGAGATGGTACTTTACCTGCCAGGGTATTCCCCCGAAAATGGCGAGAAGCATAGCGTCGAGCCACCCACCGAGATCGTCGTTTCTGATATCACCCAACCAGTCCTTGGACATTAAACTCTTCTCGAACGAGACGGCGGGATGCAACGCCGCGTAGGGAGCGGAAATCGCAAGCCCGATTGCTATGCAAACGAGTTGCAGGGCGTCGGTCCAAACCACTGAGTAAAGGCCACCTGATACCGTGTATCTAAAAATTTACGTTTTTCTTCTTTGGTTTACATTCTTACTCCATCGCCCTTACTCCTCTTCTCCCCTTTACTTCGCGCGCGAATTCGTGTTTTCTACCCACTACGGATAACTTATTGGAAAAATCAGCATAGCTTTTATTGCTTTGGTTTCTCGTAATGGGTGATCCTTCTTTTTCTCTATCCTGAATCGTTCGATCGTATATATATATATACTTGCACCCGACTCGCTTTTAAATTTATGATTTAATTGTACCAAACGGTGATTGTAAAGATACCTTGGACTATTAATTACCTATCTTTAGTAACGAGTCTAATTTTGATATAATTATATTGATCAACATACGAAATTCCATAATATCTGCGATTTAATATGTTGCAATGAAAAACTATATTGCTTGTGATTACTAGTGAACGTGCACTTATGTCTGCTTTAATTATAAAATAAATATTCTATAATATTCTAAGAACAATAATATCATTTTCAAAATATGTATACTATATATAAATTAGCATGATTACGAATGAAGCCTTTCATCCCTCAACTACATATTCTTTTTGAAGAAAAGAAAAAATGAAATTCCGCATGCAGTTTCAAGTGAACCCGTCAGGTCCTATTGGAATTCGTATAAACCATAGATGCGAAAAGTTTCAGTCTCGAGTTGAGCTCTAACCCCGACGAAATTCGCTTGGAGGTGCTCTGTGTTCCATCCAGGAAACAAGTGACGTCCGTAATCGCATTCGCGAAGCGAGGGTCGTTAGACGCCGATACGTGCGCCCTCGGGTTCAAAGATCCGAGCGATGCGGGAAGTTGAAAAAGTTCCTTCCGTCGTCGCTTCCTAACAATTTTGTAAGCTCGGCAATCGTTCCGACGAATCCGTGAGGATTTTGTCGAGTGCGTTGTAAAGACAATCGTTTTTCTTTTGTTCTTCGATCAAAAAATGCGTTCGGTGTACCGTCGAACGTGAGATAAACAGGAGGATATGTTAAAACGGAAGACATTTATACTGCGTTCCCTATACTCAAGTAGAAGAAAAATAATAAGAAAATAATGATTATCTTTTAATAAATTTTCAATCAAATACAATAAAACAAAAAGTTTTTAATTCAATAACTTTCTTGAAAATTCTCTTATTTTAGGTATTTTCAGACGTGATTCTTCAGCAGTGAAATTCTCGTTTAACTCAAATAGTTTGTTATTCTTAAACTTGCTCAATTTCATTATTTGATACGCGTATCTCCGTGTTCCTGAAAATCTCTATATATCATATTTAATCCTATCATCTCATTCAATATTTTATATACTTATTCAGTTCGTGTTTTTTCATTTTCGCTGCACACTTATAATATTGTACGTTTTGAGAAATCATCAAACCTCACGGACGGCAAATGATATACTAAAAATTGTTTAATGTCAATATTAGCGAAATCGACGTGAGTACGTATTTGAATATATTAGTTCGTATTAATTTGCCAACTATATTATTCTCGGAAAATATTGTTATACGAGCGTTCGAACATCACATTATACTTCTTATAAATAGTTATTATATAATTCAGAATTGTAAAGAGTCTGAGTAACCAAAGCAAATGAAAATTGTAAGAAAATATATATATATATATATATATATGGGGTATTCCACGTGAAGTGGTCCGATCAAAATTTTAAAATGCACCAAATTTTGGGTACACTTTGCAAATGTTTTTCAGAATACAGAAAAAAATTTTTAGGTACTGGAATCTATTTGCTCAAAAGTTATTCTAACCACAAAAAGTGAATTTTTCCATATTTTTTTCAACACCAGCTGGGTTTACCGCTATATAACTCAAAATCTATCAACTTTTACTATAGAACATTATATGTAACATTCGTTGCTAATTATATCTAGAATTTATTCTTCTGGGTTAGAATTTCTAATCTCAAGGTCAATGTTACATAAACTACATGTCAATATTCAACTTGAAAAAAGTGCAAGTGCGCCACCTTTGATTTTTTCATCCAAAAGTCTAAAAGAAAGCTTGGAGCAATACCTTTCAAATGGTCTATAGCATTTTTATGGCCTCCAATTCTGTAAAAAGTTATGACAATTTAAAGAAAGACAAAAAATTCACAAAATTTAACATGGTAATTCCCATTTAAATTTTTAAAAAAATTTCGTGTTTCTTTAAATTGTCATAACTTTTTACAGAATTGGAGGCCATAAAAATGCTACAGACCATTTGAAAGGTATTGCTCCAAGCTTTCTTTTAAACTTTTGGATGAAAAAATCAAAGGTGGCGCACTTGCACTTTTTTCAAGTTGAATATTGACATGTAGTTTATGTAACATTGACCTTGAGATTAGAAATTCTAACCCAGAAGAATAAATTCTAGATATAATTAGCAACGAATGTTACATATAATGTTCTATAGTAAAAGTTGATAGATTTTGAGTTATATAGCGGTAAACCCAGCTGGTGTTGAAAAAAATATGGAAAAATTCACTTTTTGTGGTTAGAATAACTTTTGAGCAAATAGATTCCAGTACCTAAAAATTTTTTTCTGTATTCTGAAAAACATTTGCAAAGTGTACCCAAAATTTGGTGCATTTTAAAATTTTGATCGGACCACTTCACGTGGAATACCCCATATATATATATATTGTGAAAGAGTGATAATAATCTTGCGATCTAGTGCAACCCAAGCTCACGTCCCCGAGTGCACAATGGCTATAAATATACGTATATGAAATCTTGGATTTTTTCTATTTCATAAAGAGGCTCGACATAAGATTGAGTAGGTAGTAAAGGAAGGGAAGACTGGAGGTCGTGAATGATAATCCGTAAAAGCATATAATATAAGGGGAACAGCGTAGAGAACATAAAGTTGCATACTTACACAGCGGCGAGAAGAGCCGTGGCGCAGATACCGATACTAGACTCGATTCCGGCAACTATGCTGACCGAGTTGCCAACGACTCGAAGCAACGCAGCGCACCAGAACAAGTCACCGCACAGGGCTGGGAGAAACATCAGACCGCCCACTCGGGCGCCATAGTGTTGCTGGAACGGGTCGAGCATCGTCACGTACTCGGCTTTCCTCATCGGCTTGGCGAACAGCAGGGCACCTGCGGACACGCGTCCACTCAGACCATACTGTTTCATTCGATTTGACGCCCTGGGCTTACAATAACGACTTAACTCTATGAGCCTGAAAATTCGCTTAAGGAGTTTCCCCGATTTGGTTATATAGCTCTACCGCTCTACCGCTTTAGTGCCCCTACTTTACCAACCTCTACGATGAACTTTACCTCGGTATATAGCTTTTTCATACTTGATTACTCCTTACGAACAGTATACATATACATTTTTATCTTCGAGTTATTACTGTACTCTGCATTCATCAGTTTTAGTTAAAAAAAGAAGGTTTTTTGCAACGAATTACAAATTTAAAACGATTTATTCAAAATTAAAATGTAATACGATTTTTCATATACACACATATTTATAATTTTTACTATTCACGCGCACATATAAATATAATGTTAAGTTATTTAGCAGTTAACTATTTAATAATGTTTGTCTGTGTTAAAATGTAAAAAGGAAAGAGGTAAATAAAGTACCCAGGTAGCACTGTCCGTCTCGGAGACGTTTTTAAAACGTTATTAAGCGTTTTAAGCGTTTTAAAAACGTCTATAAACGTCTTTAAGACGTTTTGTGCTGACTGGGTACTAATTGTTCAGAACGGCAGCAGAATACTAAATAACTAAATTATTTGTTCGATAGTATCAAAATTAACGGACTCGCAGCAGTTTGAAAGTACACGGTCAAAAAAGAAAAGTTATAATTGACGGTGTTCAAACAAAACAGTTGAGAACAAAGCGTCGGCAGGGCATCAGAGTGTCGTCTCAAATTATCAGGTCCGCGATTAAACGACCGTGGCAGAACTGTATTATATACATGCGTTTTAATTCTGGAAGGAGACAAAGCCCCGCAGTCCCGTAAAAAGCTTGAAAAGCCACGTGTGGATTCAACGAATCTTGGGAAGACGACAATACCATAGTAGGTAAAACAAAAGCGAAGGCGGAAAAAGCCTTTTTTACTTTCTCCAGCAATATTTTTTTGGCCATTCATAAGGTACGCGCGTCCGTGCAATATATACAGTTTTCTGCATGTGCTTACCGAAGAGGAGGCTGAGCCCGCAGCCAATGGGCACCTGGCACCAGGCCAGGCCCCTGGTAAACATTGCGTCTGCAGTGCCATTGACGAAAGTATCGCCGACGCACGTTGCTGAAACACACAAATATTTAATCGTTGTTATTAATACAATAAATAGAAATTTACGGTGTAAAGTTATTTGCATTAATAAGCTGATATACCTATATATACATAACCCATCTAATACGTTATAAATTTTTACGGTGATTATTAAGACTATACGCATTGTGAGTAGAAGCTGAATTAGGTTTAGGAGAATATCTCTACCAGCACATAGAGCCGCTTACACCAAAATACGCGAAATAGGCTTATACGCAGTTATATACAGGTAAATGGTTCTTTTTTAATTTTTTTTCACTAATCGCTTATCCAACAGTAGGTTTGGGAGTAACCTATTTCTTAAAATTTTAATGACCTAATCTATTTAATTACAGTTGTACATTAAAAAGACCAATTTACTTCCGTAATAAATATAGGTATTGTTTATACATTTTATCTAATACGTGATACATTGCTTTTACACTACATCTATGTCACTCTAGATGTCCAATAAGATTTTTTTTCTTCTATTAGCCATGTGATGAAAGGTCAATACACACAAATATATAAAAGATCTGTAAAAATGATATCCACTTCCTATCATACCGGGTATTTTATAGTAGCATTCAAATAATACGCATTAAAAAAGAACCAACTACATCTTTTAAATTTTTGATGGATTACTTTTTTAGTTCAATGAATTATATAGAATTTTATACTATCGCGCCAAGTAGTAGAAATAATTGACTAGAAAGACAGTAGTTATTATAGAGTATAAATTTTGTATTTTAAATTCTACTATTAAATTCTTCACTTTTTATTATTGCATTTTAAATTATAATTTTTGCTTCATTTATTTGTTACGTTATTTAAATTATTTGGTTACGTTAAATTATTCTTTTGAAGTAAATAATTTACGCTATATATTTATTTGATTAAGTATAATAGTTAACAGGCTAAATTGTAATAATCAATGTAACTATATTCAGATTTTTAATGCTAATAATTATAGTAATATAATAATAATAATAATAATAATAATAATAATAATATAAGTAATTGTAACTAGAAGTATTTTCTATTTTGCAGGTTTTTAAATATTAAATGGTTATATTTGTAGCTATATTAGAAAAAATACCTAATTATATTAAAATTCTAAAAATAATATGTTTTAGTTTGCATTCCAGACGAAAATAAATCCACAATTTTTTTCATCTTTTTCAGAATATTTATTTTTTTAAATATAAATGTATTTTTACATTTATTGGATGACTTCTTTATAAGTATATATATTGTCCAGGGAAGCAAGCGACATACGAAGACGATAAGAAGCCAGTCCACGGTAGCAACCCCGAGCCTGTTGCCCTTTTTTCGATTTATTAATATACGTAACAATGTAATACAAAAACTTGATAAATGTTTCAAATCTCTATTAATTCCAGAGCTAAGATGTTACTTTATATGTGCAAATTCTTTATTATTTTCCAAATTTAAGCTTAAAGCGTTTTATAGATTCTTTTTATCATTTTTCCTTGTGCATATTTTGTAATTGCTGCATATCATAAGACCTCCATCGCAGATTAGCACTAAATTGGGAGCATAAAATGAGCGACGTGAAATAAAATTAAAAAAAATTTCGTGATAAAAATAAGAAATATTTAGATTTACACAATATACTAAAATATATTACAATATTTTTATATTTGCGCAATCCTTTTTAGCGTATGTTACATTGACACAGTTTTGAACAACAGTAACATCTAGCAACGTTGTCTTGTTTCGCAAACCAAAATTTTATAGCAGGAAAATTTAAAAGTGAAAAGGCACTAGAGCAGATACTTAGAATACATTTCGAGACACTTTATTTAAATATCATATTTATCCTTAAGTTTAAAATCTTATTCAAAATTTTATTTTCTAATTAATTTTAAACCTTATAGTATTTTATACCTAAATTAACTTACATAATGGCAAGTCTATCGTGCAAAATGATGCTATCTCACTGTAACTATAATTAAAAGTATATTTGTAAACCCGTCATATACGTAAATGAAACTTTATTAAATTTGACATAGTGTAAACATGCCTAGGTTAAAATTGTCACATACTGTAATCCTTTATTTTGTATATGTATTATTTAATGAAAATAATAATTTATATATTTAAATACGAAAAGTATAAAATAGCAAATCTGAATCAGGTGCAAAATAAATCTTTCTGATTTTTGTTCTCATTCGACGATAAAAAAATATTTTCTCGACGATATATTTTCAGATTGGAAAGCCGATTTATAAAAGCTCTATATACATACTATCATAAAAGAAAAATCTGTCGAAAATATATCGCGGCAACGTCGTACTGCAACCATGTTATACGTCACTGCGATCGTAACGCGCGTGTATGATATAAATAAAATTCAATATCGAAAGCTTGTCCAATTGCATAGCTAAGTCCCATAAAGAATCCATTTTAATCGCATTATAGCAAAACGAGTTTTCGGCATCAACTCTCTTTGCTAATTGCAATGGACGTACATGTTTTGCATTTCATTTAGCTGAGAAACGGTAGGACTCCATGGAATGTAATTTTCACCGCGAATGATTAAAGTGCATTATTAAAACTACCAAATCTTTTCTACCGCTTATGTACTTACTTCAACTGTATGATATTTTTATTTATAATTAATATTATCTTTTTTTAATGTTACAGAGATCATCATCAAGATATACAGTATAAATCGAACTATTGTCATTTTAGTCTCTAAAGATATAATTTACGTTTCATATACATTAGTTTTTATACATTTATTAACAACTTCAGTAAAATTGCTATAGCCGAAAACAAATATTATTAATTGTTAAAAAATTAACGAATTTTTGAGTGCAACTTTTAATTTAATGCGAAATTTTGAGTATTCGACATATATATAGAAACGTTTAGTCTAGTTTCAAATTTTTATCTTTTGTAGCTTTGTCAACTTGACAGAACATTTTTGGACCTCTTTAAACTAAGAGCACGCTTTCATTTTTGTCTCAGTTTTTCATTCCCTTTTTTTTATTCGACTCTTTCATATTTCTCCTGTCTCCACGTTCTATCTTCTTTCCTCTCATCTATCTGTTCCTCGATCGCATTCAGACTAGTTCATTAACCTAATGGTTGATTGCAACATGAAATCGTAATATAGTTCTTTGATTTACTATACTTTTTCATACGTTGTTATAAATTATAGATAATTTAATTTTTTAATTTAGTGCAACTGTAATCAATATGAAGAAATGTATTTTTCACCTGAACTGCCCGAAAAGTTCACTAGTGACTTCAAACGGGGGAGTAACATTTTTTTATTCTCTAACGAGCAAAAGTACTTTTTACTCTCGACAGTCACTTTTTATTCTGGGGTCTCACTTTTTAGTTCCCGCATTTACGTTGTCGTTAATAGTAACCAACACATTTTTAGTCAAGACTTAAATTTTTTGAGCAAAGGAAGCCAAAAAGTAGAATACAAACAAGAAAATTTAAGTTGATATACAAAGAATATATTAAATTGTCGTTGATATCAAATAAAGTAACCTTTTCAGGATGATTTGGGTGAAAAATTTTATATACTTCGAAAGTAAAAAGTGATTATTCCCTTAGATGAATGACTATAAATCTTTTATCCGATGGAATAAACGCCTTTTGTATTCCCTTAGTATATGAATAACTATATTATTAAACAATACATAAATTTTAAATAAAACTAAATAAAATTACACTTCCTTAATTTATAATTTATAAAATAAAAATAAAAATTTGTTACATATAACAAACAAATTTCTTTAGACAAAGTTAAATAATTAACAATATTTTGTGAGGATCCTAAAAAAATAAAATTCAAACACTTTTAGGCTTATAAAAGTTATGCATTCAATCAATTTGATATTATTTATTTTACTAACCATAAATAGGTGCCTATAGAAAGTTTTTCCAACGATGTTTTTATTAGCAAAATTGATACGGAGAGTAAAAGGCTTTAGCAAACTATTGAACACAATATGGAAGTTTACATTTAGAACGCTTTGAACGAATGAGCGAATGAAATTTTCTGGTTCATTCTTATATTGTTTAATAGCTTTATAAAATCCATTAGACGTTCGCATACAGGTGTATGATAACGATAAACCTTTTTATACGTATACCAGAATCTTTTCCTTACAAAAAAATAATTCAATGTACTAAATTGATAATTCATAAAATATATTCAGCTTGTTATAATTATAATATATTATACAATAACAAGAGTGTAAAATGCTTTTTTCCCGTAAAAAGAGCTTTTTCACGCATTATTTTGTTTTTCTTTATTACATGTGTTGAAAAAGTTAACTCGAAAAGTAACTGTTTATCACGAATTTACGCACCATGAGCAAAAAATATTATACGTAACTCGGACATGTTTTTTTTCCACTCGCATGATTGTCGTAGAAATATAACGATTAAAGTGTAAATTAAAAAGTAATATTTTTGCTAACAAGATATGTTAAACAAACTACGATTTCCAATTTTGTAACTGTTGTGCGTGATGTTTAAATCTATCAATACTAGGGCATGGTGCTAGGGCACTTTGCAGAAGTAACGTAAACCAATGCTTTCCCTCAAGTAGTACTCTCGTATAATTGATACGACTCTCATCTTGACTCCAACAACAGAACTATACAACACTTCTCCTCATCCCTTGTAATCATATTAGCTTAACGAGTCGAGGAAGTAAGTTCTATATCGGAAAGATAAGGAAAGAATATATGTCTGATTTAGAAAGAAAATTTTGAAAGAATATAGTTATTTAAGAAAACTACCGTTTAATATTTAGGATAATAGGTATCTCATTAAAATATTATTAAATGAATATTGCAATCTTCTATAGGGGGTTTACGTAATATAAATATATAATAAAAGTATACATCGTCCGCCATTGAAATTTAAAAGACGAGTCTGCAAGTCAGCAAGTTACCGAAGTAAATTTCCCATTATAGCAAACTCGTCCCTCATTATAACCAGAACTCAGCCGGTTCGCAATCAAACATTTCATGCATTAATTCGGGCGGGGGATGGAGGCGAAACAAAGGCAATGCTTCCCTTCCGGTTTTCGGGCTCCTGCAGCCTCTCCTTGTCAGTCGGTTATGTATTTAGATTTCCCCGGTGACTAGCTCAGCCTGCCTATACGATCATATTTATGTATGTACGAGTAAGACGAATATGCTGCATTTCTCGATGTTTAATTTCGCGGCGACTTCCTCGAGTCAAGGCCAAAGTTTACTCGTGAGATTTTCGTATCCGGCACGATGGCGTTTTCGATACGTTTTGAACGACGCCGTCGCGCTCGATTATTACGTGATTGAGGACCACCGGAATAACGACTCTTGTATATATATTGGAAATTTATGAATTTATGTCGATAGATGTGGAAGACGTTTCCTTACAGATTTATCGGTTTTCTCTTGAATGTATTTTAAGGTTTGTCTTAACTATGTGATATAATGCACGCTTCGCGTACTATTTCCACGTCGGGTGAACAAAATTTAATTGATCTAGCTAACGGAAAATTGTATTTGACACAAAAGTTACTAAACTTTATATCGATAATTACTATCGAATTTAATGCAAAAGTATTAATTACTTTAATAATATGTTTATTAAAATTGTTTGATTACATTGTGAAATTCGTTAATAGTTTATCACGTGAAATAAAGTTTATGCGATGGAATAAAAAGTCTAATTTGATAGTCGGTAACTAGTCGTGCAAGGTTCATCGAACAAGTCCACGATGGTTCTACCTCAAAGTAACATTGAGGCACAGCCTCGGGATAGACACTGGTAACCGATGAACACGACCGCCTTGCTTCGCCAGAGGAGTCATTAGTGTACAGTGTCGCATCATATAGGAAACACGCAAGTTTTCATCTGCTTCGTAGTCAAGCAGTTTGCGGCATCGATTTATAATAATTGTGTCAACTATAATAGACCGTATTATATCGCTTCATTTTGGCTAGAATATTATTTAGCGGATTAGTAAATTTAATATATTTTATAAAAGTTTAATAAATTAAATTTTGGTAATGTTCGATACCAACTACTATCATTTAATTATATACCGTCTTGCAAGCAGCGTTATAGTAGATCAGGTTTTGTTTTGTAAAAAATATATCATGTATATTTAATAAACATCATTTTCGCGAACGTATGATTCACTACAACAATTTTTAATATAAAAAGTTATTACATAGTTGTTACACAAAAGTTATTATTTAATTGTTTGAAACTCGTAAAATTTTCATAAACGAAAA
Source organism: Theocolax elegans (assembly GCA_026168455.1). Lineage (NCBI taxonomy): Eukaryota > Metazoa > Arthropoda > Insecta > Hymenoptera > Cerocephalidae > Theocolax > Theocolax elegans. The sequence goes on along the minus strand of CM047425.1, from coordinate 85,744,293 downwards.
TTAAAAAAGTAATCGTTCGTAAATGTAATTTCAGTCGCTCCTTTGTATAACTAAGAAAGTTTCTACATTCATTTAAAAATTATTATTTATAATATTGGTTTGTAATAAAATCTGATATTACTTTAACTCAAAGTCCAAATGATAAAAATTCGAATTTAATAAAATAAAATGAACCTACTATTTATGACTTGCGTCTGTATTCTCTTAAAAAAGTGAGTGAATAAAGATAGATAGCAATTTCCTCGAGCAAGAGCTAGTTTTTCACAATTTCCTTGCCCACGATAATGTCCTCATTTATTCTTCAACTAAACCGAAATCAGTATTTTTCTGTTATGAGACATTGATTTGCGTAAATAACGAATCTCCGGTGAGTGGAAACATTGAATTCCCTATACAAGGAAACTCCGTTGTCGTGTAAAAATTATTCGAACCGAATCCATCGACAATAGGTACTTGTGGTTCGGTTCACTCCTTGGAAATATCGCTATAAATTTTAATTAAACGTAACGATGAAAAAGCACCAATTCCCGAGAGTCCCCGAGCACATTTTTCATCGAGGTGTACACCTGCGCGGTCGTTAGCTCAAACTTGGCTGTATTTCCTTCTCTTTTTCGTACCCGCACTATTTCCGACATAATTAAAGGGAGCTCGCTCGCGCCTCTAATTAAGGCGAATCGAGCCCCGGACGATTCCCTGTCTTACTGTCGTTCGTCGATTTTTTTGCGGTTCTTGGAGAACATCGTGGCCGTACAAAAGCCACTTTTGCGACTAGGCCCACTCGACGCGGAATAAGAACTTTGTTCCGGTCTTGTCAAAGAGAGGCTGGAAGGCTGGCTGGCTCGCTCGCTTTCTTCTCCTACGCTTTCCTCGTTGAAAGTAATACACCCAGTAGTCGTTCATTCCAGAAAACGGAATTATACGCGGTATATAAAATGTGAATTCTACGAGACTTTGCTTTGCCCACGAATAATACAAGTGTTTGCTCACTTTTCTTGCAAAGCGTGTTTCTGAAAATTAACTTTCGGACGATAATAATCCAGTCCGCGAAAACCGTATTTCTGTAAATGTGATTTTATTGGGTCTTCTTGTCATTTATTGTCGATAAATTATGTCGAAAAAGTAATTCCATTCATGGTTCCTTAACAATTTGCAACAACAAAATTATATTTTTTTCGATTCTGAAAGTATATACACTATAATGAATGTTTTTAATTTGCAAAAATTTTATGCGTTTATTTGATTCATTAGCATTATAAAATACTTGTAACGTATGGTAGTTGTTTTTCTAGTACAACATAAGAAATTTCTTCTTTTGTCTATAAATTCAAGTTTTATTGTAAATATGCTTAGTATAAGTTTGTGTAATACCAACTCTACACAAGATTTTATAGATAATATTTAAATATACGTTTGTAAAGTTTCTTTTCTGAGATATTAAAAGAAATAAATTTGTAGTCTCAAAGGGAGGTTGGATACTGAGAAAAGCATCCCAAAAAGAATAGGAGGAACCTCTCTTTTTACCGTAATCTATCGGTGGGTTTACCCTACTCTTCACCTTAAGAGTTTACGCTAGAACTTGCTAACGCCCAACAAAGTTTGCGAGATACGCAGAAATTTATATTTTTTTCTCTATTTTTTATTTGTAAACTTTTTATAAACATTTTTATTTCGTCAATTGCCTGTACACTTCAGTCGGTAGCCCTTTTTTGCTTAAAAATTAATTTGACAAAAAATCATTTATGACACCTCTTTTTTTTGACTAACTATCACTATTAAACTCCATACAATAATAAAGCTTAGTTTCTATGTTTTTACATACTACACATAACGATCACTTATTCTCCAAAAGCTATAAAACGTAAAAAAATTGACAATGGATAGTCTGTAAAAATGGATGCGGATGCACTATCGTTCATACTGGATATATGGCACTCTCACAATACACTTTTATTCCGTTATATTCTAGAAATTATATATTTATAACCGTAAAGTGTTAAAACATATTTATGAAAAAGGTTTTTAGCACATTTTTTACTATCGAAAAAGTTTCTTCTATCAAGGGAGCAAAGTGCACGCAATACAAATTAATAATTTATTACCAAACTCCAAAATGTGATGTGCCTACATTCTCGAAATCCTAGGGATCCTTTATTAACGTTTACGGTCGCATTTCCGTGACAACGAAACAATGGTTTATCTCAAGGTTCCAGAAAAGCGGGTTGAAAGGGCTGGTGGCCGAGGAATGTGAGGCTTTCAGATAAAAGCAAATGGACTAAGCGTCTCGACCTTTGCACAACTTACGTCATTTCCAAATACTCTCCATTATTAATGCGGTATTGTAAAATAAATTAAATTGAAATTTTAATCGTTTATAAACTGCTCCCCATTTTAAATCCCTAAGATTTTAAAGTATCGATTAAGAAAATTTAGGTAATATATATATTTATATATAACTTACTGTTTATTAAAACAAATTGTACAAAATACAATTTGTTATTACACAAATTAAAATTCTTTGTTCCTATAATATAATGTTATCATATCATACGTACGTAAGAATAACCGATAATATGCGGTGATAATTGTACAACTAAATTGTTTAAAAATTTTAAAGGTTTCATGGTATTGGTTTTATAATACTAATTTTTTGACTAACAAAAGTATACCTGTATATGGTTCATATATTCTCCGTTATTTTTTCGTTTATACCTTTCGTTTCGTAAGGAATTTATATTTAAGAGCGTTAGTGAAATTAAAGTGTTATGGTTAAATTAATAACACAAGTTAATATAGAAAAGTCCAATTTTAAATCGAGAGGGCAAGTGAAGCTAATGAATAACTCGCCTACCCACACCCTGTTTTGACCTAAACTTTCTTTCTAGAGTTAGGCCTACGACGAAAAGATTCAGAAATCGTGGGTACGGTTCAAATAATTCGATTCAACTTGCATGTAACATAATAAATAAAATTTATTTTTAAAAAGAGATATACCAATGATACTTAATTTATTTAATAGAAAATAAGAGTTTCTTATTTCAAATAAGTAAATGTCAAGCCCTGACGACTCATTCAATATAAAGAAAGCTGCTGTTACAGATGCCAATGACCTTTTGTCGGAATTCATAAGCAAACAAGAAAAATGTCGTAAAAGGTAATTTTAATTTTGATTGTTTCTAACTCTGAAACAAAAGTATAGATATGTACTAAAACTCAATTTCAGAAGAAAGTTGAGATCAAATGGATTTGATTTAAAAAAAGAAAGCTCGAATATTTTAATTTGATTAAAAGTTACGGAAGAAAGAAGAATAAAAAGATAGTTTGGCATAAAAATTAATACATTTAACCCATTAAGACCTAAACAGATACAATTTTTTTTCGATTCTCTTAGATATTATTTATGGCATACATCATACTCTATCGTAATGTCGACTTTTTCCTACATAGTTTTGGATACCTTCCATCAAATTTTGTTGGGAAAATTTATCATCAAATTGAGAAAAAAAAGTATAAATAGTTTTTTGAATGTAAAAAATGCAAAAAAATTATTACTTTATTTTTTTAATTAATTTTTTTCATAATAAAAAATTCTTTTTAATTCTTCTTTTTGTGAACTAAAACTTCTTTGATTGCTATACTTTAACGCTGTATTTTTTGCTTTTCATTAGAAGATAGTCAAAAAATTTGGTTTCAATAAAAATTTACGAAAAAATAACGAAAAACGACTAAAATTAGGCATTTTTACTATACACTTTTAGTATAGTATTTATTGATTTTTAGGCCAAACTATCTTTATATTTTTCTTTCTTCCGTAACTTTTGACTAAATTAAAATATTTGAGTTTTCTTTTGTTTTAAAACAAATATACATCAACTCAGGTTTCTTTTGGATTTAAACCTAAGAGTTTATTTGTTTTAATGTTATACGCAACCAAATTTAAACTTTTTGTTTGTGGAATTTTGTTCTTATTTATTGATAAATTCCGTAAAATGAGGCATTGAAACTAAAAATCTGAAACTCCGGGTATTTTCATATTTTTATAGCAGGAATCATATCCTAGAGTTTAGTGAAGAAGCCTTTCCCGAAGGATTGATACTCTCCTTGTGAGTACAAGGAAATATATATTTTTAGAACACAAAAGCGCATTTGATGCCTTGCTTTCTTCGCAGCAAGGGTCCGATGTTTTCCTGCTTTCGTGGACTGGCTAGTGTAACCCTATTCTTTGATTGATTTTCAAAGGTGAGAAATACCTTCCGTATTAGAGATGCATTCGTGTAGATGACTGACGTAAATTAATATTCCAGCTGGCGTGAAAACTTCGTGAATCTAACTTCTAACTGATACTCGAGACCGGAACTTCCCTGCATAGACCTATTTATTTACTTTTTTCATATAGGTTTTCACTGTACGTTTTCTCTCTACCTCGTGAAATTCCTTAGGAAAAATCGTATACCAATCTAGGTTTTCATAACTCTTATTTAATCAAAAAATTCTCTTTACTTCTTTCTCTTTCTAATTTCTTTCTTCTTTCTCATACTTTTAGTTAAGTTGTAGATGTGAAGATGTGATGTGAACTATACTTATTCCCTTTTCCTGTTTTGCATACGTATAGTTTCCTTACTAACACGTTATCAATTTTTTACAATTATTTAAATTTATTTAATACATCGATAAAATAGATGATGAATATAATATAAGAGCATTTTGAATATATGGGAATCGTGATACTACCTGTTTCCTATTTAAATTCATTACAATACGCTAGGTCTTATATATTGAGCTATGGAAATCTCTTTTTACTTTTAAAAAAATGTTGTCTTATAGATTCACAATGCTCATTTAATATAGCGTTTCTCATTATACAATGGAATGCACGGTATTTGTCACCTGAATTTATTAGTTTTTTATCCAAAGCGGAAGCTCTTTTTTTATTTACAGCATGCTGGTGCAAGATGCTCGTTTCATTTATATTACTTAGGTATATACTGCTCACTGATGTGCAATTAAACGAAAGATCTTTATTATATATGTGAGACCGTGTCTTTCTACCTTATTTTATAATTATTTACGCAGTTCCAACTATTGAAACTCATTTAAACATTCATTTTTTTATACTGAGATATTGTTCTATACGCCGACAATGGAAATATAGCTTTTACCGAAAATTATATTGTTATTAATTATAAGGTTTAGTTTCTTTAGTAAATACGTTATCTACTATTTATGATTCTCATTTTGTATATCACTTTATTTCCTTTGCAAGTCAAATATTACTTTCTTTAATAAAACAGTATTATTATAAAATTCAGTTTTTTACGTACAAATCCGGCAGAACATCACCAATGTCATTCTAACGGAATAAAATCTTCCTAATCGCTAGAAATGTCTTTTCACTCACTATTAATTTATTTGATGTATTTAATTTCAAGGACCGATACAATTCAATCGTATAATATTACCCGCCTAATGTATTCGAGTAGATTCAAAATTTGTGCAATTTTAAAAAGCAAAAATTTTTTTATTTTTAGACCTACGATGGTGTGATCGGTATTATAGTAGTGAACTCGTACCCGGAGATCCCGGGTTCAATTCCCGATCTCTGTCGATTGATATACCGCAATTGCACCACTGGGGAATATATTTTAAACAAATGATATCCTATCAAAGACATCTAAATTTTTTTTATTTGTAAAAGTCGCAACACGTAGTTTTATTAATAGTAAATTATTACTCTTAATAACGTATGCGTTAAAAATGACGTTCTCTTAATTTCACGAAAAATAAAAATTAAACTTACTTAAATATAGAGAAAATAAAAATTAAGAAAATAAGAGTGAATATACGAAAGTAAATGATTTGTCGTTCCTTACCTACGAGCGAGAAGACACCGAGGAAGAGTCCGATGCTCCTATTGGCTAATATCATCTCGTTCTGGCGGCCGGGGGCCTTTCTCCTTTTAACAGCGGCGGCCCATACGCCCACTCCAAGGACTGCCGCGTAAAAGGCGGCGAGTCCCGCCGCTCCCACCACGTAGATCCCCATGGCTCCTCCTGCCAACAGTTGATTAAAAATTTTATCTTCAATTTGATTATTACGTTTTATTACGTTACATATGCACAGTCTTGTCAAAATAATATTATTACTTTTTGTAGTTCTTTTTTATACAGGTACAGATTCAAAGTATTATTTTGTTTTAATTATGTAATTGGGTATACTAAATTCAATTAAAAAATAATATTATGATATAATAACCTTGTACATTATTCCCAGTTTCACTGAAAACTTTATACCAGACTAATTTTTTTTCGCTTGAGATATCTTGCGGGCAATATTTCATTGGATAATATGTTTGAGGTACAGTACGCATATATGTTCAGTAGGAAAATTTTAATTGCAAAGATGAAATTGGAATTTCAAAAATCTATAGAATATTGCTGAGAATGGAATACAGAAATTTTAGGGATCTCATTTTAGTAATTGTAGCGTTTGAACGATATAAATCTTTTGATGAAGGGCTTTGAAACTTGCTGTATCTTTTTTTTTGTGAAAAAAGTTCTTTTTAACTGGAATGAAATGCATTGAAGGTGATATAACCTAGCACCTTAGTAGCTACACCAACAATTATATTGGTAGGAAAATATTTTACGTACTAATTTAATTGTTTTTACATATATAATTAATATTAGATCTATTAAATATTTGCTCGTGTAAAAATATTGATTTTAGTACGACATATTATATTGTTTTTTACTTTTATTAATTACTTCTAATCATTAATAAACGAATGAAGATACTTTAATTTCAAATTATATTCGCTTAATTAGAAAGAAAAAAAATATAAATAATTATAAGGTTCGCATTGAAGAAATTTTACCAAGTTTTTTTTACATCTTTTTACTGCAAACAAAAGTTTTAGATTTAGTTTACAACACAATTTTCGTAAAATGTTTCATGATCTGTAACTTCACTTTGAAACTATAAAAGCAGTTTTCACGTACGAATTTTGATACTTTTGATTATTTGTACACGTTTAAAATGCCATGATACCATTTTCATATTTTAATTAAGAAAGAAAAAATTTATTACAGTCGTCTTTTTATTTTAATAATGTTAAATTTATTGTAATTTTAAAACTATCTTTTGGTACTTTTATCAAAGATATTCCGTCAAAAAAATCACTCGCTGAGTTTTAGTTCTTAGATGTATATGCACCCGAAAATTCAAAAAAAATTTCAAACGAACGAATTCAAACGCTGCTGAACGCTATATACAGCCCTTTGAGACATATATATCGTATACTTCCTTCTTTTTTATTGCTTGTTCAAAAAGATATTCCAGATCGTTGATTGCGAACCTGCGCTGCAATTTACTAAATTTATTTTATCGTATACCGTGAAATTATGAATTTTTCATTATCTTGAATAATAATATAGGTATGTAGTAAGTATAATTTTTCTTATAGTCTTTAAAAATTAATAATAAATTATATTTTACTTTATAACATTATTTTGCATTAAGTATTATACATCCTTTACAAAATTTAATGAAAATTAACAAATACTTATTATTCCAAACCAAATTTTAAACATGTAAAAGAGTCTTTTTTCAAGAAATCACTCGTTATTAGAAATAAATAATTGTGAAATATTCACATAATAGGGATCTATTAATATATCCCATAATAAGAATCTAATCACTTTTTATAACTGAAATTTATATATACTTATAAGAGAACTTTATTATTTTATTTTTTTTACCGTAAGAATGTAGTTTTAAATCTGTAATATATTAAGTAGTTTCTTTTATATATACAATTTTGTCTTACTGAAAAAAAGTTTAGAGTATGAAAACCTTAATATAAAAATATTAAATTTATTCATTTATTTAAATGTAGGACTATTTATTTCAGACGTGTCAAAAGAGTGTAACTTTTAATTCTATCCGTATAACTAATAACCTAAACATTTTTCAGTAATTTTCTTACATATGATTTTTTTATAATTAATGATTAATATTTATCTTACATAAAACGAGAAATCTAAAGAATTTTATTTAAAAAACTGACTGATCAATATACAATATGTAGAAGGTGCAACTTAACGTAAAAATGATAATTTAAAATGTTCCTTGGAATAAAAAACCAAAATTATGAAATGTTCCATCAAAGATTCTCAATACATAACGCGAAAACCTCATTTGAAAAGTTTGAAAAGTTAATTTTGAGTATAACCAACCAGGTGACACGAAAACTTCGCCATCAGAAGCATAGGAAAAATGAAGAAAGGGTGCAGAGGGCAATTTTCAGGAAGCTCAATTAGACCCCGTACCAAAGTTTCGCGGAGCCGTGAACTTCAACAAGATGAAATGGGAGCGCAGGAAACCTCTCGGTTCGCGTATAACTACCATCCTGAAGTGGTTCTGTGCAAAACTTAACGAGGCCCCGCCGAATAAAGTCTATGCGTTTTATCGGTCTGGGTATTCCATCTGACTTTAAACCACGAGGCTAAGGTTAGATGGTTGATCGAGAGTTTCGCGGATGTTCTGCGTGTTATTTTCTTCGTATTTCGACTTTCTTCGGGAGAAAAAGTATTAAAGTTTTATCTATTAGAGGATATTAATCCTGCGTCTAGGGGTTTGCTTGAGCCGGGATTTACTCAGGGAGATTACCACTGAGAAACTTGTTTTTTTTATGAAGATCGTTAAAGAAATCATTTATTTTGAGGACTAAGGTATAAATTTTTAGATGCTATTAAATATTTTATTCATTGGGAATTCGGTGTGATATGGTAATAAGGCAAATGAAGGATAAATAATGTAGGATTTTTCGTTTCAATAGCACAAGTCCTTATAATTTGTATTTCAAACCCATGGAAATAATTGAAGAGTATCTCTAATAATAAATTTTTAGGAATAGTGCAATATTAATACACATTTATTCTAATACATTACAAATTCAAAATACAAATTATCTTTTGTTATGGGTAACGCTGCGCAACCTAAAAAGTGTGAGAAAAGGAGTTAAGTAACCGATAAGAAGTGTACGGATTGTATGCTGGTTAAAGCACGAGCCTCGCACGCTCACGAGTCCGGTGTTCGCGTGTACGTCGTTCGCCTTTCTTTCGCTCGCTTCTCTTTTTTTCAAACGCAACCCTCTATAAAACAAAGAAAAAATTGACCCTCATACGTAATACATTAAAAGAGACACAAGTAGAACTAATCTAATTTATATTAAAATTATCAACTGGCTATATACATACTAATTTAATATAAACATAAAAAATTAATGTTATAAACTTTATAAAAAACTCTCAAATGCATCGATTATATGATAATGTTTTTTTAAATGTAACATATACTGTAAAAATAATATAGGTACATAGGTGATGCTGAATGTTATTCTCATGTGGTATACATGTAATGCATCGCTTAAACTTTATCCAAGTTTGTAAAAGCTATATGAAACGAACTGTCCTTGTAAGTAGTAACCAAATATTAAGACTGCTACTATTAGTAAATGCTATGTTCTTATGCTCGTAAAGGTTACAATTACTGTTTATAACCTAAAAGTTTTGCTTATTTATTGCAGAACATATGCAATTATACTTATCATATAGAAGTAAACAAATGATAATTATTGATTTTTGGACTCCGGATACTGTTTAAACAGATCCTTCATGTAAATATCATGACTCGAAGTATAAAGTTAAATAAACAGCCTTTAAAATTACTATTTCAGTTGATGAAACATATATTTCCTTTATAACGTTATAATATTTCTTGTGAAATATTAGCAGTATACGCGACCGTTAACTCAAACTTCTAGAAAACACTATTGCAGTACCAACAGATATGTATACCCAAAATTTATCACCGAAAAATAAGACAATTTTACGACGATTAACCCTGTAGATTAAAAAACTGCCATAACAAACCGGTGGCAAGGTTCATATTTCCTTGCTCGTCGGGCCTTATCACGGAAAATACGAGGGTTTCGCGAAGGGCAATATAGAGACAAAATTTTCGCCGTTTCCCATATTCTTCATCCGTCATTCAGGACGCAGACGTACGCGCGCGCCATATCTAGCAAAGAAAAATAACAAAAGTAAACAAATAACGCAAGAAAAATGGATGAACGAACCTGAGTGTTTTTCTGGCAAACAGGATTCGTCGCTTTAGGAAGAATCTTTAAAAAGAAAATTCAAGTGTAAAGTAAGGGGCGGACTGTTACCTTATATTCAATGGTATATGGGTTTCTTCTACCCAAAATAACCAACGAATTGTTTGAAATTTCACTTTTGATAAAAAAAAGATGCGGATAATGGATTAGTGTGCCTGGTGGGCGTATTCTGAGAGTTGTTTGCCTTAGCATAAGTGATTAAAAAATTATTTTATTTCTAATTTTAACTATAAATTTCACTTATTGTTCCGAAAAATTGTGGATCAAACTGTAAGACCTTAATTAAAAGTTACTACAATATAATACTAATTAAATTATAAAATCACGTTTTACCAAGATGCAGCTGGTTTCTTAAAAGTTAATTTTCATTTAAAATTTTGATAATAACTTGCGCAAAATGATCAAATAGCTAAAAATCTGTAACCGTTGAAAAATGAAATTGATCACGTTAAATAATATTCTTGTTAGTGCATTTTAGTTTAGTTTATATGCTGTATAATTCGTCAGCGAATTCCGTAGCACTTTTGTAGAACTATTAAACTTCTATTGGTCGCAATGTAAAATAATTTTCAATAAATTTCATATTTTACTTTGTGTGTTGAAAATTACTTAGGATTTAGATGAAATTGACTTCACAATGTTGTCCAAGGTAAAACTATATGTTAAGCTTACGTAAATATTGGCACACTTATACTAATTGCTAATTGATAAAGATTTTCATTTCCACACTTTATAAAGATGAGTGTAACTGATAGTCTAATTATAAGTTTCATAAGGTGTCGGAATCAACTTTGTTAATTAATTATTTTAGCATTGTAGTGTAATTATAAAATTTCAAAATAGAATACTCAACTTCTTGATCTTTAGGGAAAACGAGACATCCCGCGCTAAAGTTTGTAAATTGACATAAGTATATAGACAGACAATATCTATATATAACTTTTCTGTCCATCTTCATTTGCAAGCTTTCTTGACGGATAATTAAATTCTTTCTAAGGTTTTGAAGAGATAATTCCTCTTTCCCTTTTGAGTATTCATCCTTCTGCATGATGACCTAGGTAATCTAAGGTATTGTATAGAATACGACCGAGTATATAGAAAATTTAATAGAACATGTTATATAAAACTAATGAGATTCAATATAATCAAAAAAGTTTACCTGTAATTTGATATTTTATGTTTATTGTTCAATCATGTTTAAATAAAGGAAGTTTGATCAATTTAATTTGGTAGGTATATTTTTCAAGTAAAATTTAAGTAGAATAAAATAATTATTATTTTAAAAAGAATATTAAAAAGAGTATTTGTAAGCGTACACCTAGCAGCATTTTTCAAAGAGTTACTGTTACTGGTAGCGAATTGCCGGGTTGATGACTAATTCTTATTAAAAGAAAAGGTTCCGTTCGATACAACCGATTGTACATGTACAGGTGCTTTGTATACTTAACATTTACAAATGTTTCTTTTAAGTTTAACTATAACTTATTCTTATAACCTTTGAAGATGTATATCTATATATTGATTGTTAGAAATGTTTTATTAACGTAATGCTTAATACATCACTTTTTTAGACTAATAGTGATTGATCCACTTTAGCATTCGCCAAGATTTATAGTCATTTTTTGCTGAAGCTGTTAAAAAATAATATCACTTATTTTTTGTGAAGATTGCTAATAGATATAGTTGCAATGGAAGATCAATAAATCTACAAAATTAAACATATTTACCATAAAATATAGCGTCCATGCGTCAGAGACATTCCATACCTGTTGGTTGAGATTAATTAAAAATTTTTTTTTAGTTTTCATCGGTTTTCTTTTATTGTTAAAAGAAAACCGGTATTTCTGTTATTTTTGTAGATTAGAATTAAAAAAGATAAAAATATAAGCTAGTTTCTTCGCTAGACATTTTTGAAAAATTTTCAGATTAATGTCTTTGTCAAACAATTATGTTCTTCAGTTTTTTGAACATGAATTTTCTTTTCGGTTAGACATTTAGCTAATTGGCTGATCAAGATGGTTAGGAAATGACCGACAAGGATCATTGATTATGTTGGAGGTGTCTTTGAATAGAAGGACACTATCTCTAAAATACGCTCCTATAATACGTGTGAATGGTTTGCGCGGAAATTGGGACTCTGATGTCTGATTTTCAGAAACGTCAATTCAAATTATGCACTGCGGGTATGTATTCCGAAATCTACTCTTAATCTACTCTTAATATATTTTTAAATATTGTACCAAATTCACAATCACACGTAAAATAACTCGAAGTTTAAAAAAAACTAATTATAATATTAAAATATACTTTTTCCACTAAAAGGATCCGTTTATACTTTTCGGTAGTGTGCAAACGGTTACAAATGAGCAACATGACAAAGAAAGAAATAATAAAGAATTAAAAAACTGGTGAGACGCTTGGAGGAAAAAACGATAGGGCGAAAGACAGGGAGGGTGGAATTAGAAAGGGAAACACGGGCGGTATAATCGAAGTGTCGCCCTAGGCGATGGAAGTAAAAAATTTCGCATCCTTCGAAATCGCTTTCAAACTCTTCCGATACGCCTCTTCAGCTACAACTACTATCATGAGACTGTACATTTTGTTACAGAGTATGGGTCGGTTGGTTTTCTTTGTTCAAATACCTTCGTATATATTGTATACAAATATTTTTAAACGTTTTTTATAATAAGAAAATTAGGTTTATAAATTAATTACAAATTTATAAATTAAATATACTAAAATGCTTTGACTTTAAAATTGTTAACCTTTTGGTTGAATAGATTTTAGTATTTTATTTAACTTTATCTCAAATTTAAAAAATTGTTTTTATTTTGTTTTGCCAGATGCAAAATGTGCGAAAAGCAAAAAAAAAATGTTTGAATTTTTCGAAGGTATTTTAACAGTATTTTGATATTTGTTTTTCGGTCGAATGTACGTATAAGAAATGCAAATATGTTTAAATGTAAACGACAATGTTTATTTACATCCATACAGAAATTTCGACGTTGTTATTCTTTATTGTCGCACGTAAAGAAACTGTATTAATTTTAGGAAGTAATGGCATGCTTTCTTTAATTTCTATAAAAATCAGAAATTTTTTTGATATGTGAATAAATATTTTTTTTATTACATTTTTTTATAAAATCATTTAATAACAATAACAAAGATAATTAATTTTGTTTCTTAAAAAATAGTAATAATTAGTACTAACATTTGGAAGGTTTAGTATCATTTAGTTAAATATGTTTCTTAAAATTATGCTTTACGTATAATTTTATTTAATAATGAATTTTACTTATAATAAGTAGAATCTTCTGAGACAATAAAAAACAGTTTTATAATGGTGTACTTTTTAGTATCAAGTAAAATATGTGAATCTTAAAAAAATGAAATATATTAATAATTATAACGCGTTTAAGTAAAGAAGAATATGTTGTTGTTTTGAACCAATTCATTAAAAAGTTAAAAAATTTTCGATAATTTTCAATATTCTATATAACCGAATAAAAATAATAAAAAGAACTAGAGCAGAAATATCTAAAATAAAAAAAAATAAAAAGAAAGTCAGTTCACCTAATTCTCTTTAAAACATTTTATCAATGGAATCAGAGTTAACCCGACAGCCGCAATTTCCATTTACCAATGCAATTCAGTCGCAACAACGACTCTCGCTAATTAGCAATCACTCCAAAGTGCCGTAGGACTCAAATTTTTACTCAAATTTGCTTACCATATGTGATTTACAGTTCTAAATTCACCTTCCTCTTTTTTTTTCTTTTTTTAAAGTGACTTTGCACATATCGAGTCCAAAAGCCAAATAGACTGGATCGATAGACCGAAAATTATGAGGAGCCATGCAAATATACCAAGTTCGAGTATCGAAAATTCGGTATTGCAGAGCTTTTGTAAACGCAGGGGTTGCAATGAGTTCCGCCTCGTGTATGACGATTCGCTCGTCTGTATTAATTTGATTGTTATAACCAACAGTAATAAAGGTTTCCCAGACAGTATTAATTTGATTGTTATAACCAACAGTAATAAAGGTTTCCCAGACAGTCTTGGTTTACTGTCGTAATTTCTATCTTTTTCATCATTATAGCTGGGAGAAGACTGTGTATATGTTTATATCAATATTAAATTACTTTACGTAGATCATAATTTAGTTATTAGAGTATACTTATAAAATTTTTGTATTTTTTTAACAAAGTGAATTTTTAACATCAATGTTACTACATAGTACAAACTCGTTGTTGTATCAATTGATTAATTTCATGTGAACAAAAGACTTTGCAATGAAAAACATTATATTTGCCTTTTTTATATTTATATTTCATAGTATGTATAAATTTAATAACTAATATTTATTATCAGATATATATACTGTGCAGAACATTTAGCGATACTCTCGTGGAAAGAATATATATTCGATATATACAAAACAATATGATATCAATTAAGCCTTTTCGGTTATAGGTTAAATTAATATAATTATTTAAGTAAAAATGGATAGTTATAAAACATTGTTATTTAACTATAATTCAAACAAATAATTTATTAAAACGCTGTTATGTATTAAATAATATTCGAGATTAAAAATTGTTACATTATTAAATTAAGTTGAAACAAGAGGCACTTAATCTACGAAGTCAAACTTTAGAAAGAAAATCAAACTATGCAGTTGAAGAGTCTACTTTAAATTTTAATTTAATAATGAACTCACAAACTTTCTTTTAAAAAATGATTTTTTTTTACTAGACTTCAGATTCATAATGGAGCTATCCACATATCTTGAGTAATAATATAAAATTGAACTTTTAATTTCAAAGATATTCTATCACCCATTTAATTCGATGATATCTGTATGCATTAATTTACTTTTAAGAAGTTATTAAAATTGATTAAAAAGTTCTTTTTATAAATAACTTAGTGCAAGTGAGGTCCAAAAAGACGATTTTTGCAATTTTAATAATTTATTTAAAAGGCACGTTCGATTCATATTAATATTTACTTATTCAAATAAGGAACTAATAATATAATACGATTTAAAATAATATAGATAATGATAAACTGAAAAATTGTATCAAAAATTTAGAGTTATCGATTTGTTTATCATTAATTTTTTAGAATCATAAAATTAAAAATTGTATCATGACAGTATTGGAGTAACATATATATATATGATCATTATAATAAAATTTGTTAATGTTTTACACCATTAATTTCAATATTATAATGATAGATATAAAGTAGAATATGTATGTGCATTCGTAAAGTCTTTTATTTGTAACTTAAATAAGCTATGTAGAAATGTGTAAATCATACATAAAACTCTATCGATCACAATTTGTATACTTACTACGCGAATTGAATTTGTGACTAAAATTTCCACTATACTTTTCTTAGGCATTTAGTAAAAATAATAACGATATTCTTACAAGACTTTCAGGAATAAATATTAATAATGACATTTTTAATGTTAATGAGAAAATAAAAACTAATTTGCTTTAAAAAATGTTCTTCAACGATTGATATATAAAATATAAAAATAAAAAAAATAATTAATGGTTAAAGAAGGAAATATATTTATTTTGCCTATTAGAAAGATAAGCTCACCATAATGAAATTTGATGTTACAAAGCAGTCTGCCAGTGCCAACAATATGCACTTTCAGAAATCGGCGATAGCGAAGTTAAAGGTGGCGTCGCAAAGCTACGAAATTTGTTGATAAACTCAGAATGCGAGTATCATAATCTTTATTAAAAGAATTTTATTGGAAAGAGAGCGTAATAGAGGATATCGATTTTGGGTGAAATCGCATAGTCGAGTTTAAACTCAATAATTCGAAATTGCACCGACCGAGCGCTGAGATATGGTCGACCGGGTACGAGATTAAAATTCAAAAGTGACCCAGATATCGACTATTCGGGTCGTGACCGCCGACGAACTTTGAGATGGGTCTTGGATGAAGTTGCCGAAGATCACGTTTTCCTCGCTTTTACGTAAATGCATGTCTATATATACGTATACACATATTCCCTCTCGTCACCATCATTTATTTATCCCTGAATGAGATTTTTTTTCCCTGTTTACCTAACGTGTCATCTCCTATAGCATATAGCCTCTTTCCTTCTCTTTTTCTCCCTGGATTTTTCATGTTTCACGGTACTGTTCTTCCGCCTTTGACGGGCAATCGACTTGACGTGTAATTTTCGCAATTCTTGCGCCTCATCGAAAATCCTTTTCGTACTTATGATCTTTTTTCTTTACTCGACTTTATACCTTGAAATTTATAGCTTCTAATGTTCTCGACTAATCGAGTCTGTCATTAACTTGGTACACAGTATTTTTTAATAGGTTATTATTAAACACTTCTCTCTTTCGAAACACTTTATTCTTAAAATAATGGAGCATATTTTTCAGGGCAAAAAGGCAATCGTTAATATTTATACATGTCATTAAACAATAAAATAATTTTAATCAATGTCAATGAGAAAATTATATACAAAGAAAGATATAAAAGATATATAATTGGAAATTGACGTATGACGATTCGAAATTATTTTTAAATATGTTTGTATTCGCATTCAGTCTGATATGCGATTATCATTTAAAGTGCTATTTTTATACGTACTCTCGTTATATAGTGTGATATCAATCAGAATGCGCTCTAGTAATTAAAATAAAACTATAATGATAAAACGAGTTATGAGTCATTCGAATGTGCACTGCGATGAATTTTAAACAGTCCGTCAGATTTAGATTTAGTTAATGTAAAAATCCTTAGATTTTTCAAACTTTTACCACGATCGATAAGGAAGCGAGTAAGGAAGCATGTGTACTGTTATGCGAATGTACTTATTAAATATGCATTAAATAATTGAACTTTTCGTTGAAATGGATTTAACAGGAGGACAAATTTCATTGGCCGCTTTGTGGATTTACGATTTACCTCGAAACGTCTGTAGCACGCGGCTAAGCCAATTATCGTATCAGTGAATGAGCTCGTTCTTGCAGAAAAAGGTCCTCGAGCCAGACAACAACTCGTGACATTTGCGAAAATAGAATATCTCTCTTACGATCTGTACGAGTAGGGTTCAAAGCTACGATTAATTGATCTATTATTCAAGTTCGTGAATATATTAAATTTATCAAGTTTCAACCGTAATCAAAATGTCGATAGTTATTTTATTGGTCAACGAGATATAATCGATACCTATCTTACACCGTCACTAAATATAAAGCCATTATTCTGCGCAGTTATTTTCCTTGTGGAGATTTATTCATTTTAAAATTGAATTTATAATATTAGATGCAACATGTGATTAAAATATATCGCAACATAATTATGCGCATCGTACGTGTATTTATTTTGCTAATTTAAATATATGACATGTTTGTTTTATGTTAGATATTATAGAAAAAATAAAGCATGCGAATATAAAAACTGATAAGAGTCTAACTAAAATTTTGATAAAAAAATATATTATATTTACACCATTGTATTATACTATATTGACGGAATTTTTAATGTGTAATACACATTTCAGCCGACAGTAGTGATTCTAATATAACATTCAGTGCATTCAATTATTTCTTAGAATCTAAAGAAAAAAATGAGCAGATTGATTTAAAAGAAAAATTTTGATTTTACCATCGCACTTATTTTTATATGACCGCACTTATATGTATATGTATATAAGCATAATACAAAGTTATACTGAAAACCATAATTTTTATTATTCTTTTCATGGGGTAATAGATTTCATAGGGATATAGATTTTATAATGTTCTCTTAAAAGAGATTAGGTCATATATTACGACCTGGGGACATATATACGATCATCGTATTTCTTTAGCTATCTGGCAATACTTCGGCATCCAAAAAAAGTTTCCTGTAGCTATTTCAATTTTCTCGACACAATGAAATTCGGTTTCATTCTACACTTTGATAAAAAAAGAAATTCGATTAAATAGAAAATAGTTGTACGAAAGCTATCAAATTATTTTCCGGGTTTAGAAAAAACTAGCCTTGGGCAAATTGAAAATAAAGAAATTCGGAATAAAATGTTATTAATTACTTTAAAAAATTATATATTTATTTATTTCCAAGATTGAGTATTATGTTAGAAAAATGTATATACCTATATTCTTCTTCCATATAGGGGTTTTTGTTGACTGCATCATTTATACCGCACAATTCAATAAAAAATTATATGTTCCATTTTTGTAGAAATATAATATCTTTAGGTCACCTATACGAATAAGTATAATAAAAGTGAACACAGGTATATTCTTCGTTTTGAAAGTTTTAGCTTGATGTAAAGTAATGGCCAAGCCTATAATTGTCTAACTCTTCATAGATTATAACCTTGTAAATAGGTGATGTTTAACCTCTTATCCAAGAAAAACACTGCTGAGACGCGCACTCTAAATGACCCTTGCCGTATTCATAGCTCACATATTTCAGTTGTTTTGCTATTAATCCACAGGTGTTCATCCAAGTAGAAGTTCCATTTTTTCGAGCGGTCTCAAGATTACCTTTCATTTCAAAATGTAAATTGAATCGTTACTATTACCTCGATCTTATGCTTCTATCTTTGTTTCTTTCTCGCTTTCATACAAGTAGTTGATACGAATTAAATTATCATACAAAACAAATTTTTATTTGTGCATTCGTCATATTAAGAAAAGTATCTTAAAGCACACAGGTTAATAGTTATAAAGTGCATACAACAACTTATTATTGGTATAGCATTTCCTGTCCCTTTATCAGATAAATTGTTTCTTATCGTACAGCGGAAGTTGGCTAAATATTTAAGTTTCTTAAGAAAAATGGAATATTTTAAAATACTATTAACTATTTTGTTAAGTTTACTTTTTTATTCAAATGCCTACTGTCTAAAATATAGCTATACTGTCGAGTGGTTTTTGAAACGGAGCTTTTGAACGTGGCTTCTATTTTATACTTACAAACAGCAGTACGAATTAAAATAAAAGATGTATTCCGATGTTTCGAGTTATTTCCTAATGAAGTTATTTCCTAATGTAACAGATTAAAAGATAGACACAGCAGATCGATTACTAGAGTGAAAAGGATGATGGGCGCATGAATCTGATAATCGCATAGTATGCGGTGTAGGTATATTGTATATTGTGTACTGCGTGGTAGATAAGCCTCCGTAGCAAAGTTCTCGGTCGAACGGAGCAAGGCTATAAATTGACTCGCAGTGACCTTCCTAAGGGCCGAGTGAGCGTCAGGGCCAATTGACGAGATAATGCGATTAATAATGCGCGCGACGACGCCGCGGGGATTAAGCACAGTCGGGTGGGCCTCTGTCGCGGGATGTGCGTCCGATCGATCCATATCCGGCATCACCGTCTAATGCCCGACCGCATGCTGGATCCTACGCGGCCCTCGACGCTCATGATCATCCTGCAGATATTAATAAACCTGATGGCCAGACAATTCGCGTGCGTCTTTTACTTCCTGATGCCGTTGGGATACCTTCCGATTACTCCAACTGCCCTGCATTACGATTCGATCTAGTGCGGATTTACTCGTTCAATTATTGATGATCCAATTCATTTGTATACACATGTACATCTCGTACGTGATGCTATATATCTTCGTTATATTTGTTATTGACCTCTTAAGTAGGTTATTTCATTAAATATACGCATTGTAGTACATTAGGTTCTCTTAAAAGAGATTAGGTCATATATTACGACCTGGGGACATATATACGATCATCGTATTTCTTTAGCTATCTGGCAATACTTCGGCATCCAAAAAAAGTTTCCTGTAGCTATTTCAATTTTCTCGACACAATGAAATTCGGTTTCATTCTACACTTTGATAAAAAAAGAAATTCGATTAAATAGAAAATAGTTGTACGAAAGCTATCAAATTATTTTCCGGGTTTAGAAAAAACTAGCCTTGGGCAAATTGAAAATAAAGAAATTCGGAATAAAATGTTATTAATTACTTTAAAAAATTATATATTTATTTATTTCCAAGATTGAGTATTATGTTAGAAAAATGTATATACCTATATTCTTCTTCCATATAGGGGTTTTTGTTGACTGCATCATTTATACCGCACAATTCAATAAAAAATTATATGTTCCATTTTTGTAGAAATATAATATCTTTAGGTCACCTATACGAATAAGTATAATAAAAGTGAACACAGGTATATTCTTCGTTTTGAAAGTTTTAGCTTGATGTAAAGTAATGGCCAAGCCTATAATTGTCTAACTCTTCATAGATTATAACCTTGTAAATAGGTGATGTTTAACCTCTTATCCAAGAAAAACACTGCTGAGACGCGCACTCTAAATGACCCTTGCCGTATTCATAGCTCACATATTTCAGTTGTTTTGCTATTAATCCACAGGTGTTCATCCAAGTAGAAGTTCCATTTTTTCGAGCGGTCTCAAGATTACCTTTCATTTCAAAATGTAAATTGAATCGTTACTATTACCTCGATCTTATGCTTCTATCTTTGTTTCTTTCTCGCTTTCATACAAGTAGTTGATACGAATTAAATTATCATACAAAACAAATTTTTATTTGTGCATTCGTCATATTAAGAAAAGTATCTTAAAGCACACAGGTTAATAGTTATAAAGTGCATACAACAACTTATTATTGGTATAGCATTTCCTGTCCCTTTATCAGATAAATTGTTTCTTATCGTACAGCGGAAGTTGGCTAAATATTTAAGTTTCTTAAGAAAAATGGAATATTTTAAAATACTATTAACTATTTTGTTAAGTTTACTTTTTTATTCAAATGCCTACTGTCTAAAATATAGCTATACTGTCGAGTGGTTTTTGAAACGGAGCTTTTGAACGTGGCTTCTATTTTATACTTACAAACAGCAGTACGAATTAAAATAAAAGATGTATTCCGATGTTTCGAGTTATTTCCTAATGAAGTTATTTCCTAATGTAACAGATTAAAAGATAGACACAGCAGATCGATTACTAGAGTGAAAAGGATGATGGGCGCATGAATCTGATAATCGCATAGTATGCGGTGTAGGTATATTGTATATTGTGTACTGCGTGGTAGATAAGCCTCCGTAGCAAAGTTCTCGGTCGAACGGAGCAAGGCTATAAATTGACTCGCAGTGACCTTCCTAAGGGCCGAGTGAGCGTCAGGGCCAATTGACGAGATAATGCGATTAATAATGCGCGCGACGACGCCGCGGGGATTAAGCACAGTCGGGTGGGCCTCTGTCGCGGGATGTGCGTCCGATCGATCCATATCCGGCATCACCGTCTAATGCCCGACCGCATGCTGGATCCTACGCGGCCCTCGACGCTCATGATCATCCTGCAGATATTAATAAACCTGATGGCCAGACAATTCGCGTGCGTCTTTTACTTCCTGATGCCGTTGGGATACCTTCCGATTACTCCAACTGCCCTGCATTACGATTCGATCTAGTGCGGATTTACTCGTTCAATTATTGATGATCCAATTCATTTGTATACACATGTACATCTCGTACGTGATGCTATATATCTTCGTTATATTTGTTATTGACCTCTTAAGTAGGTTATTTCATTAAATATACGCATTGTAGTACATTAGGTTCCCTTATAACAATTATATAGTCTCTTGGAAATTATTTTATTTTATTTTATTTTATTTTTTAATCAATTATTCATTTAGTATTAATTGTTCTCTAAGCAAAATCTATAGTCAATGTTTTTGTTGTCCGTAAATTAGAAAATGTAACAATTGCAAAATGTCCATTTGTGGTATGTTAAGATATACATTTGTGTAAATTGTTAACATAATAACATTGAAAAATTGTAGTTTATATTACACGGAGAAATATCTCATAAAAATTGTAAGTAATTTCAGGGGAAATTTTACCATGAAGTCTGTAAACGTGGGACGTCTTGACGTTTCAGTAATTTTTACCAGGAACTTCCTGGTAAAAATTACCTAACCGAAAAATTAAAGCGAAACATAATCTACACCAATAGCGTTAAGAGTATAACATTACTTCAAATTAATAAACAAGTATAGATATAATAAATATTTATTGTTTCATTACGTACTATTATTAACAAATACTTTGAGGCAATAAAAAATTTTAATTAATCAATTTATAATGAATAGATTTTAAAAATTATAGATTTATTTTAAAATAGTAAATGGGTGTAGAAATAATTCACATTGATGAAGTATTATTTATTGAATATATATTTTATATACTGCTTCAAAATTGATTTGCCATCCGCACTTTGCATCAACAAATTGTAAATATCCTGAACATAAACAATGCAGCATTGAAATGGTACAAATTATAGGTTAGAAATGTATCGCTGTAGAAATATTCGACACTTACATTTTAATGACCGATCGGCCAAGCTCTCCTTTCCTATAAAATTAAAGTTTTACGTATTAATGTTGCAGCTCTTTGTAAACGTATTTTCTCACCATATTGATTTGTGTATAATTTATTTATATCAATGTAACTTTTGAATAGAAAGTTTAACTGAAGTGTACATTACTTACTCCTTACTGTACATTACTTCAATTTTCTCATGAATATAAAATTGTTTCTTATCGTACAGCGGAAGTTGGCTAAATATTTAAGTTTCTTAAGAAAAATGGAATATTTTAAAATACTATTAACTATTTTGTTAAGTTTACTTTTTTATTCAAATGCCTACTGTCTAAAATATAGCTATACTGTCGAGTGGTTTTTGAAACGGAGCTTTTGAACGTGGCTTCTATTTTATACTTACAAACAGCAGTACGAATTAAAATAAAAGATGTATTCCGATGTTTCGAGTTATTTCCTAATGAAGTTATTTCCTAATGTAACAGATTAAAAGATAGACACAGCAGATCGATTACTAGAGTGAAAAGGATGATGGGCGCATGAATCTGATAATCGCATAGTATGCGGTGTAGGTATATTGTATATTGTGTACTGCGTGGTAGATAAGCCTCCGTAGCAAAGTTCTCGGTCGAACGGAGCAAGGCTATAAATTGACTCGCAGTGACCTTCCTAAGGGCCGAGTGAGCGTCAGGGCCAATTGACGAGATAATGCGATTAATAATGCGCGCGACGACGCCGCGGGGATTAAGCACAGTCGGGTGGGCCTCTGTCGCGGGATGTGCGTCCGATCGATCCATATCCGGCATCACCGTCTAATGCCCGACCGCATGCTGGATCCTACGCGGCCCTCGACGCTCATGATCATCCTGCAGATATTAATAAACCTGATGGCCAGACAATTCGCGTGCGTCTTTTACTTCCTGATGCCGTTGGGATACCTTCCGATTACTCCAACTGCCCTGCATTACGATTCGATCTAGTGCGGATTTACTCGTTCAATTATTGATGATCCAATTCATTTGTATACACATGTACATCTCGTACGTGATGCTATATATCTTCGTTATATTTGTTATTGACCTCTTAAGTAGGTTATTTCATTAAATATACGCATTGTAGTACATTAGGTTCCCTTATAACAATTATATAGTCTCTTGGAAATTATTTTATTTTATTTTATTTTATTTTTTAATCAATTATTCATTTAGTATTAATTGTTCTCTAAGCAAAATCTATAGTCAATGTTTTTGTTGTCCGTAAATTAGAAAATGTAACAAGTGCAAAATGTCCATTTGTGTGTATGTTAAGATATACATTTGTGTAAATTGTTAACATAATAACATTGAAAAATTGTAGTTATATTATATACACGGAGAGAAATATCTCATAAAAATTGTAAGTAATTTCAGGGGAAATTTTACCATGAAGTCTGTAAACGTGGGACGTCTTGACGTTTCAGTAATTTTTACCAGGAACTTCCTGGTAAAAATTACCTAACCGAAAAATTAAAGCGAAACATAATCTACACCAATAGCGTTAAGAGTTATAACATTACTTCAAATTAATAAACAAGTATAGATATAATAAATATTTATTGTTTCATTACGTACATATATTAAGAACAAATACTTTGAGGCAATAAAAAATTTTAATTAATCAATTTATAATGAATAGATTTATTAAAAATTATAGATTTATTTTAAAATAGTAAATGGGTGTAGAAATAATTCACATTGATGAAGTATTATTTATTGAATATATATTTTATATACTGCTTCAAAATTGATTTGCCATCCGCACTTTGCATCAACAAATTGTAAATATCCTGAACATAAACAATGCAGCATTGAAATGGTACAAATTATAGGTTAGAAATGTATCGCTGTAGAAATATTCGACACTTACATTTTAATGACCGATCGGCCAAGCTCTCCTTTCCTATAAAATTAAAGTTTTACGTATTAATGTTGCAGCTCTTTGTAAACGTATTTTCTCACCATATTGATTTGTGTATAATTTATTTATATCAATGTAACTTTTGAATAGAAAGTTTAACTGAAGTGTACATTACTTACTCCTTACTGTACATTACTTCAATTTTCTCATGAATATAAAATACTTACATATCTGTAAAAAGTTGTTAGAATATGCAGCAAGGTTTTACACAGAACTGGATTTCGTTGAATATAACCGCATCGAATAGACACTGTATACGTACACCGGCCGGCGATCGGTTCGGCGTATACTTACATTTAACCTCTGCATTCTAAATCACGTGCGCGCGCGTTTGCTTGAGAGGGAGAAACTTAGAAGAGTCGGTACGAACAAATTTTTCTTACGGTCCAAGCGCTACTTTTGCCTATACTAAGATATCGGGGAAAAATTACAAGAAGTTCATGGTAAAATTACAATGAATGCAGAACGTCCCACGTTTACAAGACTTCATGTAAAATTTCCCCTGAAATTACTTACAATTTTTATGAGATATTTCTCTCCGTGTATACACTCGGGATTATATAATTTTGAGGGCCATACTATAATCTTAAATGGCACTTTATAAATTAAACATAATTTTTTAATCTAAAACAATCGGAGAAATTTAATTCAAATTTTTTAAGTAAAACAGTATTTTACTTTATTGTTAGACCGAATATTTTGGCACAAATATTACATATAAAAGATAATATCCTAGTAACTTACAAGGAGAGGTTCCACCTTCCGAGAAACGGATTTTGTTGCAACTTTGAGAGCTGTTTTCTGGTACCCAAATTTGAAAAATTCATATGAAACATAATCTACACCAATAGCGTTAAGAGTTATAACATTACTTCAAATTAATAAACAAGTATAGATATAATAAATATTTATTGTTTCATTACGTACTATTATTAACAAATACTTTGAGGCAATAAAAAATTTTAATTAATCAATTTATAATGAATAGATTTATTAAAAATTATAGATTTATTTTAAAATAGTAAATGGGTGTAGAAATAATTCACATTGATGAAGTATTATTTATTGAATATATATTTATATACTGCTTCAAAATTGATTTGCCATCCGCACTTTGCATCAACAAATTGTAAATATCCTGAACATAAACAATGCAGCATTGAAATGGTACAAATTATAGGTTAGAAATGTATCGCTGTAGAAATATTCGACACTTACATTTTAATGACCGATCGGCCAAGCTCTCCTTTCCTATAAAATTAAAGTTTTACGTATTAATGTTGCAGCTCTTTGTAAACGTATTTTCTCACCATATTGATTTGTGTATAATTTATTTATATCAATGTAACTTTTGAATAGAAAGTTTAACTGAAGTGTACATTACTTACTCCTTACTGTACATTACTTCAATTTTCTCATGAATATAAAATACTTACATATCTGTAAAAAGTTGTTAGAAATATGCAGCAAGGTTTTACACAGAACTGGATTTCGTTGAATATAACCGCATCGAATAGACACTGTATACGTACACCGGCCGGCGATCGGTTCGGCGTATACTTACATTTAACCTCTGCATTCTAAATCACGTGCGCGCGCGTTTGCTTGAGAGGGAGAAACTTAGAAGAGTCGGTACGAACAAATTTTTCTTACGGTCCAAGCGCTACTTTTGCCTATACTAAGATATCGGGGAAAAATTACAAGAAGTTCATGGTAAAATTACAATGAATGCAGAACGTCCCACGTTTACAAGACTTCATGTAAAATTTCCCCTGAAATTACTTACAATTTTTATGAGATATTTCTCTCCGTGTATACACTCGGGATTATATAATTTTGAGGGCCATACTATAATCTTAAATGGCACTTTATAAATTAAACATAATTTTTTAATCTAAAACAATCGGAGAAATTTAATTCAAATTTTTTAAGTAAAACAGTATTTTACTTTATTGTTAGACCGAATATTTTGGCACAAATATTACATATAAAAGATAATATCCTAGTAACTTACAAGGAGAGGTTCCACCTTCCGAGAAACGGATTTTGTTGCAACTTTGAGAGCTGTTTTCTGGTACCCAAATTTGAAAAAATTCATATGAAATTTAGTCTCATAGACTGTTTCACAAAAGTTATACGCAGTTATCGAAAAATCGTGACAAAAATATGTTTAAGTTTAATCGCCAATAACTCGGAAAGAAATAGACATAGTTGCTCAAACTTAAATTCACTAAATAGTTGAGATCAAGTAGATATAGTTTAAAAAAAAAGAAGCTCAAATATCTCAATTTGGATAAAAGTTAAGGAAAAAATAAGAATTAGATAAAATTTTAACGAAAATTTAGTATTAAAATTTGATAGACTTTTTAGGCAAATATTATGTCTAATTCTTATTTTTTCCATAACTTTTGTCCAAATTGAGATATTTGAGCTTCTTTTTTTTAAACTAAGTCTACTTGATCTCAACTATTTAATGGATTTGAGTTTGAGTATGTGCGTCTATTTCTTTCCGAGATATTGGCGATTAAGCTTAAACACATTTTTTTCGCGATTTTTCGATAACTGCGTATAACTTTTGTCAAACAGCCTATGAGACTAAATTTCATATGAATTCTTTCATATTTGGGTACCAGAAAACAGCTCTCAAAGTTGTAACGAAATTCGTTTCTCGGAAGGTGGAACCTCTCCTTGTTAGTTAATTAACTTTTAGTTTTAAAGTATAAAGAGTACAATTAAATAATAATTGATTAAAATCACTAGAAATAGTTTTATGTATTTATTTAATTACTCACTTTTTCGAATACCTGTATAAGCGGAATTATCAATGTAAATGCCAGGCTTTACAAAACCACCCTTTCGCAAAAAAAGTTTCATTATTTTATAATTAATTATAATTATTAATAATTAATATGACTAACATAATTTCTTACGCACATTTATTATCTTTTTTTGAAATATACATTCCTTTTAATAATTAGATATTTTTAGATAAGTAAATACATCCAGTTTAATAAGGTGAAATATTGAAAATCTCTTTATATGCTTTTAACTTGGCAATAGTATAGATATAGGGACCATACGTATGCTATTAAACTTATGCAATAATGAACATTTTTTAATAACACATAATTAGTTTTTTTTAATTAGATAGTCTATAAACAATAATTATAGGATTATAAAAATTATATGAGATATTGATACAGTACTAATTACATTTCAATTACCGAACTTGCATCAGAGATTTGTAATAATTATCCTATACAGTATGTTAATTAACGCATGAGAATTAATTCGTTTTATTGGTATTTGAATTCGATAATAATTATTTAACTGCTCAGTTTCTTACGAAAACAGTGTGTTAATTAAATAGCTCGTCATTTACATAACCCAATTCTATGTTATAAATTCAGTTTAACGTAGTAACCGGATTCAATTTAATTTTGGCAAGTGATGAGCAATTTAATCATTTACAATGTAGTAAACATACTTTTTGTACATATTATTCAACATCACTCTTTTCAAACTTTCATTTCATTGCTAATCAGCGATAAAACCATACGATGCGTGTTGTAAACAAAGTATCTGGGAAATAAATTTTACATTACCGCTTGCATCAATCGAAATGCATCGCTTGAAATTCGGACACGGAATATTTTAAATTCCATATCCTCATTTGTATTTTAATTCGATAATTAAATGTAAATACTTATAATTAAGGCACTCTGCAAATAACATTACTATATGTGATATTTAAATCATTGAACATTTTAAATGCAGCATTAATCTTAAAATGCGTATAAACTATAGATATCGAGAAGACATTAAATTTTGGTTACTATATAGCGTTGAAAATATGTTTTTTCTTTATATCTAGAAAGAAATATATAAAAAATCTTATAGCTTCAGATCTTATTAAAATGTTAATTGGTTGTTTATCAATATACTTTACAAATAAATGATTAAAACATTTCAATGCAATTTGCAATTATTTTAAATTTAGGCGTCGTAGATGAGTGACATACTTTTATTTATTATCTTGAAAAAATGAAGGTAGTCGGTAATGCATATAAATTATTCACCATCTTTATTATCAAAACATCCTTATTATCATAACACGCGGGAAAGAAAATATTGTATGTATATAGTAGAGCGTACTTGTCGTATCTTCGTAGATAACCAACCACTTCATTCTGCATACTTTGCACATAGAATTTCTTCCCTCGAGATTCCTAAGCTATCAACATTCACGAAGAAAAAATACTTTCCAGATAACAGAATTCTCTTTCGGAAAATCGAAGCTAGCTCATCTCGGTGCGCAAGCCCTTCTTTTATGTATGCAAGCTCTTTTGTCTCTCAGTTGCCTCTGAAAAACCACCGATCGAAACGGTTGACTTTTAAACGCAAACTTGATGCTGCCGAAAAGCGATTGATCGCTTGAAAAATTTCAAGATGTTACATTTTGGAATCTCAAGATAGTGCGGATCATTGACATTCCGTATAGCATAGGTTTTGAAAGCGACAAGCACTTTTTATAAATTCAGTGAGCAGGCCGATTTATGTACTCCTCGATAGGTCTTTTTGCTTTGATACAAATATTCGTATGCATTTTATGATATTGTTACCAACTGGGTCACCGATTCTCTACCTTCTCGTTTATTCGTTTTGTTTCGAACTTTCCGAGTTATTCAGATCGCTTGAATACCCTATTCTTTTTTCGATTTACGAATGCTATATTTGTACAGTTTATTAATTGTTTTATTTTTCTTGACCCGCGTCTAATCGTGTAGTTATATTTTTTATAATATATCCCATAAATCAGATATGTAAACATAGAAGAAAATGACTTTTTAAATGGTGAGATGGTAACGAGCATGACTGGAAGTCGACTGACGAAACTAACATGTATGTCTTACCCTCAAAAGTTCTGTTTCTTCACGTGGCACACTATATTTTGTTAACCAAGGGTGTAAAAAAAATCTTTTTTTTTGAAAAGGATTAGATATAGGAAATGGTTTCTTTCAATATTTTAAAATTGATGTTGAATTGTACGTATTTGTTTTTTGAAACATCTTGTTTATTATCTATAAGGCCTTTTTTCACATTTACATGTAACATTTATTATTACATGCGTTGTCATTACTTTTTCCAACCACGCGAGAATACCTCAATTTTCCGCGGGCTTGGTCGATTTAAATGTAATCTTATTAAAATAAAAATATAAAATAGATAACACGTTTAAAATGTAAATTTTTTTAGTTTACAACCTGCGGAATAGAAGTATAATACGACAAAAACTAAGAAGAGATGAGTGGGTCATTCATGTTTGTAAACTATTTTAAATATTTAAATGGAAATTCGCAAGTAAAATTATATGATTAAACGAACTTACCTGTAAGTGAAGTTCTATCATAATTGTATGAAGCGCCTCTTCCGAAATGATCAACATGTAGTCCCTTCACCCTATGCCGAATTGACCACAATTTTTAAAGTTTCAATGTAAAAAGAAAGAAGCAGATGTCTCTCGTGTCGACGTACCGCGCCGTTTTTCTTTCCGCTTTCATCCCCACTCGCTCGCATGTATCTCATTTTTTAAAGATATACCGTAACATAAGTGTAAGGGGTCCAAAATATTTGTGGACAAGGGGTTATTGTGGTGGGACTGATCATTTCGGAAGAGGCGCTTCATACAATTATGATAGAACTTCACTTACAGGTAAGTTCGTTTAATCATATAATTGTATTGCGCGCCTCTTCCTCATGATCAACATGTAGACGTTTAAAGCATACTATGTTACGGTAAACAATAGATAAAGATTATATTTTATTCATATAATACTTTATAATATCGAACTAATACATAACTAGGTAAAAATTAAAAACAATAATTTTACATTTTCAAAACTTATGATTTTAAAACTGCTTTCGCAAACGCATTCATACTTGTATTTAAACGCAAATTATAGAATTTTGTAAATGTACTAGACGTTTTGGTCCAACCCGCGGTTCTACGCACAGTGTCTATATCTAGCCCGTTTCTCTTAGCAGCTGATGTAGATGCGTGGCGCGTTGAGTGCGTTGTAAATATATTTGTATCGATTCCGCTTTTTTCTAGGACATTTTTCACCCAACGGCTCAAAGTTTGAGATGTTACCGCTTTAAATGGGCATTTAAAAGAAATAAATAATGATTTTTCATTTTTTCGAATATCTTTGGATTTGTTTATATAACATTGCAATACTGAGGCAGCACAAATTTTTCTATTTTTACCATAGAAAGGTAGTACTAGAACGGGCTGATTTCTATTGCGCCCCGATGTTTTTATACGATCTGGAATCTTTATTTCTATAATATTCTGTTTTATTTCAATATTATCTATATTGATTAAGGAGAATGTCTGCATTCTATGTCCGGTAATCAATGCCAATAATGTAATTAACTTAGTCGTTAATTCTTTAATATTTAAATGTTCATTATCTGGTAAAGAAGAAAAATAATTAAGTACAATTTTCGGGTCCCATGTAGAGTCGTATTTAGGCTTTGCAGGTCTTAATTTTGACAAACCCTTGAAAAATCTTTTTACACTATCTTCTTGGTTTATATCTGCACCTATGAGTAATGATATCGCGGATCGGTAACAATTTATTGTACTATACGCGGAACCGCTCTCATACAATTCTGTCAAAAAAACTAAAATTTTTGGAATGTATTTTTCAAATGGGCTTATCTTTTGTCTGTTGCAAAAAGACCACCATTTTTTAAAACAAGTCTCATATTGTTTAAGAGAAGATTCGGTCAAAGATGAGAGTGTTATTTTCCAAGATTCTTGCGGAATGTTCTTTAATTTAAATGATTGGTAGATAAGATTGCGGCCACCAGGGTAGTTCTGCTCCAGAATCGCTCTATTTCCATGCTAGAACAGAATAAATTATTTTTTGTTTTAAATCTAAATATTTCTGAAGTTACCATGGACTTGAATACAGGATACCATGGTTGTGATGGCCATTCAGGTACCACCACTATGCCGCAAGCTCTGTCATTTTTTATCTTTTCTAGTGATTTTAAAATCAATGAACATGGAGGAAAAGCATAAAAGAAACAATCTTTCCATGAAATTGTAAATGCATCGATTGCAAAAGAATCTGGATCTCGTTTCCAAGAAACATATTTTAAGCATTTCGCGTTTGATCTACTGGCAAAAAGGTCTATTTCCGGTTCTCCAAATAATTTGCAAATTTGTTTAAAAATTATATTAGATATTTCAACTTCTATGTGAGGCTTCAATCTTCTTGATTCACTATCTGCCTCTTTATTTAATTTTGATTGAATATATGTTGCAAAAATCCAGATACCTCTCTGTTCACACCATTGCCATATATTTCTCGCTACTAAATTTAAATTATCATATTGAACTCCACCCATTCTGTTGATATATGATATGGCCGTAGTATTATCAATGTGTAGTAAAATTTGACAATTTTTTAAGTCTTTAGCAAATACTTTTAAACCGAAGAAGGCAGCTAAGAGCTCCAATTCATTTATGAAACAATGATTCTCGTCTATTTTCCAATAACCGTAAACTTTTTCATCGTTACAGAAAGCCCCCCAACCTGTTAAGGAAGCATCAGTAAAAATTTCTAAGTCAAACGTAGTTTTCCTTATAGGATGTTGCCCATTATTATCCACCGTTTTCCACCAATTTAGTTCACTAATTATTTCACGATTAATGATCATTTTACATTCGTAATTGTTATGATTCGAATCTAAAGCTAAGTATTTTAATCTTTCGCATATTTTGGTGTGAGCGAACCCATAATTAACTGCTGCACAGCATGAAACCAAATACCCTAAAATTCTTGCAAAATCTCTTATTTTTATTTTTTGGTTTAACTTTAATTTTATTATTTGTTTTATGTTAGCTTTTTTACTTTCAGGTAATTCTACTTGCATATTAATAGAGTTATAAATAAAACCTAAAAAGGTACATTTTTGGCTTGGATTTAAATTACTTTTATTGTAATTTATAATAAAACCCAATTTTTCCAGTAATGCTATTGTTATATGAACATTTGATAAACACTCTTCGTAACTATTACCAATTAGCATTATGTCGTCTAAATACACAACTGATAAGAAACCTAATTGTCTTAAATAAGCAACGACCGGTTTTAACAATTTAGTAAAAATAAATGGTGCGACATTTAAACCAAAAGGTAGACATGTAAATTCATAAACGACTCCTTCAAATTTGAAACGTAAGTATTTGTAATGCGATTTATGAATGGGTACCAAATAATATGCATCTTTTAAATCTAACGATGCCATGAAGCAACCCGCGCTCATCAATTTTGTGACAGTTCTTCCATCTTCTAACTTAAAATGTTGTGTTTCTATAAACTTATTTAAAGCTTTTAAATTTAAAATAAGTCTGCACTTTCTATTTGACTTTAATGCTAAAAATATATCAGACAGAAATTGACCTTTTACCTTATTAGTACATTTATTAATAGCATTTTTATCTAACAATTCTGAAATAATTTTTGTAATTTCTATTTTTTCTACGGTTGACCAATTTCGCTCTGCGGGTTCATGTAGTTGAAATGGTTTTGAATTAAAACGTATTTTATATCCATTTAACCATGAAAGAATGACTGAATCAAAAGTAATTTTTTCCCATTCTGAGACAAAATCTTTCAGCCGACCTGCTATCGAACTTACCGAATCATTTATTAATGCCTCGGACGTCGATTCTCGTCGCGCTTCACACGGGAGCTCAATTGTGACTGGTTGTATGGTTTCTTGTAACCTTTCCGTGTTTTCTGCCCGCCCGACGTCCTCTGTTGTTTTCCTTGATAACGGGGCGGGTTGTAAGAGTTTTTTGATTTTGGCGTGGGTTTGAGAATTTTTAAAGTACTCTCTAGAGCTTTAGATGCTTTTATTTTTTCTTCGAGCTTTTCTCCAAATAAAAACTCGTTAGCGTTTGTATCAGTAAGAGTATTTTTGAGGGATGCATTTATGTTTGCTAGAATAAGACTTCGTCGAATCAGAGTTTCATCGTGTTGAATATCTCCTAGTAACTTTACTGCGTCACTTAAACTCTCTATGACTGGAAGGTCCTCTAAATCTCTGCCACCTTTCAATAAAATTGTAAGAGCTTTTCCTATAGCTGCTGAACATGCTGTGATTTTTTGTTGCTTAAGAATTATGCGCGAGTCTCTATTAATGACCGCTTGTTGAACACTAGTTTTAATCTCTGCATTTAATTTTGGTGGATCACTAAAAAGGCAGTTTTCAGCAGGTGGATATTTTTTTATAAGATTTGATTTTTCATCATTTGGAAGGCCTTGTTTAATAACCTCTTCCCAGCGTACAACAATTTCGGAATGTAAAGGTGCAGCTAATACTCTGTCTTCATAAAAACGTTTACCTATGACATTAATTAACTCTTCGCTCAAAGGAGTTTCATCAAGCTCTTTATTATTATCCGACGTAGCTTGCAGTGGAGGTTCTATCCTTTTTCCGTTCGTTACGTCTCTTAACGGCGATCTTGGACTTCTGTTAGTGTTACGAGAAGGTGTACTCTCACGGCTAATGCCTATAACAGACCGAACAAAAAGAACGGGGAATTGATAAATAATTGTTCAACTCTGCACATTTTTCATATACATATATATCTATATACATATATGCACATCACTTAGATTTTAACGTGCGTTTGAGTGTTTCACACAAAAAATTTATAAGGTTTGAGACATTTTGTTGTATATTTTTCAGAGTTTATATAACACAATAAGAATCTTTGCTATGAATAAAGGTTAGAGCCGTATTATTCTGTTCGTAACACACTATACACGTATAGGTTAGAGCCATATACGCATAAGAAAACAAGATCGTCTTTTTTTTTTTTTTTTTTTTTTATACATATACAGGTTAGAGCCAAATATACAATGAAAATTTGTTCGTGTTTCATACACTTTTGTGCCGGTTAGAGCCAAGCACAAGTTATTTCGATTATTGCGTATAGTTAAAATCATAGTTATAATATTCATCAACTTACTCGAATTCGAGTGTGATCCTGAATCTGATGATGAGATAGTAGTCGGATCCGAAGAATCGGAATAGCTATCCTTGCGTTGTCTCGAATGCCTTCGATGTTTTTCCTTTCTTGAATGTTTACGCTTGTATTTCTTAAACTTTCGCTTAAAGCGTTTCAAAAGTCTATGCGATGAATCCTCTTCAGATGATGTATATTCACGTTTTCGCTTATGACCCATTTTTCAGTTTTAATTTTTCATCGATGTGGTTCTGTCGGCACAAAGCAAAAGAATGAGATACATGCGAGCGAGTGGGGATGAAAGCGGAAAGAAAAACGGCGCGGTACGTCGACACGAGAGACATCTGCTTCTTTCTTTTTACATTGAAACTTTAAAAATTGTGGTCAATTCGGCATAGGGTGAAGGGACTACATGTTGATCATGAGGAAGAGGCGCGCAATACAATAATTTATTTATCGTATACAATACATTTAAAGATTTTATTAAAATTGGGCTTTGTTTCTTTATTAAATAAATAAAAACAAATTGAAATATTTATCTTATAATTTTACATACTTTACAAGTACTTATATGATAGTTACAACTTATTATGTAATTTCGTCATAGTTTATAGAATTGTGCGTTGATTGTAGAAGTGGAGTAAAAATATTTTTAAATTTGTTTTGAGAAAAATTCATAATAAAGGATATTTAGCAGCTCTTTTAGACTTGATTGAACTTCAATTACGTATATGATGAAATAAATAACTATTTGCTAAATTGCAAAGAATCTAGTATTTGTTTCTATTATATAAATAAATATTTATATAAATTAGGTTTATTTAATTTGAAGTGTATTTAAGGTTTACTTAAATATACCAATACATGAAAATGTTCATTAAAATCAATAAATTAATCAACAATGCTTGTATAGTATATAAATATGGTTTTTTAAAAATGATAACATACAAAAAGAAATGAATCCTAAATTTGAACTTCCAACGTACTCATGCATTCCTCCTAGGTGCATTCGAAATTTCAGTTGCACACGGTTCTCACAGGTTAAAGTTTAAAAGTATTTCATGCAGCACAAATAGCCTTCCTCTTCCGCAGGCTCAAGTTAGAAAGAGTTAGTCCTCAAATTTTTAGTTTGCCAGGTAAAAATGTCGACACCCCGCTCGAAGCCAGCACGTATAAACAAGAGCTAGGGAGGCGGTAGACGGCCCATGAATATTCACGCTAATGTCGCGCAGGGGTTCGAGGAACCCCTCGGAGATGTTCGCGCGCAAACGAAAACACGCGCTCTCGTTTTGTCTCACTCCCCAGTCGCGGAAACACTCTGATCCTGTATCTCGTGCAATGAGGAAAAAAAACTCTCGCGATATTTAGCGTAAAACATTATCCGTGTAAGATGTCATGAGGCTTCTAGGTGATACATTTTAAAATCTTTTATGGTATTAAAACATATTTTTTTACATAAGAAATATTTTTATCTATTAGAATATGAGAATGCTGCATTCAATTCTGCCTTGAGTATAGTTTATTAAACAGTCTTCTTTTTACGATATAATAATCGGATAGGAATTTAAAATAGTAAATATTAAATTAAATTTAATTTGGAATTTTGTCAACCATAGTTTCTAAGCATTTTTGAAGACCACTGTAGTATACTTATCAAACAAGGTATAAAGTAATGCGATATTGAGGTGTATCTGTATAGTGAATTTTTTATTTAGGTTTATTTACGAGATTTGCCAAAATTTATGATTTTGTATAGATGATATATCAAATTCTGGAATTTGGAACGTAAATTTATTATCTATATATGAAAGGGAAAAGGGAAAAGGGATTATTTAACTAAAAATGATTTGATTTCCGTTTATGGTATGTTTAACAATTTACCGTACACGATTATTGCATACGAATTTAGAAAAATAACACAAAATTTAACTTATGATATCCTTACGAAAACATAAATTCATCTCGAACGTTTAAATCATAAAGTAAACTTTATGATTTACGTTATGGAATAACTTATAATTTATGATTTAAAAATTTAACTTCGTATATTTTTAAAATATTAGAAATTATATAACTTTTATCAAATTGTAATATTTAAACTGTAAGCAAACTATGTGTAAACAATAATTAAAATGATTTTTCATTTATTTATGGAAAGTGTATTATATGAATTTTTTGAGAAATTTATGGTAATATACTTACTCAAACGACAACCAAATATGAAAATATAGTGTTATGAAGACGGTTTCATAAAATCTACTATCGCATAGAGTATACAAACTTTTATGTAGTTCAAAGAAAATGTGTACGTTCAAACGAAAATAAAGTTGAAAAATATGCAATCAAACTTTGTAATTCAAAATTTGAAGTATATATATTTTGTTAGTTACTACCTCAACTAGATTTATAAAATAGTCCTGAAAATGCGAACTTTAATTGCAAATTACAAATTTTTTTTTATTTTAGGCCTTTTTTATTACGTTTTTTTTTAATAAAATAATGTATGGTGTTTTTCGAACTGACACAGAATTTTTCAGATATATAAGTAATATAATTATCTTTATATCGTAACCAAATTTAATCAGAAAGTCTGAAAATTTCATAGATGATTACACATGCAGTCATATGCACAGTAGTACAGTCTAAATAATGAGGTTTTAAATTATTAAAATTTAATGTATTTCAATATAAAAAATAAAAGCAATATTTAATAGCTCATAATTTTTTGAAATACATATAATAGTGTTATTATTACAGTTGCAACAAATCTATGGGTTTTGAAAGATTAAATAAAATACATTTCGTTAAACTGGTTATTATTACGTCCATGAATTGATATATTCTATCTTACACATGTTACACCTCAAACCGTATATTATGAATATGTTGAATATACCTTTCGTATAAGGGTTTATGATCATGTGCAAATTATGTTAATTACTTGCATCATCTCTCAAGCATTTAGGAGTCAGCGCCAGTCAAGTGCTTGTTACGATTTGGATTATCGTCAGTGGAACTATATAATGATCATACATTATCCATGCACTGAGAATTTTCCCTAATCGCAAAATCATTTGGTTAATTTGTCGATTACTCCGAACGCAAATTTATCTATGTCTATGCGTACATACTGTTTAATTCGAATTAAATCAAACTTCTGAAATCATTGTTATGTAATTCTGCAATTATTAATTTAAGATTGTTTACTTATCAACTATGTTCATTTCAGCAATTCAGTAAATATTAATACTGCATATATTCTTTGATTTTTTCAGCTCCATTTACAGATACTTCTTTGAAGATTAAAAAGTTATTTTTGCCTAGGGATGTAAACAATTTTTCCACTCGAAGTAAATTCTGTTTGTTATATCTTGCTATATCGGGTGCAGTGAATTCAGATGTTTCTTTAATTTTTTTTTTCTCGACCAACCTCGAATACTACTTCGTAAACTTTGGCAAATCCTATTAAAAGTTACGAGTATACTTTTTATATTTCACCAAACAGCGAAAATGAAGTTTTGTTTACGACTTCTCAACTTTTACGTGATTAATACTTTTATTTAATTATCAAGTACATCCAAGTTTATATTCCAATAAGATATAAACACATATTCTCATATAAAGCATTAACTCATAATGATTTTTTTATAATGAATAATTTACAGTAAAGCATTAAATTCAAAGGTTGAAAATTGGCATTAAATTTTAGGTTGATTCACAATTTTATATCAATTAACCTATATTAAAATGTAATGAGGAAATACTATAATTTTGAATTAATGTAAATTAATTACTTCCCTTATAGGCTAATGATAAAAACTATATTCTTTTTATTTCATTAAAATTATTATTATAATAATTATATAAGAAGTTAATTGTTCTTTTTCTCATTATTTCTATTTTTTCGATTTATGCACCCGTATATTTATTTTTCAATTATTAATTTTGGAGTAAAAATATTAAAAAATGTGACTTAAAAATCCACTATTATAAATTTAATGTTGAATTTTTAATATAACCTTATATAAAAAAAACTGAACAATTTTAAACGAAGAAAACTATTACAAAGACAATAAGTTTTTATATGTTAACTCATAATTGTTGGTTCGATAAGAAACTCTATACTATTAGGACGTGTGTACGAAAAATTTTATTTATATACTTAAATATCAATTAAATATTCATTTTACAGTAGTGATAACTAATTAAATAATTATAAAACAAGTTTGCAATAATTTGCAAATCATACAAAGAAAAAGTATGGAGGGTCTGCACTATTGAAATATCTTCGTCTTCACGACCATAATTATTCTACATTTTTAATTCGCATTTCCTATACTATATAAATAATTTTGACCTTTTTTAACATATGGTAAAGATTAAAAAGAAAATCTAAGGAGTTTTTTTTATAAAAAAAGTCGCTTTAAGTCTGAGTGGGCTTGGAGTCGTTACTACTAGCAACGTACGATACTTAGCGAGTCGGAACTTTATGTATCATTCGCTTCAGTTATTTACTAGAACTGAAGAATTATAGCTCAAAATTACGTTTTTCTACCTATTTTAAACCCACTCATTCGAAATATTTATATTTATTAGATTTTATCAAACCGTTTGGAGCGTAATTTAATAATTATTATACTATATACACAAAAAATATCATTAATAAACTTATATATTATATTAAATCCATTAGGAATATTGTAATAAAAAGTTAAAATTATGTATGCATATAATCAATCACCTATCGCGTTACTTGTTTTCGTGAATAAAATATTTTATACAATATAATCTAAAATACTTTTGCACGGGAATGATAAAAATATAAAATTCCCCTTGCACGACCGCAAAAAGTGTGCACGGAGCTTCCTACAACATAGTTATTAAAAGTATCTGTAAAAAAAACAATCGACGTGACAACATTATTTCCTCATCGATTTTTGAGGCTTAAATAGGTTTGTTTCTCAGTCGTGTACTATTTGTTACCGGCGTTACCGCACAAAATGGTAAATCACGCGATGAGAAGCGATTAAAACACTTTTACAATTTTATTATATATGTTGATTTTTAATAAAAGGTAATAATGTATCATTGTTTCTTATAAACAATCAGAAATGCATAAAATATATAAGAGAAAAAACCGGAGAAATTGTTTCGTATTATTATTATGCACTTGATAAAAAATGTATAAAAAATAACTTATTATGGTAAACACATATAGAGTGATTGTATCAGTGATTCAACATTATATTGCAAATATGTAATCACAATGTGTTTAACACGTTATTAAATATATTAATTATAATATATTTTACGTATACTTTTAGGTACGCAAATATGTTTTTATTGATCTTTAATGTCTCAAAAATACTGGCAGTTAATAATTAATTATTAATATTTTAAAGGAAAAGAAAAACTCGTGTGATTTGTTAATGCGCTCTCCTGCATCTACTGGGAAAGTTACCTTAGGTTCTCATAACTTATCTTCTCTAACATTGTCTTGACTTTTATCTTCTGATATCACTATAGTATATTAAGACTATTACATGTGCAAACAGACGTCGCTTATGTACATACTGCAATTCAGTAAAATTGCTGATAAGTAAGATGACTTTTTTTAATAAAATCATTGACATATAATTTCTAGGTTTATTCACACGATGGTAACATGGTATAACAAGCCCTCCAGTGGAGACTGTGTTCAACTCGATAAAGCCTCAATTTCCTCGTGCTTGCAAAGGCGAATGACAAAAAAGATCGAAAAATCAAAATAACGTATGTACCATCAACGAATCCGCGTGTGCAGAGAAAACTCGAGGAGGCGAGAAATTAGTAAATTTTGCTCGCGCTCTAATTTAGCATGCATCCCGGCCTCATTGGTTCAATTAAAGCGCTACATTTTCCGGTAGCAAGAAGAACTCAGTGAGAGAAAGGTATATACGTCGAGCCATTGTGCAGCCATTGAATCGACAGTAGTGGAGCTTTTATATCGTGCAGTGAAAAGGGAGGAACTTTTCACGAGCCGCTCAATGCGCGCCCGCGACTATGATAAATCAACCGAGGTAGGAAAAACTGGCTTTCTCTCTCTCTCCCTCCCTCTCCCTCGGAATTGAAAAGTGGAGCGTAAGCGCCGGATCCCGGAAATGCCCGGCTGTACTACTACCAGCGTAAAGCTTATGTATACATACATCGTATGGGGCCGAGCTTTTTCAGGACAAGACTACGAGACTCTGAATTTTCCTTCGGACGCGGATCAAATGCACTTCTGCCAAACGCGAGAGTCGGAGTCGGAGTCGGAGTCGGGGATGGATGAGATTTATTCTCGGTCTTACGCTGCTTCGAGAGGAAGTAACTTTTCTGGCGATCGTCGGTTCGGGAGATTTGTTGAGACGTACGGTCTGCCGAATGGATGATGGCCTTGGCTTTTATCATGAAAATATGCCAGGTGAAATAAGCTTAAGGGAAATGCACCGTTTATATCCGTTATGCAGATTTAATAAGCCCGCAAAATTTTTTATTTTTATTTCAACAACAACAATTGTAAACTTAGGTACATTAAAAATCGTTTGGTGTATAATTAGTACAGCCTGCTGTCGACTCTAAAATTCATAGAGAAGTTTATAATTTTTACCAGAATAATAATTATTCTTGCGTTAATTAAATTATAAGAGGACACTAAGTTTTATTCGGTTTACTTGTGCAAAAATTATCATAAATTCTCATAATTCAATACATTTACAT
This sequence comes from Theocolax elegans, assembly GCA_026168455.1. Taxonomy (NCBI): domain Eukaryota; kingdom Metazoa; phylum Arthropoda; class Insecta; order Hymenoptera; family Cerocephalidae; genus Theocolax; species Theocolax elegans. The sequence continues at coordinate 85,703,006 of CM047425.1, read as the reverse complement.
TTAATTAATATTTGACCTGAATCAAATATATGTAGTTTACTTCCTTAAGAAGTGTACAAATAAATAATATTTTTAAATATTTCCATTACGTATTCATCAGCACGATTTTCACATTCCTTTGTTATAAAAAGCTTAATAGATAATAAAGAAGCATTGTACTTTCTTTTAGCTTTGCACTTTACCATTTTATTAAAATGGTAAGCAGTTGTATGAAAGATATAAAAAAATTCAAGTGTTTAATAAGAATAATGAAGATTTTTTTGTAAGGTGCTAATTAAACTGCTGCATTTTCCTTTAAAATTTAATTAACAACGCCATTTTTTTAAAAAATATAGTATATCTTAATGTATGCCTGTATATATGTATACTACCATGAAATTATATTCAGGTTAAAAATATTTGTTAATTAATCTTGTAGATAATTATGTAATATCTATATCAAATATTGTGATTGACTACTCAAACGCTTCCCTTAATTAACTGATAAACTTGAGGGCGTAAGAACATTCATAAAATTTTTAGTTTTAACTAAATTTCATAAATGTATTATGTTTTTAAATAATATGTGAATTTATTAATTTAGAGGAAATATGGTTAAAAATAGAGATGAACGATAAATAAATTTTGTCAGCTTTGAACGCTGCAAATTAATAATTGTATTATACGTCTACGACTTTTTCGTGATTTGAAATCAACCATAATTTGTCTTAGAGGAGTAATCGTAAGTATATTATTAGGTATACCTTATTATTCGAATGAAAGATAAGCATTAATGATATTTATATCTTTTTTTGAATTCTGTATTATCCCTAAGCTTTGAGTAATTGAAAATAATATAAATTTATAGCACAGTTTATAATTTAATTTATTAAAAAAGTAAATTAATGTAAAACTTGATTGAATTTTCCTAGCATTTAAATACATCATAAAATAAATCTACTTCATGTCCAAAAGTTTTGTCACTTTAATTTCGAATAAAGCTAAAAGTTAAATGACTTTTTCCCAACTTATCGTGCAATTTATTAAGTGAACTTCTTATTCATAAGGTGTTTATATTTCTGAACTCTGCTGAATTGTACATATTACGTGATTTATATAACTTTTGTAATTTTAACCATAACTGCTACAGGCACATATGACATTCTTTTTCATTATTATTTTCACTTAACATTAATTATAATAATAAACCTACAAATACTAGTTTTCACGAATTAAATTTAATTATAACTATATCATACAACTTATTTTAAAATTTTACATTCGATGTAGATTTGAAATATAAATATTTAACTAGATATACAGATTTTTACCGTATCTACATAGTTTGCAATAATTTATTGATCGACAATGAAGCGTAAATTCCATAAAGAATATGAAAATAATATTAAATTTCTATGGAAAGTTAAAAATTTAAACTTTCCATTAAATAATTAAAAAACACCGTATTTGAAACTAGCAAGTATACTTCACTTAGATTTAGCGCGATCTGCCTTATATGCATGGCGCGTCAGTTGGTTCTAGTATATTCGCGGGTAGCTTTAGAATGTGAAATACGCACGGAAAGCATATTACATTAAAAATTAGTACTCTGTGATGGCATTGTAACGATGCCTTTACGCTTGTAACCAGCAAATAGTTTTTATTATTAATACTCTAATAGTACTTACACTCTTTTTTATCGCGTAACTTTATTACCTTTCAATTAATTTAAGTGCATTTTTAATAAGGAACAAGGTGTTTTCTTTTGCATTTTAATACTGTTGTTTTTAGGGTGTAATATTATTTTAATTAAGTCAGTACATTATTAGAGGGTTGAATATATATTCTTGGTAACTCAAGGATCTCGGAAAATATTTATAAACTTGTATTTTCTATATAAGGCGAGTAAGATGGATAATCGACATAAATATACTAACAAAAATTAACATTACAATATTTACAAAATACATTCATTTAAATTATTTGTTTAAAAATTTGTTTTTTTACTTGAAATAAAAAATGTATTTATTATATATATAATTTGCGATGTAAAACTTTATCAGTTAGTATACAAAAATTAGCTTTTTACCTTATTGCATCAAATTTTTTTTCACTTGTAATTAATTTTGTAAACGTATCATCATTGTAGGTATGCAGTAAATATTTCTATATATATTTTCTTTCATTTACTTGTAAAATTGTCCATTTTATGAACATTAAACGTAATATGTTTTTTAAATAAATTCATTGTAATATTTGGCAATAGCGACAACAAACTATATAGTAAAATTTACAATAAATATAGTCGATGATATGTATGTACATACAATTGTCGAGATTTCAATGGAGTTTCACTATCCCTTTCGACTGTACCTATTTATTTTCATATATTACAAATATTTGTCGAGTTCATATTATATACAGTTTGACAAAATTTAATATATGTATTTTTCTTAAATAAAATTTTATATGTATGTGTGCAATGACCATAATACTCTGTGACTAAGGTCCTGTTTTTGTAGAACCTAATAACTGCGTATCATTATGTGTAATGTAGCCAAAGAGCAAAGTGAACCAGAGTATGTTTTAAGTCAGAGGACACAAATATTTAAACTTAATCAATTAAATTTTTAAATTTAACAACTAAATCACTCTTTGTTTCTCTACTACTACAGTTTTTACACATATTTTATAAAAATATTAATATATAAATTACCCTCATTGTCTGAACTTTATAAGATGGATTCCCTACACATTGTTAACAAGTAAAATTTCCTAAAGTTACACTTTAGAGTAGAGTCACTTTGCCACCAGGTATAATATACATCACCAACTTTATAATATAATAAATTTATATTAAATTTTATAGTAAATTTTACTATGTGTATTATAATTTTACAATTAAAATATAGCAATTTAAAGCCATTATGAATATAATAAATAGTTAACTGTGTAATAAGTAATTTGTTTGTGTGAGGTTAACCACACAATATTATTTTTGTATGCATAATTTTGTCCCACTATTATTACGATAAATCATTAGTATGAAAGATGAAAAAGTTTTTCATAATTTTGATAATATTAAAGTTTATTTTAGTAATAAATTATCTCTATATTTAACAAAGTTCTTACTGTTATATGTAAATGAATAAACAAAAGTTACCGCAAAGACACTATAAAAAGGACGAAAAGTTCTTTTATTACTCGAGACATAAAAAGAACCAAATTTTTACCTTAGTATAAAACTCACTGAGGAAAAAGTAAAATTTGGTCGACCATTGTACCATTTCATTTAACTCGAGTAAAATTGTGAAGCATAGAAAAAGGTGGGAAGTCTGGTGAAAAAGGGTGGAGCAATTCGCCTTGGTAGAAAAAAGCCGCATTTCGCGTCCCAAAGCCTATACGAGAGCCTCATCATCCGAAGTTAGCGGAGCACTCACCTGAAGCGTTATTTCCGTGCTTCACCTCATCCTCCTTCGACTCCTCACCGTTCCACGCGAATTGATCCTCGGATCTCTCAATTCAGCGTAACATCCCTCGTCGCCGTCTTTTCCTCTATTCAGGACGATTCTATTTTCATCCCCGAGTTCCGCGTGCGCCCGCTCGATATCCTTCTATCCGCTCAGTCGACACCTTTTTTTTCCTTTCGTATATAAATATATATACGGACCTTGCCAAGATGTGTAAACAGAGAGATGACCTACGCGAAGACGAATGTGATTGAATTATGGAAATTACTAGAAGAAGGACTCTGGGTTTTGTTTGGGGGTTACGAACTTCTCTGGCGGAGGGACAGATTAATCGGGGCGTATTCACCCGTTTCGAACGTGAGATTCATGCTTATCTGACTGATCGATATCGAGCTTCCTCTTTGTCAAATTTTTTTTAACTGCTTTAGAGAATTTTTAATTTTAATCAGATTTTAAAGAATGATATCGAAATTAATTGTAGAAATGATGTATTTATCAACCATCAATATATATTCGTATACACGTAACCCTAGCAACAAGAAGTGAAAATTCACGAATTCGCGTAATAAGTAGTAATATTAAGAGTAAATTTGTTTAAAAGATGCTTAATTTAAACTAAATTAAAATTTTGAACAAAAATATATTGTTAATTATAACATTTGAAAACAACAAATAAATTTAAATAAATTTTTTCATTTATGAAAAACGCGATCTGTTTTATTTACCGTATGTATGTACTCGTGTAAACGTGTAATTGGATACGTTCGAAATAATTCTTTCAAAGGTGTTAAAAAAACGAATAATTATCTCACCGAAGAAATTAGTTCAGATATATTAATGAAAATACTTTCGAGTCAATCAATAAAAAATTGTGACGCATGAGATATAAAAATAAATTTGCGATTTATTTAATTTTCGTATTACTTTATACCACACTGGAATATTTATTGTTTTAAATTTTTCTAAAATTATATTTAACATAATATTTGAAAACTGAACATTAAATTTATTTTTGAGAAATTAGTGAATAATTATTTCATTTCTACGAATCATTATTGTCTTTCAACATTTATTTTTAAATTTTTTTTATTGACCGTTTTTATCACGAAATAAAAAAAATGTATTTACTATATTCGTATTATTATATTTAAATATCGATAGCGTTTACTGTATTCATATGTTGATACGTAAAATAATAAAATTTTAGAAATTAAAAAAAATAAGTTACTCGAGGAGAATGAAATAAAAGTTTGTATATAAAATAAAAAGTTCTTCGTAAATAGTACATAACACAATCAATGTTAAAATTTAATTTAATTTTTATCTGCATTTTATATATTAATACAAATTTAAGTTGTTATAAATATAAATGAAGTTGTACGTAAATAAATTGAAAACCTGTATAATTTTTTTTAATGAGTTACATCGCGGTAAAAGATCATAAAAAGTATATAAGTCGAGGGTGATGCGCGAAGTAAGGATCGTTAATTTTCTTCGTTACTTTTCCAGCGAAATTTAGCTTTTAAAATTAAATACGAATTAAATAATATTATTTTTTTTAATTTTTAACGAGCATAAAATGCTATCACGTTATATATACCATTTCACATTTGGTAAATTATTAATTTCACCTTTTGGAGACAACGAAACGTGACCAGATTTGAGTAACACCGGAGAGGATATTGGTTTTATAATTTAATAAGAAGGTTTTCTTGTAATATAACGATTTACGAGCTAAAGTTTTACAATTCGCTTGTACATAAGCAAATACTTGTTTAAACGAAAAAGCATAAAATGATAAGCACAAATACTAAACAACACATTGTTTACGCATATTAAATCCGTATTAGATAATAAAATGAATATAAACGTTTAAGAAGAAAATTATATTAATAATGATACAGGTTGGCAAAACGAGTGTACAACAAAATTAAACAGATGTATAACACAATTAAGACACTAAGAACATGAAATGAAAGATATTAACTGTCCGAGAGAACCGAAGCGTAAAAGTTGTATACAAGCGAGACGAACACGAGTGCAGGAATTACTTGGTAACGAACCTCGTGGAAGAATGAAAGGAGATAAAATTTGGACGAAAGGGTAAGCTCGGCACTCCGCCCAAGAAGTTCGAGAAGCAGAAGAAAGCCCGTGGTCGAGGCGTGTGTGTGTGTGTGTGTGCGTGCGAGTGTGTAGGTGTACCTGTATAAAAATGTAATAAATAGTACGATCGAACCTCGCGAACACGAGATCGAGGAGGATACGGCGGCGGCAACCGCGTTACTAGCATCCAGCATCCGCGCTTGGCGGCTCCTGCTCCACGGTCTCGCGTATATCGAGGGTGGCGCTCTCGGTGCGAGGGAGACCGCTCGCGCTCATCTCGCGTTGGGGTTCGAAGGAAGCTGCGAGGGCGAGAAGGAGAGATCCACGTGCCGAGGAGGAGGGGGGTCGGCGTATTGATCCGCACGCGGTGCGCCGTGCCGTGCGCCCCTTAAGCCTCGTCCACACTCGGTCCGTGTGTGCGTGTCCCTCTGTATATACGTATACAGGGGAGTTCCGCAGGCTCCCTTGCACGATGTGCACGCGTCAACGAGTGCGGGATCGAGTGCACCACCATCCGGGACTGCAAATACTTAGGGGCGTTGCTGGAATTACGATTGCGATGAACTATGCATACCTTTCTCTTTTATATTCTCGCGTATCTTTTTCACTTCATCCTTTATTTTTTACTTTTCGAGCCTTTTACTCGCATTTACCCTTGATTTCTCAGTTTTTTTTACCATTGTTTTATTTCGCGACTTACATCTCGTGAGCTTTTAATTAACGATCATCTGCGTCTCTACCGAGCTCTCCACGCAGGTTCTACGAGATTCGCTTGAGGTTTCATTTCATTATCGGCGTTTCAAAAAAACGTAAACAATCATCTATTTTACGTGCATACGCGTAAATATTTGCTATATTTCCTCTATCAACACGGAGACGCGTATTATTGTCTATTCAGCTTTTTCCACAAAAGCTTACCTGGCGATTTTTCTCTCTATAAGTAGGTATCCCTTGAACGAATAAATAAAATGTATAACATTTAAGAAATACGTTTATATATATATATGTTAACATTTATAATTAGGTATGAACGTGAACTTCCCTTGCAAATGATAATTTAATGTAGTTCAATGCTTTCAACTTTCACCTTCTTAAAAAATATTTACTGTATCTACCAATTTATTCAAGTTGAGATTTTTTAACTTTTTATAATTTGATTCAGAAACAGATTGTGAACACCTCCTATTTTCCGTCAATATAATTACTCTCTGAAATTGACGGTTACTAAACATAACTGAATAGTATAATAGTAAATATTGATAAAAGATTATTAATCACACTTGATTCTGTATACGAATTCGAAATAATAATTACTTGGATTAATTATTAGATTACTGAAACATTCATTTATTATTTTTGTATTTATATATCGTGTAAAAATGTGAAAACGAAACACCGTAAATATTAAATTTACTTATTTTCAGTTTTATCAACCAACGCTTATCCACAATAAAATAAATAGTAAGACAATATTAAAATTGAAAAGAGTGCGATTTATATTATGTTTAAATACGTAAACCACATTAATTTTTTTACATACAAAGCGTGTGACTAAATAAATAATATTAAGTTTCGAGATAACTGAACTATATCACACTCGCTAAATGCAGAGTTTGTATTTCTAAGCGTGGCATGTTACTAACGATTAATTATACATATATTTATGTATATGTTGCCGAACTGAATTATCTTCATAAACGAGAGTTCAAAAAAATATACGTTTTGGCCTCGACAAAAAAATTCATTTGTTTAATCATAGGGCGACTAGTCTAAGTAATAATTATTGTATTCTTTAAAAAAACTTAAGTGATAAATGGACCAATAATTATAATAAAATTCACAAAATTTTACTATACCATTTTAGTGAGTTTTGTAGAAACACCGAAAAGGAAATTTTACTTTTTAATGATTACAGAATATATCTTTATAATTTTTTTATTAAATATATTTATAATTTTCGATAATTATATTGTAAATAAGATTTCTGACAGGATTACGTACAGCGAATTAACGATTAAATCATTCATAAGAATTGATTAACGAAAAACTCTAGACTTTAATTTATTTATGTTATTTATTTATTTATATTAATTAATTTTGTGTTCATTGAATATTGTAACTTGTGATCATTTGAACATTGATTGAAAAATATTTACCACAGAAAGTATGCATTAATTAATAAAACTGTGATGATATTCACTTTGCTTGGTAGTTTTGCTAGTATATTACTACAAGTATATATATAAGTTGATAGATTAATACATTTTTATAATTATATTAATTCCATGTTGAATCATGAAATGATACAAGCACAAACATACTTTTAAATGTTTATTACACATTTAATCTTATAGATATTAAAAATAAACTTTAATAAATTCTTAAAACAAAATTCTACATCTATTAAACAAATATATGTAGATTATATTTAATAATAAATAACAGGCGTATTGACTTTTTTTAAGGTAAACCCACTATATATTTAACTAATCTTGAACAAATGAAATAATAAAAAGTTTCTTAAAATGATAAATATTATCCTAGTACTTCAATTTTTTAATTATTTATTATCTTATTTCGTTATTATTATTAGTTATAATAAAAATATTTAATTCAATATTTAAAGGAATTCAAAGTAAGTAGTCTTTATAAATGTTTATAAAGCATTACCATAAAGAATGTACATGTTACAATGTACAAAATTTAATAATAGCTATGAATCTTTATTGTTGAAATTGTAACGTATGAAAAAAGAAGGAGCAAAAAAGACGACGACTGTCCCGGGATTCGAAGACACGGACCTTGGATTACGAATCTCGTACTCTAACCATCGAGTTAACGTTCGCGATAGTCTTGAGGCTACCAATACAACCCGTTTCCAAAGTATTTTGACCTGCTGCTTTTTTGGACAGAATGTTTGAAAATGGTGCCTTTAATCGTTATTAATAATTTTCATAAACAATTTGCTAGAGTGGGTTTTTTGCGAAGAAAAATATTCTATCGTATTCTTTAAGTCGTTTTGAACAAACAAGATTTTTACCAATTTTTCGCTAGAATGCGCTGTAAAGCCTAAAAATTTGTCAAATTTTAAAAAAACGCAAATTTTGACAATTTTGACGATGTATGAACTCGATGTGTAGTGGACTAATCGTAACGTAATTGGGCTTAAATTAAAGATTAATATGTATTTGAAGTTTACAAAGGCTCTTTTTGCAATAGTTTAAATACTTTTTAACGATTGTAAAAAATACTATTTTTGCGCGCGCGACGGCTATCCGAAACAACGCACGTGCAAATACTACTTATTGCAATGCTTAAAAAGTATTTAAACTATTGCAAAAAGAATTTTGAGCCTTTGTAAACTTAAACTATGTATTTAATCTTTATTTTAAGCCTTGTTACGTTAAGATTAATGCCAATTCGCGTATTTTTAAACTTTGAATAATTTAGCGACTTTGCAACGCATTTTAGTGAAAATTGGTATGAATCTTGTTTGTTCAAAAATACTTTAAAATGCGATAGCTTTTTTTCCAAATACTTCGAAAACACTAAGGTAGAATCGGGGACCTCGAAATAACACGGGTTGTGCAGTTGCCCCTAGACTACGGTGCACTATGCACACGGCTTAAATTAGTCGACGCATCTTATCGCACCCTCGAACCTTCTTATACTTTCTAAAGTCGCGCGAACAAAATAAAATTTGTTGTATATAGTTTTAGTTTTTTTTCAATTTATTTATGTTTTATTATTCTAAACGGTTATTGTCGTGTATCGTACACTGAGAAGAAAGATTCTTTGAGTCAAAGAATATTTCTTAATTGTTATAAAGAAATGTGGATTAGAATACGGCGAAAGGCGCACATGTCTTAACTACTAAGAATCCAGTGACTTGAATTTTTGGTCAAAAACGCTTCTGTAATTTTGTCTTAATCAAGACGTTCTTTTATTAATACGTAATAAATGAAATATTATTATTAATATAATGCATCGTAAGGATAATTTTTTCACGCGCACCGCTAGAGGGATTTGACGACTTTTTAAACTTCATAGTAAATTTTATGCATTAATGATCTTAACTTTATAAATTAGTTTGAAATTTATATTTATTAGTAAAGAATATTAGGTTTCATTTGATTGCTTTTTTATTAAGGAATATTTCTTAATAAGACATTGAGAATTGCCGCAATAAAGTAAAGATTTTAAAACAATGGCAAATACACCATTTCTTTGAAGCAAATAATTATTTTTCTCAGTGTAATGTTTCTGTTTTACTCTACTCTTTCGCACTACCTCTCAAAGATTAAAAGTTTACACCAATAATTTAACTAATTACTCCTGATTATTTTTATGAATAGAGTAAAATATTCTAAATGCATAGAAAACTCTTTTGGTTACAAAATAATGGATTTAAAAAAATTACTTGTGCAATGCATATGGATATTGATCACATTACTTACTGTGATAACTTGAGCACTTCCTTGACTCAGTAATTATTACTATTGGTATCATGAACCTATACAACTAAGGTTGTCCCACTTCATAATGGTTACGGGGGTCTTTCACAATTTTTTTCTTGTGTATATGGAGGAGGCATCTTCTACAGCTCGGACAACATCTGAGATACCCGCATCCGTGTATATTCTTTTAGTGAAATGGAGGGGATGGATTTTCTTTTTTGCAAGAACTGGGGTGACGATGTTTGCACTCTAATTGGAGTGAATTTTCACTTCAGGGAATCTGAAGAGGTATTCACCTTGTTTGTCTTTGGTTTCTCTTTGCTTGCCTGCGTCTTTGAAGGGGATGCTGAATCTTTTTCAGAAAATCGATTTTGCGGTTTTACTGTTCCATGAGCTTTATGAAAATTCATCTTTATTGAATCGTTTAATTGAATCTACCTCCCTATTTGCTTCGTTTATGCAATCACTCGTTTTAACTTTGTGAGCTTGTTTTGGAATAAGAAACTTTTATTACAGATAAAAGTTATACTACCTCTATATTTTGTTACAAGCAAAATTTACACTTTTCTTTTATCATTTAATCACAATTTCGGGTAAATTAGTTTTTAGTTAATTAGAACACCGTATAAAATATAAAACTAATCTCGATTAATAGAAACTATTTTTTATTTTCATTAATAGTTTAGATAATTTTATACATTTCTTTATTACTTTATGCATGTTATAAATACATGAATATATGTACATAAATATACATATATGTATATATAATAGCGAACATTTTGAACCAAGATTTTATTTATTTTTTATCATTTCCCGTAAAACAACTTTACAAATAAAACAACAAGACTGAAAAATATTTTTACTGAAAGTCATTTCACGAATGTATACATATATATGTATGTATATATACTTCAAAAAAAGTAAAGAAGCATTTCACAAAAAGATATCGAACTTTAAAACTCGAGTTTACTTATTCTTCTTTTAATAGTCTTTTAGTCGTAGTAATTTTTCTTTTCATTTTATTACTTAAATTTTTATCTTGTCCCTTTATCTTTCATCTTTTTAATTTATTTTCTTGACACTATTTTTAAAAACTAGCTGATTTATCAGTTTCTTAGTTGTAAAATGTTTGAACGACTATTTTGACATAATATCGTACATATATGAGGTACGTTTCGATACACATTTAAATTCACAAATATTTTATTTGCAAAATTTGTGTAATTTTGTATAAAAATATACAGAGTATTATTGATAGTAATTTATAAAGAATCAGAATATAACGTTAAGCAGTATGCATATAAAACCTGGTTAAAAATAATCAATTTTCTTTATATGTTATTTCTACATTGTATGTAAATAACTTTTTATTAATATATCAACATGCAAGGAAATAAGCTAACTCTTTTGGTACAATTTTCTTTTTTAAGTTCTTTTGTATTATTACAAAAAATAATAACAAGTACATAGATTTTTCTATCGTTATCGTTTGTTATAGAATTTTAGTAAATAATTTTGTACATATAAATGAGATTAAAGTATTATTAACCGTTAAAAACTTCTACTAATAATTTTGTAACTTTAAACCTAGATTCACCATTAGTATAGTTCTTATTTTCAAAATAAATAATTACAGAAAATATATTAAAGAAACACATCAGATGCTTACATTTATAAAAGTAATTTTAAAAATTGACCTCCAAAAAAATATATAATCCAGAGACACGAAGAAGGAAAATATGTGAATAAAAAGTGAGCAAAAGGTAAAGCTTATAGATAGAGTAAAAAGAAGAGTCTGAAGGAAATCGTACTAGCTTGCATTTCGTCCCCTTCACGCACCAACGAATTTCCGTTCCTTCTCCCACTGAAAAATCTCTAGACGGTCGCCTTATCTCTCCCATATTACTCCCCTATATACGCATTTTCTTGCTTTACGCTTGGCTTATCCTGGCCTCGTGCCAGTCGACAGAGAGTTAACCAGTTTCTGGCTGGTACAACTGATCGGGATCGCGAAAACTCGCTAACAAAAGAGACAGCGAGAAAGAGACTCGTGAACGCCCAATTGAATTTTCATTGGGCTTACTAGCCGCGAATATTTCGGTAACGCTTGCATAATCCGATGGTCTTACCGAATTTTCCTTTGCTTCTCGTTCCTGTCGTTTATACCTTTTTTACCCCGAGTTTTCGGTCAGAATTAAAATTTGTTACAGTGTTTACGCGAGTCAGATAGAACGTGATATAAGGATACATACTTGGTTTTACAAAAGTTTCATTGTCATAAGTTCGTTAATAGTTTATAGTTTTAATTGTTGTAGCCGACTTCAAGAATTAATGTTAGCGTAATTCTCGCTATGTGACAACATATATATTTATTTTAAACGCTTCGAATACTATTTAGCATGTTTTATATTTACACCTGCACCTTCTGAGTGTAAAGTCTCGTGACTTAAGTTTATTTAAAAAGATGTGATATACCCTGAAAATAGTAACTTTTATCAGTTTTTAAATATAAACTGGATGTTATTTTAAATCCACCCGTGCAGATCCTTATACTTGCTTCAAACAACGTAGGTGTTTTTTTTAGATTATATCAATAATTTGGATATTATTTTCGTGCCGATTCCTTTTACTTAGATTTTGTGACATAACGTTATTTACTTTTAAGTATAAAGTTTTGTTTTGATCCTATATCTAAAGTAGAAATATTATAGAAATTTTTTATTATTTCGAATTATTTTTAAGATTTTTATCGTTATTGTCAAACGCATAAGAATGTTTCGAGCGTACAGATGTCGAATTGGTATACAGTATACGACAATATCTGTACTTCGAAAATATCGATTAAACTCTTATATTTGATTATTAGTGAATGTTGCCAGGTTTAACTCAAATTTTAGATAGTTTTTTAAAAAAATAGTAAATCAATACGCCCGACTTAGTTTCTCTAATTTGTAAATTTAAGAGAAAGAAGTATCATAAATATAGCCTGTTATAAGTCAGCTGAACACGGATGACCGTATCTTTCGCGCTCGCTCACCCATAAATACGCATCAGAACCGCAATAGATCCGTGTCTTAATTAGATTGACATCTATGGCTTTTTCGAGGTTTGCATATTTACTATCTAGTTATCTGGTGAATAAGAAATTATTGGAGAAAGACGCACTCTTCTAAGCTGCTAAAATTAGATTTCGGTATGGTAGTAACGTATTTCTTGATAAAAAAAATTATTAAGGTATTCTTTCACATACAGAAAAGTTATTAAATGGATCGTGAACGTGTATCTTTATTCCTCTGAATATAAAGATATTATTTCAAAATACTCTACTAGTGCAAAGTTTAAAATCTAAGAAATCTAAAATAGATAAGTAAACACAAATAAGAAAGACTATTATATGAACATATACTTATTCGAAAGTTCAGTTATTTTTTATTTACCGAAATGAATTATATATTCACATTTTTGGACACTCGATATTTCCGAACGGATTTGAAAAAAGACGAGATTGAGACATTGTTCCTATAGATGATTTTTGCTACTCTATCAGTTTCTGAGGTCAGTTTGACCCTACGATCCTCAGCAGTTTCAAAAAGGTAGTTTTTCCCATTGAAAAACACTATAGTAATTTGTTGGACAACGAAAAAAAATATTATTTACAAATATGTAATAAAATTTCTCCCTCAACCATTATTTACCATCCTTCCAAAATGTATACATAGTTTTTTGAGTAAGTAGCATTGAAATATTAATGAGAGATCACTTTTACAGTTATATCCATAAAGATTATGCGAATATTCAAGTGTAAATATTACTTCTTTAAAACTGCTGAGACTCCTTTCCAAAGGGTCGTAAGGTCAAACAGACCTTAGAAACCGATAGGACAGCCAAAAAGACCTAATATAGAAACATGTTTTGATTTCATTTTTTTAAACCCCTTCGGAAATATCAAGTGTCCAAAAATTTCCGCGTCGGCAGTAATGGGTTAATACAAACAGGAACATTGATTTTTTAGCTCGCAATAATACTAAGTTTGACTTCTTTACAGTATTTCTTAATACTAGATAGAGAGATGAGTGAATATGGGTAACTAGAAGAAATGTATCTACTAAAGTAGCAACGAAATAAATATTATTTAAATCTAGTAGTTCGAATGCAAAATTTAAAATTTAACACATAAATACGAGTTTTCATGCAATATTGCTGAAAAGTTCTCTCTCACCGCCGTTATATTCAAGAGAGAAGGAGATAAGCGAAGTATGTGCATAAAGCCCAACATGAAGAATTTGCCGGCGCGTAAGCTCGATTACAGGAGCGGTAAGCTGGCTGGCTTTTGTACCTACGAAACGAGGTGAAACACGAGGTGCAGAGACATGACGAGAAGTAGGGACAGAATAAAACCCAAAGCTTGGTTACTCGAAGGGAAAGAGAAGAATTTCGGAAGATAATTACCACGTTTCCTCTCTGCACTGGTAAAGCTCGGTGTCGACCTTCTACGTGCAGGAAGTCAGGCGCAATGCTTTCAAGCTTTCCTTTAGCTTTCCCAGTACTGTTGCAGGATGAAAGATGGCAATCCTTCCAAAGAACTGACGAAAATGCTTACAACACGGCAGGATCATTTTTTACAGACTTTTCAAAGCAATGAACTGTATTATTGCTTGCTCATTCATCGGGACAATATTCAAAGGATTTATAACATTTTCTTCAAGTACCTCGATCTCGATAACTTTTGTTGCCTGACAAAATTCAATTGAAAAAATAATAAGTAATAAATTCTCTATTACTACATTTTTACGTACATTTAATAAATTCTTCCTCTACAGAAATAATAATATTTTATAGTTATAAAAAATGTTGCAAAAATATATTTCAAACGTATTTTTAAGTATGACATATATTATTTTCTTCATTTTCAATATACATAATGCGTTATGCACCATGTTACTTTTTCAATAAAATAACTAGGGCATTATAATTTGATTTGATTTGTGATAAAATAATAAGTTACTTCATAAATATGATATACTTTATATATAAAAATGAGTTTACTCTTCAGATAATCGTAATTTTACTGAAACAACAATTTAATGTTTAAAAAGCATAAGTCTTTGCATATTTCTCTACATTTCAAGGATCAGAATACAAATATGCAATTTCTAGTTTTTAAGCGTATACCGATGTACCCATATTTCAAGAATTTACGTTTGCTATCTCTGAAATATATGATCACTTTGCATGTGCTGCTATCGATTCAGAGCATATTACAGTCAAGTACCAACACGGAAATCGAATATTAGCACAAGTACTTTTACTCCTATATAAATATATATTTCTTATTTCTCCAAATACTTAATCCTTCGGTTTACTATAATATCCACGTAACGTATAATATACCCGCACTAAAAAGAATTCAATATATTGGCGGAATATATAATTAAATATATATTTGACGAAACGTGAAACTAATAAATGTTTTGTAGATTTATATGTGTGTTATTAACTTTAAATATTTATTATAAATATCCAAGTGAATATATTTAGTTGAATCAATTGTTTCAATCATCTATTAGAATTTATTATACAATTATTTTTAGCACAAATTTTATCAATACGTGATAATTGTATGTATTCAATCAATGAAAATCGTACTTATTGATTGCAGTATTTTTAGATTCACACGTTTTAAACCTTATACATGTACTACAAAATATGATGAATACAATTTATATTTGTGCTTATGCTAATAAAACTTATACATAGTAATACTAATATGACTTGTTTGAAACGCAAAGTTGAATACTAATTTGAATTAGAATTAATTTGTAAATTTAGTTTGAAAGCTTATATACCTGAATATCAGTAGCAAAGTCTAAATTATTATCCACTGAAATTTCGTCTATAATATTAAATGAAGATTATCGAAGGTATATGTGAATGAATTCTAACGTAACTTTGAATATAACTTAGACTTAAACAATTAATGATAGTTTCAAACTGGAATCAAGTACACCTACATCTTTCTTTTTTCTAATCAAAATTATATAAATATATATGAGTATTTAATAAAAAAATAAAATTTGTTATTCTAAAATGCGTGAGTTTTTTAATAATTTCATAATTTTTTAACTATATACACATACAAAGTCAATATACTTATAAAAATCAGGTTTTCCTGCATATGTCGCTGCAAGATAACTGTTATAATGAATATACTTTATGTTCCAATGGATATAAAAATATGACAAGAAAGGTAGATTAGTCTTTTTTATTACGATACTTTCTTGATAGCTCTGATTATCTGTGGTGTAATTGTTTCTAATATTTTTCTGCAAGAGTAGTTGTTTTTGACTTTATAAAAATCTATAAACGTTCTCTAAGAGTCAATTAATAGAAATATATTTAAAGTTGACAAGAAATTCTGTTGACATTTGTCAAAGAACAAGAATTTTCAATATTGATTTATTGACAAATGCTAGCTGCTCTTATAGCCGTTTTTACATTGATGAATCCCTCATCCTTTCAAAATTCTCTACTGTAACACCTAATCAATAAGTAATAGATAAATTGTTTCCGTTTATGCAAATGCATATACGCATATACATGTAATAAGCTGACTAGGTGGTATTATACGGTGACAAATGAATTGGCGTGATAAATAAATGATGCGAATGAAACCGTATCGAAAAGTCGTGTCAATTCATCTATGAAAAAACGACAATCGTTTATTCTCTCAATCTTCGTCTAGTTGTAAGTGTACCGGATTACTGGTTGATAGAACACGAGGTGCGGCCAGGAATCAGTCGATACGAATCGGAAGCGAAGCTAAAGGCAAAAGACTCGGGTTAGAAGAAAAACAGCTTGGGCATTGATTGACGCCGAAATGAGAAAGAACGTAAAAAGGATCAGGATTTTTCGAAGGAAACAAAGTGCAAGGGTGAAGGAAAAAAAGTCAGGTTTATTTGTAGAGTGCGGATGTCAAACGATCCTTCGAGAGTACGCGGAGAAAACCCGTTATAAATTAGAGGAATTCGAAAACGCAAGGGAGCATTAAGTAAGTTAAAGGATTTAATGAAGGCATTGATCTTTCACAAATGTCGTTTCTGCTAAAGATGGTTATTGACATCGTGTTTTAAATGTAGCTGAATAATTTTCAGCGAATATATTAGGAACAATAATACTACAAATTAAATGTACCAATAGAGATTATTGGTTCTTAATACTTCTATTTAAAAGTATGTCAGATTCAGAAAATGGTTATTCCTTATATTTTTTAACATAAAAATTAATCCTTAAAAATCCTTTACGACTGATTTTTAAATCGCTAATTAATGTATAATGTGTTTGGGTTTAAAGCTTATGTCTTTTTTACTCAAAATTCCCATCTAAAAATTATATATTCAATTTTTATTACAAAAATGATTTTAAGTCAAAACAGTTAATACGCCAAAACAATTCGTATTAGTTTTTCAAAGAAAACTTGCAGATATCCTCTCATTTTTTCCCCATAATACGATCGGTTACCTTAATTTTGATTCCTTGATGTCTATAGACTCACTGCAGTCTATTACTCTCTCTTTCTACAGTTTTATTAATATTTAAGAAGATTGTTATTTATTTCTAAAATCGTTAAATATTTATTATTAAGGTTTATTCATTATCATTTATTAAACATTTTTTACTTTATTAATATTTACTTGTTCTATCTAAAAAGCATTTGAAAACTGCTACTAAATCGTTTTCTCTTTGTCTGTAATATATAACTGAATAGTTTCGGTATCTATTTAGATGTTGTATAGACTATTTCTTTTTTTATTAGGTTATTGCTATTTTATTATTTATTAAAGTTATTATTTATATGTATTTAAAAATGAAAAATGTAACAAAGTATAAGAATTGAAAAATTAGATTTAATTAAGCAATTCTTCCTATATATACACAACATTTTGTAAATAAAGTAAAAACAAAAGAAAATTACTTTAAAATTAATATTTGTTACTTGATCTAGAAATTTATATTTGTAACTTCGATCTTAAATAGTAAATATTAATTCAATATTATTTACAAATAATTAAAGTTACTTATTCTTAAAAGTTTAGCGTCTTAATTATTTTAAATATGCTGACAAGTGTATTTTAAAATGCTATACATTTTGTATAAAAGTTTCTTGGCAGAAATACGAAGAGTTTAAATATTGTTAAAATATCAATTTACAAGAGATTATTAATTCATGTATTTCTTAAAGTTTATCGATTTTCTTACGAAGTATTAATTCTAAAGGGGAAACGACCATAATTAATAATATAAGACTTAAAACACGCGTGAGAAATAACAGTGCGTATAGTATTCTTGAATGAGAAAGTAAATAAAATTGTCAGAAGACAGGTTTTCCGGGTCGTTTGATAGGGTAGGTAAGGCATCGCTATTTCTAGCATCTGTAGGACACAAGAAAGAGCCACCGTAGCAAGACACCGAATAATAGTAGGGGGTCGGACAAATGTACTTATAATTCTCAGGGAATCGTAAATCCGCGAGATTGCAGTAAATTAATCCCAGCACGAGAGTCCGAGTATTTTTCCTTCCGTCTGTTTCCTTCTTTTCTTTCCGTCCCAGGGTTGTGGTCCCTCTTCTTTCTTACTCCCTCTCTCACTCTCTCTCTCTCTCTCTCTCTCTCTCTCTCGTTCTCGTTGTCTCCCTTTCTTTCTTTCTAAAGTCATTCTCGCGCTTGCACTTTCTTGCGAAACTGAATTCGCCGTCCTTCTTCTACCCTTGGCGTTTTCTCCGCGCGGTGAATTTCTTTGGCTTCTTCTCGTGCTCCATTTTATCCGGGATTGCTTCGTTTCTACGCGACACTCCATTGCTTTGACCAAAACCACTTTGGCTCCACAGAAATTGCAAGCTCCTTTGAGATTTAAGAGTTTGCGAGTTAAAAGTCAGATCGTACATAGTTGCATTATTCGTTTTCCTTTTATTATGGAATTTGCAAACACGGCTCTTGCTTCTTCTGCATATTTTACATCAACTACAATGAACGTTTATTGAATCATATAAATATCGTTTGATTAATAATTTAAATATATATAAAATCTAGAAACGCTGCGTTTATCAATGTTGTTGTTTTACTTTATGTACGCGATAATGAACTATTATGGGCGCAAACATGCTAAAATACACAACTCATAATCGCGAAATCCTTCGCAATGTTCACTCTAATCTGATCGCGCCCAAATATTGCTACTTTAACTCTTTACACAACGCACCTCTTTGCTCGACATTGATTAAAAGAAGCATGGTTTACAGTAAAAACAAAAAAATATATGGTTATCTATTAAAAAATTCAATACTCATATAATGGTTCATTCATCTTACTGCGGATTTTTATATGCGTGTGTAAAAATAAGTGTATTGATTGAAAAACCGACGCGGTGGTGTAATGTTGGGAAAGCACCTCGGCCGATCACGAAAGTTAAGCAACATATATATGTGCTGCAACTACAGTATATTCAGGGGTGGCTCATCTTTCTTTCGTTTTTCCACATTCCACAACGTGAGTACGGGGTATGAAATGTTCTGTTTCGGAGAAAAATGAAAGTCTACGCAGTGTGACTTTGATACGTAAGAAAAAATATTTCAATACACCGGCCCATCTCGGAGAAAGTTTTCCTAAACGACATTTATCCCACGGGATTTGGCCATAGGTTTTCCTTACTCTACGGGTATAACCCCGGGCAAATGCGAGAAGGCTGGGGATATAGAGGGAGTTTAAAGTAAATGAAATGAAGGTGTAGGGGAATGCTTAAAAGCCTTTTACAAAACATAGGTGAAAACTACCAAACTTTAAGAAAATAAAATAAGCGTAAAAACTCTTGAAGAAATTGAGCATTTTGAGGTTAGTTGGAACGATTGTTCGACCATTGATTTCGGATTCGGACTTAGTGGACATTTTTAGTCAAACAGCTATAGTTTTTGGCTGAAAAGACGTTTCGTAAAGTTCTGAATTCTATTCAGGAAGGAATAATAGAAAAATAATACAAAATTACGCTTAAAAAAATTTATCATTTTTAATGTTTTAAAATAGAAAATATATTTAATATAATTATTATCTTTTTCTTTACATATAATAATTTAATAATAATATATACTGGAATACTGAATCACTGAATACTGAAATACTGGATCAATTTTCAAAGTCGATGATTTACTACTTATTAGTAATTGTGCCGTCCCTATAGGAATGGAATAGCAAGGCTATTAAAGCTAAACAGAGGACGCGCGTCAGTAAACCAAGATTTTAATATTATTTCCTTTTAATTTAACCCTTTTCGATTTTAACTTTCTTATTCCACATATTTATTCTAATCTCTCATTTCTGAATAGAAATCTACGTTTACTATCATTCCGTTTGAAATTACGAGGCTTCACAAGAAAAATAAACCATTTAAGTTTAATGGATAAACCATTTAAGTTCTGCACACACATTAACAAGTGAATCAACAGTTTACTCCATGGATCTACTCTTATGTCATATTTTTAAAATGTATAAAAAAAAGAATTACTTTTATTGTTGTTACTTTTCTTTATTTACTTGAAACGTATATTTATTAATTTGATATAATTAACAGTTACAAAATTTGAATTTAGAAATTAAATTAGAAAATAACCTTGTAATTGAAGTCTAGTTTGAAAGTATAATGTAAATTTGTCTCCAGTAAATTTTGTATTCGTAGGAAAAGGTTAAAATACGTGTTCAAAGCAAAAAAACTAAATCTAGGAAGTAAAAAAGTCTACGGTAAATAAGGTGATACGTTGAATAAAATAGGTCAACGAAGAATAAAATGAGTCTTCGGGGAATAAAGTGAGTCTGCGGGGAATAAAATCATCAAAGGAATAAAACTTTACTCCCTTTGTAGAGGTCAATAAAGTAGACTTTTTAGATGATTTGGGTGAAAAAGAATATTATTTTTTTTCGTCATTCGTCTCCTAAACATAGCCTTAAAACGCATAGAAAACGAGTATAGATGCATCGTACGCATCGAACTCAAGTCAAGCGACACATCTGGTTGCAATTCACTATATGGTTAGCTTGTAAAGTGAGGAAAGTCTCTGACTTGGTACGCGTATAGTCACTTGTAGGTTCCTTGACTTTATATATTTTATGTATAGTATTTAGGGCGTATGAAAGTTTTGTATAACTAACTGTTATAATAATATTATTACTAATCCATGTTGTCACAATTTGTTTACAATTTTATAGAAAATAAATATTTTATATTTATATATATTTATATTTTATTTTTATAGAAAATAAATATTAATTAGATACAAGGATTAATCAACAAAACCTAATTCTGAGAGCTTATCAGTAAAATTAAATTTTTTGGAAAAGATACTTACTGTCACGGGAGCTTTGTGAGCTACGAAACTTGCAGCTCTTTCAGGCGCTTGTAACAATAAGGTACTGCGAATGCTCTAAGCCTTATACCATAAGGCAACAGCAAATCGACATGCAATATAACATGGCCTAAACTGTACGACCATTGTCTAATTAATGCTGACTAAACAGATTGTCCTTATATTACGTTTCTCCGATCAGTACACCCCGACGGCAGTCGCATACCATCAGTTCCGGAGATTTATCGACGTTTTTTCTGATTGTATTTTTACTAAGTTTGAAATAAAATGAGTTTGACTTCTTGGTGCTCTCCATATACACTCTAGAATAAAGGATATTTCTCGTATTTTATAAATTCTTACGGAAGTTACGTATATATTCTCGATAGATACAAAAATAACAAAGATTTGTAAAAGTTATTTATTTGTAACAAAGATTCATTAATTATCCATTATTTGAGAACTGCAGAAAATCAAAAATAGGATATAAATAATATGATAGAATAAGAAAATTAATAGTGGTTTGTCATATACGGTTACACTATATTTTTCAGAATTTATCGTCCATAATACCTGATTTTACGCAATGAAAAATTTAAAAATAAAAAATCTATACCGAAGGAGAAAAAAAATCGTTTTGGGCAACTTAGCCCCGAGCCTGGGGCTAATTTGCTCAATTTTTGGGGCTAAGTTACCCTATCTTTTAACATGCCTTTCCCAAACTTATACAAATTTTTATCTAGCTTCTCAAATTTACATAGTTTAAAGTATTTTAATATACAATGACTTAATAAATTCATTTAATAAATCAATTAACGGGATGTCGGACCCAAGTTACAGGGTTCTACACCTTTGAACATAAGAATTACGTTGGAAATACTGAATTAAAAATCTGGATAAATTTGAGTACCGTAAGGTACCCAATTGTTGATCATGAACCAATTTCTGATAAGTACACGGAGAGAAATAATTTGTAAATATTACAAAGCAGTTTGGTAAAAATTCCTAAACTCTCAAGTAATGTGGTAACAAACTGCGAATCTCGTAATTTTTACCAAACTAAATTGTAATTTTAATTTTTTTTTTAACATCAGAAAAAAAATTTTATTCCTCCCATATTATTTATTTTTGAGTTTATGTATATTATTCGAGTGTTATGGAAATTTTAAATATTTAAATGAAATTTAATTAGTGAAAAAAATTCTGGATGTCATCGGGATCGAACCTGCGAAGTTTGGATTGAGAATCCAAGTCCTTACCATTGCGCCACCGCGTCACTTGCATGTGTTTCATCGAATCGTCCTTTTAAAGTAAACAAACGAACGACGCGATTCCAATAAAAATTTTATTTATCGCTTCTTTTCGGTATCTCGTGCTGTACTGTTGTTTATAGAATTTCGTAAACAGTATAGGAAAAAATCAGAGTTAATAAAATTTACAAGCTTAATTGTAAAATTTAGTACGCTAACTCCACAAATTTTACTACATTTAGAGTAAATTTTACTACATTTACTGTAAATTTTACTTAGCAGTTTGGTAATTTTTTCGGTTTTTTCGGTCTGTTACCACATTACTTGGGAGTTTGGGAATTTTTACCAAACTCCTTTGTAATATTTTCTAAATATTTCTCTCCGTGTATATTATTTCAATAAAATAATAAGATTTACATAAATCTAAACGTTGCTACGGACAATTTAAAGGTTAAACAATCAATAATTGGTTAGTAGACTTAACTAGGAATTGATACTTCCCGCTTATTTTTCTTAGATTCTTGCTTATTTTAAAAATAGCAGTTATTTTATTTTTCTGAGATGTCTAAAAGGAAGTTTAATACTTTCTGTATCCGTCAAAATATAACTATCAGTCTTTTTAACATAAAATTATTCTATAAACGTACGGATTACCCTTAATTGATCAACAATTGAGTATGTGACGGTATACTATTTAAAACATGCCTAAGGGAATCGTGTTCAGGATTTTTAAAAAAAATGTATTCTTTTGTCTATAAAAAAGTATTAAAAATGACCATTTTCTGAGTCCGACATCCCCTTAATTAACAAGTTAATTCTTTTTTCATTTAAAATTGCTCTAAATAACATTTTATTTATACTTGTATAATATGTCCATTTATCTTGCTTTAGGCTTTAATTTTCTTTTCGGTCAATCTTTAAAAATATTTTCTTTTCCAACGCCTAAAATTGGACTTTTTAGTAAATTATCAGTTTTTGAAAGATTACTGTCCTTTGAAAAGTTCTTGCAGATATTTTACGTTCTTAACTAGAGATACTCAAAAGTATGCGTAATTCGTGTTCGAAAAGTTACGGTCTGGAAAGGTTCTCTATCGATACCACTTACCGCTACCTTACCAACAGAATTTAAAAACGAACATTGGTATTGAAAAACGGTCTATATAAATTCTAAATACATGTACGTAAGAACTATTGTTTAATTTCGTTTGAATCTAACGTAAAATTTACTTAAATTTGTGTATTTCCGGTAGGGCAACTTAGCCCCAAATAGTACAGATCACTTTAAATGCACATAATTCTGTTAATAATTAACTGTCAGAGATCAGTCGTACGTCAAAATGTTCGTCTGAAAATATATAATTTAACTGTCTACCGCCGCCGATCGCAATATTCTTCTTTCGCTCGCGAAATGTATTTCTCCACGAGCAAGAAGATCCCAGTGCAAAGTGCAAAAGCACTTTTTTGTTGCTAACTTTTCGAGTGCTTTGAAATTCACAAATGTATCACGGGTCAAAGATTTGTAAATGAAAAAGTAACTTTTTTCCTTGGGCACAATTTTAAAAAAGTATTCTATGAGAAAATATTCCAAAAGGTTAAATAAGCTCCGTGGTCAACTTAGCCCCGTCCTCCCCTACATATGAGTTCTCAATCTTTACCCAATACGTAACGCCATCTTTCACAAATTCTTCACTACTGCTAGTTAGGTTTAAAGTCGATAATGTAGGTAACGTAAACAAAATATTTTCAAAAAAAAAAAAAATTTATTTCATAATTATTAAGTAATACAATATTTCGATATTAAAGTATAAATGATTATCATAATATAAAGAATTCTAAGTTTTTTTATGATTAATCTTATTAATAAGAGTACAAATATTTATAACCGCTTGATTACTAAACTGCGTAATGTAATAATATAATAATTTAAGTTACATAAATAAAAATATGTTTATGCTAAAAAGCACCTCCGATGGTTACATTTGTTTTTAAAAATAAATTATAAATTATAAAAAATGCATTTATAAATAACGGTGCGTATTTATAATAATTTCATCGCATACGTACGTATCTAAGTATTATAACTATTTAGTAAATTATGCAAAGCTTAAAACTATTTAAAAACTATCGTTATAAACTAAGGAGTACAAATAAATTTCGTATTATAAACCTTATAATCTAATAAATTATAAATCGCATTGTAATATTATATTGTGTATATAATGAAAAGAAAATTAATCATGCATCCGAACGTTTATATACCCATTCATATATATATATATGTATACAATAATTTGTGACAAACTCGTCGTAAAAATGTATAAAATATGCTATAAAACAGCTTCATTAAAATTTTCAGCTCTAGTATGTTGAGATACGTATACATACTTTTTAATTTATTTTTACAAATATTGTTAGATACGAAACAGCCACATAATTATCTTATAATTATGTTTTCTACATATTGTTAATTATTTTTGTACTAACATGTATCAATACGTTAGTTTCTGACAGTCTTATTTATTCATATTTTTTATTAAATAATTATTGCAATAGAGTTCTAAAGTTACGTAAAAAATTGCGTTTCATAAAATTAATCTTAAACATAATGCACTGTTTTGTGCAGTCTAAGCACACTTTAAAAACATATTACGATTAAAATGATTATTCTGTTAAACTTCTGGCATACAGTTACAAATTTGGCTGCACACTTCCACACTATCTGTATAACTATATTAATAAAACTGAATTTTTGGTCAAACTTTAAACAATTTCAAAAACGATACGTAGCTAATTGATTAAACATGCATAAATTGTACATTCTATAAATGCATTGTACAAGTGCATAAGTGCACTGTAAAGTATGTGCGTACTTCTTTTTTACGTATTTCTATAACAAGTCTTGTATGACAAAAATTGTACTTTACACACGTCGTATCAAAATAGTACTTTTGTAATTAATTTTAGGTAAAATTAATGTGTAGCGACAATTTTCATTTATAAAGTTTACTATTGTGCACTTTGTGTTTTCATAAAAAAATTCAGTGAACAACGCAAGTGCGTTTTGTTTTCTTTTTTCTAACAACGTTAGAAGAAAGAATGTTTAGTTCTCTGCAAAATTTCGATGACGCCATATAGTTACACTAAATATAGATAATTGTTTAAAATGAAAAGGTATTTCCGTGTACATATGTGCATAAAAATAAACTTTAATCATTTCCAAATTATTTTCTAATGTTTAGTGTATAGTAAAATGGATATAAACTGAAAATAATTAGCTTCAATAATATAATACAAAGATAGTGTAATTGTAATAAAGAAAGACAATTTGCAAAAGCAGAGCATAAAAAATGATTATATCTTTTATATTATTTTTTTTAATTTGTTTTTTATTTATTATTGACCAACAATACTCACATTTACTTTGTTCAGTAAAACATTCTAATAAGGCACAATTTTTTTTATTTCGGATTACTGACATTGTCAAATATATTATACAACTAACTTAATATTTTAGCATATACTAAAAATATTAATTATCAATTTTAATTCTCTAAGTAAGGCACAAAACAAACATTAGAGGTTTCTCCCAACATTCTTTATCTAACTTTAATATTTTTCAAGATAAAATTTTAATTGTTTTTCCGAACTAAATATATGTTATGAATCAATATTAATACTACATTTCAAGTGCTAAAGTTATCCAAATTTACTGAATGTGAATAGAACAATATTGTTCTTTATAATATTTTAATAGATAATCATGTAACAAGTATGCCCTTCTTATAATAGCTCAAAAGATATATATCATCAATGCCACTGTACAAAGCAGATAGGAGTCAGTAACCCACTAATTGTACATAAATATAATGTCAAAGTGGTTCCGACTCCTGATTTCTTATATTTTGTAAGATTTTAGAGTTATAAACTCTTAACTCAAAGGGTTAACGTTTATCAATTCACATTCTTACATTTCAAATTCTCACATATTAAATTAAATTTAAGTTTACGCTCTCTTATAAATGACATCCATACTTCGTCATTGGAACGTACGACATTTACTTCAAAATTTATTAGCACAAATGTAAACTAAAAATGTTAGATATGCATAGAATATATTTATCGGACTTTCCAAACCAAAAGTTGACTTCAAAATAAAGAAAGCTCATTTTCACTCTTTGTCCACTATGGTTTGTGGAATTTCCCAAGTGTATGGCTTTTTCAAAAATGTAGGCGTTTCGTCTTGAATTTCTAGTTTGGACTCCTCAGTAAGGAACTGGAGATCTTACCTTAGACGTCTGTTGCAAGAAGAACTGCTACAATCATAGTGGACAAAAAGTAAAATGAGCCTTCTTTATTTTAAAGTCAAGTTTTGGTTTGTAAAGACCGATAAATATATTTTATACATATATACATATAATGAATGTTATATTCACTTATGTTTTGGAACCGTGAGAATTTGAATAGATCTATTGCATAAACCAGTTTAACCCTTTAAATGATTAACAGTGTATTATGAAAATATTTGTTTTCAGTGTGCATGTTTGTATATGTGTTTAGCTCAAATATGTAATCATAGATGTATCATTCTGCTATAAAATAATCAAGGTTTTCTGTACCTCATATCACATTGATACTAAGTGATATGAAGTACAAAGAGATTCATTTCATTTCATTCCAATTGTAACACACGTGCGCACCTTATACTTGCACGATAAAGTTGCAATGTCTTACGGTGAGGTAATAACGTCTTAAAATTTCTTATGATTTCTTCAAATAAAGCTTTCTTCGAAGAGTCTTCTTTATAGTTGGCACTTGTTTAGCTTTATCTTTTCTTTCCTCGCGACTGACACTTTCCATTTTGCAAACCTCATTAGTAGTTTGCAACAATATTTCATCCATATCATATATATCACCATAAACATCGATCGTCTCGCATAGTACAGGAATGAACCATTCCCTGTAAGACAAGAAACCTACAATATAAAAAAATATATTGTTAATATACATTGGCACTTTCTTACTGTGGAGATCAGAAAAGCATGAGAAGGATCGATGTGAAGATGGCTGTGAATGATTGTAAAACAATAAAGAGATGATAGAGTTATTGTGTGTATAAGAGGACGGACGGAGAAGTGTAAAGAAAATAATAAAGATATTCTTGTATGTGTAACTGATCTTTCTTATAATTATTTATCGGCGATATATATAATATTGTAAGGTACCACAATTGGCGACGAGGATTTCCGATCCTTCGTATATAAATATATAGTATTCTGGTAAAACTAATCCGAACACGATGTAAGGTATGGCTGTGAGCTACAAATAATATAAACTATACTAAGGATTGTGAGACTAAATGTTTTAAATATAAATGAATAATGATAATAAATAAACCAGATCGAGGGCTGTGAGCACCATATCAACATTTAAAAAAAAAAAAAAAAAAAAAACGGTCGAGAGGGCTGCGAGCACCAGATCAACGTCAGACAGACGCGTGAGAGGGCTATGAGCACCACTTTGACGTAAAGAGAACGCATGAGAGAGTTGTAAGCTCAGTTTCGGCGTCAGGCAGATGCGAGAAAAGGTTAAGAAGACCTGTACTAACTAAAGTACAGAGCGATATAAATACAATAATCGTGAGGTAATAATCGAGTTTTTTTTTTATATATGTATGTATATACATTAAAATATATATATATACGTTTGAAATAATGATAGTTATAAAAAAAAAATTTAGGAAAACTATGAGAAACAGATCATAAACCATTAGAAACGATTTTTAAGCCTTCGTCGAAACCACCAGCTCGCATAGAAAGATGGCTGCTTAGATTACAATCGTTTAAATTTAAAGTAATATACAAACCTGGAAAGCTCAATATTGCCGATCCATTGTCAAGACTAGGTAAATTTGAAAAAGAAAATTCATTTGATGTAAGTGGAGAATCTCATATTTTCAGAATTATAGAGCAAAGTATTCCTCAAGCTTTGAAAATTTCGCAAATTGTCTTAGAGAGTCAAACGGATCAAAATATACAAGATGCAGTTTATAAAATCAACAATGAGTCTTGGGCGTCTGCAGATAAAAATATATATTATCCTTTCAGGATGGAATTATCAACTTTTGGCTCAATAGTATTACGAGGTAACAGAATTATTATTCCAGAAGCATTGACAAATAAAGTATTAGAATTAGCTCATGAGGGCCATCCAGGCGAAACTGTGATGAAACGGCGGTTGCGGGCGAAGGTTTGGTGGCCAACAATTGACAAACAAGTCGAAAAATTTGTTAAAGGTTGCAGAGATTGTATGTTAGTGTCACAACCGAACAAACCTTCATTGATGATAAGGCATAAATATCCTGATAGACCATGGAAATGTTTAGCAATCGATTTAATGGGTCCTTTACGGAATAAGCAAATGGTTTTTGTTGTAATCGATTATTATTCAAGATACCAAGAAATCAAATTTCTTACAAGTACAACCTCTACAGTTATTATCAAGCATTTGTTTGAAATATTTTCACGACTCGGTTTTCCTACAAGTATAAGAGCAGACAACGGACCTCAATTTGCAAGTGTTGAGTTTAAAAATTTTTGTAGTGAGAATAATATCGAACTCATTCAGACTACACCGTATTGGCCGCAAGCTAATGGAGAAGTGGAGAATATGAATAAATCAATCTTGAAACGATTAAAAATTGCAGAATCAAAAGGACATAATTATCAAACTGAGGTACAAAATTTTCTCTTAATGTACAATGTTACTCCACATGGGACAACGGGAAAATCTCCTTCTGAACTTATGTTTGGAAGAAACATAAGAGACAAAATTCCGTCAATAAATGATCTTGTACTGGACCAAGGAGATGAAGAAGCGAGGGATAATGATGTAATTCGAAAACATAAAGGAAAAGAGAGAGAAGATGCGGCTAGAGGATCGAAAGATTATGACATTCGCCTTGGTGATAAAGTTTTAGTACAAAACATGGTAATGCCACATAAACTATGTACTCGTTTTGGAAGTGAAGAATTTGATGTAGTTGGTAGACAAGGAAATGAAGTTTCTATAATGAGGGGAGGGAAAGTCTTCAGAAGGCAAGTTTCTCATTTAAAAAAAATTATTGATAACTCGTCTAATAATTCTGCAGATATAAGACAACCCGAGATAAAAATAGTTTCTCCATCTTTTAACACTGAACCATCGACTTCATCAAGTACTAATGAAGAGGCCATTGAAAAAGTTGAATATAAAATACAATCTACATCTGAACCTTCGAGTATTGAAGAAAGAAGCTATACGTCAACTAATACCCCTTCAAGGAAAAACACGACTTTTGTGAACAATCGAAGGTCCATCACTTTATCACCTAAAGTGACTCCTCTGAAGCTAAAAAAAAGAGAGGGATTGTGGAGATCAGAAAAGCATGAGAAGGATCGATGTGAAGATGGCTGTGAATGATTGTAAAACAATAAAGAGATGATAGAGTTATTGTGTGTATAAGAGGACGGACGGAGAAGTGTAAAGAAAATAATAAAGATATTCTTGTATGTGTAACTGATCTTTCTTATAATTATTTATCGGCGATATATATAATATTGTAAGGTACCACACTTACTATACTGTTAACTGTTACTATATAAAAATTATATCCTAAATTTTTTCAAAATATATTATGTTAAATTTTTTTAAACGTATTCACGTTGAATTTCACGTTAAATAAGAAAAGAGTAAATGCAATGTGTATTCAAGCAAAATTTTTAGTGTATTCAAATTATTATAACATATTAGTTACAAAATAATGAAATATATTGTAATGTGTCCACTAAAATATATCTTAACCTAATCGTGATGATACATACATTCAAACTGTACAATAAACATACTCTCGAAAGACTAAACATGTTATACCATTATTTGATGTTTTCTTGAATTTGGTGAAATTTGAACTTTTTTTGAGGTAAAATGAATGATGAATGTTCACTCAGAAACAAATAAGCCGATCATATAATAAAATTCATATAAGTAAAAGAAACTAATAGCCGTAAATTATTGGTTAAAAACTAAATTAGCTATAACCTCAATTATTAGAGGCCTGCGATGGCTCGGTCGGTAGGGCGTCGGGCTCGTAATCTGGAGGTCCCAGGTTCGATTCCCGGCCCCGGCCGATTGATACAAGTACCACTGGGGAATGTATTTTCAACAAGTGCTTTCTTCATCAAGACGTCGTATGACCTCCGTCGCTGATTAGCACCGATTTGGGAGCATAAAAAGAGCGACGTTAAAATAATAAAAAAAAACCTTAAGGGGATGTCGGAGCTATAGCCTCCATCAAAAGCCGCTCGATCTCGCGGCTTCGAATGGCGCTGTAGTCAGGTGTCGATTTCTACGATAAACGTATTTAAAACATAAATTATAAATTTTGCAGCTACATAGAGCTGTTGAAAGATACTTTCCCCCCTAGCTATAACTAAAATTAAGGTAATTGAAATATTACTCTTGGCAGCAAATGTTAATTTTTTTAAAGAAATGTGAAATACGTTGCGTGTAGCATTACGGCAGATATAGATTCATTGAATACCAGACGTATTTCACATTTCTTTAAAAAAATAAACACTTGCTGCCAAGAGTAATATTACAATTACCTTAATTTTAGTTATAGCTAGGGGGGAAAGTATCTTTCAACAGCTCTATGTAGCTGCAAAATTTATAATTTATGTTTTAAATACGTTTATCGTAGAAATCGACACCTGACTACAGCGCCATTCGAAGCCGCGAGATCGAGCGGCTTTTGATGGAGGCTATAGCTCCGACATCCCCTTAATTATTGGACACTTTAACTGGGGGGCGCTGCACAATATGAACATGAATTATAAAAATTACAGCTCTTCGTATTTATAAGGAAGTACTTTTCATTCAAGCTTAAAATTTAGTTAAATGAGTTCTAAGCAACAACGTAATCTGACAAGAACATATTTAAATTTTGCTACACGAAGTGAGTAAAGATTATAATTTGAAGTGCACGAATCTACTATAGCACTACGAAAATAGTAAATCTACTTTCAGATATTAAGTTTTGAATTTGATCTTGTCAGATTACATTGTTGCTTAGTGTATATGGCGTTTAGCATATCATTTTTTACAAAAATAAGAAAATCGTTTCATAAATAATACGGTGCTTAGAGGCTTAGACCAGTAGCTCAACATGTCATTCTTTTACAAAGATAAACTCATAAGAGCACATAAAGTAACAACTGTATAACAATCAACTCAATTAACCCAATTTTAGCTATGGCTTAGGAAGAAAGTACCTACTAATAGCCGAAAAAGTAGATGTAACTAACGATTTGCGTTTATAGAACGTTTATCCGCAAATTCGCCACGTGACCGCAGCGCCAGTCGTAAGATTAAGAGACTATTGACTGAAATTATAGTTCCTACAGCTCCTTAAGTTCTTCAGCACGTCAGCGCCCTCTAGGCTGAGAAAAATTTTTTTTATACTATTTAGCTAATTTACTAAAATTAGATTTCAGAAAACTATGTTTTTCCACATGTAAGAAGCTACAAAGACTTATACAAATTATGGATAATAATATTAAAAATTGAAGATGTGTTTTGTGGAAAAACTTAGTTATTTCGGTTTTAGCGCTAGTTAATTAGCTAAATATTAATATTTTTCTCATACTAAATTTAAAATTTTCTTTTTAAAATGTAGCCGAGTTATCGGAGTTAGATCAGAGAAGTCTAGGTTCTTTTTCACGTACAAAATGATAAAATAGTACTTTTTAAGACTAGTCTTAAAGTATTGATTTCGAAATGAGCGAAGCGAGGGTGACACTCACTCGAGTTGAAAATCATTTTTCACACGTCTATCGAACAAAATTTTTTTTATATAGGAAGCGATATTATAAATACGATTATTAACAAACGAACATTTCGTAAAATATGTTTTTATGCACTGTTCGTTTGTTAATAATCGTATTTACACCTTCTATATAAAAAAATATTAAATTAACAATTCTTTTGGTTAGTAATGTGAATAATTAAAGTCTTATTTTGTAAAGAAAATCTAATTTCGCGAAGAGCAAACAGCTGACTACCGTAATATCAATTTTTCTCTGCAAAGCACATTTTCAATTTGCCATAATACTAACCAAAGAATTGGTGAATAAATATTTATATTCTCTTACATATGGGAAAGTTAGTTTTAACATTAATTATTTATCCTCCCTATCTTATCAACAAACGCGATAATTAGCAATAAATCTGTAAATAAACTGTATGCTGAATTTGGAACTAAAAAATTATTGCGTTTTTTAGTTTTACCAAAAATGTGATTCTAACCTTAAGAGGAAGCATAAATTTGCAATTTTATGTAAGCTATTCTCGAAAACGTAATAATATTTTAGATTCAAATTCAGCATACAGTTAGATTATTAACATACAAAAGCGCCTATTCTCTTTTTTTTGCATACTCTATTATTTTATATTAATTAATCAACAAAAATTGAGTATGTGACCTCTTAAACTACAACTATCAAAAACATAATTTTTAGCAGACTAGGGGGCGCTGATATATAATAAACATATTTCTTATTAGTATGGTATTTTTTTAAAAATATATAAACGATTTTTTTCCTAATAATATGAAGTTATTTGGTAATAAAATATTCCAGTTACCTTATGGTATAGAAAAATCTTTTTTTTCAGTAAACTTTACTGAACTGTACACTAAGATTAATGGGATATGACACCGAACTTCAAAGATCTACCTTGAAAATTCCAATAATTTTAAAAGCTAATTATACAAACAAACTAGAAAAAAACACAGATACTGTTCAAAGCAAATAAAATACCG
Source organism: Theocolax elegans (assembly GCA_026168455.1). Taxonomy (NCBI): domain Eukaryota; kingdom Metazoa; phylum Arthropoda; class Insecta; order Hymenoptera; family Cerocephalidae; genus Theocolax; species Theocolax elegans. The sequence continues at coordinate 85,669,504 of CM047425.1, read as the reverse complement.
TAACAGAGAGATTTTTACGAAAGAATTAATTATTAATTAAATAAATAACCATTTTTAGTCGGTGATACATAGCTATATAAAACAATGATCCACGGCTGCCCAAAAATCTTCCTAATTTATTAATAATAAAATTTAAGCGCTTTATTTGATAAATTGAATTCCTCGTTTAATAAAATAAATCATGTATCAGTATTTTTGAGTTTACAGAACGATAGGAGATGAAAATTAACCATTTACTGCTTTTAACTATTAATTTTATAATTGCGAAAAATCAGATATAATAGAAATATTACTCTTATATGCTATTATTTAGATTCCTAATCAACAGCTTTTTTAATTCTTTTTAACAACAAAATTACAAATTTTATTACTTTAAAGAAGAATAACCAATCTTCGAGTCCGAGATTTTATTCTAACTTTGAGTAATATCCTCTTCTACAAAAATATAATGGAACTTACAATTTCAGAATTTCAAAGAGCAATCTTTATCTTTATAGATGCGCGCTTGAATTTTTATTTAAAATACACTTATATCAAATAAATAAAAAAGTTATTGCAAAAATAAGAATTACAGTTTATGTTTGATATAAATTGGATATCATTTTTTATATATTGTTAAGAAAAGAAAACACTTGTTGAAAATACACCCCCCCCCCCAAAGTACTTATATCGATCCACAGAATCGCTGTGCCGACCGAGCCATCGCAAGTTCTAATGAGTATCTATTAATACAAACTTCTTATTAAGGCGATATATAGTAATTATGTTCAAATAGCTGCGACTCTATTGATATTTTTTGCAAAATAACATTTTTAACAGATAATTGAATTATTACATTTATTTAAGCAAATATACTTTTGAATAAAAACCTAAACACAAAGGCAGTACTTAGTGAAATAGTGCGTTATTCTGCAAAGTTGCAAATTAATACATGTAATACACGTTCAAAGGTTTTGTATAGAAAATTATGTTTTGCTACAAACATATTGCAAGGTGCAGTTAAAATGTACATCTAAAACTTTGTACACATAAATTATTCAATTAGTTACTGCCTCTGTATTAGATTTCTGCATAAATAGTTTTTTCTAATTAATAAATGTAATTGTTAAATAATCTATTTTCTAAATCGGTAACAATCATTTACCTACACTTTACAATTAAATACAAAGTGAAAATCCGTAAACTGCCCTAGAAGAAATCGTATTCCATTAAATATGTAATAAATAGATATTCTAAATAGAATGGTCGACAAATTAGTGAAAAATAGGCGAAAAATGTGCCCATTTTTATCCTCCCGATGAAACGTTTTTTCTCCTAATTATTAACTTATAAATATAGTTAAATTAAATTAGAAAAATCTAATAAAATCGCAATTATCTTTGTAGATACTGGAAATATAACAGAAATTAGTTGTAAATCAGATGAAAATGTTAAAAACGTATTCGAAACTATAGGAATTTTGAAGTTTACTGTTACCGGAAAACTGAAAACATTAATCGAATGTTTTGAGGTTATGGTCATTCTATTAAATAAATCATTATATTTAATACCAATGTTTAATTCATAGTTCTTAGATTCAAACTTCTACTAGGGTGACTGTATTTTTTTAATTGATGATATTTACCTTCAGCTGTGCAGTGAGCTATAAAAAAATCTGCTTTAATAGGAGTTGTCCTACGGTTTATCTGGTAATCAGTTTCATCATCAGACTCACTAGTACTTACATCAGTAACACTTATTCCTTTGTCTGCTTTGTGTCCTCTGCAGGCCTGTAATGTTTGCGTAATTGTATTTTTGAAACTATACAGTTTCAAATTCTGATAAAAGATTTTACATAAAAATGACTCATAATTAGAAAAGTAATAGAATTTATATTTTAATTAAATGTAATAAAGTATATCGTACCTGGATAAACATCATTTTTGGTTTATTAACCAAAGATTTAATATCTGATAGCGTATCTTCAAAAATATTACCGTCGTAATATTTATCGTGCGCCCAAATATAGCCATTCTCTTTTCCATGAGATAGAATAAAGATTACAATACAGTCATCTTTTGTGAAATCTTTTCTTTTTACTGCAACAAAAATTACAAACACATTTTACCACAATTATATAAACACTTGAACTTGAATAAAGATTTTTTGTTGTAGTTCTGTATAGAATAATTAAACTTGATTGTTGTATCATATTATTTAAACAAACATTATTTAAAAGCATTTAAAGTAATGCAAAATAATAATAAACGATAATTTTAATCACATGATTAATTAACAGTGTTTACAAGGAGAACCTAATTTGGTTACCGGATCATACTCTAACTCTAGGACACATTTTGTGATAGGATAATATGAACAAAACCAGAGCTCCAGACCCTAAAAAAGGTTTTTATTAAAGTTATACATTATACAAAAAATATTAATAAAAAAATTTTTTTTCAACATTTTTAACTCTTGGAATATTACAATTAACGTCGTTTAGATGTTAATTTCAAAATTTCTTTTAACTTTTGTTTCTGCTATAGATTTGCACCAAATTATCGGATTGGAGTTGATTTTTTTAAACCATATCTTCTTACTCTCAACTATTTTTTAAAATTTTAATTTGTCTATCTATACTCGTTCAAGAACGTGTTCGAAATAAATCTTTTTTCAATTACTTGCTCCAATGACGTATAACTTTCGTAAAAAACGATTGTTAGGATCTGGCGCTCTGGCTTTATATTTTTACATCTCAAAATGTATCCTAGAGTTAGAGTATGATTCGTGTATCAAACGTATGAGGTTCTCATAGTTAGTATTAAACTTACACTTGTTAAGAATTCTTTTAATATTCTTCCATGTCTTATCCTTATGAATTGTTACATTAAAACCTCGTTGTTTAAAGGTCTGCTCTATGCGATCTCTCTCTGCCTGTGCGCACTTACGGTTATCTACTCCCAATCCTTTTTTATAAAATTCATGAGAAAATATTATGCATTCTCCATGGATGTCGTGATTCATGTTGTAACAGCTATTAAAGCTAACTGCATTTGATGAACTAAAAAATAAGCAAATTACTTATTATGGTGTCAAATAAGCCAAGTATTAATTTATCTTTATATACCTTATACAAGGTTGTTGTATTTGTCCTTTATCACTTTCACTGTCAGGAACTTCTGATGTAATACATTCCCCATGTCGTAACTAAAAAAAAATTATAGTTAATTTATGATATATTAAGATGATCAGCAATCATGACATGAAAGTTAAGAAAGTAATACACAAATTTATACAATATGTACATAATTCACACCGTATCATCAAGCAAATTATTTACTTACTAGAGTATTCAACTTTTAATTATATCACGTATAACATGTCTTTAATTTATAGTCGCAGGACTATTTATTACATAGTAGTAAGTAATTTAAGTATTTGTTAACAAGAAAATGCACACGCAGCTGGTACACACATATTTTATAAATATAAAATTTAATTATTTTTTTATATTTTATATGAATTCTTTCACTAATTAAATAACAGAAAGCAATGAATAAAAATTATTTCATTTAAAAGTTATGCTTTGTTAATTTGTTAAATTGAATATTAAAAAACCAAAACACTTAAAAATATTATAAGATTTTTGTTCATATATGTTTAAAAAGCTATTTATTATATTAATATTTACTTGGATGAATGAGTTATTTATTCCCTGCTAGAAATCTAAGGCAAATTATGTTAATCTTTTATCACACATACATTCAACTACTGCTTAAATTTCTATCAGGGGTGAGTTTTTAGTAATAAATAATTAGGATTCTTACCATTTAAAGAACTCAATCCACTTTATGGTGTATTAGTTGAATGGTCCAGAAACACGTAATATTTTATTCTCATTTACATAAGAATATTTAAACAATTTTAACGAAAATTTATTAGACAGTTATTAAAAAATATTTAACCGTAATTTCATAAAAAAATATACGTTAGTTCATTCCACTTCATTTTTTAATTGCGCACTGGTGTCTTGATCAGAGCTACGGATAGATACTTTCAAATTTTGAAATTTAAATTCTAAACAATGCTCTTTAAGGAATATAATTATTAATATAATTAATATAATTTATTTTTTAATTAACAAAACCTTGACGTTTTTAAAAAATCTTTCAGTAACACTCTTCTATTTGCTTTAAATACCACGCATGAATTTTTTCAAAATTTTTTATTACTAAATTTGGACACCCGTAGATACATTTTGTACCTAATCATTACCGATTATTAATTGATTTAAAATTAATTATTTCGTAAATATCACTTTATAACAATATTCTATTTGTTTTCAACGTTATCTATGAATTTTCTAGATTTTCGGACTCGTTAATATTTTTAATTTTTTTAGTTTTTTAATGGTAACTGTAATATTCCACATCGCATTAATCTTCAAAAATCAATGCCAATACGGAAACAAACAATAGTAAAAATTAAATGATTCTATAGATGTAAAAAATTGCTGTAGATACGATGAGTCATACAGTTGATTTTATATAAAAAGTAAAAGATTACTATAAGAATTTTTTATATTAAAGATAAGCATTGAAAAAATTGCTATTATTTTTAATAAACACCTACAATAAAAAATGCATAAAAAAATGAATGCTTTTAAAATTGAATAATTATATAAAGTATCTTCAAGTACAATTCTTGAATAATTGTATATACACTAAAAAACTTATTTACTTCGAATCAGTACAAAAAGTAAATAAATAAGTAATTAATAAATATATATTGTTAGGTTTTCATATAAAGTTTAGAATAACATATAATTTAAAAGACATAAAACAGCAGCATAGAAAGAATTGTGTACTTAAACATATTTTTGGGTATTGTAAAAAATATAAACAATAAATAGAAGTACAAAAATCACTCTTAATATTTTCGTACACAAAAATAATGTGATGAATTCTTGAGTGCTCAATCTACCCTAAACCAAAATAGCTGAGGGAGTAAATTTTCAAGTTATACAAAATTGGAATTTAGTACTATAAAAGAATTTGTTTTATTGAAAAACTGATCTAAAACAATTAATCTTACTTGAAGCAATCCACAAAATTTGAAGATACCACAAAATATTAATGTAAAGTTTGTAATAAGTAGAAAATGATATTTGAATACTTAATACAAACTTTTAATATTCCAATGGTCATTGTTGCATAATTTTTAGTATAAGTGTGAATACTGCCCCAGGATTAACACCAAACTAATAATTTTAATTGTAAATTATTTCTGGTACTTATTAAGGTAAATGTATCATTAGTGGAACAGTGTACGAGTGTTGCCAGATAGAGATATTATTTCTTTGTTGCGCTCACACAGTATGACTTCATTTGCATTAGATAATGGAGGACAGAAAAATACTAAATGGTAACCCTGCTGATTTTACTAGCGTAAAATAGTGATGGAGAAATAGTTTAATAACTTAAGCAACACACATTTTCGATGTATTTTTTGTGCCATTTCAAATGCAGTTGTCGAAATGCATGCAAAATTGTATTATAAAAAATTTCTCATCATATTTAACCTTCAAAAAGAAAAAAAAAATTGTCCATTTAAGCCGAAGAATGTTAATATTAATTGACAATATAATTTACCAGAAGGATCATTTATTACTGATACATTTACCTCTAACGGAATGTCGGACCCAAATTACAGGGATCTACACCTTTCAACATAGGAATTATGTTGGAAATATTGAATTAAAAATCTAAAAAAATTCATAAGGGTAGTTTAAAACAAAAGAAAAGGCATGACATTTTGATTTTTTAAGAAAAAATAAATTTGTTAATAATAATTGAATAAATAATTTTCGGTCGGTAATTATTTATTAAAAAAGACATGAATGTTCAACGCGAAAATCAGAAATAAATTACAGTTTTAAAAATCTGAAAAATTTTGAGTATACTGTTTAAAACATGCCTAAGGGCGTGGCATTCAGGATTTTAAAAAAATATTATTCTTTTGTTTATAAAAAATATTAAAAATAACCATTTTCTGAGTCCGACATCCCCTTAATTCTAAACGATGATTTTAAATTCTCTCGTTTAGCTGGAGACATATATTTTCGAAATAAAATAAAATCCGACAAAGTTCTATATTATTAATTACTCTTTTATTTAATTAAATTTTTAAACGAATACGAAACCTGAACATTTTATTTAAAACTCTGTTTAATTCCTATTACTAAATCAATCGCACGAAGTAATAGGTAAAGAAAAAAATTTAATGTATAAAATCTGTATTAAAAAATATTTATTTATATTAGAAAACTAAGTGTACATTTTATTCAACTTGGTACCGATATCCTTATGCAATTGGCGGCCTTTGTTTAGTCATGCACTTGTTACCGCTGACAACAAATTTGATCTGCACTGTATTTACTGATTGAATTAAATGTTATTCCCGTTTATATCATATTAATTATAATAAACATACTTACGATTAACTAATCTGTATGTAAGTAAATTAATTAAATCGTATGAAATTATTTAAAAAATCAAATACATTTTTTTACGGTAGATCACTATAAAACCACACGCATAGCCTCGCGCATAGCGATCTGTATAAAATTCATGAGGTTGTTACGTCACAGTGTGGAACAAAAACTTGTCTCGGCATAAACGTAAATTGTCAATTTCATCAAATCTAAATGATATGTGGAATACACATTGTAAATATATGATATTAACTAATAGATTACCAACTAATTTACGAAAATTAATTTATGCAAAAATATATTATTTAACGACACTGTATTTACTTAAAAAATTTAATTATAATTATTTTCAAGTGGAATCCAAAATTGATTAATTTTTATAAATATATATTTAAAATAATTATATCACAAACTTTACAATTTAGTAATTTCACCGATAAAATCAATCGTTCTTTTCGAACTCTAATTATTTTTTTAATTTTTATACGGTTAAGTATGAATTCTCAATTTAATATCACACAACATGGTCAACTTGTTGAATCAACTTGGTAGAGCAGCACGCATTCACTTTGAAAATTTTAAAATCACTTAATAAAAATCAAAATAGAGGAACGAAAAATGTAGAGAATAATCATACTTTTCGCAATTCCGGATTCAGTTCGGTTACGTGTCTAATCCAATCTTCAATAATCTCGATATCCTCTTCGGATCGGCCGGTCCTTCGATTAATCCCTATCACGTGATCGAACAGCTTCTCCGTCCGAAAGACATTTGCTTGCAACCGCTTTTCGAGTTCAAGCAGCCGCTTCTCATGCATGGGCACAGTAGCAACAGTGTTTGACAGCTCCTCCGCGCTGACCACGAGAGGTTTCGTGTCGCCTCCCTCGATGTTGACGCAGCCACAGCACAACCGTGCTAACAGTTTTTTCGGCAATGCCATACCGACGATTTCTCTCGAACGCGTATCTAGCTACTTCTACAACTAGTATAAGTAAAAAAATAAGTTAGCTTACTGCGTGTTATGGGGAAGAGGTCTCCTCGCGAAGTGAACACTACGACGACCGAACAGCAACTGACAGGTTGGAACCTGCAACTGAACGATTATAGAGAGGGGGCGGCGAAGGAGAAGAGAAGAAAAAGAGAAAGTATCGCTGGAGAAAGAGAGAGAGAGGGGGCAACTTATTAAAGAGTGGGGGGACAAAACTACTCGAAGACGCGGGCGAGATCACCGCGGAATAACGATGCACTGCACACAGTGATCAATTTTAAATACCAATCGAGATACACCGATCCTCGAATCGCCGGTGAGATTTCGCGCGAGCCCCCAAGTTGACGACCTCTCGAGCGCGATGACTCACCAGTGACGCGCGGCGTTGGGGGAAGATCGTACGAGAATGAGGAGAAAGGAGGCAACGCTGGCTCGAAATAAAACGAAGGAAATTAAAAACTGCATACGTGGCAACTTTGATTGTATCGCTGAGAATTAGATGGCGCACTGTAAAAAAATTTACTTTACCTCTATTTCATTATTATATATCGTTATTATATGCACCTACTTGTTACTTTTTATAGGGTTTGTTTTATTTTCTATAACAGTGCGCATATAATATTTATATAAATAATATGTTTGTGTTAATAATTAATAGAATGTAATATCTACTACAATAAAAAAATTAATTATTTTGATTGCATTAACTGTTACATATTTATTTGTCATGTTTCCATAACAAAGTGATTATTTATGTTTTTTCTACATGTTTGATGTTTTACTCCAATGATAATCCCAATCTCTTCTTTTTTCTATTAACATAATTACAGTCGACAAAAGTCGACCAGCTACTGGAGTTGAAATATTCTTCAATATAACCTCCTTTTTTTAAGTCGGTTAAAAATGATTATTAGCGTGTATTGTTGTATTAAAGTTTTATGAATAAACATTAATCGGTTAATCTATCAATTATTTTATACTTTTTAAAAGTCAACTTTGTTAATTTTTATATGTAATTTATATTTTACGCAGTATGTTTACAGCGCATTAACACTGTATACGAGTAAGTTTAGCTAAAAACGTTGCATATACTTAACATATTTTACGTTGCTTTAAAAACTCCCTGTGTTTAAAATATTATTCGTACAAATAGTTTTGTAAAGAATAAAAATTTAGTATTTAATTTATAAAATACGATTATGTCAGATGCATCCTAAGGCAAAGCTGGAATGAGGTTTCAACATTCTTGTGCTTCAATGTGTCAAACTAAGAATAAGGGGAGGGGCTCGTCCGCATATCACTGCATATCGTAACGATTATGTCAATTTGAAGGCGATTTGTTAATATAGCGCATTTATTTATTTTTTTAAATATAGATGTTTATTGATAATCAATTATCGCAATGTTGATAATATTATAATTATATTATATAATAATTAAGATTAATAGATATGAAAGGAAATCCACTGGTTTTAATGAAATATCTATATGTGCAGGTATTTAATAAAATAAGTACCCTGGTAGAAATGTTCAGAAGTTTTTGGCTAGTCCATAGCGAGTGAAAGACAAACTGGGCAATGAGTTGAGCAGTGACTGACTAGTCGACGTGTTATTTTCGTCAGATTTATGAACTAGCCAGCAACTTATAATTGAAAAAAATAATATAATTACAGGTTTATATCGTTTAAAATAATCAAAATAAATAAAAAAGTTTAGAGGAATTATTACATGTAAGTTCCTATCAATATACGTTAACTTAAACTTCCAGAACAGGAAAACGATTTCGTGGGAATTTTTGTAGGTTATGTTTACGAATCATATGTTGGTTTCGATTCATATCGATTCTTAAGCAGTGCTTCTCCAGTGACTAAACAGCGACACTGCCCACGCCCAGTTGATCTACTTGGCAGATTTATTTCAAATAAAGTTATAAATCTATAATTAATCCAAATTTTTGTTTTGATCTACTCAACTTTATTTGTTTCTTATTTTAATGCAACTGCGTATTGAATTTTTTACATTGCTTATATACTAATTGTTCAATCAGACATTTTGAGGCACGATCGTTGGCAAGAGTAAATCGTTACACCCAACAATTAAACACATAATGTACGTTTGTGCACACGAATTATAAGTCTAGGGGCAACCAATAAAACCCATGTTATTTCAAGGTCCTCGATTTTACTTTAGGATTTCGAAGTATTTTGACGTGCTGAATTCGAATTTTTTGGGTATAGAAAGTCTAAAAATAGCGTCTTCAATTGTTATTAACAATTTTCATAAACAATTTGTTAAAGTAAGTTTTATGCAAAGAAAAAAATTCTACCGCATTCTTCAAGTCTTTTTGACCCAAAAAGATTCTTACTAATTTTTCGCTAGAATGCGTTGCAAAGCCGCAAAAAATTTGCAAAGTTTAAAAAAACGCGAATTTTGATCATTTTGACGATGAATACGATAGAACTTTTTTCTTTGCAAAAAACCCATTTTAGCAAATTGTTTATGGAAATTGGTAATAACGATTAATGTCGCCATTTTCAGACTTTCTACCAAAAAATACGGATTCAGCAGGTCAAAATATTTCGGAAACAGGAAGATAGAATCGAGGACCTCGAAATAATGTGGGTGGTATTGGTTGCCCCTAGATTAGAGTGCACATTACTTTTGTGCACGGAGCACAAATATTTTATAGTAATTAAAATTAATAAAAATAATCGTTTATTTTGTGCACATAAAAATGATGTGTAGAGATATCATCATGAGACAGAGTCCAATAAATGGGGATATGTATAGCACGATATATGTTACTTATTAAATACTATTTAATATTGTTTAACTGATAATTGACTAATTAATAATTACAGCAGTTACTAACGTATTTTAAATAATTTCTAACCCCTGCATTATCACATCTTGCAATATTTTAATAATGCTTTGTTTATTGGTTAAACCGATGAACTGATTATACTATATATATATATTTATAAAGCATTTTTATTTTGTTATTTCAATTTTCATAAATATTTTTTGCCTAAAAGATAAATGGAAGTTGAAAATTAAAAATTAATTTAATTTTATAAATTCATTTTATTTTATACATAAAAGATATTATTTTTTAATAGTAACAATAGAAAAATGAAACCAAGCTTTCGTTCCTATACTCCGTTTTTCAGACTTTTTTAATTAATTATTAAAATGCACTTTTCAATTCTAAATTTAATGAAAAATAGTAAAATTATTTGTAATTACAATTAAATTATCTTAGTAGAAGTTTAGCCATTTCTAATAATGTGAGGTTAGGAATAGTTATTTATAGATTATAATTAACTTAATACGTTCTTTACTAATTTAAAAAATCTAGGGCAGTTTCAAGCGGGCTGTTTCCTTTATTGTTTTTATATTTTGTTAAATTTTATCGTATTTACAAAATAAATATTAAATTTTATTTTGACGCGCCTCTCGCTCTGCCTCTTTCTCTGGATAAATTTATATCTATCTCTCTTTTTTTCATTCGCACCCTGTCTCCTTGACTCCTTTCGTCAAGTCTTCCTCTCGGCCTCTCCAAAAATTCCAAAATCTAATGTGCCTAGTACCCGTAACTCGGTAATATACATAACGACCAATCAAATGAATCTTATGTGTAAAGTGACAGTTTCTAACAAAAAAATCATTTCAATTTCTACTAAGGTAAACTTAATTGTTTATTATTCGTTAAAATTAATAATACTTTAATCATTGCTGCCCTTTTGCATTTGCTCCATTCCCTCCTATATAGCATCGTCGAATATAATCTGCACTTATACTACATGCAGCACCTGTTGCTTATTATAAAAATATGAGAAGTAGGGTAGGGAGAGTAACGTGGAAAGGTGTTTCCATTAAATGGAGTGAAAAAAGAAGGTATTTATTTCCTTTTCTCCAAACTCCGCTGTATTCTTTCGCGATGCGAGAAAGTTCGAGATTTATTTGTGCAAAACTTTTCATTATATATTATACAAATTTTTCGCAAATTTGTTACAGAAGTTTAGTAAATTTGAGAGTTGGAATCAAACGACTGTAGAGATTTGTTAATTTTTTAATTTATCCTGTTAACTATTTAATCCCTGGTAACCTTCTTATTCTATAGTTATTAAACCTCAAGCAGTGTATTACGCTAAATGCATTGATCCCACCACATTACTACACTAAACATAATTAATGCTGCAAAATAAAATTCTTTGTGGATTTTAATTATTAAAAAATTAAAATTATTCTGAATAGCAATCTGCAAATACATTATAAAATATTTATCTTACATTTCACAATTTCATTGATAACAATTGATATCTCCTAACGTGCATTAATGCGAATATAAAATTTTTAGCTCTTTAAAGGATGGGAGTAAATTAATTAAAATATACATACATATATTTTGCTTTTAATATTCGAATTAAATTCATATTTTTATATAAAAGTAAAAACATTATTCTATACAATAATCACAAGAGATATAGATCATCATTTAAAAATAATTTATTATATCACATAATTTATATTTATTATGACGTAAATACGGATGCGTTAATCACATCAACTAATTAATAATTTTTCTTATGATGATATTCAAGTGCAATATAGGTAAAGAAAAAATATTTATAAAAAAATAAAAATAAAAATAATTGTATAATATACAAATTTATGTAAATATTCAAGTACAAATCTTTTATAAAGAGTACATTTTCAAATAATCAATATTTAAATTAAGATTTAAATGCAACAATATATTAAAGAATTAATTTAACTAGTCTAAGTAGTACATAGTAAGTTAAATAAAAAATGTTCTGTTTAAATTAAACCTAGACAAAGAATATTTATACTTTGTACTAGAATAATGCATCATTGTTACGAAATTCAGTAATAAAATGCTAACATTAATATATATACCGATGATACATTATGATAACGCAAAACATAAACTTTCCTTTCGCCAAAATATTATTTTCATTACTCAAATACTTACGATAACTTATATAATCTTAAAAATGTTATACACAAAAGAAAACTCAGCGAAATCTATCAATGATACTGTAACAATTCTATGACTAACGATTCAAAAAAAGGTTTGAAGAAAAGAATTAAATTACTTAATATCAAAATATCACTCATTTTTCGGGGGAAAGTAAACATCTCGAATTAACATAGAAGTGATAGAAGGTACTTGTTTTTGATTGTGCATTGACGGATCGAGATCGTTGTAGCTCGCAAAATCTGTAGCTACTTTTCGTGCTGTAATTGTCAGCATTTTTGTGAGATCGGTCGTTGCTCCGTACTCGTCGATTACATCGCAAAGACTTTGTACGTACCACGTACCTTCTTCAGGATTTCGCCAGGAATAAAAACCTATGAACAAATACATATAATGTCATCTATAAACATTTTTTAATTTTACATTACCTAAACACCTAACGTTTTTATTTAATCTTACCTTGAACGGTACAGTGAGCGAATAGGAAATCAGCGTGCGTCGGAAGATTATAATAAGAAGTTGGAGAATCAGTTTCAGTCCTAAGAGTTTTTTGCATTCTAATTCCGCCATCAAGATTGTTGCCTCTGCATGCCTAACATTTTTACACAAAAGTAATCTTAATATTCGTTAAATAATCATTTAAAATTTATGATTTACAACGAAACATTTTAAAACTCACATTCCATATAGTAAAAATATTTGTTACATAAATTATTCAGTGATCTTTCTGTATATTTTATTTGTTAACTTTTCAAGGGTAATATCTCTTTTTAAAAATATTTACTTGTTTAAATAGTACAATAATATAGGTTACCTGAAAAAAGAACAACTTTGGTTTTCCAGCCAGTGTGCTGCATCTATCAGCAGTAAACGGTTTCCATATACTGTCTATCTTGTAAGCAACGTCTTTAGCAAAAATAAAATCATCTTTCAATCCATGCGTCAGTACGAATATGCAAATGCAGTCATTCTCACTATGATCTTCTTCGCTTACTATTGAAAAATATTAAAATATTCAAAATTTTAATGAATAGAGTCAAATACATACATGTCACTTCTTTACAAACATTATTTACGTAATGAAAACGGGTGAAACCGAGTGTATCATGATCGGTGTTCGACCACTGCATATCGAGGACTGATAACAATATTTTTATTTTTAAATTACATTAGTTATACATAATTGAATCTCTTAAATCTAACGTAGGTATAATTTATAGAAAAAATAACGAAAATCGAATAAATCCTAAAACACATTTTTAATGAAACATTCAATTTTCTTCCGTATTATAAAAATAAAGAATTCTGACTAATATTAAAAAATAATAAGATTTTTCCTTACACTCCTTGATTTTACTTGTAATGTTGCTGTGCTCGTAATCGTCGCAAATGTCGATAGTAAAACCTAGCCTCTGGAATGTTTGCTCAATACGCCTTACATCTGAACTTGATCCTTCGCGGGTTTCTAAGCCGGTATCGAAATTCTCATGATTAAAAATGACACACTTGCCTCGGTAACGATGCTCCATATTGTAACGTTCGGCGTCTTTGTGTGTCGACATGTTTCCCAATACATTCGTACCCGAACTGTAAAGCATCATACAAGATATTTATCCACTATTCATATTATTTATTAGATAAAACATGCATGCAACTTACAATAAATGGTCTTCTTCATCTACATTTGGTATAGTTGCATCACTCGAATCAAACCTTTTATATACGTAATCGGGAACGTAATTCTTTCTTTGTTCCGGGGTTGAATAACATTGATCTGGTGAAGCCTAAAATGAGAAAAGTATATTTTATTACAAATTTTATACATAATTCTGTATAGCATATATTTTATACAAATGTACATTTATTCGTTAATTGTTCAGTAAAACTCAAAGTGCAATTTTTTTTATACTTGTATTATTTTATGAAACTTTGAACGTCACTATATATAATAATTGATATTTATATATACATACATAAATATTGAAATAATACAGAAAAAGACATGTATACATTTTTTATTTATACTCGAAATAAATTTTTGTAATTAAAAATGGACATAAATTTATAAAATTCCAAAAGTTCATTGTTACTTGTTTGTTAATAGTTTAACGTTGTAAATTTTAGGTGAAAGTATTTAACGGTTTTCAAGAATTTCCTTACCAAAATTTACTATCATTTCGCATAATTTAGTTCAATTTAATTCAGTGATTTAAACCTTATTATATAATTATTGGTAAGAAATTTCTCGAAAAGTTCTAAATACGTGCGAAAATTTAGCACATATAGATAATAAAAATTAAAAAAGTATTAATCAACGCTTATTTCAATTATGCCTAACGTTGCATGATATTTAAAATTGATATAGACGGGTACTAAAAACTTAATTTGAAATCTTTTAAAAAATGCAGTCACAATCACCGAATTATTAAATGAAAATACTTTGAGCTATATAGTGAAAAACGGAAGAAACTCCAATGCTGCTGCTCCGATAGTACTAGGGAGGGGGGGGGGGAGAGGAAAGGGAGGGCGAAGAAGGGGGAAGGCAAGCAAACATGGAAGCGCGAGTAAGAGTGTATAGTGTGTGCGTGCCGAACCACTATAGTGTTCCAATAGGCTCGCGCCTGCTGCGGTGTAGCGAATCCCACCGAGGACGGCGTGGAAGTGGCAGAAGAGTAGGCGGAGGAGCTGCTCGCGGGCGAATTATACTGGTGGCCCATGCTGTCGATTACGTCGCTGATGTGACGTCGGCGTTTGCCTCGTGCCGGTGTTCTCGGTAGTTGAGGCACCTCGTCCGACATCTAAAAAGCTCAAATGGTGTGCCTTTAAACTATTTATATATATATAACAGTTAATTCATTTAACGTATATACTTAATAATGCAGTATAAACGATGTATACTTTAATTAAAAATGTAGAACGTTTCGAAATTATAAGTTTTTACTGCCCGTACCATGTATCTGTAACATCAAGTCACTTTTTTAATATATATTAATTAAAATTTTTTTAAATGTACTTAATACCAATTATAGTAGAAATATTTTTACTAAAAAGGTCCAAAAAATAATGTCGATTAACTTCAAAATGCTAAATTTCTATTATCTACGAGGGAATAAACATGTATTAATTGAACGTTTGATACGTTATTAAACTTAAAACATGAAAAGCCCTGATAGAAAATTGACGACTTCCATAAAATTTTTTCTTCAATTTTTAAACTGGCGACGAAATAATTTCCTTATCACATAATTTTTTGAATTTACTCTTTAATTTTCGTAGTGTCAAATTTACTTAAGTACAATCTTGAAACTTTACAGAATATATTTTAGGGCCGTGAATCATAGGCGATACTCGGGATAAAAACTATCGTATGTCGACGATTTTTATGGCGATAAGGCCTCAGCTCGAATATTAGCGGACATACATAATTCGAGAAATGTATTTAAAAAATCAATAAATGTTAGTAAAAGTGTAAAGATATATAAGATATATGTATAAGATATATGTATAAGATATGGAGATACGATATGAAATTAAATGCAATAGCTCTAACTAAATCATAGAACTTTCAATCATTTAGTATGTATACACACCCTATTAGAAGATATATTTGTTCATTTTTAATATTTCATAACTAACCTTTTCTTACTTAAATACAAAATAGCTATTTTTAAAAATTGCGTTTAAATATAACCTATAAAATAACTATTTCTCAAAATACTAAAAAATATGCATTAGTGTTTCGTATAGTATTTTTTATATATTATGCGCGATCGATTTTTTATATATCAATCATTTACTTTATGAAACAATTAAGTTATGGGTGATGCCGCCAATAAAAGACAAACTGCCAATTAAAAAAATATGTCACAAGAAAGTCGCGGTTTTATGTTCTATTTTTCCACCAAGACGATAAAGCAAGCATTTAATACTTATTCTATATTTTAAAGACATATTTTTTTTAAATAGTGTATATTTATAGATTCATTATTAAAAATGAATAATTATACTTAAATGTATCGATAAAAAATTTGGAAATTTTATTGCATTTTGCGTTTGGTTTTCTATTTTGGTTTATCCGAGTAGTGTTTTGTTTCATTACATTTGACCTTCACTTAATGTAGAAAAGCATTTAAATTCTGAAGGTATTTAAATATGTATAAATTTTAAAAGCAATTGGACCTAACTTAAAACATTGTTTTTTTTAACAATTAAGTATATAATTAATTCAATTTGCAAAATCATATTTGAAAAATTAAATATTATTTGGATATAGCTTTATATTTTGTCTAATGAGACTGTCAATAAATAATGTATTATGTTAAAATGAAAAAGTATTTTTGGTATGCGTATGCAATAATAAATTGATTAATCAAATTTAAAAGATAATGGATATAGGTGTAACTTACGTATAATAAATTAAGTATCAGGAGAACAGCAATGATCAAATCAGTAAAATTAAAATTACATTCGCAAAATTTTATACTCGTACAATCCATAATTATGTAAATTTACCCTCGTGAATAAAAAAATGAACGTCGCGCAATATACAGAACGATAACGTCGAATTCACTCAACGCGAAAATACAAACAGTGCAACAATCAAATGAAACTCGAATACTATACGAAGGTCGTTGAGATAAACGGAAGAATCTTAAAGAGGAGGAAGCTTACATTTCAATTCAGCACAGTAGCTTTGAAACTGCCGCCAGGGTAGGTGGATGATTCAATTTGATTATTGGTGAGATTATTTATATTAAAATTACGATATTTTACTAAATTTAATAAAAATAGATTACGATATTTATAATTTAATGTTAAAAATTCATTTTAAATAATTAAAAAAAAATTATATTTATTTCAGTGTACATATTACGGTTTATGACAATTAAAAAAGAATATTAAATAGATTTAAATTTGAGCGAAATAATAATTGTAAATACGGTAAAAAAAATATTAATTAGACACTCACAAATTTTTTTTAAAATTTTAATAAAATTGTATCCTTATAAATAATTTCTCTAAAATAATAAATATACAAGAAAATAATAATAATGTGAGAATTACATTATATAGCTTATATTAACATTCTACAAATTGTAATGAAATATTAATTCATAAAATTTGTCCTGTAGATAATCACCTCTTTGTTATTGTTCCTCACGCACACGCACACGCACACGCTCAGTGTTTACATTACATTAACGACGAAATGATAAACTCACCTGATAAAGCAAAAATATAAAAATAATATTATAAATACTAATAAGGAACAAAATAGTAGAACAAAGTTTATAAACATGATCGTTTCTATATAGAAAAACGTACCTGTAGAGCATCAATGATGTCGAGGGACTTGCGCTTCGACATAATAATCACTTTCGAGCGTTCCGAAATCAGGTTCGATCGTCGCACTTGTCACTGCGCGTAAATTCTTGTAAACAAAGAAATTACACACGTAAATGTCGCGCATCTTCTGGTCAACGGCACTTCGAACAACACCTTGCAACACCGATCTAAGAATCTCCCGCGTAATACACGCTACCTTATTTTTTCTGACAAGTAACGATATGTACCTTACCGCGACCAACATTGGTGAGCAACTAAACTCTTTGAGTTTAAATCAACTGAATTCTTACTTTGTGTGTTTCTTGAATACGTATATATATATATAAATAGTTACAATACATCGATCCCTTCCTTGTTCTCCCGTATATATCTCTTGGAAATTCTCTCGATGCCCTTTAAACGCTCGAGCGAGACTTGGACATTGTAATTGTGAATCAATTTTTGGAATTTTTGGACTATTTATGTTTTAGTTTTTTCTTTTACGCATTAATGGTAATAAAGTAAAGTAAAATAATAATAATTAGAACAATATGATATAATTTAAAAATGTTAAATATTACCAAAAAACTATACCTATTTATAATTTAATGTATTCCCTGATAGAAACTTTTAAAAATTATTTCTAAGTTTATTGCGTTTTTTGTTAAAAAAAATGTTTAAAAACTATCCAAGAATAATGAAAAGCAAATTCATCATTCAATTATAATATAAATGTATTATATGTGTATTTAAAATCACTATTATGCAGGTTTTGAGAACTTTTGAGGTTAGGTTCTCATCGCAAATAATTCGTGAGTTTATATTTCAACTATCGAGCTAAACATGTGTAAACGAACAAATTCCAAGTTATGTAAGTAATGCAAATGCATTAATTTATAATAATAAATATACGCAATACTATACATTTACTCAAATTTTACAAATCCCGTTGAATCGTGTCATTTATACGTACTTAACAGCCCGTCAACGTAAGTAAATAAACCGTAATTTTGAAACACAAAATTATAAATATTTGAAATTGTAATAATATTTAGATTTAATTTTAATGTTATGTAGTACGAAAAATTAATTTCAATTTTAATAAAATTGTTTTCTGATACAGCAGGTAAGTACATTTAATTTTAACAATATTAGTAATATTAACGTTATTCCATTATTTATAATAAAAAATCATAATATTTAAAGACCTTGATTTAGTTTTGGCGAATCAGGATGACAGGCTGCTCAGGTAGAAATTATTATTTTTGCGTAACTATTGACATCGATTATAAAAGTGTCATTGAACGGCGATATACAAGTGTTAATATATATAGACAAGGAAAAAACGACGTATAAGTTTACGAATCCCTATGAACGATAAGAAAATTAACCTCAAATAACATCAATAAATAATGTCTACAATATACTATTATAATTGGGAACAAAGCACACTGCTCAAAATACCTGATTGACTTGTATAATAAGTCGGCAGAGACTATATAGGAATCTAACTCTTGCGAATTGCGAGTCCACCGATTTACCGACCGAGCCATCGTATATGCATCATACGTCTATTTTGTTTGAAATGATTCATTTGGATGGGGAATTAGTGTACGTTATACGTCAATCTTGTAAATTCATTGACCCTTTATACCTATTCGCGCATCGATAAGCGGTCATTACACTTTTATTACGAATGAAATATTTCGAAATAATGCACTCTTGAGTTTTCTGACCCTTGATAAGAAATCTCAAATGACAAAATTTGTATTTTTATGCAACTGTGTAATCCTCACAGGTTATTGCTTCCTACCTATGTCTCATTTATTTTTTTCAAGAGATCTGACGTACTTATCTGATCTGTATTTTGTGTTATAAATTACTGGGCATAATGCATCAACATTAAATTAACAAAATTATTTTTTAGTAGACATGAATATTAATTTTAATTTTAATAATTTAACATTACAATCAAATAATATACTACTTTTAGTACTTTATTATTATCATGCTAGATTTCTTCTAAAACATTTACACTGCGCGTGAGTATCAAAAAATGAAATTTATTTTGTAGTAAAGAAGAATTTATAATTTAAATTCATATTTTGAGATTAAGGTTTATAAATAATTTTATGAAATTATCATTAAATATTACAACAATCGATAATTACAAAATATTGACATATTGTTTAAAAAATATACACATATTTAATATTACAAAGTGCAATCTTGAAGCTGATGCCTTTTATAAAGATAACACTTTTACCTTATCGAAGTACACGACTAAAAGATTACTTAAAAAAATCAATTTTAAATTTAATTATTGCTCAAGTTAAAAATTTTGCGAGTGTATACAGTAATAAAAATTAAATGAATGATTAAATAAAAATTACTTTTTATAAAAAAAAGATAGATAACACATTTCTTCACTAATCAAATAACGAATAAGTGCCAATTTAACTTGTTAATCGAGATAACTAATTACATATTACCGTTATAAAAAAAATAATAAACAGACCTCTTTAATTTCAATGGTTTCATATTCGTAAAATCGAATACTGAAGTATTCAAATTGTTCGTCTCTATCTTGCTTTTCTTCAGGGTCACACATCACACAACTGTATACAAGAAAATAATTTTTAGTTGGTTTTATTTATAATTTTCACTATAAAAACAATACAATGTCTATCTAAAAATAAAAGTATGACTACAGACTCGTACGCTGTCGCGGCATCAAATGCAGAGAAACCGGAAAAGTACGAGTATATATAAGAATTAAAAATGAAATGATACTCCGGCTATTGTACAAATTATCAGCTGACGATCAAGCTTGAGCAGTCTGCGCGATAAGGAGTAAAAATATATTTTATTTAATAACTTTTTTCTCATGTTCTATAAATTTCTCAATAACGTACGTAATGATACAAATTTGAAGTAATATTGAATAAGTTATGTATATAGGATTGACGTCTAATGCACATATAGACGATACAGTTTTAAAATCCTTATTCAGGATTTAATTAAAATAACATAAAATAATTTTTATTTTAGTAACAATAAATTATCACAAAATGCATTTTAAATATTATATTAACCATAAATTGCAATATGTATTTTTTATTGATTCGTAAGGTATCGAATATGCTATAAACATGTAGTAAAAATTTGTTTCTTAAACTTATAAAAGGGGAGTAGTTAACCTCTGGGGAACTGATATTTACTAAACTCTACGATATGATTTTTACTATAAAAATATGAAAGTCGGAATTTTCGAAAATATATTAAAAAAAACCCTTGACTTTAAGAAAATAAAGATATACTTTCAAATTTAAGTTCAGAAGAAAGTCCAGATTGAGTAGATCGAATTAAAAAAAAGACGCTCAAATATATTAATTTAGGTTAAAAGATATTAAAGAAATAAGAATATATTAATATTTTGGTCTAAAAATTCGTAAAATTTTAATACTAAATTTTCGTTAAATTTCGTCTAATTCTTATGTCTTCTATAACTTCTCGCCAATTTAAGATATTTATGCTTTTTTGTGTAATCCAATCTATTCGATCTAAATTTTCTTCTGAACTTGAGTTTAATTCTATATCTTTATTTATATTTGTGTTATTAGCAACCAAATAAGTCAAGGGCTTTTTTGGATGAATTTCTCGTTATTTTCTTATAACTATCGTAAAAAACGGGCATTGATACATGAAATTTCGGCTTTCTTTATATTGCATTTTTTATAATAGAAATCATATTCTAGGGTTTAGTAAATATCTGTTTCCCAGAGATAAGTACTCCCTTTGTTAGTAAAAATTCATAGCTTATTTGTAAAAATATCTGTTACATACAGATTCTGACAGATCTGATATATATATATATACAGATATTACAGATATTTCGTCTAAAAATAGTGGTAAACATTATGAAAGTGCATTAGTGTCCTTCGTATACTATCATAAATGGTAATCAGTGTAGATATAGACAAAATGAGTTAAAAATCATCTTGCACATCACGTGTATCGAACAATATATATTTTGATACAGAGGGTGTAAATGCGATTTTTAAAAACGAACTGTGCACAGAATCGTATTTTGTGCACATTGTATCAAGGAATTATTATTTGCACAACATAAAATGATTCCCAAAATTTTATATTTCGCCTTACTGACAAAAATGCACTTCTCAAATATGTTTTTTACATATATAGAATTCACAGGTTTTGCGTAAAATAGTCATAATTCGGGACAATTAAAAATTATTTAGAATTTGTAAATTTATAGGGACAATAAAACATAAAGAATTATCCAATATATTATTATTACGAACAATTTAAGTAAACATTGTCTAAAAATCACGCTTACCTTCAAGGATGTATTTACTAAAAAAATTTCTTATATGTTAAGGCTGAGACACGTACTTATCTCCTTATTTATAAATTTATATTTGAAAGAGATTTTTTATTTAAAAGATAATAGCGATAAACCGCCGCATCTACTACGAATAATTGAGAACAATCTATGTTCACTTCCGTTTTTGTGTTACTCTTTTAATGGCCTATATATTTTTTCAGTGCATTGTCGCGAGTTAGGTGTAATCGTGTAGAGACCCTACGAAAAAGGGGTATATTTGTATAAGTGCATTCAGGGAAGTTCATGTCCAGTATTAGTCCAAAAATACACTTACATATCTAACCATCACGCAAATCGTCTCCTTAATGATCTTATCTCTAAAGATCAACAAAGGACTCCCATTCCAGGGAAATTGAAGCGCCGCACCTGCAGTTACATTGTTAAAAAATAGCAGACTTGGTTATTTCTGTATAGATTTTAATACAGTGTGTATAGCTTATAACATTTTCTGAATACGTTGCAGTGTTACTCGCTTTTATACGGTAACTTACTGTTAGTCGGAATATTCATGGAAATAAAAAAATAAAATCATTAAATTGTATATAAAAAAAATATTGCATTTATTTAATCACATCCATCCCCTAGTAGAAATCGTATTCCATTAAATAGGTAATAAATAGATATTCTAAATAGAATGGTCGAAAAATGGGTGAAAATTAGGCGAAAAATGTGCCCATTTTTATCCTCCCGGTGAAACGCTTTTTCTCCCAATTTTTAACCATTAAATAGACTAAAATATAACTTATATTCTGTTTTAAGCTCATTTTTAGCTTATAAACATAGATCAAATTTGAGTCTAATTATGTGCTATTAAATGTCTATTAAACATGGACAAGTGAAAAATATAATAAAATCACATTTATTTTCGTAAATACTGGAAATATAACAGAAATTAGTTGTAAATCAGACGAAAACATTAAAAATCCATCCGAAACTACAGAAATTTTGAAGTTTACTGCCACCGGAAAGCTGGAAACATTATTCGAATGTCTTGAGAGGTTATGGTCATTCTATTAAGTGTTAAAAAAATGGGTGAAAAAGCGTTTCATTACAAGGTATTTAATACCAATGTTTAATTTCTAGTTCTTAGATTCAAATTTCTACTAGGGTCATTCCTGAGTCTTATCGTCGTACATTCATTTCAAGAAGGTCATGGGAAAGCGGGTTTTTCGTTAATAATTTGTCTTCTCAATTAAGATATGACTTTTTTGTCCTAATGTAAACCTAACACTTGTTGCTTGAGGGATTTTACATCTAATGATATTGATTGTTACGATTATAACGATCATTATTATCAACGGAATCAAACTACTTAATAAAGTACTACATCACTTGGAACATTAATCATTAGCAAATTAGTAATTGTACCATTATAAATGATAAGCAGTAATAATAACAAAGAATTACACAAACGAATCAACGACAGAGTTCACCGTAGTATCGCGATGAAATGCATATGGTGTTATACTTAAACTGCGAAAGAAGAAGCACCCCTGATAGCACAGTACAGTTTTAAAACATTTGAAACCGTTATTCCTGCAATATTTAGGTTTTAAAAACCTCAGGAATATGCATTGTGCCATCAAGGATGCACTACATCGACAGTATACGCCCGTCATAAGAAGTCCTACTCGTTAGTCAGAAATACATTCAAAGAAAAAAAAATGTATTCCATGAAACCATGTATTCACGTGCAAAGTAAAAATATACTGAAAAATCTGAGTCTAAAATGTTCAATACATTTACTGTAATAGCTGTACTAAAATATGAAGAATTTACCTGCCCATTTATGTAAAGATTCCCGGATAAAAATGAATAACAAAAAAATAATTCCGTTTTAAATTGCGCGCGCACTAGTATTGTAAATGCGCATTATATCTCAAATTTCGAGTACAAAGCCCGGGCTTTCTCCCCTCTAGCGTGGGCCAGCTTGGTGAGGCACGCGTCCTGCCCCACGTATACCTCGACCAACAAACTGACATTACGCGCAATTAGACGCAAGGCGGATGCGTGCTATTTTTATATGATTTAAAATATGAATTTCATTTTTTTTATTGATTATACGAGTATTATGTTTGTGTAATCTTATATAAAATAGTCGAATAAATGAAATTTAAGTAAATTTTATAGAACTAAATTGATGGGCGAAAGATAATATATTAGGAATCCTTTTTGGTATTAGCGCGCGCGTATTGAAATAATTAGTTTTTTTGTTTAAATAAATAAAATAAACATAAACAAATAGCAAATAAGTTTACTTAAGTTAAATTAAAATTTTATGGTATCAAAACAATAAAATTTATAATAAAAATGATTGATTAATAAAATTGATGACTTTTCTGTTAATAGTGAGTATTTAAGTTCAAGTGGTGACAGTGTATGTGAAGATACTGAGTTTTTATATAAAGAGTCAACAGAAATAGAAGAGCTGCAAGAATGGGCAGTGGTGCACTGTGTACCTCATAGCACAGTTGATGCTCTCCTCAAAATTTTGAGACGTAGAGTTCTACCTATGCTACCCAAGCATGCTAAAACTCTCTTAAAATGTGAAAAGAAAATTCAAAAAATTGAGAGTATGGCAGTGTGCGATGGATCTAAAGGAAAATTTACATATTATGGTCTACAAAGTTAGTTACAAAAAAATATTCAAATTCAGCTACACGATACAGATACTTTGGAGTTAGTAATTAACATCGATGGAATTTCACCTTTCAATCTAGCAAATGACTAAATCTATCAAACGTCAGAAACATATAAATGAATTGACAAAAATGAAAACCACATTAGCAGGACAAAATACTACCTTTCAACATTCATCATATTCTATGTTCCTATATTATTCATATGTTTTATTACATATTAACTATTTACTTTTTATGTGTCATTGTAAATAATTTTTTTGTATATTATAAATCTAGAGACGATGGAACAAAATTAAAAAGATGGTTGCTCGCTGCAAAAGGATAGCACAGATAAGTTTTGCGTAAAACTTGTTGATACGCTACAAGTTAAAAGAACTTGTTCGGCTGAAGGGATGACAGTGATTCAACAAAATGCAGGAACTCCTTTGAGTAGTCAAGAATTAGAAACTTATTAGAGACCAAGTTCGAGCACAGCTTCTACTACAAGTTGTGACGTGGTATTCGCGTACCCGGTGATTTTAATTATATTATGCAATTAATAAAACCGTTGGGCCGCGTTGCCCAATACCGCGTACACAATTATTTAATTTTGTTAGCGGGAACTGCGGGCTGTCGCCAGGAACACGAGTTTGCTGGGACGATCGGTGTGGAGGATTCGGGCAATCCTCCTTGCCTCAACACGAAATAAAAATTAAAGGATGTCGGCGGGAACGGGGAGAACAATAAATACTCAGAATTAGAATAAAAATAAAAGAAGCATTTATTTTAATGTATTAACAATTGGCCATCCAGGCCTCGTGACCGGAACGAGATCCTCGCCTGCGGTTGACTTTGCCCCGATCTCCGCTATTCGGGTACCGGCGTACCCGAATACACTCCCGATGTACACTCACACATACACTCGGGGTAATGGGGGGAACGCGCGGTAATACAAATGAGACTTACCGGGATGCGCCCCGTGGATGGCCCAGCCGATCCGTGTCCCTGTGTCCTCCTGGGCAACGGAGGACCGACGTCGGCAGTGGTGTTGGAGACGCGGCCCTGTGCCGCGTCGAGTGCCTCGCGAACCGCGTCCGCACTCACTTACATACTTCCCGTCCTACTCACTCACCAGATCACTCGCGGTACACCTCGCGAGGATAATCCGGAACTCGACGGCTGTGCGCCTCACGCGCCTTTTCTTAGCCGGAAAAACTATATCGCACCGGATAGATTTTTGTCCGCCTCGAGCGTTTTCCCTACCGCTTTACATGGCAACCCGAGGTGGTACATATCTCTTCACAACGGATATGTGTACCTCGGTCCGTTTCCGACCAGAGTCTTCTAGTCTCAGAACTACTGGAGATAGTACTTCTTTAACTTCAAAGGGTCTGTCATACTTTGGTGCCAGTTTAGCGGACATGCCTTACGCACCTTAGGAAAGTGTACGGCCAATTTAAATCATAAGCCTTGAGGACCTGCTTGAGACGTCTTATAGTTCTGGCATATCAGACACCGTAAGACAAATTGGTGGGTATCGTGGTAGATACCTGGCCAATAATAATTTCTTGCAACGCGTTCGTAAGTTTTTTCAATTCCCATGTGACCCATAGCTGGGTGGAAATGAGAATCTACTAGAACTCGGTTCCTCTGCTCTAAGGGTAGCACAAGACGCCAGCCTTCCTCTCGTTCTGATACAGAGTCCAGGAGTTTACCGCTTGTAAAACGATATAGCATATCATCCTCAATTTTCCACTCCGGAAATCTTCGAGGGCATGAGCGTACATCGTTTAATCTAGCGATATACCATGGGTCTGTAATTACTTCGAACGAGGCAATCTCTTCTTCGTCGGGGTCTGGGTTGATGGCACGAGAAAGCGCGTCTGGGACATAGTGCAAGGCTCCTTTCTTATGCACTATTTCAAAGTCCCATTGCTGCATTTCAAGTATCCATCGTGCTAACCTACCCGACGGCTCCTTGAGATTTTTGAGCCATATGAGAGCACTATAGTCGGTCACAGCCGTAAATCGATAGGCCTCAATGTATGGTCTCAATCTCTTAATAGCCCAAATGAGAGCCAAGCATTCTTTTTCCGTTGTCATGTAATTACATTCAGCGCGATTTAATAATCGGCTGACGTAGACAATCGGATGCTCGAAACCCTCGTCGTCCAGTTGCGTCAACACCGCACCTATTGCTAAGTCATCTTAGAAAAGTCTGGACGGGCTAATACAGGCGCTTCAGCTAACGCAACTCTAAGCTGATGAAACGCCTCCTCCTGCTCTTCGCCCCAATCCCAAGCCTGGTCTTTACGCAGCAACTTGGTAAGGGGTGCTTTAATGTCAGCTTCTCGATTAATGAATCGAGAGTACCAGCCTACCATCCCGAGAAAGGATCTCAGCTGTTTGACATTACGAGGGGTAGGGTAGTTAAGGACTGGAGTGACTCGTTCCTCATCAGGCCTCAAGCCGTCCGCGTCCAATTTGTACCCAAGGAACGTTACACTGGAACAACAAAACTCACACTTCTCTCGATTCACTTCGAGTCCAGCGTCATTCAACGTCCTTAGTACGTATTCGAGACATTTTAGATGGTCCTCAAAAGTTTCGGTAATGACGATCAAGTCGTCTAGGTAACCAAACACATGAGGTTCCACCTTAGGCCCGAAAATTGCATCTATAAGCCGTGCAAAAGTCATAGGAGCATTCATGAGGCCAAAGGGCATTCTCGTGAACTGCCACAGCCCCGACCCTGGTACAGCAAATGCAGTATAATGCCGGCTCGCCTCGGCCATTAATATTTGGAAGTACGCTTTCTTAAGATCAATTTCGATATATACCTTGCAATATGCAGCTTATCCAATATGGTATCCATATTAGGAATTGGATAAGAATCACGTTTTGTGACTGCATTAAGGTCTCGAAAATCGATACAGAAGCGATAACTTCCTTCGTCCTTGCGAACGATGACCGGAGCAGCTGACCAATCACTCGCACTCGGTTCAATAATGCCCTTGTCAAACATCTCTTGTCCTTGTAAACCATGCGGTTTACTTACTGCACTGCAGGGCGCCCGGGGCAGCTCGGGTGCCCTGCGTTCAGGTTTCCCACGTTTTGAAGGAACCTGACGCAGTTAGGACATGTTTGGAGTGTAACGCCACTAGTTCCACACAGCTGGCACTCCTTTGCTACCAATTCGGTAGAGCACTGCTTAGCGGAGTGTCCAATGTTTCCGCATCGGTAGCATGTTCGGCTCGGGCAATCCGACGACCTATGACCGATTTTTTGGCATGTGAAACACACGCCGACAAAGTTGGTGCTCAGGTTTGTTGGATTTACTGCCGTCGCCTGTGGTTGCACATACCTCACCAGGTTTTGTGCCATTTGTGGGACAAAAACGTTTTGATGAGGCAGTTGAGAATTCGTCAAAGCACGTCTTTCTCTTTTGCCCGAGCTCTGTTTTTGTTGCCCAGGTGACTGTTGAGAAACAGGCACGTACAATACGGATTTCGAATTGGGGGCATTCACTCCATTATTCGACTTGCCGTATCGTTTCTGAAAACTATTAGCGACGTTGGAAGTACCGTACACAGCGGCTGCTTCGTATTCGCTTGAAGAAGAGTTTGGCGAGTTTTTCGCACTTTTCTTGCTCTTCTTCTTAATAGTTTTCTTCGACGACTGTTTATCTGAATGAGAAGACTCATCCTTACTCTTTTCGGTAACAGTCGCCACCTTACCCGAAACTCGTGCTCCACCACTCTGTTTCGGAAAAGCTTCTGGTACGAGCTTCTCGCGCTTAACGTTGGAACTGGAGTACGCTTTACTGTAGCTTGTCAAATCAGAGAAATTCCTGATTTGTCGTACTGGTATGTACCTACAGTAATCTGGCCTCATCTGCGAGTAGGCCATCTTTACTTGTTGTTCTAATGAGGGAGGGCATTTAAACTTATTTACGATCGCTCTGAAACAATTCAAGAACGTCGTAGCCTTTTCTCCCTCATTTTGTGTTCTTGATCGAAGTTCCATGAGTAAATCTTCGTCATTTATTATACGGCCATACTCATTTAGGAACTCGATCTCAAAATCACGCCAATCTCGAAGAGATGGCTGAACTGTTCTATACCAGAACAGAGCTGATTTTGAGAAACACATTGGGCAGGGCACTAAACATCCTGCGATCTGAGAACTCGTTGTCATTTCTGAAGTCGTGTAAACGGTTCAGAAACTCTTCCGCGTCCTTTTTGGTCTCACCATCAAAGGACATGTTCCAGATACGCAGCTCTCGTGCGCACCCTATCCGATCGTGCCTTCGGTTATCGTCTTCGCGATACCTTGGCCTGGCTTCGTAGGAATCTCTTTCCCGACGGTCGTCTCTATTATCCGTCCGGGAACTCCTACGCCTGCTGGTAGACGGATTCCTACTCTCTTGTCGGCCTTCAGCCGCCCTACGAGAATCGGGTCTCCTACGAGCAGGTTTGCGATCAGACTGATACCCATCGGACGAATCCGTCTGAGTATACTGATCGCAAGTAGCCACCGCACGTTTCTCTCGAGGCCTTTCTCTACGTCTGTCCGACCTCTCTCTGTGACCTTGCTCCGGAATTTCCGGCTGTGCTCGGTCGTCGAGTTTACGGTTGGACTGACGTTTATGAGTACGTCTCTCCGTACAGCTTCACGACGTTCATCGTTGCTTGAGGCTCTACTCGCATGAAATCAATGTATTGTTGCTTTAATTCTAGATTTTTGTCCAATTTTCTTTCTAATGAATAAAAACGTTTAACAGCAAGAGGATATGATTCACCTAGTTTATTTTTGTTTTCATTAAAAGGCAATTTTACAGTATATCGTCCAGTCTCGTCTCTCGTCACAGTGTCTAAATAATGTTGTTCGACTTTCATGTCAATGTCTGAAAAATATTTTACTTCTGGAGTTTCTTCAAGCTCCCAGAATTTTGAAATATCGCGAACTATCGTGTTTGTAACTAAATTACAAGAAATGTTAGTTTTTAAGCATTGATTTTGTATATTACCAGCAACAACCCATCCAAATTTTGTTTTTTGTAACACTGCATCTTGATTTTGTATCGGAATTTGACCGATACATAAAATTTTGTAAAATATTTCGGCCCCAATAAGAGCATCTATTCTGTAGTTTTATAAAAAGAAGGATCAGCCAATGGTAAATTTTGAGGCAAGTTTAAACGATTTATATTAATTTGCTGAGAAGGTAATGGATTTGTAATTTGTGGCACTACTAATAAAGAGATTTCTTTTTCATAATTACTAAAAAGTGACGAAATTTTTGCGGTTACTGTACTATTAATTTTTGTTTCAGTTGCATTTAAACTAGATACTGGAATATGTGTTTTATTTTGTTTTAATTTTAGCAAATTTGCAAATCTTTCAGTTATGAAATGAGCTTGAGCTCCACAGTCTAAAACAACGCGAGCTATTTTTTATTGTTGTATTTATCAAGGAAAACAATTTGAGCAGTAGCTAATAAAATCTCACCTGTACAATTTACTTGTAAATGATTAATTAAAGAGGTATTTGGAGTTGCTGCATTTTCAACAGTAGGCCTTATCTGTTTATCTAAATGTAATAATGTGTGATGTTTTTTATCGCATTTTTTGCATGGCCTGCAGAGACATTTTTCATTACTATGACCCTTTCGTAAACAATTAAAACAAAGTTTTTCCTTTTTCGCAAATTCAAGTCTGTCACCAGTTGTCTTTTTCAAGAATTTATCACACATAAAAATTCTATGTTCACCTTTACAAAAATTACAGTAATCCTTTTTTGTGTAACATTTAAAACATTTTTCCTATGTAAATTGATGAATTTGAGACTTGTAAATTAGTTGCTTCTAAGATTTGACAACGTGTATTCAAAAAATCGATAAATTGATTTAATTTTGGCAATTCTTTAGTAGTAATTGACTTTCCCACTCTTGGTGAGTGATTGAATCTAACTTTGCAGTTAAACAATAGATTAAAATATCGTCCCAAGTTTCAGATGAACCTAGAGCAATTAAAGCTCGTGTATGTGTATTTATGTTATCTAACAGATTTCTGACATTTGATGCACTTTCTTTTGTAAATGATGCTTGACCAAGAAGTAAACGTAAATGATTTTTTACAATAACGCGTTTATTATCGTATCTATCGACTAATAAATCCCATGCAATTGTATAATTTTCCTCAGACGTTTCTAAGGACTGAATAACTGATGCGGCTTCGCCTTTTAAACAAGATCGTAAGTAATGCAACTTCTCGATATTCGATATATTAGTTTTGTTATGAACCATCGATTTAAAGGTATCGTAAAAACATAGCCATGTATCGTATGCTCCGCTAAACGAAGGCAAATCGATTTTTGGAAGACGCACATTTGAATGATTTCCTGCCAGTGGAACTGAAACAACTGTATTCGCATCTGCATCAGTAGATGGAGTATTTGATTTTAAAAATTGTCGAACCCGCTTACGAATGTTAAAAAATGCATTTTCAAACTCATCTCTATAAGCTTCATTTTCCTCTTTTTCTTCAATTAACGTTAAACTTAAATGAATGTTTTCAAATTTTGTAAAATATTCTCTATGTCTTCAAAACGCAATTGGACTTCTTCATAATCTTCAGATGGATTATTTATTGAATCAAAAAATTTTGAAAAATTAGTTAACTGTCTTTTTAAATTTCCGCGTTTTAATTTTAACTCTTTTATTCCGGTTTCAGCCATTTTTTTTATAAAATTAATTTGAGATAGGAAGAGGTAAGGAAATTAGCGATTCGATATAGATGAACTTACTTAAACAAATGTTTATAGTTGATTGTTGATGGTAGTTTGATGAATAAAGATGCGCACGGTGTAGATGAATTGGGATACGAACTTCCTTGAATGAGTGTAGATACTTCCTTCAGAATGTGTAGATTCCTCTTGAATCCACGATGAGAGTTTGATGATTTTGCAGCCAATATAATTGATACTTCTTGCATCAATGTATGATGTATTTGTCGATGATGTTTTTTTCTTTTATTTCACAAATGCTGATAATTGTAGTTGAGTAATTTCAATTGAGATTCAATGAAATAAGCGTGATTCTTGAATTAGTGTTGAAAATCTTCACACAATGATTTATGCTGCTTATGTATGATTTGTACGCTTAATAAAGATTTTATGCAGTTGAATAAAGAACCACAAACAATGATTTGCACTGTAGATACACTTTCACGACAAATAGTGTAGCGATTTAGCGTAAACTGTGAATGCTTTGCCACTGTATCCGGCTCGAAGGACCAAAAACTTATGGTGAGACTTAACTGGATAAGTCCCTGTTGTGCGCCAAATTAATATTGCACAACTCGGTTAAATAAAATAAACAAATTGGTGGACAGTGTTTTTAAAACAATACTTATTTATTTAGAATAAGTTACAGTTTACCTTTAAAAACTAAATCGATACATAAAGGGTGTGTGTGTCGCGCTCAGCGGTCAGTTAGAATCTGAATTTGATGTGTAAACGAGACGAAGTTGTTAGTTAGCATGTGTAGGGGAAAGGGAAAAAGGGAGTTGTTGTAGGTGGGTCTAAACTGAAAATTTATTCGTTTCCCACGTTTTGAAGGAACCTGACGCAGTTAGGACATGTTTGGAGTGTAACGCCACTAGTTCCACACAGCTGGCACTCCTTTGCTACCAATTCGGTAGAGCACTGCTTAGCGGTGTGTCCAATGTTTCCGCATCGGTAGCATGTTCGGCTCGGGCAATCCGACGACCTATGACCGATTTTTTGGCATGTGAAACACACGCCGACAAAGTTGGTGCTTAGGTTTGTTGGATTTACTGCCGTCGCCTGTGGTTGCACATACCTCACCAGGTTTTGTGCCATTTGTGGGACAAAAACGTTTTGATGGGGCAGTTGAGAATTCGTCAAAGCACGTCTTTCTCTTTTGCCCGAGATCTGTTTTTGTTGCCCAGGTGACTGTTGAGAAACAGGCACATACGATACGGATTTCGAATTGGGGGCATTCACTCCATTATTCGACTTGCCGTATCGTTTCTGAAAACTATTAGCGACGTTGGAAGTACCGTACACAGCGGCTGCTTCGTATTCGCTTGAAGAAGAGTTTGGCGAGTTTTTCGCACTTTTCTTGCTCTTCTTCTTAATAGTTTTCTTCGACGACTGTTTATCTGAATGAGAAGACTCATCCTTACTCTTTTCGGTAACAGTCGCCACTTTACCCGAAACTCGTGCTCCACCACTCTGTTTCGGAAAAGCTTCTGGTACGAGCTTCTCGCGCTTAACGTTGGAACTGGAGAATTTCGTGTTCCATATTAAATGCTGCTCGTACGCATTACCGTAGCTTGTCAAATCACAGAAATTCCTGATTTGTCGTACTGGTATGTACCTACAGTAATCTGGCCTCATCTGCGAGTAGGCCATCTTTACTTGTTGTTCTAATGAGGGAGGGCATTTAAACTTATTTACGATCGCTCTGAAACAATTCAAGAACGTCGTAGCCTTTTCTCCCTCATTTTGTGTTCTTGATCGAAGTTCCATGAGTAAATCTTCGTCATTTATTATACGGCCATACTCATTTAGGAACTCGATCTCAAAATCACGCCAATCTCGAAGAGATGGCTGAACTGTTCTATACCAGAACAGAGCTGATTTTGAGAACACATTGGGCAGGGCACTAAACATCCTGCGATCTGAGAACTCGTTGTCATTTCTGAAGTCGTGTAAACGGTTCAGAAACTCTTCCGCGTCCTTTTTGGTCTCACCATCAAAGGACATGTTCCAGATACGCAGCTCTCGTGCGCACCCTATCCGATCGTGCCTTCGGTTATCGTCTTCGCGATACCTTGGCCTGGCTTCGTAGGAATCTCTTTCCCGACGGTCGTCTCTATTATCCGTCCGGGAACTCCTACGCCTGCTGGTAGACGGATTCCTACTCTCTTGTCGGCCTTCAGCCGCCCTACGAGAATCGGGTCTCCTACGAGCAGGTTTGCGATCAGACTGATACCCATCGGACGAATCCGTCTGAGTATACTGATCGCAAGTAGCCACCGCACGTTTCTCTCGAGGCCTTTCTCTACGTCTGTCCGACCTCTCTCTGTGACCTTGCTCCGGAATTTCCGGCTGTGCTCGGTCGTCGAGTTTACGGTTGGACTGACGTTTCTGAGTACGTCTCTCCGTACAGCTATCACGACGTTCATCGTTGCTTGAGGCTCTACTCACAGAACGATGGTATCGTGACTTTCTGTTTGGAGTCGTGTACTCACGCCTCTCTCTTCTATCTTGTCCCTCACAAGTCTTAGAAGAGGTCTCACGACGTCTCTGTTCAAACATCGGTTTTTCGTAAGATTGAACACTGACGTCATTAGGAAGGTCATATCCATTCCTATCATCAACAAATTGACGTTCGGTTGTATTAGCCTCGGGTTGCCTGTTGTCGTATTGTCTAGAGGTGTATCCTCGTGACGTACGACGGTCGGCTTCCGTCTGCGAACCCAAGTCAAAATGTTGTGTTGGCACTTCACTCTCTCTAGTGCCAAGATGTCCGCTGTTTCTTTGCTCTTCAATTGGGAGGTAATGTGCGGGTGCATAAAAACCTCCGAGTTGAGCAGTCGTCACGGTCGTAACCGTCGACGTAGTGGTTGTGCATGATGTTGCAGCCACCGAAACAGGAACATAAGGGATTGCAGTCGTGGTCATGTTTGCTCCCAGTACCTCACCAAACCGTTTAGG
Organism: Theocolax elegans; assembly: GCA_026168455.1. Taxonomy (NCBI): domain Eukaryota; kingdom Metazoa; phylum Arthropoda; class Insecta; order Hymenoptera; family Cerocephalidae; genus Theocolax; species Theocolax elegans. The sequence goes on along the minus strand of CM047425.1, from coordinate 85,634,942 downwards.
TATAGCACCTGTTGATGCCAACCTCGGGCTTTGTGCAGTACTCAATGACGAGTTTCTAGGCAGACCACTTGGTGACTGAGCTCCATCTTCTTCAGGGATAGATGCTCTGTCACTAGCAACCCTTTCGCGATCCGACATTTCGGACTCGCAAGAAACTTCCGTTCCTGATGGGACCACACTCCCTTTCCTGGAACGAGGTTTTCTAATTTTCCATAGTTCCTGACATACTAGAGGTTTATGTGCAGGCTCTGCCCTTACATTCTCATCGTATTCAGAGAACCATGGTATTTCCAGATTAATGTCTACACATCTTATCCGGTGACGCAAAAGGCGTTCGCGGCACTCCGCCTCTTCGCCATTTGCGTTTAAACTTAGATGCTCCAATTGGGCATACACTGCCTCAATCGGAAGCTTCTTCGTTTCCCGACGAATATCCCTAGCTATGCGTGATTCACGCATAAGCTGGGCCATTCGGGCTTCATAGCTGCTGGCCATTATTTTTTTGACCAGCAGCAGCCGACGTGTTACGTCGGGAGAAGTACTCTCAACCGGGATTTCAGATGAAATCCCTAGTGTTTCAAATACTTCGGAAGTATCCAATTTTCAATTGGAAATTATTTTATTGGACTCACCACAATAAAATAATTATTACTCCCGACGAGTAAAAAAAAAATTTTGGTGTCGGCTTAATTACAATAAATTGTAAAGATGCACCGACTAGTGTACCAACAAAATTAATTTACTTGGTCAAAATCCAAAAGATTTTCTTTAAAAGAAATTTCTTTCGTCCTTAGAGGGACAAAATAATTAAATTTTGTTGGTTAAAGTTGTGGCAAATCACACACTTAACACTTGCACCAAATTAAAATTAATTATTTAACTTGCTCACAAGTCTAAATAATTAATGTTTATAATAGTGTCTTGTGACTCACACACACCAAGACTCTATACAATTGCTTCTGCAAGTACAAATAATTATTAACAAAAATAAATCTTTAAATTATTTCAATATCGTCGGTAATTTACCAGTAATGGTAAATTTAACGATTTCCCAAAATATCCCTCTCGCCAGTTATAATCCAAAAGATTCCTCACTGGCGAAACGAAATTATTCTGTTATGGAAATTGAAATAATTAAAGTTTCAATCTATTAATAATTACAGAAACAGCAAATTATAAAGGAAGAAAAGAAGAGAAAAAAAATTAAATTATTTATCTCGCTAACGAGCCTAAATAATTAATTTTAAAATAAATTTAAAAATAAATACAGTGTCTTGTGGTTCACACACACCAAGACACTATTTATTATTTTTGCTTTTCCAAGCCCAAAAGAAAATAAATTTTCCTTTATAATTTACACTACACTACAAACACAAATTTAATTAAATTATTTCAACAGTAGGGGTATTTACAAAATGTTGTAAATCCCGTATGGTTTGCAACAAAATAATTATTTCACTAATTGTCGTCCCAAACAATTTTTCAGCGAAATATATATATTTTATCCTAAAAAGGACTAAATAAATAATTTATGTTGCTACCCAGTTGAAATAATTTATAATTCCCTTTTTTAAATGAATTGAACGAAAAGGAAATGAAAATTTAATTATTTAACTTGCTAACAAGTCTAAACAATTAAATTTATACACCGAATTATTTTACTCAAACACACCAAAAAAAAAAATTATAACCAATTATTTAACTAACAAACAAGTCTAAATAATTGGTAAAAATGTGTGGAGATATAATTTAAACACACAAAAAGAGAAAAGAAAGTTTTTTACATATATTAAAATTTCACAGCAAATAACGAATACAAAATATTAGGTTAGATGCCGATCATTAAAATACATGCAAAAAAAATTCAATTATTCAACTCACTCTCGAGTCTAAATAATTATATTTTACAACTCTCGTATCTTTGCGGAACAATCACACAAAGATACTTAACATTAATTGTTTAACTTGCAAAAAATTAACACGAGTTATAAAAAAAAAATTTTCTCACACTCAAAAATTTTCAAAAATATGTTACAAATATCGTGAGCAGTAACACTTAATAAATACAAAATATTAAATTAAGTAATTACTGTCAGATAATTGCAATACAAAAATAACTTTAATTATTTTACTCACACACGAGTTTAAATAATTAATATTACAACTATTGTAACTTTGCGGCCGATTCACACAAAGTTACTTAATGTTAATTATTTAACTTGCAAACAAGTCTAAATAATTAACAAAAGTTGCAAAATATATTTTAACACACAAATATAATGTTACATATATTATAAAAATAATTAGTAATAAATAAAACACAATTTTAATTTATATTACTATATTATAATATATGTGGGTCAGGGAGGGGAGGATAGCAAAAATAAAAATGCTGCACTCTCGAACTCAAATAACAACAATAGTTATATCGCCGCGTCCCGTATATAAGAAAAATAAATTATTTAAAATTTTCTTTAAAAGGGGGGGGGGAGTGGGGCAGCTACCTCTCCCGAAAGGATCTATTTGCAAACACTCTCACACCATAAATATCAAATAAATCCCGCGCGGGAACGAATTTATTTTATTAAAACGAAAATAAAAATAATTCGCCGCAGTGGTTTCTATCGGCGAAACCAGCTGCGAAGACTTAATACGCGAAAGGGCTAGGCGATCGCACTATCTCTCTCACTCTCACACACCATATAGCCCGCCTAGCACCTAACTCCGATTCCCCGCGACTAGGGATTCTCTCTCTCACTCCCACTCGCGGGCGCAATCGGAGAGAGCCGATGATGATCGGCTCTCGCGAAGTCTTCCCTGCGCGCTGTTCGGGGGGGATTCTCGCTGCTTGCGATCCGCGGCGCAAGCTACTCTCTCCCTACTTTGCCGCTCCCATACAAGCTAGCAAAGATCTCCCGTCAAGCTTGCGATCGAGAGAGACCGATCTCGGTGAGATCGGGCGCTTTCGGCTGAACACGGTCGCGCGCGAACTCTCTCCCGATATACCGGTGTATATCTCTCCTCGGATACCCGAGCAAGAGGGGGAATACTCCGGTATAGAGACGCGTCTCACACGCCGTCTCTCTCTCTCTCTCTCTCTCTCTCTCTCTCTCTCTCTCTCTCTCTCTCTCTCTCTCAAAACTCAACTCGCTCACGTTTCGCCGCGACACTTCTCGCGCGCGAAAAGATGGCCGACAAACTTGTACTTTAATTTAAAATCGGTGAGGACGAAACCGAACATCCTGTCACGGTCGCCATTTGTGACGTGGTATTCGCGTACCCGGTGATTTTAATTATATTATGCAATTAATAAAACCGTTGGGCCGCGTTGCCCAATACCGCGTACACAATTATTTAATTTTGTTAGCGGGAACTGCGGGCTGTCGCCAGGAACACGAGTTTGCTGGGACGATCGGTGTGGAGGATTCGGGCAATCCTCCTTGCCTCAACACGAAATAAAAATTAAAGGATGTCGGCGGGAACGGGGAGAACAATAAATACTCAGAATTAGAATAAAAATAAAAGAAGCATTTATTTTAATGTATTAACAATTGGCCATCCAGGCCTCGTGACGCGACACTGTTCTTTCGCGCGGGCGGAAGTATCGGGAGTCAACCGGATCGAGATCCTCGCCTGCGGTTGACTTTGCCCCGATCTCCGCTATTCGGGTACCGGCGTACCCGAATGCACTCCCGATGTACACTCACATATACACTCGGGGTAATGGGGGGAACGCGGGGTAATTTAAATGAGACTTACCGGGATGCGCCCCGTGGATGGCCCAGCCGATCCGTGTCCCTGTGTCCTCCTGGGCAACGGAGGACCGACGTCGGCAGTGGTGTTGGAGAGGCGGCCCTGTGCCGCGTCGAGTGCCTCGCGAACCGCGTCCGCACTCACTCACACACTTCCCGTCCTACTCACTAACCAGATCACTCGCAGTACACCTCGCGAGGATAATCCGGAACTCGACGGCTGTGCGCCTCACGCGCCTTTTCTTAGCCGGAAAAACTATATCGCACCGGATAGATTTTTGTCCGCCTCGAGCGGCGGATCGGGACGTACTAAATAGGCAATTGCCTAATTTCCGAAAAAGGGATGAGAGTGGGAAACACACACACACTCTCGCGCTCTCATTCCTACGTACTATTGCGCGCGTATTTGTACACTTGTAGAAAAATAAACAAGTGTCGTCGGTTGGCCTTGACATACGAAAGGCTCCGACGACTTACAATTCGCGAATTTAAATATTCTTTTCGTCGTGAATAGATTGTGTGACGATTTCCGTCACAAAGTTTACCTTTACTTTTACCCTCCGACAAAGAAAATACATCTTTTGAGTTCAAAAACTCAAATGTAAGTTTAAACAATTCTGATACTCATAAGGAACAAATATCTATAATCCCAATTATTCATTTGGAGAGTATCGAATGCAATTCTGGTGAGAAAATATGATTATAAATTTTATGTTTTCTAATAATGTAAAAGTATTTTTTTATAATTACATGTCTGCATATTTTATTTTAGATTTTGAGACTGCAGTTGTTTCTCAATTGGCTGATTTGACAAATGTTGTTTATAGTATGAAGCAGAAGCAAAATGAGATGAATAACTATCTGATCGATAAAAAAGTTGTGAGTACGTCTGCATCCAATTTAGAGAAGAAATACAACCTCATCTTACCTATTAACTCAATGCAAGCTTTTAATAAGTTTGACAATAAACTAAAGAATGATAATTATTTCAAAAATGATGTGGTACGTATTGCAATGAATTTCATGTACTCATTACTGATCCATTTTATTACTAAGCTTATATATATTCCTCCTATTTATTTCAGTACGTAAAGCTATGCTCTCTGATAGATAAGGATTATGTTATAAGTAGGTCTTACGTTAAGATTCTAAAATATTTTATTACAAAAGATGTGGCAATGCAATTTACATCTGTAAAAGTCTCTACTCTACACCAAAATAAAATAAAATTTAAACCTACTCAGTTGAGTCAACTAATCGACGGTAAGAATTTTGAAATAGTAATTTTATAGTTCACTTATTAACAGCTGTCTTTTAATAATATTAATTTTATTTATAGTCGCAATCACTAAATCAAGATTGAAGCAGAACTTGAAGACTATGCCTGAGGAATTAGTTACAACTCTCAGTAATGTTTTGGGGAATGTAAATAAGTGGAAGATATAGTTTTATACTTAATTTTGTTTGTTTAATTATGATTTATACGAAGTTTTAAATGTAATTTTGCATTTATTAAAGTAATTTAACATAAAAATGTTTCATATATTATATTTCTCATTATAACATAACCTCAATTCGTTCAAAAATCGTTCAGCATAATTTACAACATTTTATGCTGATAATTATGTATCCAGGTGGTAAGGTTTATAATCATAAAATAGACTATAAAATGCTGGATTAGCATAAAATTAAGCATATTCTGCGCATAAAATTTCCTATAGGGAAATTAATATATTAACTTCAATATTTAATATTTGTCGAAAATGCGTTATTTTTTTATTATTGATTACGTTTCGATCGCGTAAATAAATAATAAAAAATTATTTTTTATTTAATTTTGCTATCGGCTAATCATACCGGACGACAAGCCCCGAGTAATCATGAGACAGTTTCGTGATTGCGTTTCTTTTTGTGCGTAAAAATATTAATAATTTTTCATTTTCGTTTGCTTAACGTAAATTCATTATTTTCAATTCACACGTTTCCAAAAAATTACTATATGTTTGTGTGTACATTTTTTGTGTTTTTAATAAACTAAGATAAAGTCATTGACCGTAATCGAATAAATTGACTATTTTTATTCTGCATTATCCCTGTACTCTCCTTTCCTGATGCAGGTCCTTTTTTATATCTTACGACAAATGCTCTTATGAATTCGTGCGGCTCAATTATCTGCAAGCTTCTTTGTTAAAATATTAATTTTCGTTCTTTTACAAATTTTAATTTTGAAAAATGAGCGTTCAACGTTGTCGTCGAGAATTCCGCCTTGATAAAATGTTATAATTATAAAATACATGCATAAATATTTTTTTATGTTTTATATTTTTTTCTGCTACTTTTCCCTGCTATTGCTGCAATATTCCAATTATTTTTATTTTTGCATGGCTTAATTTTTTTATATTGTTATTATCATTATTGTTTTAAAGTATTCATAAGTTGACAATGTAAATAATTTATATGACAAGTGATTTAAGTAAAAGGAGATAAAATGAGGTTGTACTACATTGTAAATATTTTGTATATGCTAAATTATGTTATTCTATTATGTATATTATTATTGCAGAAAAAAGATAACAAGCATACCTTAATACCCACACATTTTATGTAGCATTATACTATAGAAACTTTTCGAATATCTATATAGATCGATATCTTGTAATTTTTTTTTATTAATATCTTGTAATTAATATATTTTTTGATCCATTTTATCACATTGTGTTGCTTGTAGAACTTAGGTTCGATTTTCCTACATTATGGAAATAATTACATTTGTTTAGTTGCAACATTTGTACACTTGATCAATAATTAGAAGAATGCACGCATGTATTACAGTCAATGAACTGAGGTATTTTGTTAATTGCATATATGATTAAAAAACATTTAATAGAACTGTAACTGCAGCAGAATCAACGTATAAAGCTCTGTTTCGAATAATTATTAACAATGGATAAATTAATATTTGTTTTTCTTATTTTCAAACATATATATTTCAACGTAACAAACGATTTCTCTAATATTCAATTTATAAAAATGCGAATGAAGAGGTATATCATCAAAGTGTTTACATATTTGCGTATATGCTATAGCATATGGTAATACCGCTTAATGTGTGTAAAGCGCTTTACACAAATTAAGCGGTATTACCTACACTCATATCTTTTTCGTTCGTAAGTTTTGATTTGAGAATGATGCATCGAGAATGCATCTCTGATTTGGTGCAGTGTATTACTCATGCTCTTTACTTTGAATTCCGAAACCTCCAACTTTTCATCACAACAATCGCTTACATACAAATACGTAATCTCAATTTCTCTCAAAATTTGACGACCCTTTTAAACAATACGCTCGATCGCTCATTTTGTCTCGTATTTAAGATATTTAATACCAATAAAATTAAGTTTTGCATAAATTTATTTTATATAAGATAAGTTATCGAATAATAAAAGTAACGAAAAAATAAACTTTTAATTTGGTTTAAACTTAGAGGATTATTCTTTGCTCCGCCTTCTTTTTACTGAACGGGCATCAAGATATAAATGATCAAAATCTAACGAAGGAACTCGTTTCGAAACCCCAAAAGTTAAAGGCTCAACGGGAGGAGCCTATAGTCCCCACCAAAGGTATACTATCGTCTGTCTTTTGTACTTCTCAATAAAATGGTTTTGCAATGGTTGCCACTTCTTCTAGATGATGATAAACCCTTCCAATGAACGCAAACATTCTTTTAACCAAGTATAGTTTAAATAATTATTTATTAATTTATAGTTTTATTTTTTTTTATATTTATTTATTTATGCATCGAATCGACAGATGTGAGAGAGATAAATGTGTTCCGAAGATCGACTAGGTTATTATAAAGATAATATGTTTAGATAAAATAAACTGTAAAATGTAGTATTCAAATGTATAATATATTGTATAGAAAAGTATCTTTTTATACCTTTGAATTTAATTTCAATTTAAGTTTTAAATTTAAGTTTTAAATTAACATGTACCTTTTTTATATAAATTTCATTCTTCTGCGTTTACAGTACGGTCAAAACATTATTAGTTAATTCCATATTTCGCTGTAACAGTCTGTTTTATGAAATACTTAATTAAATTAAGTATTAAACTCATTTCTATCAAGAAAGTTTTTTAGTCTTCAAAATTGATGTACCATAGCTTAAAATTTTATAATATTTGATGATTTGATCTTACATTTATACATTTTACTATTATTTGTTTATTAGACTGATTACTAAATGAATGCATATTGATCTGTTTTTTAATACATTTTAATTTCAACAAACTATTTTGATAAACATATAAAAGTGTTAAAATTGCAGTTATTACACAATGCAAACATTATTCTTTATTTATAATGTTGTGCGTTATAAACTATTTAGATTTAAGTTCGAGAGGATAAAGAAGAACTGTGTAGAAAAGAGCTTCACTTTTACAATTGTGGGATCGGCGATTTCACCGCACGCATAGCTCAAGACTGTAGCGAAATTCTTTTCGACATTTTTTAGCAAGGGATAAAAACCGGTTTTAAACGAGTTTTGTGCTTCGTTTTGCCACAGACGGCCATGAAATCTCGCAGGTTTGCAACTCTTTACGAGACGACGTGAATTGGACGTGAATATGTATCAAAAGAAAAGGCTGCAGAAAACATGAAATGTTCTATTTTACGTTATAAAATTTTAATTCAAACAAAAAATATGTAAATATTTAATATATTAAGTTTGATTTACCTTAATATAAGATAAACCAATTTAAATCCGTATATTAGAATATTTAAAAATAGTTAAATATTTCTATTTTATCCCCGAAAAATACTATAAAATCTATATACTTGATAAAACAATTAAAAAATTGAACAGGATATACTTATTAAATATTTATTTTATTTTGTATATGTAAATTAGTATAACATTTATACGTAGATTTTATTTAGTAACGTAAAGGCAATGTATACGAAATTGACGTCACAAAAAATTGATTATGAACATAATGTGTGAGTAGAATACTATGTACATAGTAATTTAAATGTATATAGTAATATAAACTATTACGTAATGTGCATCAACACACTCCATATCCAGTATTATTAGAGGAAAAAGTAATTTAAAATCTACCTAAACCATATCTTGATATGTTTTTGAAAATTTGTGACTTTGTCAAGTATGTCGACTCTTACAATTATTACGACCCATACAATTTATTATTGTTTTAATTTGCCAGGATAAATGAATGTTTCGTTTATATGTATAATTGTGTAATATATTGAAATTATGTAACATTTGATAAATTAAGATTGGATCATTGATTAGAAAATAACGATTTTTTTAATAAATTATAAATTTTTTATTATGATCATTACGTTCTACTAACACTTTTTTATTTATTTTTACAAAAGAATAATCAGAATTGGAATAAAACCCGTAGCAAGCTCAGAATCTATTTTACAATTGTCAGCAGCTTATTGTACTTGGAGCTTTAATCTGTCCATAAATATTTTTTCTAAAAATTCATAATTGTTAGGCAACTCATTGTTATTCATATACTATTTTATTTTCATATAATTGTATGTCTTAATATATACTTCTCCCACATTACATATATCATTGATAAAATAACTTTGTTAAATAAACGTATTCGACCTAGCTATTAAAAATAAGTAAAAAATTAATAATAATATTGCGTGCTTCAAGCACTCGCTTTTAATTAACAAGCATAATATACCAATACGAATGTAGCTGAATATTTCAAAAAAAGAATTATAAATCATTGTAAAATGTTAGTTGATAGTTAAAAACTAAAGTCATTTTGCATAGGCGGAGCGAAAAGGACGCTGTGCCTTAAGTCCCACCTGTTGTAAAAAGGCGTATACCTCGGCATTGGTTCAAAAATGAAGGTCATTCTTTCGCTCTGACGTCGATAAATAGATATACACTTAGAGCCAGTTTTGTTTCTGAAATTAAAAAAAATTTCGCAAATAAATAAAATACAAACTATAGTTAAAGTTTTAATCTTATAGTAATAGAAATATCATTAAGAATGCCCAGGGATTTTGGTACCTTGAAAGTAAATTAAACATTAATAATTCACACCTTAAAAAAATACTAAAAATATTGTTAATGATTATAGAAAAATTGAATATCTGCATGTGAGTGTATGCAACTTAATGCAATGAGATGATTCGCAGCTATCTGAGATAACGTTTAGCGGCGCGTTGACGCCGCCTCGTCAAGTATATAAACTCTCATCGTTGTCAGGGAAGAAAGAAATAGGATCGGTACTTCGACCGTTGACGATCGGCCAAATGAAATGTTTTTTACTACAGTCGAACTTTAACATTTTTTTAATAAAGAACGTAAATTTTTTGTCTTGTAAATCGCGTAATTGCGTGTTATCGCAACACAATTCCTAGACAAGAAGGAAGAGAAGAGAGTAAGCCCAATCCCAAATGTAATCAATATTCTGCTATTTAATCAAAGAGTAAGTGCAGATTTTTGTTCTCATGTAATTATTAATTTTTATTCATTATTCATTCGTTGATACGACTTATAGAGAAAGCATTAATTACCCATAATAATTCAAATAAATAAATTTTATAAAAGTGAAGAATAATAAACAACGTCAAAATGTTCTTACTTAACCTAGATATCGAAATTGAATCTAACAAAGGTTGCGGTGTCGTACCATGACATGTACTTTTATCAATTGAGTTAGAAGCACATACAAGTACTATCGAGATCCGCGAAACATTTTAAAATCATACGTACAATTATCAATAAGTAGATATACTTAAACTAAACAATTACGAAAAGAAAACCTTGAACGTATGTCAGCAGCTTTAAAATATACTTACAGCAAATACTATAGTCCGATATCGCCGTGAAGAATTATTAAATAAATTAAATTAAATAACTCGATATTAAACATTTTGATTTAGGAGAGGATAGCAATAATAAAATAAACAACAATAATAAAGTTTAGGACGTTCAAAACCTATCATCTTAAATTAATTTAAAAAATAATGAAGAAAAATATATGGATTCAAAACCATTAAAATTTGCAAAGCAATCACTTCTAGCACGTATATTAGTTACCAAAAGGGGGTTCCATACTCAATTTTTAATGATTAATTAATAAAAAAGTACAACAAGATGTGAAAAAATAAGAGAAAAGGCGCCTTTGTTTATTGACAATCTAACTGTGTGCTGAATTTTAGATTAAAATATTATTGCGTTTTCGAGAAAAGTCTTACCAAAAATATCAAATCTTTTCACTTCGTTGAGGTTCGGTTCACATTTTTGGTAAGACTTTTCTCAAAAACACAATATAATTTTAATCTGAAATTCAGCACACAGTTAGATTATTAATAAACGAAGGCGCCTCTTCTCTTATTTTTTCACATACTGTTTTATTTACAAATTTATTACTAATAATCACGATTGCCCATAAGGTAGGGAGGATAAATATTGACTATGGCACCCCGTTAAAGGTAAAATCAAAAACATAAAACAAAAGTTACAAATTCTAATAATTCACATATACTTAATGCAAAAATGGAAACGCGCAGAAAGAAGGCAAAAATCAAAACAGAAAGCTGAATTTAAAGTTATTAATGCAAAATCAACAACAAAAAATAATCTCTTACACCACGTAATGCAAAGTATAATTAATATCGATAACACAAAGACTTAAAGTAGATATCAAAAAGAAGGAATCTACGCATAGAAATTCTCTATAAATAAATATTTGGAAAACAAATCTAGAAGAATGCACATCCAGCGACCGATACCCTAGTAGATAAATATCTCGGAATGAAAATTATACATCTCCAAAAAGTAACCCAAGAAGAAGCAACACGAGCCATAAACAAATGAACGAAAACATTTCTCTCTCAGATAAATAAAGTAAAAGTTTGAAACAAAATGATAACAAAGTTAAGGATCAAGTGGCAACCGTCACATACTACTCGAATATTCTATTATACAATAGCATTCATGGTAATAAAATAGAACAAGTCACATTCGGTCATAACAATAATTTGAGATAGAGTTAAATTTCAGCAAGTAACAATTTCTCAAATAACAACTCAGAGCGATTGCAGCAGAACAAAACAATTTTCATGACCATTTAAGAGGACAAGACTGGGTTAACATTGAAAAAGAACTATTCATTATTAACAATTAATAATTTCTTTCTTAACAATTGAATATAACCCTTAATTTTTTAAACAAATTATATTACTAACTTTTATTTTATTTTTTGGTCGATTCATGCGTAACATAACTATTTTAATTAATTATGAAACTCCGTACTTTGATTTCTTTCCATAATGGACTTACTGCAAGATATCTCAGGATTAAATCACTTGATCACATATAGACTGAAATTTTAACCGTAACTTTTGAATATGATTTTAATCCACTTGAATGGAACATACTGTGTTAATATTGTAATAAAAACATTATTCTTACCAAATTATTTACAAAATTGATAAAATGTGTAAAAAAAAGCTAAATAATCTTTTTAAATAAACATTTAAACTTTTATTGAAATTCTATTTCATTTAAATGAATTAATATCATATTTAAAAGTTACTGTTTAAATTTCAGCCTATTCGTTGAACTGGTTCCTCAAATATCCTGTTAGCCATTTTGGATCCGCCGTAATGGATTTTGCTATTTTATTGCCAAATTCAGATTCAGAGATTCAAAGAACTAAAGTATACCAAGTTTCGAACAAATTTTTTTATCATATATGATACAGTTCCACTTAAATAGTTAAAAATAAAAAAAAAGAAATAACAATGTTCATTAAATCCACCTTTTTCTTTCTCTTTTAGCATATAATCTAATGTATGTACATTTCACAAAAATAACTGCACTAATCATTTTTCAACCGAACATACACAAACAATAAAAAAAATTTTTTTACATATTTGTAAATACAGAGAGAAGCTAGTTTTTTGTCTTATTAACTACAATAAACACACACGTGTGTGTGTGTGAAAGATTGTATGTAAAGTGATCGGGACAAAAAATAAAAATCGTTTTAAAGACATATCAGACTAAGAAGATAAGAATTACGTTCGAAATATTAAATTAAAAATCTGAAACAAATTATAAAGATACTTAAATAAAACATAACAAAGAGTTTGACGTTGTGATTAATAAGAAAAAAAATTTTTATATTAATTTTTTGTAAAGATTTGGTCGTAATTTAATAAATTTTATTTCCAACACAAAAATTATATTGCTTTAACAATTCGAAAATAAAAAAAAATTATACGTATTTTTTAAAGCAAATACATGTTGTCCAATTTTTCAAAATAATAACACATTTTATATTAATATATAACCTTTTCAGAGTTGCAACTTGCAGGAAATTACTTGAAGAAAGTAAAAAAATTCGTATGGATTTTTATCTTATGTTGGTGCAATGTTACAGATTATAAGAGATGTGAGGGTACCCGAAAACTCGGGTTGGATTTTGTGGACCAGGTCCGGATTGGGCCCGCATCTATATTCGAGTTACCCGAAAATACTCGCTTTACCCGAAAAATTTGGGCTGCGGATAAATTCTTGTGCTATGCGAATGTTACGTCCAGACTAAATAAATAAATTATATTATACATAATTAATAAATAATTGAAAGTATAATAAATATACTCATGCACAAAAGAATCCGGTTGTATCTGGTGCGAGTATACCGTTTATGATATCAAAAATATTATGCTTTATATTAAAGAACAAAAGCACGAAATATAATACGAAAAGCTTAAATTAAAAACCCGTAAAAACGAATTTTTAATAATATTTGAAGAAATAGTTGATGAAACTACTAAAATTATTAAAAATATAAAGGATGAAAATCTGACCCTTGAATTTAAAGTGACAGAACAGAGAAAAATAATCGAAAAACTCGATAATGAAAAAATTAACGTATTAAAGTCACAACATAATCGACCCGAATCTAATTGTGAATCGCAAGAATATAACGATCCATTGCAACTACTGTGAGAATTTAGAATTTCACTTAATAAATTAAAACAACCCCAAGTCGTATCACCTCTACATGTAACGAGTTAGTCGGTAGAAAACAATTCATGCCAATTATTTATTTACCAAAAGTAAATAATAATAATAATCATCAAGAAATTGTAGAAGTTGAATCTACAAGAAAAATTTCTAAACAGTCAATCACTCAAGTAGTTGACCAGTCAGATAACCATGTCAATCGTCATATATGAACTCAACCATGTTCCTCCTTTAATGAACGATTTTTAAGTAAGTAAATCTGAACCCAATCGTGTCGTACTATCTGTTAGTGAGCAATCCGATACGCGAAGCGAGATTGTATCTATTGTCGCAGAGCCATATTCTCCTTTACATGATTCAGATGAACAATCCGACATGAAGTGCGATTCAGAGAATATACTCGCGGAGTCATGTTATCCTGTCCATTCACTAGATCACTCTGCAGAAAATAAGTCAATCTTTTGCCTCGCCGAACGGATCTTCCTGTATATCAATTAAATAGTCACCCTCTATCCATAACCCTTGCATCAAGATATAGAAATCGTAACGATTTGGATTTTAATCACATTAGTTTTTATTTTAATCTCGAACCTTGCATCACTGATCACTTTGATTACTACAAACTACAAGACTGATCCTCCCGATACGTTCTCAAAACCCGATCCAGATCCTAATATAATTATCAAATTAGATTTAACGATATATTTTATTCAATTTTTTTATTTAAGTTCTTTCTAGTACTAAAGAATAAGTTTAAGATTCAACTTTAAAAGAAATATTGGATTAGATATTAATTTAAATCCGTGACTTCTTTTTTTACTTTGCGAAAATATGTATAAATTTCAAATACGTCAAAATTGTATTATTTGTAAGATAAATTTTATATTGTCTTTGTATTTTTGATCGAATATTTTATGTGTATGTTTCCAACTTCTAGGAATATTAATTATAAATGCTAGTAAACAAATGTGAATCTATTCTGATCGAGTTAATCGAACAAAAAATAATGAATTTTTTAATATACAATAAGATAACTCTAACATATTATATGTTTGAGTTAAACTTCTTACATCAACCGTCATCCAAAATGAGAAGTCACTGAATACATATTAATTATTTTTTTAACAAATCAAATAATTTAATTACTCTTCTTTATCAGATCAGAATAGATGTATACTCTAAAGGGGGAGTGTTACGTCCAGACTAAATAAATAGGTAAATAAATCATACATAATTAAATAATTAAAAGTATAATAAATATGCTCATGCACAAAAGGATCCGGTTGCGTCTGATGCACATCCGGTGCAACCGAATCCAAAATTAGTGCAAAACGTAACCTGCCGAATTGCAGTTTTCGGCAACCGACGATCGCATTGCAAGCGTTTGTCAACGTGCGCTCAGCGTAGTTTTTCGTAGACTTAATTTCTTTGAAGTGAAGAAGCTACGCTAACAGCAGTTGCTCGTTTACCTTGATCGCGATTAGACCAAAATGTTCTTTTCCTTTTATTCCTTGATCACGAACAACAAGACCGGAGTAGTATTTGTCGAAATTGAATTTCGCATTCCTGATTATTAAATTCCCATCCTCAACTAATAAATCAAGACGTAACAACGACAATCTCGTGTTATATTATCTGAGTTACTGTATATTATTAAAATCAATTTACATAAGTAGTAAAGTTGATACCCCGAATTTGATCAAGAAGTCCGAAAATTTTTGGGGACCCGCGTTTTGTCGGGTAGGTCTGAGAGACTGAATGCATGTGATTTGAGCGTGAAAGAACAATAAAGGAATGACTGCGTATTGGACACGCAAAGACTGCCGCCCAGTCTGAAGTAATGTGAATAACAGTTCCGGTCTGGCGTTGGTGCAGATATATATATATATATATATATATATATATATATGGGCTATTTCACGTCAAGTGGTACGATGAAAATTTTAAATCGCTCCAAAATTTGAAAACAGGCTGGAAATATCTTTCAGAAGATAGAAAAAAATTTTTAGGTGTTAAAAATAATTTGCCTAAGAGTTATTCCACCATGAAAAATGGAAATTTTTCAATTTTTTTAGAAAAATTTATATTTTTAAAGCCATTTATCTCAAAATCTATTGATTTTTTTGAAAAAACATTAAAAACAACTTTTGTTCAAAATAATCTTTAGAACTTATCTACCTGGGTTACAATTCTTAATTTTAACATCTCAAAGAGATAGGGCACTTGGAAATATTGAATATCAAAAAAAGGCGACCACGCCACAATCGATTTTGATCTAACACCGCTCAAAAGATCACATTTTTCGCGAGCTTTCGAATGGCGGTGGTTAGATTATTGGCCAAGACCGTTGGTGTAAGTTATACCCCATAAACCTCATAAAATCACTAATTTTCATGTATTTTAGGGCATAACTTACACCAGCGGTCTTGGCCAATAATCTAACCACCGCCATTCGAAAGCTCTCAAAAAATGTGATCTTTTGAGCGGTGTTAGATCAAAATCGATTGTGGCGTGGTTGCCTTTTTTTGATATTCAATATTTCCAAGTGCCCTATCTCTTCGAGATTTTAAAATTAAGAATTGTAACCCAGGTAGTTAAGTTCTAAGGATTATTTTGAACAAAAGTTGTTTTTAATGTTTTTTCAAAAAAATCAATAGATTTTGAGATAAATGCCCTAAAATACATGAAAATGAGTGATTTTATGAGGTTTATGGGGTATAACTTACACCAACGGTCTTGGCCAATAATCTAACCACCGCCATTCGAAAGCTCGCGAAAAATGTGATCTTTTGAGCGGTGTTAGATCAAAATCGATTGTGGCGTGGTCGCCTTTTTTTGATATTCAATATTTCCGGGCGTTATATTTCTTCGAGATTTTAAAATTAAGAATTGTAACCCAGGTAGATAAGTTCTAAAGATTATTTTGAACAAAAGTTGTTTTTAATGTTTTTTCAAAAAAATCAATAGATTTTGAGATAAATGGCTTTGAAAATAGTAATTTTTCTAAAAAATTGAAAAATTTCCATTTTTCATGGTGGAATAACTCTTAGGCAAATTATTTTTAACACCTAAAAATTTTTTTCTATCTTCTGAAAGATATTTCCAGCCTGAATTCAAATTTTGGTGCGATTTAAAATTTTCATCGTACCACTTGACGTGAAATAGCCCATATATAACTGTGGGAATATGTTTTAGAGGTATTCAGTAGTTCTCCTGAATTTTTTCAGATTTTTTCGGGACCATTATTTTAAGTTACAGAGAGTCAAAGTTGACATTTTAGCACTTTTTTGCATTATATATGCCCATTTTCATGAATTTGTAGCTCCCAGAGGGAATGCATTTTTCACTAGAAACATAAATATGACTTTTTTTGTAAAATTTTGTGAATTTTTCATTAAAAATACTTTTAAAGACATAAATGTATGCTGTCACACTCTTGTAAGCCATTTAAACCATAAATAGTGAAAATCAGCAATTCTGCTTCGGACCCTGGAAACCTAATGCTGTCTAAAAGATGTCTTTTTATAGTGAGAAACTGCCTATAAATTTCCAGAGTGGGTCTAAATCATTAAGATCACTTATAGTCAAAATATGTGGAAAAAGTGCCCGAAATATTAATGGAAATGTATATTTGTTGCCTTATAACGATGAATCTATTGGCATGGTCATTGCAAAAAAATTTATGCACTTATCTTGGAGTGGTAGAAAAGTATCTCCACTTGTTTCAGTATCCATCTAATCCCCTGTAAGCTGCTAAAAATACAAATATTATTATACAATTATAAAAATTTAATTTTTAAACATTTATAATGCTGAATTTTCAATTTTTACACCATTTTAAGTATGATACTAATCTGAAGGATTACTATAAATATATTAACATTATTATTACAATAACTGAAGATCAAAAAATATATCAACAAATCAGATCTGAGATTATAATGATTAATATGATTACGTAACAGTGACAAGTTTGTGAAATTCAAACAATGTATTGCTGAATAATAATAATAATAATACAAATTGTTTATATACAAAAATAACTAATTATTGTACAATTAAAAGCTACAAAGATTAAATAAAAAAAGGACGAATGGAAATTCAAAATATAACATAAAGTTTAATACAATTTGGAGAATATATAATCAAATAATAACAAATATTAAAATAATTACATGAGAAAAAAAGATGCAAAGATAAACAGTTAACATTGATTAAAAATATGTATATAAAATTTCTGGAAATTAAAAATTAAAAATATTTAAAATGAGATAAAACGATTCTTGCTATCGAGAACGATGTTCGTTCAGTCTTAGACGTGTCCCGTATACAAATGAAGGTACGCAGCGTAATGACATGATTCGCTGCTATATCTTGAATGACGTTTAGCGTTAACGCATCGTGAAGTATATAAGCTTCCACTTTTGTAAAGGAAAAAAGGAATGCGTTTGGTACTTCGGTCGGCTAGTCGAAAGGCTTCAGGCCAGTCGGGTCCAAAGAGTGAAATAAATAAATACGGAATTATTAATTCACACTCCATTTTTTTGATCGTTGGGAACAAAACTAACAATGACAGTGATGATTTTCGATAGTGAAACAGGTGGAAATATTACGACCAAAGTGCTTTGTTGCATTTGGAGATAGTTGGTTAATCAGATGTTTATTATCTGTTGTACATTGAGATAAAAGGTAAAATTTTTTTATGAAAAACTTTTTGAATTTTTATCTAGTTCAAACTTTCTTATTTATATTTGAACTCTGTAATATCGTGATGAGTTACGATACTCACTAGATATTACAGCGTTGTTATATGTTCTTTAAATTTTGCGATATAGGTAACTTGAAATTCGAAGGAAATAATTAACATTCATGAAGCAAGTAATTTTTGAAAAATTAAAATAAATTTCACGTAGTAAATTTATATAATTAAAATAATGCAAAATTGACTGCAAGATACATATTTTGTGAATTTAAATTAATCATTATTATTTTGCAACAATTAGGTTATTTAATATAATAGTGTTATTTCCGGAAAAGTGATATGAAATTTAAATGATTCACAAAAAATTAATTAAACTGTGTACTTTATTAAATTATAAGACCGATTAAATGAGTTATAATGGTTATTTATGGATTAAAATAGACGTTTACTCTCGCGGGTAAAGGATGCTCCCAGGGTTTAACGAGAATTTTTTTATTAACTTATTTAACTTGCATGTTTCTGTAAAGATATATTATCTGAACATAGAGGATTGGTCATCCTTATTAAATAAAATATTACCTTCCAGTACGGAATAAATATATTCTATAAAGAAAATTTCATAGAAACACTATGTATTTATATTCCAAAAAAAGCCATGATAAATTACTTATTGCTTCTGTCTATCGCTCTCCCACTCGTATTTTTTTCATATTTCCATATTCTAGTTTGAAACTCCTAAAAACTGCAAAACAAGTGGAAATTCTAAAAGTAATTATTTTACTTTAATCTATTTCCCTTTTCTATGGTTTGGTCACTCATTTCTATATAAATCTACCTCTGGCCTTATCCATTATCACTCGTTATGAGTTAATTTCTAATTGATTTAAGATGGTAGTTTGTTATTAGTATCCCTATATTAAAAATGATTCAAAATAATTAAACTGTGTACTTTATTAAATTATAAGACGATTAAATGAGTTATAATGGTTATTTATGGATTAAATAGACGTTTACTCTCGCGGGTAAAGGATGCTCCCAGGGTTTAACGAGAATTTTTTATTAACTATTTAACTTGCATGTTTCTGTAAAGATATATTATCTGAACATAGAGGATTGGTCATCCTTATTAAATAAAATATTACCTTCCAGTACGGAATAAATATATTCTATAAAGAAAATTTCATAGAAACACTATGTATTTATATTCCAAAAAAAGCCATGATAAATTACTTATTGCTTCTGTCTATCGCTCTCCCACTCGTATTTTTTTCATATTTCCATATTCTAGTTTGAAACTCCTAAAAACTGCAAAACAAGTGGAAATTTCTAAAATTAATTATTTTACTTTAATCTTATTTCCCTTTTCTATGGTTTGGTCACTCATTTCTATATAAATCTACCTCTGGCCTTATCCATTATCACTCGTTATGAGTTAATTTCTAATTGATTTAAGATGGTAGTTTTTGTTATTAGTATCCATATATTTCGCCAATTTTCAAGTAATGCTTCCTCGTAGAGGACGACACGTTTAGAATCCGAATCTAGTATGTTTAGTAATAATGTTTTTAGAAAAGAAACTTAATAGAAATGCAAGGTGCGCGCTTGCGCGCTAGTTGGTGCCTGGTAATGTAAAAGGGTCGTTTTTGAAAAATTTTTATTTCGTGGTAAAACATGCTTTTTAACACTAATATATGTAGGGGAGACTGGGGCATTTTTGAACTTTTTTTTATTTATTTATTTTCTTATCGAAAACGATATAATTTAATACTTGGGACCATGGCAACTTCGAGTACTTGCCCCTAGCTATTAAAACAAATTATTTTATCCACGATATTTATTGACAGGATGGTTTATTTTACGATTGAAGAAAAAGGCATTTTGTTCAAAAAAATGCCCCAACCCTGGGGTATTTTTGAACTTATTTGCGATTTATTTTTTTTCGATGCAAATATTAATATTTTACAATCTAAACTAACGGAACTTCAAATCCATACTTTCTAGAAACTATTAGAATTTTTTAGGCATCAAATTTATCAATACAACATTTTACACTTACCAACTTTCACACTAAAACAAAAGTTATTTTTGTGAAATTT
This sequence comes from Theocolax elegans, assembly GCA_026168455.1. Lineage (NCBI taxonomy): Eukaryota > Metazoa > Arthropoda > Insecta > Hymenoptera > Cerocephalidae > Theocolax > Theocolax elegans. The sequence continues at coordinate 85,614,355 of CM047425.1, read as the reverse complement.
AACTAGGTTTCGTATTTTTTCTATTGGACACATGACGAATATACTATAAAATCACCGTGCACCCATTTACTTAACACGTTCAAATTTACCCCAGGGTTCGTGTTCAAAATTGCCCCAAAATAGAAAAAAACTTTAGATACACATTGCTCAGCAGTAAATTAATATTTTTCAACGTAATTTCGATCAAAAGAAAGCTAATTTGAATACTTTTTACCTGTGTGATTTGCAGGTATATTGAAACTACAGCGCAAGTGTGCTATCAAAAACTAAGAAGTACAAATAAAATAAAATTAGGTTTTTATTTTGGCAGGTCTCGAGTAAACGTAAACAATCGATTTGGAATAGCTCGTAACTATGGGGGATTTGAGATAATAGCATTTATTTAAAGAAACCGTCCTATTGTAGCTTAAATATTACGATTTAAAAGAGCTATTCAAAAAGTTCAAAAATGCCCCTGTTCGAAAATACCCCAGCTCGCTTCAAACTCATATCTTTCTGATGGTGAGTGTTAAATTTTTTAATTTTGAAAACAAACAGAATAATAGATTAAAAAGAATGAAAATTATCACTGTTTTAATTAAGCTTCAGCAATCAATTTTTTTTTAAACCTGAAAAAATATAAGTAATGTAAATTACATTTACATTTATTGCATAATGATTTAAAAGAAAAACTGGTCGAAAAAAAGGTTTGACAGCAATAATTATTGCCGCCATCGCACATTTGATATGTATTAAAAAATACGCGATGATAAAAATATTGAGTAAATATCAAAAATTGTAAGGAAATAACGAAAAGTACGATGGTATCGGTAAACGTGTTATAGTTTTGTATAGACTATACGACATCAACTAAAAACCGAGGTGTCTGATTTTGTCTCGCACTCGCACACGTCTCCCCCTACTCCCTATAGTACAGAACCACAGACCCCCACAGGCCACAGCCATGAAAGAAAAAGAGGATAGAGTATAGACACATGATAGAGTAGGAGTAGGATATGATAACAAGGTATATTTAGGGATAATATACGCCATTTCAAACATTATGTTGCAAAGTTGTTCTTGTGTCCGCAATAAATAAATAAAGGTTCATTGACAATGTGATCCGAACAGAGATAATTGTAAAGTTTTATTCATTAATTTTGAATTAAGTTTAGAAAACTTTCTTGACGTGATTCTTTGTGAAAAATAACATTGATTGTCTTGTTCCAAACGAAACAGAAAGATCAATGTCAAAACTTGCGAAGGACACTTTTTGTAGCTACACAAATTTTCAAGAATGCGAATACTAAATTATAGCGAAATAAATAATATAGTAAATACCTACATAGACCGTAGAGGCTGACTGATTCCTTGAGAGGTATATACCTACATTTATAACTATTCGAGTTGCGTGTTCAGTAACACGCATTCAACTGTGATTTAATCAGGAGATTCGATAAAAAGTATTACATGATTTTGTAAAAGGTAACACTTAACTATTTATTACTTGTAGTTACATTCGCTTAATAATAATTTTATTATTTGTAAATATTTAATTGACTATCATTCTTAATGTTGAAAATGCACTACCCGGCTAACCTCAAATTTTGTTTGTGTTAACACGTATTAAATAATAAAGAAAAATAAGAATTGTATTGATTATTAATACCTTTAAATTAATATACGTTGTTCAATATTATATTATATTATTGTAATGGTTTTTTCATGTTTCGTTTTGTTTTTAATTAGTTTCAAATAAATGTACAGGAATATTTTATTTATTTGTACTTATTAATTTACCAGAATGAATTGTAGGTTTAATAAAAAAAGACACACGAAAAAGATTATAACAATTTAATTTTCAATTAACTTTAATGAATTTGTTCATTTAATGTGTATATTATATATGATATGATTTATTGTTTTTATAGATTATACAATGGATGAAGTTACATTACCTCCTTCGCCTAATTGGTATTTAAGTACTATTCTTGCTTGTGCTAGTGATGGTACAGTTGTATGGGGAGCTAGAAATAGTATAGTAATTGCTAATACAACAGATGGTTCTAAAAACCTTCAATATTCTATTATTGAAAAGGCTCATTCAGATAGAGTAACATCTATTGCTTTTTGTTCAAAAAAAGAAGACAATGACACCTATCGTATTGTATCAGGTGGAGATGATAATGTCGTTAAAATATGGAATATCACAAATTTGAATATGGAAAGCAAAAATTCAAAATTAGATGTGAGTCTTTGACACAAAGTGGATTGCGTATCCAAATATTAAACATTCGGTTTATACATTAAAGAATTGTAAGATAGTTGTATGCACTGTTCAAAAATATTGCAAAATTAATTTTTGTTTCTTTAATGCATAAACTCAGTGCTTTCAAGTCTTTGATACACAGTCCATGTTGAGGTTTTCTCTTAAAATTAATATAAAAATTAATATAATAGTAACATATGTACTAATTTAATGTTTTAGAATACTCATAAGGTGATTGGGGTTGATTGGTCAAAGTATAATTCAAATCTGGTATGTTTCATAAGTGAAGATGGAATTTTGGTAACATGGAATATTAATTATGATGTTAGTCAAATAATTACTCTTGGCAAATTAACAGCCACATGTTTAGCCTGTTGTCCACATGATGGAAATATAGTATCAATTGGATGTAAAAGTGGTTTGATTTATATTGTTGATATTCGAGGTTCAGGAAATATTATTTATAAATTAAGGGGCCATGATTTAGAAATTGTTAGTTTATCATGGTGTCCAGTTCCTATTAATATTTTTGATAATAAAAACACAAAGGAATTTTTATTAGCTTCTGGAGCTAAAGATCGGTTAGTTACATTGTATTTATATATTAATATTATTTTTAAAATTTTCTTCATTGTTATAATTTACTTGTGATTTTATCGTTTATATAATTTTCAGTAATATATTTTTATGGAAAGCTGGTACTGATGGTCGATATCAAACTCAACTCACATGTCCTTGTACACCATTGGATATCAGTACTCACAAATGCAAGGTCAGTGCTTCAGCAGGTAATTACACTGCCGTTTGTTGGCTGGAACCAACAACACTTATTACAAGTTCACCATGGGGAGAACTTCTGTTGTGGGATCTGTCAGGAACAGCTAAGAAAAAATATACTCCAAAGTTGATACATGCTAAACATGGAAGGGGATTATTTTCTATAGCAGGTGTATCTGAAAGTCATCTTGAACATTTTAGTGGAAATAATACAGACAATTGGAGAGAGAAAACTAATATGTAAGTAAATTATTAAGGAAAACCCAGTTACTAACATAATTGTTTGATTTTTTTTATTATCAATTTCAAACATTCCCAAAATTTCATTGTTATGCATAGTAGACAATGGTACAAAGAGTTGATAAAAGGTATAAAACTTTCAATAGTTAGTAAATGTATTATAGTTAAGCGAGTAAATTAATTTTAAATCATATTCAAACTTTTTTTATCAAGATGTACTATAATGCTTGTATTATTAATTTATTACACATTTAGAAGAGCTATATGGTCACTGGCACAGGATCGACAAGTTATTTGCACTAGTTATTTAAATAATGAATCTTCAATAGAATACACTATTCCAACACAAGGTGGTTTTGTATACTGCATGTCTGCATGTCCTGTTGATACATCACAAATTGCATTTGGAGTTGGAGATGCTATGATACGATTATGGAATTTATCAGAGCCACATAAAAACAAAATCGATTTACAAATCTTGTGGGATAAAATTAAAGGAAAAGTTAGAGCTGTAAGTTTTGTCTCAGTTACACTTTCATAAAGATAATAACAATATTTCATAAATTCTACAACATATTCTATAAATATATTTTAGTTAGCTTGGCATCCAGAAAAAGAAAATTTATTAGCATTTGCAACAAACGAAGGTCGTGTTGGTGTCTTTGATACAAATGTGAAAAAACCACCTATTTTATGCAGACAATACCATAGGCAAACTGTTTACACTATTGGCTGGGGTCCAGCTCCAAATGTTAAAGACTATGCTTTATATACATGTGGTGATGGAGAATTAGTTTATTATAATCCAGAAAAATTTGACAGTAGTAATTATATAATTATTTTTAACACTTATATAACATCTTTTCAAATTTTCAAGTTTATATAAAATACTATTTATGTCTCGAATTTTACATTCGTGTTTTAAAGAAAAATGAGAGATTAAAATTATGATTAAAAATAACAAATTAATCGCAAGTTAAAATTTTTAAAAGTGATTATTTCGAAAAATATTAATTAATAATTTGTAAAGATCTTAATACTATTAATATTTTTGCAACATATGATAAAAACATTTATTATTTAGATCCTATTTTGGTGACAAAAAAGGACTGTACAGAATTTTGTTGGAAACCAGATTATTCACTAGTAGCGTTAGGTTTTGCTGATGGGTATAGTTCTACTTTTTATTTTTTTTTTATGTATTTTAATACGTTTAAATCTAATTATTAATTTTTCAGGTCTATTTCATTTTTAAATCGTGATTTATCAGAGTATGGTACATCAATTCTTGTTTTAAATAAACCAGTACAGCGTTTAGTTTGGCATCCAGAAAGTACTTCATCAGATTTAAATATTTCTAATTTACAAAATTATTTAGCTGCAACAGTAATTGGTACTTCAATAACTGTTTTTGATATTTCTACTGAATGTGACTTCGAAGACAATGAAAAAACCGATTCAACATTTTATAAAATTGTTGCTGTTTTAAATGCTCATAGTGATAAAGTTGTCTGTCTTGCTTGGAGTCCTCACATAAGTGGATATTTAGTTTCCGGAAGTTATGATTATACTGCTCAAGTGAGTGAATTTTTTTTAATATATTCATAAAATTTGAAAAAATCGTAAATTATTTAATTTAATAAATATTGTTAGTTTAATAAATAATGTTCTAATTTCTAATCTGCTGTTTCTAGGTTTGGAAAGTGGAAACTCAAGAAGTTATTGGTACATATACTTCTCACTTAGGTCCGATTCAATGTTGTATGTGGAGTCCATTTAGTCAAGATTTAATACTTACTGGTTCAACTGATTTTACTTTACGCATATGGAGTGTGTCAAAACAAAAAGCAATAACGGAACCAGTTGCAATGAAAATTTCAACTAGAGGAAAAAGAACAAAAAAGAAAAAGACAAAGGATGTAAGTGCTGTAAATAACATTCCTAATGGTGATGCAATTAATTTAAATGTACAACATAATGATTCACAAACATTAAATGAAAAAGAAAAAATAAGTGAGGAGCAAAATTCCGAAATCACTGAAGATGTAAATAAAACTGCTGGTAAATCAGGAAAAAAGAAAAAGGCAAAGAAAACAACCCTTTTTCCAGGTTATGCTGAAATCACGAATAATAATAAACTTTGGTGCTCGACTGTCCGAAAAATTATAAATATTATAGAAAGTGATGATCAACTTAATGAGTCAGGTGTATTTGATTGCAATGGAACAGAAAACGGTTCAATGGATTGTAATGAAAAATTATCTGAAGATGTACCTCTGTTGTTTGGAAGTAAAAAAGACCTTGAAAATTCTCTAAATTATGAAAGTAATAAATTATATTTATTGTTATAAATTTAATGAAAGATTTTTATTAGGGTTCAAGTACTCTGCTTCACTTATTTTATTTTAACATTTTTTTATGTTTTAGAAAAGATATTAGATTCAAGAGGGCAGTATAATGATATTATTAACATAGATCTTTGGAGTGGAAATTTAAAGGAAAATTTAAAAGATGCTGCAAAACAGAAACGACTAAATGATTATTTAATATCTCTATCACCAACCGTATCTATAGAGTTAGTTGACATTAATACATCAACTAAATTTAAGTTTAATTATTAATATAATTATTAAGTAAAAATTCATTTTTAGGATTTGGAAAGAAATGTGCGAAGCTTACGCTATGCAGCTTATTTTGGAAGAAAATTATTGTAAAGCAGCTTCTTACTTTTTATGCATTAACAAAATTTCTGAAGCGATCGACGTGTTTCTTAATGCTAAGTTATTTAAAGAAGCATATGTTCTTGCAACATCTAATCTTGAACCAGATGATCCTATTGTTAAAAATGTTCTTCAAAAGTGGGCAGATAGTGCTTTAAAAGATGGAAATTATCAAAGTGTAGTGATTTGGTTAGTAATATTATTTTACTTTAATGCATTAGTAAATGATTTGCTAATATTTTTTAATTACAAATTCCAGTTCTGCAAAACTAGGAAAATATGCACATGCTGCTCACTACTTGGAATTACGAAAAGATATTAATAGTTTAATTTTAGCTATTGATTTCGCACGATTAGCCAAAGAAAACGATTTAATTATATATACAGCAAATAAAGCCTTTAGGGAAGCTTTACAGACGCGTAACATGACAACCGCTAAATTAATTATAAAAAAATGTCCAGAAATTCAGGTATAATTTTAAATTAGTGTATATATAAGTTTTGCTTAAACTTAATAAATTAAAAAATATACAATTTTAGTATCGGGAAATTGAATTGGAAATGTTTATCGAGTTAAACCATGTTCTAAAAGATGTTAATGATGAAACAATTTATAATTGGCTAAAAGGCTTATCAAATGTTTCTATATTAGAAACTTTAAAGAATAAATTTACTAAAAATCTTGAACAATATTCATTGCTACTTCAGACAGATGTTTATCTAATTGTATGTTCTCCTATTCAGGTTAGTAAAATGTTTCATTAAATAACTTTTTGTAGAAAACCTATTTTATACATTAAAATATATTTGTTTAATAGCTTCAAGTAAACGTCAGTCATGAATTAGCACTATCTGTAATATCGAATCCTGAAAAAGAACTATATCACATTGTTAAAGCTCTTGATATGCTTTCTCAATATGAAAAAGATACTGTTGATAAATATATGATTTTAATGAAATATATTATTATATTGGACAATAAAAATTTCCTAAATTCAAAAAGTATTTTTAACAAAGATGAAATCGAAATGACTCAAAGCTTACGTGCATTTTTATGTGATGCAGCTATTCATTGGTATCACTTAAATAATTTAGCTGAGGATAAGCAACCTGAATGTATAGAGCTGGTTTTAGCAATTTTAGAAAACTGTGTTGGAGATATTTTTAATCAAGAATCAGTTAAATTTTGGACAATTTCAAATGAAATAAGTAAATTGGAAAATCAATTTATTACGACTATTACAGGTAAATTGTCTTATGTAATATATTACTAAAACACCTTTTTTATACCTTTTAAACCATATTAATATTTTCATCTTAATTTTTTAAAGAAGATAAAACAGTTGATAAGTCAAAATTAATAGAACAACTGGATCATTTAAGAAATGTTAAAAAGCAACTTTTAAATAAGAAGATAGCGACGCCTAATCCTTTACATTCTTATAACGAAGTTATGGATTTTATTAGTAAAATACCAGATGAAGAAAAACGTCAAAAAATTACAAAACATGTTTTAGACACATGGAAAAACGCTATATCGTAAATCGATTTATAATTGTACTTTGTAAGATTCTAAAAATGTATACTAAGTGTACATTCATCACACAAAAGAATAGTTAATGTATATCCTTTTACATTAATTCCTAAGGAGAAGTTGGAAACGTTATTTTTTTTTAAGAAAAAAAGGTTAATTGACAAAAATCTTTTTAAAACGTTGTTCTACTTATAGTTTGAATTTCAGATCTGATATTTTGCTGATTTAATGATAAAAATTTCAGAATTAAATTTTTTTTTAATTATTTAAAATAATCTCTGTAAGCTTCTTTTATATTGATGAAACATTCATTGTCAAATTTTTAAATTTTATTTGAACTTGATTAAAAGTTTTAGGTTTTTGTAATTTAGCTATTCCATATTTTTAAAAAACAGTAACTTTCTTAATAAGGAAAATGTTTACGTTTTTATATTTTTTTATTAATAATCTTATGTACAAACTTGTATTATAAAAAAATGATTAAGAAAGATATTTTTATTATTTATCGTTCACTTTCCAAAAAAGAAGTTGTCTATCACTTCCTGCACAAACAATTTGTAGTCTTTGATGCCAACTTAAACCACCAAATAATCGAACACGTCCACATAAAACTACAGGTTTCTTTTTTAAATTTGTGATTTTTAGAAGATGATCTGGTCGACCAATACTGGCAATAAGATTTTCATTAGATGGTGCGAATTTCATTATCGTACCTCCTTCAACATATAATATTCGTGTTTCCAACGGTCGACTACAAAAATTTTAAATAATTGTACGTAATTTATAGGTGTAATATAGTTATATATTTTTCTATGTTACTCAATTTACTTTAAATATGTTTAAATATTTACAAAAATTAATTGTTTACCTTGGTCTTGATACATCCCATAAAATAAGATCACCTGCAGCAATGCAAGCTACTTTTAAAGGATTTGGACCCCAATCTGCAGTTAATACTGGAACTCTTCCAGCATCTACTGACATGATAGCCTGTTGACTTCTGACATTATACATTCGAATAATACCATTCTTTTCAGCGACTAAAAGTTTTCCAGTTTCTTCAGTGTGCCAGCACACTGTTACACCTGGTGAAGTTAGTGGAAATGTTAAGATACATTTTTGATCTTCTTTGATTGTCCAAAGTTTACATGTAATATCATCAGAAACAGATGCAAGTATTTCACCTTCAGGATCATAAGAAATATGATTGACATAATCTCTGTGACCATCTAATACCTGTTAAATAAGTAAAATTTAAATTCTTACCATTTTCATAAACATTCCAAAATAAATTAATAAATATTTTGAACATTATAATATTAAAGATATTGTTTATACAAAAAAAATTTTCTTTGTAACTTGTAAATGTAAATGTATGATTATTACTGCATATATGGTATTTAAATATAGACTACAAAATTATATATTGAGTGTATGAAATAAAGCAAATATTTGTCTATAAAAATTAATTAATGTATAATACTACCTCAAATACATTACTATCGTTTAAATCACTGTTATACAATCTTATTTTAAAGTCAGCACCAGCGACACAGAAAGAGACTATTCTAGGTACAACACTAAGCGAAGTTTCTGGACTCCAAGCAATTGAATGAACTCTGCTTTCATGATGAAATGTTCGTAGAGGATTATAAATTATATCTTCCACTATATCATCTTCTTCCTATGCAATAAATAAATATATTAAATTTATTTAAGTTATTACATATAATTAAAATTTTGATTTAAACGTACTTGAAATTTAATGGTGGCTACAATTAATTCTTCTCCTAAACCTATGCATATTAAATGTTGAGACCATTCGTATGGTGACCATTCGACCCATTGAATTTTTTTTGAAAAATTTAATTTAAACGTTGGTTGAGTTAACAACGCTTCTTCCATTTTTCAATATTTGGTAAATATGAAATTTAGTCTACTTAATTAACTTATGTTAGAAATTAATAAATAATTACCAGTTTCGATAATATGAATTTAATTTAATATAGGTAACACTCTTAGTATTTTGTGTATTTTCCCGGCATAACCTCAAAAATATCAAAAAAATAAATATTGTAAATATTGAATTAAAACATATAATTACATATTTTAATTAATACTTACAGACGTTTAATAAGTATTAAAAAGTAAAAATTGTTATTAATTACAGCAATACAAAAACAACAAACGAAATACACAAATACTTTCAATTCTATAAGTAAATAAAAAATTATGCGTGCACACACACACAACACACACAGGTTTCTACAGAGAGGTTGACTTTATAGGGAATTTTTGTTTCCATGAAAACTGCTGTAATTTAAGTTTAATTTTATTAAATAATTTAATAATGTATAATTAATTAATAAAAACATTTAATTGACTAAAATGTGTTGAAAAATATCTAAAGTTAACCATGTTGGTTCATATACAGTATATTCATTTTATTTTTTAAATTTTCATATTATATATACGACTTGAGAATAATACTTTCGGATCGAATATAATATATTTGAAGAAATAATATTTAATTGAATTATAAATAAATATATTTATTCCTTAATTAAGTTAAAATTAATTAAATCAATAACGTGTATACTTAAATTTTTGTAAATATAATTTTAAATTAAATTTTAAATAGCTAGTAAATGAAGATAAATAAATATACGACATATTTACATAATGAAATGCTTATTATATATTTTTTATTACAGATGCATACTATATTAAATTGACTCATATATATCACATTCATCTTTATAAAAATATATAAAAGTTCAATATGTTGACAACAAAAATTATAAAAGAATATTATTGTCTGCAATATTATTCTGACTCCGTACATCTACGTATTGATTATAATTGATAATAATAATATACACATTAATATACAAATAATTCGTATCTCGAATTACAATTGATTGCAAAATTCGCTATTATAAATATTTTTTCAAAAATTTATGTTAAATATATTATTCTTAATTTATTATCATTTTTCCTTTCCGCGTACATAATATATTTCAGTCTTTTTTATATATAGTAATGGATTTTTAAACAATATAATATTAATTGCATTATTCACATTAGATATTAAATTTTTCGTTACATTTTTTATTCGTCATATAATAATGATATATATTATAATATATATTTAAATTACCGTAAATCGAATAAGTACATATATATATTTTTTTCGCATGCATAAATGATATGTTGCTTTATCCCATAATCGGTAGTATGGAATTACAATTGGAATCTTTAAACAATCAACTATATTGTTATAATTTAATAAAAACATTTGTTTTCTTTATTTTTATATGGTTTCGAAAATTAAGTACCCTATCGAACGATTGTTATAATAAAATTACTATATATTTACAATTTTCTGAATATTCTCCTTTGTAATGTTTATCGTACCACACTTTGTATTATTTATTATTTTGATATCTAAAATGCATAATATGAATAATGAATTATAATATATTCTAATAAAAATGTATGTATGTAAAGTTAACAGATTTTATATTTTAAAAACATATGTAGAAATAAGTTTTTTTAAAGAGCAACATTTATTGTAAGTGCAAATTTCTTATTTTTAATATTAAGATAAGAGAGCGAAATATATACTATTCTAATCATAATCAAATGGCCCGTTAGACGATTGCGAGTACCGCCGTTGCCACTGTAAATGTATACTTTTGATATTCCGCAATTTATTATTTAAATGTCATCACCCGAATATACTTTGCGATACGGTTCGACTACAACAGATGCAGATCTAATCTTCTTACAACAAAAAAATTTTGTTTAAAGTATTATCAATTATTTAATAGAAATATATATACTTATTATTTTAATTTCGACCGGTAGGTATAATATACTTGATATCTATAGTTCGGGCGATGCTCAGTATAGTTTAAATTTGCAATATTATGAAACAAAGTCTAATAGCTGTTATCAGAGTAGCAGTAAGTATGAAGATTAAATAAAAAAATTATAATCTACAATGATATATTTTTATTATATATATATTTTTATATCTTACAGTTTATACAAATTAAAGGGTGTTGAAAACCCTATAAAAATATCTACTTGTTGACGATCTAGTAATCCATTGATTCGATATATGTATAATGTGTATACACAGCGAAACCGAAACACGTGGTGTCGTTGGTCATGACTCGCGGTACGTATATATATGTATGTACATACTTATATTTGTAATATGATTGCCCGAGCAACAAAAATGTTTAGAACGTCAATAATAGATAAGTCACTTCAACACGTATCCGTTGATAGTTTTCACGGATAACTGTTAATTGTCGTTAATTTTTAAATCCATACAAACTCAGTGTAACAATTGTCAAGCCAAGTTTAAGAATTAGAAATGCCGACAAATTTAAACGGCAATCAGGTTATGTTTTATTATCTATGACATACAGTTTCATAACTATAATTTATGCATACTTATTAAATCTATAGAATATTACTGTTTTTGTAAATATATTAAAACAAAATGACATCGATCAATTTAAGCAAAATAGATCCTGATGATCCAAGGTTTCGTATAAAACCATATCAACAAATGGTTGCTTCTTGTACTGGTGCACTTATTACTTCATTTGTTGGTAAGTAGTATTATTAATAATATTATTTCAAATTTAATGAACTTTCAATATTTAATGAATTATTTGTTTTTCATCATTTTAGTTACTCCATTAGATGTTGTCAAGATTCGATTACAAGCACAACAAAAAGCAATGTTATCAAACAAGTGTTTTTTATATTGTAATGGTCTTATGGATCATATTTGCTCTTGTGCAAATGGACAAGGTCCAGTTAATCGAGCAGCATGGTTCAAAACTAATGGCAAATTCAATGGCACTCTGGTATTACTGATAGATGTAGTATTTAAAATATTATTATTCTATTATGTAAAATATTTATATCTAATAATAAATGTTATCAGGATGCTTTAATCAAAATCAGTCAAACTGAAGGAATTCGTTCACTTTGGAGCGGATTAAGTCCTACATTGGTCTTGGCTGTGCCAGCTACTATTGTGTATTTTGTTTCCTATGAGCAGTTGAAGATTTATATTAAAGTAATAATTTACTTTAGTTCTTAAAACATAGTATTATAATATTATTATATTGTCATCTATTTTAATTTCCTAACTTATAAATAAATAAACAAATTATTTATTTCAATTATGTAATATAAAATTTTATAATTACAGGATAATTATAATTCAGGAGCAAAAAATGTGATGCAAGTGGAAACACCATTTTGGATACCTATGGTTGCTGGAGGTACAGCAAGAATATGGGCTGCAACACTTGTAAGTCCATTAGAACTTATAAGAACAAAAATGCAGTCACAAAAATTAAGTTATGCAGGTTTGTTTGATTATAATATAAATTAGATTTATAGCAAGGAAGTTTTATTTTATTTTTATCTTTATATGTAGATTTATATTTTATTACAATAATATTATCTTTTTTTTTAGAAATAACACAAGCTCTAAAAACTGTTGTAAAATATGGTGGTGTTGGTAGTTTATGGATGGGTTTAACTTCTACATTATTAAGAGATGTACCATTTAGTGCAATTTATTGGCTTAATTATGAAGGAATTAAAAAATTATTTCCTTCTTCACAACATATTTTTACATTTAACTTTATATCAGGTGCTATAGCTGGTTCTGTAAGTAATTTATAAGTAAAATAAAATAAAATATCATACATACACTATAATATTAATTTTCAAATTTTTGAATATTTTACAGATAGCAGCTTTTGTAACTATTCCATTTGATGTTGTGAAAACACACAAGCAAATAGAAATGGGAGAAAAAGAAATTTATTCTAGTGAGTTGAATATTTTACTTAAAAGTACTTAAACATCTTTGATGAAAATGATGAAAATTACACATAAAAGCATTTTTTATAAGAACCAAATCAAATAATAAATTTTTTACATAATTTACACTCTTTTTCAGATAATCCAAAACGGTCAAGCACTACGTGGAGTATAATAAAAAGAATTTACTCTCAAAGTGGAATTAGAGGATTGTTTACTGGACTAACACCAAGATTAGTGAAAGTTGCACCAGCTTGTGCTATTATGATCTCCACATTTGAACATGGAAAACGATTTTTTCAAGTCTATAATGCAAACCATGCTTATCTAGACATGAATAGTGATATTCATTGGATGAATCATAAAGAAAATGGAGTTTAATATTTTTAATTAAAAATTAAAATTATAATTCAAAATAAGAATTAATTTTTACAAACATAAATACATATAAACATTATTACTTATTGAGAATTATTAATTTTCTTTTTAACACTTTAAATGTAAAAGCTTTTATATTAAATTGTATATACAGGTAAGGTTTAGTGAAAAACTATGTATAATATAAATATAATGAACAGTTTAGTTAATATAAAAATGTTATAGTTTAGGTTATTAAAAGAATAAAAATTTTTTTATCCCGTTGCATATTTTTACAATTATTGATTATTTTTTAACGTGATTTAAATATTGCGAGCTACTTCAGACTTATTATGCATAATTTGCGGCTATTTGTTCTGTCTTCTGACCTTGTGAGTTGTATGTATATATTGTACATGCTGATGCACAGTGTACGTATATTGTAAATTCTACTTACCTGAAGTTGGTCAATATTACCAAAACTTGTAAACTACTAAAATGGTGAAGGAGGTTAGAATGGAATTATTATATTTCATAAGAAATTCTGCATTTTGTTATTTATATTTACATTATCAAGATAAATTTTTATAATCTCTGTTGGATTATTCATATTTATTTATAGCTTAGAATGTATATAAAGTAAGTAAATAATTTTTTTATTATTTTTTTAAACAGAAATTTTTAAGTAATATATACGTTTCTTTTAAAAGAGGTTATGTTTTGTATAAAATATAGTTTGTTTTTTTTGTTGTTTTAGAAAATCGCAACATTTTTGCTAATAATGCAATACTTACGGTAATTAAAATTTAATTGTTAAATTGTATATATAGTTGTGTAAAGTATACAGTACTTTAACAATTGTGCAAATTAATTAAAGATTTTTGTTATTTTCCTATGTTTTCAGCCTACAATAATACAAAATATCGAAATTAGTTAATTATCAAATGGCCTTAATAAACTAAAATAGACAATGACTAAAGTAGAAAATGTTTAACAATATTTTGGAATTTGAAGTACAATAAAATGCTCTGCAAAAAAATTATAAGATTTAGAGCATATAAAAGTCTGTAGTATTATAATATGAAAATATTTCATTGCCTTCTCCGAACAAACAAAAGTTGAATGTAAGAAGATCAAATAAAATCCATGTAAACATGGATAAGGTACTTTGTAATGATGCAGAACTCGCTAAGAATGAAGAGGAGGAAAATACATCGTGCAAACCTGTTAAAGATGAGAAAAGCAGTACTGAACTGTTGCAGGTGTCTAGTAACTCCAATTGTTGGTGGTCTACTGATAATGAAGGCGGAAAACTCGATTCAAGACAAAGGTGGAGTTTTGGTTCGGATATATCTATAGAAGCAAATGAAAATATACAGAATCGTTTATGTTGTTCGCCAGTAGATGAGTTTGATTCAACTATTAGTAGTGAAAATGAAGATTTAATAGTGAATGATGCAGATGAAAGAGATGAATTTTATAAAAATTATATTCCAGTTTCACCTGCATGCTCACCAACCTTTCAAAAGGTTATGTGTTCTAGTGATAATAAAAAATGTAACAAGAATCATGATGTTGATACTGCTGATGATGAATTAATAGATTATTCTAAAAGGTACACTACTGATAGTTCTACATCTCTGGTTGAAAATAAACATATAACTTCATCAGATATTAGACAAAGACAACGAAGAAATATTGTAGTAAATACTGTACCAAGACATGTGCCTGAAAAAAAATCTACATCTGTCGGTAGTAGGCCTAAGGTTGATCCTTTTGGAGATTATGCAGAAACAGATTTAGATCAACCAACTGATTATAGTTTGCGATATGCTGAAGAAGATACAGATGATGAAGAAAAAGAAGATAACCAATTTTATGTAAATATAATATAATTTAATTTTTTTAATACATGACTAAAATTTAATATAGTACTAATAATTTACATTACTGTAATGAAAAAATTACTTTTTATTGTTAACTTCAAATAATCTTATTTATATTTTTTATTATAAATATTAACTCATAATTAAATTTTGTTTATTTTTCTAGTGCACTGGTGAACAAGAAGATACAGTTAAAACATATTATACAGAAGGAACCCCATATCAAACTCCTTGTAATTTTTCTAATGCTACATCCATGTCAGATCTTTTATCTCTTGAAGATGTTAGAGAAGGAGATGAGCTTGGATATAAACGACATTACTTGCGAGATCGCAGGCAAGAGGTTATTGAAAAATCTGATAAAGCTGTAAAAGACTGTAAAAATCGAATGAGAAGAAAATATATCGCTGAAGATTCAAAAATTCCAGTTTTAGAAGAAGCAAGAGAGATAAATGATCAAAATACTTGTAAGAGAAATTCAAATAAACTTTGTACTCCTCCACAATCACCAGCTGAACCTTGTGATAAAGACAAAGAAAGCAAAGTTGTGACATTTAATGCTGAAGAAAGTTATGCTCAAGAAACTCCATTAATGTTTTCTCGCAGTAGTTCTCTAGACTCATTGAGTGAATTTGATCAGCATTCAATCCATGACGATCGCAGTTCAGTAATAAGTGATTTTAGTCATAGAACAAGTGGAGTTGTTTCTCCTAGTGAATTACCAGATTCACCAACACAGACTGTACCACCAAGTCCTGGTAGAATAAAACAACAAAATTATGATAATCAATCGCAAAGGTTGCCTTTAAGGTGAATTAAATAATGTTATAATTTAATATACTGCAGAGTTTAGTAGAAGTTTTACAAAACGTTACTTTTCATTAAATCTATTGAGTCCACCTAAGGTGTAATAAACTAAATTTAACATTATTAAGTTTTATTAAAATCAACCATAATATCACTAAAGTAATTCATTAATTGATAGTAAAACTGAGAACCTCCGCGCGACCAAGAAAATAATGAAATTTAATTTTTTCTCCTGGATTAAATTAAATTTAAAATAATTTATATAATTTTAATGTAATTTAGTTAATATATATATAAATAATGTTTTATCAAATTTTTTTAAGAATTCCATCAAGTATGGTCGCCATTCAACGTCCGCAGAAAATACGTACAATGGAAAATCCACCGAGAACTCACGAAAAGGTGGAGCACCATAGTAGTGTATTTGAAGATGGTCTGGTTGCGTTTAAAGAAGAATCAATGCCAGGTAAAGCGTATTCAACAATGGCAAGTAGTTTGAGTTCATTGACTATCGATGATGATTCTGAAGAGTACGATAGCCGTGAGATTGTTAATAGAATCGCAGCAATCAGGGTAAGAACGAGTGCAGCTGGAATGCACCACGCTCCAACCCAAAGGCAGTGCCTTGCTGATTCATACAGTAATGTGGATAAGCTGCCACAGCCTAATAAAACTTTGAATAAGCAATCAGGTATATTACAACAAGCAACATTAATTTATAAAATAATTTAATAAATAAGTATAATTATTTGTCGACATTTTCGTGACTTCTTGAAACTTCTTCAAAATGTATTGATACTATATTTATTAATGACTTACAAGATCACTTTTAGTTGCTTTACAGTAATAATATTTTAAATACTTTTATTATGAAGAATACTTTTATCTAAATTATTAATGTATTAAATGCACTGATAGAATTTTTGATCATTTATTTATTTTTGAGTTTATATATATATATAAACTCAAAAATAAATAAATGATCAAAAATTCTATTAATGCATTTAATACATTAATAATAAAATAAACTAAAAAAAAATATTTTTATGTTTATAGAATTAATTAATAAGTGCGTAGACAACATTAGGTCTGAATAGTTTTAACAAACAGTAAATGTGTAACTGTATAATGAAATATATAATATAAATGCTTACAGGATGTAGGAAAAACAATTCAGTATCGCCTGTCAAAGAAGATGTTCGCTACATTAATGTTGAAAGCAATAACAGTGATTATATGCCTGACTATGTAAATAAAGAGCCACAAAACAATAGATATAGAGAATTATTAAAAGATCCGTGGTACGAGACTGAATTAAAGAATGACAATCGTAATCGCTCAAACAGAGCTTATTCGAAAAGTCCAGTTTCGAAACGCAATAATGAATTGCAGAAATTAGACGCCGATGAAGTAATAATGGACACTATCAGGATCTATTGTACCGAAGATACTCCGACTTACGTGTCGCCGTTTGGTTCTCAATCAAACCTTTCGGCATTATCACTCCTGAGTCTGTCCGATGAAAATTTTGGACGTAGCCCTCAATTCGGAGACGATGAGAGACAGTACTATGAAGATGATCGAAATAATGCTTATGATACAGATGCCAGTTCGGATTTGGATAGTTCCGAGGATGGTAGGAGTTACGATGATGACGAAGAAGAAGAGGACGGTGGTAGAAGAATTGATGTATCACCATTCGACTCGCAAATCAATATTGCTAATTTCTCGTTGCTGCGCATCGAAGAAGTCAGCGAGGAAGAGGACGAGGAGGAAATAAACGATGAGACTGATAAATCGGCCCGAGACGATTCTTGTGCCGAAGAGCACGACGCTTACAGAAAATTATCTTTTGAGGGTTCCGACGAAGATCGTCAGGTTTTCGAAGAATGTATCAATTCAGGAATTTCGAAACTTACTCGACGAAGAGATGATTCTAAAGTTGACGAACAACGCCAATTGTTCTAGCAATAACTTTGTTGCCACTTTACTCTTTAACTAAGTGTTAAGAGTAGCAATATACAAAAGCCGTTTATTTTCTATATAAAATATCTCGGCTCAAGAGATAACAGACTTGGCGCGAAGTAATTTTTATGTGCATTTGTATAGTTTTTTATTTTACGAAATAGAGTATAATGGCGATTAATTTTTAATTTTTAACATTACATTTCGTTTTAATAAAATATGTGACAGACCTTGACATTAGATTTTAAGGGTTACTTTATTGTAATAAATTCGTAATCGTAATGATTTCTACATAAATCGTGCTGAGTCTGTTAAATCTACGTTAAAAGAAATATTATCTAATTGTAAAAAAATGATGCATTTTACAACTGAATAAATTTAATTTTATATCTATTTCTGATGTATTTATTTTGCAGTCACTTGTTTTCAAAAATTAAGATAATTTTCCACGCAATATTATTTTGAACACAAAGTAAATAAAAAAGTTATTCTTGTTAAAACGATAATTATTACCCAGAATTCCTAAAAAAAATAAAATAGGTACCAGTGGTATGCAGTAAAAAGTTGAATTTTTTCTACTTATATAACCTGGCATACACTAAAAATGAAAAAATGATCATTTAAAATCTGCCGCGAATCAGAATGACGGCACGAAAACTATACGATTGGTTAGCTCGACGATCTCGTGCAGTCGTGTTGCGGTTGCGAGAAGGAGAGGGAAAATTAATTCGAAGATGGCGGACGTTGTCGCGGTACGGAGCTTGCGAGAAGACTGCTGGTTTGCCATTTAATTTTCGGACTATTTTCTGTAGACACGCACGACAAAGTGAAATTGAACAGAATAGGTGTACAAATAGAAAAGCAGTTTTGCACTGATAAGAAAAAGGAAAGAATCTCATGGCTCCGACTTCTTTTCGTTGAGTGATATAGTACTGTATTCCTGCAGTTACGTCTTCTTCGTCGAGACCGACTCCTGGTGCGCACATATTACCTTTCCAATATCGTCCCTTACAAATCTTATTGCGGGCGACGACAGCTTCGACATGGATAATTCGAAGAACAGCTGATGCCCCCCACACGGTATTGAAGGGTATGACGGGAACTACTGGAGCAACTTTCCAACATTCAATGTCGACGATGCTTCGAGAATTGTGGTCTCCTTGCCCTTGACCTTATCCAGTGATTTCCACATCCTTTGCACTGTATTCGTTCTTGATGACGAGAAAAAGTGAGGTCGCGGCTTTGTCGCGTAATAATAAAAACGACATAGTAGCAGGAAAGTGCATCAAGGAAAATGGTTTTACCGTGCATTACGATTTTCTAAAGTCGAGATTATTCCTTGCTTTAGAAAGTCATAGAACCAAGCCATCCAGTGACTTCTGGCAATGGCTATTGTTTTTCCTCTTATTGCTGACAGAGTGATTCATGCTTTTTACATCAGGTGTTTTCTTATCAGCAGTATTTTTTGGATGAATAAAAATGACCCTACCCGTGGCTCGTAAATGTAGCTCCTCAGTCAGCTTTACCCGTGCCAAAGATGAAAACAATGATGCCTCAGACGAAATTCACATTTCCCTGGCTCCGTACATCCAGACATACCTGGCTAACAGTGGCCAGGGTCTGGGATGTTGCGGAGTTGGATTACCTGTTCCTTTTGAAAGAGCTGCACCTAGATCCTGGTGGAACCCAAAATTTGATTCGGAGATACTAGAGGGCCAGTATAAATGCAGTGCTTTTCCACAGATTAGATTACGATTTAGGTAACACTCCAACTTTACTTTTCACATATATAAACTGAAAATTATTAAAATATCTACTATATTGTTTTATACGTTGCTGTTATAATATCGTAATAAGTAATAACTATATTACAAATTAAGAAAGGTTGATTTAATATTGAACATATTTTTTCTAAATTAATTTTTTTCAAAACTTAAACTCTTTTGAAACACAATATTTAATTTTTTTAATTTTTTAATAAAACTGAAAATGTACTGCAAAATCTTTTGAAATATTTCATATAAAATTTATGGTTATATGTACATATTTCATTTATAACATGATTAATTGATAATAATCAGTATTGAAATTTTTTTCAGATATGCTCTCGCTTATATTTTACTAATATCAGTTTCATGGTTAGCATACTTTGTGATCCTTGGAATTGAAAATGATAGTGAATTTTGGCCAGCTATAGCAATTATGTTCACTACTGTTGGTGCAATGGTCTCAGCTATTCTTTACCTCACTCACACAGATCACTACAGAACTTTTATCTTGCCTATATCTGTGGGAGTTGCCTTGATGCTTTGTTTTTTATCAATACTATTTCTGGTCTTTGTGCCACCTTATAAAGGTGGTTTAACATTGGTAAGTTCTACAAATAAAACTTAATTATATGTTCATTTTTCCTTTTCTTTTTACTGTAAATAGTAAACTCACTAAAACAAAACATTAATATTAAAACTGTATTTTATTTTCCATAAATATAGACAATTTTGTTTAAATATGAATGTTAAATAATGTTATTTTTAGGTTGGACACTTTGCACTATGTTCAGAAATTTTGCTGCTAATATACACAGTCTTGCCAATGCCGTTATACGCTTGTACATTAATATGTACGCTTTATTCGTTTCTTTTTGAATTACTCACTGCTCTACTATATGGTTCTGAGAGTGCTAGGCAAGAGTACTTGGAACAAGATATAATAAAAACACCAAGTGCTGCGGCACGTTTGTATGCCGAAGATAACCCCATAACAAACTCAGCAAGTGCTTTTTCAAATAAATCAAATAGCTTATTATGGCTAAGAAAAGCGATGAACGAAACTAGTACTTTGATGAACAGTACAGTTAGTAAGATTCCGGGAGTTTTACCGGTTATTATGTCTAATGTAAACACCAATCTTTTAAATGCTAGCGACAATGTCAATTTGATGCATACGTCGTTTACACTTCACGATGATATAAACGTCGCAAAAACGCTAACCATTCGCATTCTTATGCAAATATGTATCCATTTGATCGGTGTGCATATCCTGATTATGACTTTCGTAAGGATGCGCGGCACGTTTATGAAGGTCGGTCAATCGTTACTTGTTCGACGACAACTTGAGATGGAGAAGCAATTGAAAGAAAAAATGATACATTCGGTAATGCCACCAAAAGTTGCAGATTGGCTCATGGAAGAGAGCGAACGGGAGAGAGAAAGAGAGGACTCGCTAAAGAAAGGTTCAATACCGTCCAACAACACAGATATTCGCTCGTTATTCCGTCCGTTCAATATGCACTCTATGGATGACGTCTCTATATTGTTTGCTGATATAGTTGGATTTACGAAAATGAGCAGTAACAAAACTGCCGAGGAATTAGTAGGAATTCTTAACGACTTGTTTGAGAGGTTTGATGAGCTATGCGAACAAAATGGTTGTGAAAAAATTTCCACATTAGGGGATTGTTATTATTGTGTCAGTGGTTGTCCAGAACCTAGGCCTGATCATGCAAAATGCTGTGTGGAAATGGGATTGGGTATGTTGTATTTTTATTTTTTATGCAAAGCAGTTATAAATATTTATTTATAATTGTTTACAAAAAATGTATGACGTCATTGTGTTTCATAAATAGCAATATTTAAGAATAAGAATCATAATATTTCATTTGCCTTTAATAAAGTGCATACATTTTATTTTCTATACACTGTCTAGTTTTTTTAAGTAAACTTGTTTTTTAAACCGAGATATAATGACGCAAGTTATTTTTCAAGTTGAATAATGACCTGTCTTATTATGACAGTTAATAGAAAACTTCAACTTTTTGATGCATGTATAGGCTATGAGTCAAACTTTCAAAAATGCGAAAATTTATTGGTTTATTAAATGTATAATAAATTATAATGATTATACTATATTTATATCTTTATTATTTCATAAAATTAAATTATAAATTAAAATATTTATTTGGGACAATTTAAAACGCAAATAGATCATAATGAATCATTGCGTACAGTTACCTTATCAAATTGTGCAATGCTAATAATTTGTTTTCACTGCATTTAATCTCAATGTAAATTTTGTTGATTATATAGCGATGATCAAAGCCATAAAACAATTCGATATTGAAAGGAGAGAGGGAGTGAATATGCGCGTAGGCGTTCACACGGGTACAGTTTTATGCGGGATTGTAG
The DNA here is from genome assembly GCA_026168455.1 of Theocolax elegans. Classification (NCBI taxonomy): domain Eukaryota; kingdom Metazoa; phylum Arthropoda; class Insecta; order Hymenoptera; family Cerocephalidae; genus Theocolax; species Theocolax elegans. The sequence goes on along the minus strand of CM047425.1, from coordinate 85,591,775 downwards.
GAACCAAAAGATTCAAATTCGATGTATGGTCAAATGATGTCACCTTAGCAAATAAATTGGAAAGTACTGGGAAGCCTGGAAGGGTACATTTAAGTGAGAAAACTCTAAGTTTTCTAAATGATCAGTACCTGACAGAAGACGGAGAACCCGTAAACGGTAAACTATTTACTTTTTTAAATTTTAATAACTTAAATATATTAATTGATGGTAAAGAACATTTTTGTAATTTATAAATATTTTTTATAAATATTTAAAAGTATGCGAATTATTGAGTTTTACACAATAAAACGCTTACATTCACCTTATTGGAAGAAAGACATTATGACATAATAATAAAAATATTCTTATTTCAGGTATAAAGACATATTTCATAAAAACACGCAAGTCTGACTTCATGTCCCAGTTTATAAACAATGTATCGTTGCCCACGAATATGTCGCCGTTACTCCACGCCCGGCACCGACTAGCTTCTTGCAGCAATCAAACAAAACCTCGGCCTCATTATCTTCATATGGTGACTAACACCAATAGTTACCGAATGAAGGCTAATTCGCTACCAAGTATCCTGGATTCTGACAACGATGCGGATAATATTGATGATAAAGAAGATGCAAATAAATCGCCAACTTCAACAGCAAGTTACGGTAAAAAGAAAAGCGTTCGTAGTAAAGCTTGGAGGTATCTTCAACGTCAACGTACTACTGAGGAGATGACACCCCTTGAAACGGAAACAAAAAAAAATATTTCCATAGCAGAGACTAATTCAGAAATGATTACAGCATCGCCTTTTGAAAGCAATGGACTGCAAAAGGTTTGTTTATTATTTTAAGTTTTATTTATAGTGAAGGAATATTTATAGAAAATATTATTGATTAAAAACATTACTTGTTTGCAGGCTGCAGTCAGTAATGGTGTAGAAATGGATCCAAATCCAATGCCTTCCAGTCCTTTGCTTCCTGGTCAGGATACACTAAGTCACGCATCTTCTGTATGTAGTAGAAAAGATTCTGGAATTCGTAGTAATAGTAGACGTAGTAGTATACAACAACAGGTTATTATAGTCGCTTAACTATTATGTAACAAATTTATTAAATATTAGTGTTATTAAATAATATTATTCCTTAAATTAGTTGTTCCTGATGAATGGAATGGCTCAAAGTGATTTGTTGGGACCAAGAGTTAGCGGATATTACACATCAAGTTCAACGCTTAATTCAACTCATGAACCGTCATCTTCCGTACCGCCATATCCATTTCCACCAGCTGTAACCGACACATTCGGCGCTTGCTTTCATAAGCTTCGAAAGCAGTCCGATCTACAATTAATTAGGTAAGATTTTTATTATTACTATAATCATTAAAAATATAAATACTAAATAATAACATTTTTATTTAATTTTCCTGATAGATGCGTACAAGATAATGTATCATCTCAACGTTCGTACTTCGTTAAACCACCTCTTTCGAGTGTTACGCTATTTTTCAAGAACAAAGAAATGGAAAAAGAATACCGCGAGAATGCACATAAGGCCTCAGAGGGTACAGGTGGCAATCCGCCAACGCTTGCTACCTCCCGATTCAATACTTACTTTGATATCTTGATCTCTGCTCTCGTATATACAGCTATCTCAATATCGCTGTTTTTGCTATGCGAGCCTACTGTTCATTATCTTATATTTTTTGGTATTGCTACTCTCGTTCAAATATTTGCCGTAACATTATGCATTCGCCAGCTTTTCGACCCAAAGTAAGTTTTTCTAAAAATACAACAAAATATTTTTTATGGTTGATTGTATATAAGTGGCTATTGATTGAGCAAACAAACATTTTCAAATTAAAATTTATTCAAATGTTTAATTAAGAGATTATAGTAAAATATAGTTATAGCCAGATTCAGAAACCATTGAATTTTGCTATAGCCAAATTTTATTGTATGTTACGTACTGATAATATTTCATTTGCCTTTAATAAAGTGCATACATTTTATTTTCTATACACTGTCTAGTTTTTTTAAGTAAACTTGTTTTTTAAACCGAGATATAATGACGCAAGTTATTTTTCAAGTTGAATAATGACCTGTCTTATTATGACAGTTAATAGAAAACTTCAACTTTTTGATGCATGTATAGGCTATGAGTCAAACTTTCAAAAATGCGAAAATTTATTGGTTTATTAAATGTATAATAAATTATAATGATTATACTATATTTATATCTTTATTATTTCATAAAATTAAATTATAAATTAAAATATTTATTTGGGACAATTTAAAACGCAAATAGATCATAATGAATCATTGCGTACAGTTACCTTATCAAATTGTGCAATGCTAATAATTTGTTTTCACTGCATTTAATCTCAATGTAAATTTTGTTGATTATATAGCGATGATCAAAGCCATAAAACAATTCGATATTGAAAGGAGAGAGGGAGTGAATATGCGCGTAGGCGTTCACACGGGTACAGTTTTATGCGGGATTGTAGGAACCAAAAGATTCAAATTCGATGTATGGTCAAATGATGTCACCTTAGCAAATAAATTGGAAAGTACTGGGAAGCCTGGAAGGGTACATTTAAGTGAGAAAACTCTAAGTTTTCTAAATGATCAGTACCTGACAGAAGACGGAGAACCCGTAAACGGTAAACTATTTACTTTTTTAAATTTTAATAACTTAAATATATTAATTGATGGTAAAGAACATTTTTGTAATTTATAAATATTTTTTATAAATATTTAAAAGTATGCGAATTATTGAGTTTTACACAATAAAACGCTTACATTCACCTTATTGGAAGAAAGACATTATGACATAATAATAAAAATATTCTTATTTCAGGTATAAAGACATATTTCATAAAAACACGCAAGTCTGACTTCATGTCCCAGTTTATAAACAATGTATCGTTGCCCACGAATATGTCGCCGTTACTCCACGCCCGGCACCGACTAGCTTCTTGCAGCAATCAAACAAAACCTCGGCCTCATTATCTTCATATGGTGACTAACACCAATAGTTACCGAATGAAGGCTAATTCGCTACCAAGTATCCTGGATTCTGACAACGATGCGGATAATATTGATGATAAAGAAGATGCAAATAAATCGCCAACTTCAACAGCAAGTTACGGTAAAAAGAAAAGCGTTCGTAGTAAAGCTTGGAGGTATCTTCAACGTCAACGTACTACTGAGGAGATGACACCCCTTGAAACGGAAACAAAAAAAAATATTTCCATAGCAGAGACTAATTCAGAAATGATTACAGCATCGCCTTTTGAAAGCAATGGACTGCAAAAGGTTTGTTTATTATTTTAAGTTTTATTTATAGTGAAGGAATATTTATAGAAAATATTATTGATTAAAAACATTACTTGTTTGCAGGCTGCAGTCAGTAATGGTGTAGAAATGGATCCAAATCCAATGCCTTCCAGTCCTTTGCTTCCTGGTCAGGATACACTAAGTCACGCATCTTCTGTATGTAGTAGAAAAGATTCTGGAATTCGTAGTAATAGTAGACGTAGTAGTATACAACAACAGGTTATTATAGTCGCTTAACTATTATGTAACAAATTTATTAAATATTAGTGTTATTAAATAATATTATTCCTTAAATTAGTTGTTCCTGATGAATGGAATGGCTCAAAGTGATTTGTTGGGACCAAGAGTTAGCGGATATTACACATCAAGTTCAACGCTTAATTCAACTCATGAACCGTCATCTTCCGTACCGCCATATCCATTTCCACCAGCTGTAACCGACACATTCGGCGCTTGCTTTCATAAGCTTCGAAAGCAGTCCGATCTACAATTAATTAGGTAAGATTTTTATTATTACTATAATCATTAAAAATATAAATACTAAATAATAACATTTTTATTTAATTTTCCTGATAGATGCGTACAAGATAATGTATCATCTCAACGTTCGTACTTCGTTAAACCACCTCTTTCGAGTGTTACGCTATTTTTCAAGAACAAAGAAATGGAAAAAGAATACCGCGAGAATGCACATAAGGCCTCAGAGGGTACAGGTGGCAATCCGCCAACGCTTGCTACCTCCCGATTCAATACTTACTTTGATATCTTGATCTCTGCTCTCGTATATACAGCTATCTCAATATCGCTGTTTTTGCTATGCGAGCCTACTGTTCATTATCTTATATTTTTTGGTATTGCTACTCTCGTTCAAATATTTGCCGTAACATTATGCATTCGCCAGCTTTTCGACCCAAAGTAAGTTTTTCTAAAAATACAACAAAATATTTTTTATGGTTGATTGTATATAAGTGGCTATTGATTGAGCAAACAAACATTTTCAAATTAAAATTTATTCAAATGTTTAATTAAGAGATTATAGTAAAATATAGTTATAGCCAGATTCTAGAAACCATTGAATTTTGCTATAGCCAAATTTTATTGTATGTTACGTACTGATAATATTTACAATATATGCTTTTATTTATTATTTTTCAGTGCTATGAATGCCACATTTGCTCATCGCATCTTTAAATTTTTTTCAAAATGGTATCCATGGCATGTGTGTGGTGCCTTTCTCGTTGGTTTGCCTATAGTCTCCATCCTTATGAATCTTACGTGCAATAGTTTCCGTTCGAGCCTCAACCACTTCGAGTATTATTACAGCTACCTCGTAATTGTCGGCCTCGTGCATTTCTGTAATTTCACTCAACTCAATTGTTGGATGAAGAATTTACTTGTTACTATCACTGGAATCCTCTTTATCTGCCTAGTCATGAGTCATGTTTCATATTACAATCAACAGAGGATCGTTACATTGCAGCCAAATATATCCAAAGAATTGAACATCAGATTGGGTAAAAATAATTATTTGGCATTATTATATACTTTATCAATTCATAAAATTAATTTAAGTTGACAAATTTAGAATCTATAGTTGCAATTATTTAAAATGATGTAGTTTTTGTTAACTGCAAAAATTAATTTTCTAACATGAAATTCGATTAAGTAATCCTAAATTTGTTTATATTCAATTAGGTAACAACGACTCTTCAACAATTAGACGTCCGATATTTCTTATTCCTCCTATGTCTACTGAAAATATTCCGATTTCAAATTCATTGAGAAAAATACATTCAGAAATTAGCAACGGTTCGATCAGCGAGCTAGACAGAAGAAAAATGTTGAATAGCGAAAAGGTTCGCAAGTATAACGAACGACTTTATAATTCAGAAATCTTCCTTGACCTCGGTTTATTATTATTACTTGTATGGTTTTTAAATCGTGAGTTCGAAATTAGCTATAGATTAAGTTTTCATGGAAATTCAGTAGCAGCACGGGATAAAAGTCGCGTATTGTCTATGAAAAATCAAGCTGATTGGTTACTACACAATATCATACCCAAGTATGTGGCTGATCAATTAAAAACTACCGCCAAGTACTCGCAGAATCACAAGGCTGTGGGCATTATATTTGCAAGTATCGTTAATTTTAATGAGCTGTACGACGAGTCATATCTTGGCGGAAAAGAATATTTGAGAGTGCTAAATGAGTTAATAGGAGATTTTGATGAATTACTCGAGAAAGAGGATTATTCCAATGTCGAAAAGATAAAAACGATCGGTAGCACTTTCATGGCGGCAAGCGGTCTAAATCCTCAGGTAGAATGAACATTAAAATTTTACAATTACTAACTTTTATTTTTCTATTAGATGCATACATATTTTTAATTTTACAATTGTATGGATCAACACATTCTTTCGTTTAACTTTTAGGTCAGACAACAAAGTGCACATGAATACACTCATCTCTACCAGCTATTAGATTTTGCAGTAGCTATGCATAAAGTCATCTATGATTTCAATCAAGATCTCCTCGGCTTTAAACTAATTTTACGCGTAGGCTTTAATTACGGTGATGTTACAGCAGGTGTTATTGGCGCTACTAAACTTTATTATGATATATGGGGTGATGCAGTAAATATTGCCTCTAGGATGGACTCAACTGGTGTTGCCGGCGAGATACAATTTGCTAATAACTGCCTCGACGTAATTGCTGAATGTTATAATTACGAACCTCGAGGTCAGGTTTACGTGAAGGGTAAAGATAATATGAACGTCTTTCTACTAAAAGGTAAAAAGAGCTGAATAAATATTTAAGTTGAATTGGAGTCGTAAATAAATTAAGAAGATTGGGGTGCAAATTGTAGTTTTTTGAGTATCGATGAGGGAATATAACAGGCTTAAAAAGTATGAAAAATTAGTACCTAACATAAAACAGTAAAATTTTATTAAATAAATTGATTTTAATATTTGAGGATGTACATCATTAAAATAGTTAATAATTTTTTATCAATTAATTACATTTTTATTTAGGTTAATTCAATAATCCTCTTAAATATTTTGGTAATGCGTTAAACAAATGCGGTGTAAATTAACAGAAAAATATTGTGGAATATAAAAACAAAAAATATAAAATATGACAATATTCAAAAATATATATTTGTGTTACAAAGAAATAATAAAAGAGTGCTAAAAAATAGCCGAGGCGGTTTAGACAAAATAGCTTATAACCCGTTACAAGCTTTATACGAATAAAGTTATAATAAATAAATTATAAATATTACAATCTAAATGTTAAAACGAATATGTACAATTATTGTTAATATTGATTTTGGTTAATCAAAAATTTTAAATGTATGATTTACATATTAATAAATAAATCGTATAATAACAATTGATAATGAATATAATATTACTCTTTTAAAAATCGCATTAAATTGAATGATTACCAAATTCACCTTCTGTGATAATTATTATTAAAAATTTTATAGTTTAATTTGCTATACAATTGTCCTCAAGTATTATAAAATCAATTTATTAGACATAATTTTGGTAAGAAGAGCCCCAAAAATCTTTTATTCGTTAGTACGTATATAAGACACACGCATATTGTAACTATTGGTTCAAAACACAAATCCGACGGATCCTCGTTCGTTTGTGATATGCGCACGCCTTATTATGCCTCGTTGACTGCTCGAACAACTAAAAAATGATCAGCTCGTGAGATATATTTATTCCTACATACTGTATTTTGTAAATAAAACAAAAATTGTCATTAGAGCAGTCGCTAACAGAGAATTTATTAAGAGTATGTATACATTTGCAAATTTAAGGATTCGTGCGCTTTTGAGCCGTTCATGTGTCTTTTTTTAAATGATATCGTGAATCATTGTAATGTTAAACTAATAGAATATATAATATGAAATTGTAATTTTTATTGAGCGATCTGATCGATTGCATATAAAGATACAGAGAAGAGCCAAACAATTTTTAACAATACAAACTAAGATGAATTGCCTTTATCGCTGTTCAATTACCTATTTGAGCAGTACAATTAGTCGTTTCGGACTTTGTAAAATAAAAACCCACGAGCAGCATAAAATAGTGAAAATTGTGTTATCGATTCGGACAATTAATGTACCGAACGTGAAATGCCTTTGAACAATTTAAAATATTACTGAACAAACCAAAACATTTTGATCCTACGTAAAGATCATTAAAAGTGCACTTGTCAAAAATTATAAATTGCAGTCAAGTCAGTGTACTTTTATTTGATATTACTATGTGATATAAAGATGTTCGTTTTTTTTGTATTTTAGCATTTTTATACGATCTTTGACTTTACATACTAGCAGAGTTTTATATATCGGTTTATTATTATTACTTGTATGGTTTTTAAATCGTGAGTTCGAAATTAGCTATAGATTAAGTTTTCATGGAAATTCAGTAGCAGCACGGGATAAAAGTCGCGTATTGTCTATGAAAAATCAAGCTGATTGGTTACTACACAATATCATACCCAAGTATGTGGCTGATCAATTAAAACTACCGCCAAGTACTCGCAGAATCACAAGGCTGTGGGCATTATATTTGCAAGTATCGTTAATTTTAATGAGCTGTACGACGAGTCATATCTTGGCGGAAAAGAATATTTGAGAGTGCTAAATGAGTTAATAGGAGATTTTGATGAATTACTCGAGAAAGAGGATTATTCCAATGTCGAAAAGATAAAACGATCGGTAGCACTTTCATGGCGGCAAGCGGTCTAAATCCTCAGGTAGAATGAACATTAAATTTTACAATTACTAACTTTTATTTTTCTATTAGATGCATACATATTTTTAATTTTACAATTGTATGGATCAACACATTCTTTCGTTTAACTTTTAGGTCAGACAACAAAGTGCACATGAATACACTCATCTCTACCAGCTATTAGATTTTGCAGTAGCTATGCATAAAGTCATCTATGATTTCAATCAAGATCTCCTCGGCTTTAAACTAATTTTACGCGTAGGCTTTAATTACGGTGATGTTACAGCAGGTGTTATTGGCGCTACTAAACTTTATTATGATATATGGGGTGATGCAGTAAATATTGCCTCTAGGATGGACTCAACTGGTGTTGCCGGCGAGATACAATTTGCTAATAACTGCCTCGACGTAATTGCTGAATGTTATAATTACGAACCTCGAGGTCAGGTTTACGTGAAGGGTAAAGATAATATGAACGTCTTTCTACTAAAAGGTAAAAAGAGCTGAATAAATATTTAAGTTGAATTGGAGTCGTAAATAAATTAAGAAGATTGGGGTGCAAATTGTAGTTTTTTGAGTATCGATGAGGGAATATAACAGGCTTAAAAAGTATGAAAAATTAGTACCTAACATAAAACAGTAAAATTTTATTAAATAAATTGATTTTAATATTTGAGGATGTACATCATTAAAATAGTTAATAATTTTTTATCAATTAATTACATTTTTATTTAGGTTAATTCAATAATCCTCTTAAATATTTTGGTAATGCGTTAAACAAATGCGGTGTAAATTAACAGAAAAATATTGTGGAATATAAAACAAAAATATAAAATATGACAATATTCAAAAATATATATTTGTGTTACAAAGAAATAATAAAAGAGTGCTAAAAAATAGCCGAGGCGGTTTAGACAAAATAGCTTATAACCCGTTACAAGCTTTATACGAATAAAGTTATAATAAATAAATTATAAATATTACAATCATAATTTACTTAAATGTAATTACAACTAAATGTTAAAACGAATATGTACAATTATTGTTAATATTGATTTTGGTTAATCAAAAATTTTAAATGTATGATTTACATATTAATAAATAAATCGTATAATAACAATTGATAATGAATATAATATTACTCTTTTAAAAATCGCATTAAATTGAATGATTACCAAATTCACCTTCTGTGATAATTATTATTAAAAATTTTATAGTTTAATTTGCTATACAATTGTCCTCAAGTATTATAAAATCAATTTATTAGACATAATTTTGGTAAGAAGAGCCCCAAAAATCTTTATTCGTTAGTACGTATATAAGACACACGCATATTGTAACTATTGGTTCAAAACACAAATCCGACGGATCCTCGTTCGTTTGTGATATGCGCACGCCTTATTATGCCTCGTTGACTGCTCGAACAACTAAAAAATGATCAGCTCGTGAGATATATTTATTCCTACATACTGTATTTTTGTAAATAAAACAAAAATTGTCATTAGAGCAGTCGCTAACAGAGAATTTATTAAGAGTATGTATACATTTGCAAATTTAAGGATTCGTGCGCTTTTGAGCCGTTCATGTGTCTTTTTTTTAAATGATATCGTGAATCATTGTAATGTTAAACTAATAGAATATATAATATGAAATTGTAATTTTTATTGAGCGATCTGATCGATTGCATATAAAGATACAGAGAAGAGCCAAACAATTTTTAACAATACAAACTAAGATGAATTGCCTTTATCGCTGTTCAATTACCTATTTGAGCAGTACAATTAGTCGTTTCGGACTTTGTAAAATAAAAACCCACGAGCAGCATAAAATAGTGAAAATTGTGTTATCGATTCGGACAATTAATGTACCGAACGTGAAATGCCTTTGAACAATTTAAAATATTACTGAACAAACCAAAACATTTTGATCCTACGTAAAGATCATTAAAAAGTGCACTTGTCAAAAATTATAAATTGCAGTCAAGTCAGTGTACTTTTATTTGATATTACTATGTGATATAAAGATGTTCGTTTTTTTTTGTATTTTAGCATTTTTATACGATCTTTGACTTTACATACTAGCAGAGTTTTATATATCGTTTTATTTTTATTACAGATCTAGTTTCTTGTTTTGCCTTCTATAGTTTATATATTTCACATCACGTTCTATATAGAAGAATATTTGTATATTTTACTACATATACTGCTCGTGGAGCTATTGTAAAACCATTATATTGTCTTCCGTGGCGCTGCTACCTTGTACGTATTGTGAATCGTTCTATTAACTTTATTGTAAGATAAATATATTGTCGACCTCATTTTATATATCGCTGCAGTGCAATGCGAGTATATGTATATATGAAATATTGCATACCAGAAATTAGAAAAAATGATTTCTTTTTAATTTATGACTCTTTGTACAGTGATGGTAAATTTCTTGCCGTGTGAATCTCTCATTAAGGAATAACGTAATATATATTTTCAGCTCAATGAGGGTAGATAGGTATCGTTGCATTTCAAGTTATGTATAATAACAGACAAAAGATGTTTCTTGTAAGAATGCTTTCATCGTTGTTTCATTAAGTTTAAAATTTTCGTGTTCAAGTTTTAAATGTTTTTAAACTATAAAATCAGATGTTTTCAAAAATTAGTTTTGTTTTATATGATATTTATCTGAAATTAATTATATATTATTTGAATAAATTTATTAACATAAATAAACAAGCAAAAAATGAGCATTTAACGTCTGATTCTAAATAGTTTTTAAGGAAAACCAAAACCACACGTTTCTTAACTCGATTGTTGAATCTCCATTGCGTAACGATGAGATAATTTAGTAGACTTTTTAAAGTAAAATCGATTTAACAGAGACGTGTACTTTTTGGTGAAAGTCAATGCTATTTTATACAAAGATGAAATGATAAAGACTGGCATGATTTTTACACATCTTTGTCTTTGTTCGTGAAGAGATGTCGAAATTTTAAGACATTCGATTTTATATAGCAAGATCGTGATTGCTGTCTACGTTAAATATTTACACAATCATAATTGAAAATAATATAAAAAGAAAAAAGAAAGTTATATTTATCGAAAATACATTAGCTTAAAAGGCTTTTACAGCATTCAAGTCAACTTACTCGATTTATACATATATTTTATACATATTATAACGGGGTTAATTCCAATCACCAATACCATGAACGGCGAGAGATCGCGCGCGGGCTAACTTATGATCGGCGAACCCTCGTTAAGTTGTTGGACCCGCGCATGAGTCCAACCTGGGAGGTTACTCACCAATAAACGACATGCGAGTACCATGGGCTCGCCTGTATACGGAACAGGATTTTATAAAGAAAAACACTCTGTGCCGATTTGATTAACCCATTAACGACTAAAACGGTCGAGGTTAGACTAAGTTTTCGTACCTAAAATTTAGGTACTCGACAAAGTAGTAACTGGGTTTAAAGTATGATTCTTTATGTTTCTTGGTATGCAGGAATCAAATTTTTCCTTTATTAATTTTTTTCTCGAAAACTAAAGGCTTAAATAAAAATTGTTCAATAACAAAAATGTTTTAAAAATGATCAAGGAATACTCTCAAATTTTTTTTCCGATTTTTGAAAGACAAGTTTTTATTTTTGGAAAAATTACAAAAAAATTAAATTTTTATTAAATGTCTCCAAAAAATCTGAAAAAATTTTGGAGTATTCCTTGATCAATTTTAAGACATTTTTGTTCCTGGACAAGTTTTATTTAAGCCTTTAGTTTTCAAGAAAAAGATTAATAAAGAAAAACTCGTTTTTACATTTTGGCAAAAATTAAAAATTAAAATATTCCTTTGCTTAAAAATTAATATTCCCATTTTCCTTGCGTTTCTGCCTAGAGCCTATAACGCCTCAGAGCCAATAGACCTGTTCGGATGATCGGATAACCGGAGTACGAACAATATTCCCTATAGTACCACGTGGCTGTAACGCCTGTCATCAACTCTGACAGTGAGGAGAGTCTTCTTGTAAGGAAGAGATCTATGCTCTCTCCTTTCCCATCTGCAAAGCGTATGTTTCACCTGCATACAATTTGTCCTCCGCCTCGATTGTAGTGTAATCCGCCGTAACTCTGCGAGCGACGCCTACCTACGTGTGCGTCTCTTGAGAGGTTCCCCTCCTCCCAGGCTCCGCTTCTCAGTGTTATGGTACCACTGTCAATTTTAACATCTACCAAGTTGTCAGTTAAAGTTATTGATATCGTGGCAATGAGGACAACATTTACCCAAGTTCCTGAAGGATCTGAATATGAACCGCCTGTACAACTAGATTCTGGACTAGTACTTCTTACCAAAGTAAGTGATCAGAGAAGTTACATTACCCCTCAACCCAGTGAGAATCACATTGGCGGACAACATCTACGTGTTTGTATCACGAAGAGCGTCACATTGAGCTGTGGAGAGATCTTGTATATAAGATCCTAATGCTGAATCTGTCAGTCCAATATAACTATGCATACCACAGTGTACAACCAATCTGACGATATTGATCTTGCACTGACGAACTCTAACTGTTACATGCTCATTTAATTGAAGATCCGGATTTGTACATTGGATGTAGATGTACCCCATTCCGGTGTACTGCAGTCTGTGGGTCTTACTGAAGACAGTGATTTCATGGTCAAATTGCCGAAAGCACAATCGTAAGTCACACACTCCACAGTGTAGTTCACTAGTAATAGCATTATCAGAATCAATATCACCTTTCTTGAACTCCTTTTTGCAGTGTTTTTCCATATCTCTTGTCTTATTATCAGCAGCTTTTTCCATTAAGACCTACAAATTTGAGATAGCTGTTTCAAGTTGATTAATATCTATTCTTTGCTTAAAAATTAATATTCCCATGCTCGTAAGTGGCGAAGTTATTTTCCTGAATAATGCCGTGATTGCTAAGAAGCATCCTCTTTACTTGGGAATCTGAGTCCTCCGAGTACTATACTTAGTGCTAGATGAATTCACACTCCTGGTTGATAGTTATTCACTAGGATCCGGTTTTCGAAAATATCGATATCAGGGTAAATTATACCATGCTTTGCTTGCTACTCTTGTCTTAGTATCTACGTATGGGATAGCGGACAAATGAAAACAAAACAGTATCTTGAATAATAAGTTTAGACAATGTTTTAGTTGTATCTCCATTATTGGATTATAAGGTTACAAACACATCATTTTAATAGAATTCTGTTTATTCCCGTGGTTACTTAGTCCTCGTCCTTTTTCCTTATTGCAAATCTGTGGGTGTGAAAAAAGTCTTGTACATCTACTCCGTGTTTCCTTTCAAAATATCCATATACGTATACCCCAACTTCTTTTAGACCTTCTAGAAAGGAGGCGTGAGGATGGATTTCTAGAGTATCTATCATATGTGGAATATGCCTGTGACGTATACGTCGTGGTGACCATTTATTATCCTATATTTTGGTGCGAGTTGTACTATTCCAGAGTATTGTCGAAATACTTCCTGCTCATTGGGCCGAAGGCCATGAATAGGTCTCTTGATTGCATTTAATACAGTCTTAAACCCTTTGAGCCGAAGGATGCGATACAAAATCGTCATCTTATAGGTGTAGGAGTTAGGAACCTTCGTAGTAGGCCGTTCTCGTCACACTAATGATCGGTAAACCCTCGTTAAGTTGTTGGATCCGCGCGTGAGTCCAACCTGAGAGGTTACTCACCAATAAACGACATGCGAGTACCATGGGCTCGCCTGTACACGAAACAGGATTTTATAAAGAAAAACACTCTGTGGCGATGATTAAACCGGCATTCGTTTATTATCTAAATCATGAAGGTGGCGGAAACCCCGTCGGATACAAAACTCTGTAATAACATGCTTGAGAGACAGTCGTTATTCGAGGGGAGAGAGAGAGACTGCACTGCACGGCAAACCGCGGGCGACTTACTTGTCAAAGAGTAGTTTCCTTGCGCTTCCGCCTAGAGCCTGGCCGCCTCTTCCCTCCTCGTCGATGGAGTCGCTTCATAACGCCTCAGAACCAATCGGCCTATTCGGATAGTCGGATAACCGAATAAAGAACAGTGTTCCTTATGGTGCGGCTGCTGGGATCGTCGAGGTGTGTTACCCGAACGGAATCGCGAACTCGAGTGTCTCTCTGGTGCCTTGCGCGCCTCCTTCTCGTGTCACTCGACCGATCATTGTTTACCGACACGAGACCGCGAGATGATTATCACGTTCACGAATGTTTATCAGAATATATATTATTGTATATTAAAATTTTATTATAATAATGAATTTGGATGAAAGTATCGTAATATATGTATATTATAACTATGTCAATGTATATACCTTATTATCGTTGCAATGAAATACGAGTCTATGTTGTCAAGTGTTATGCAGTGAATTCTCGTATGAACTTTTAAAATGTCTAATGAATTTATATGTAAAAAAAGATTTTATCAAATATGTGTATGTATGTATGTATGTGAATACGTGTACATGCAAGACCAAGAGAGAAATAGAGAGAAAGAGAAAGAAACATTAGTGCGCAAACATATCTGCAATTGTCAATGCATTTATTTATTGCAATACAATGTTATAGTACATTTTAAAACTATAAGCAAAATTTTTAGCGCTGACGATTAATAAACATAATTTTTTTAAAGGCGATTGAAGCGTAATTTGTGTGCAAAAATAACTATATGAAAGTAATAATTTGTGCATTCTGTATTTAAAATCGATGATTCACACGGTAAAAGTGATTTTGTAATTATATTAAATACGTTAAGTAATGTCGTTTGTTATATTTGTTATTTAGAAAAGGAATTGGATTCGATCTTTTATAATATGTTGTATGTGCAAATAATTTGCTTTATTATATTTTCGAACAATAAAAATATATTTTAATGATAACCTGGCTACAAATTTATTTAGGCTACTTAATAAAAATTATTACATAAGAGATATTATAGTATTATATTAGATATAGGTAAATGAAAATTGTATGCTGTTGTAAGTATAATATTTTAAGACAACAATTCATTTGGTAGTTTTGATTTAATGGGTCATATCACTCTTTCTTGCAAGGAGAATTCACGATTACGTGCATACACGAGGCTATAGAGTCAATGAAATAGTTCGTAAATAATACCATTTTACTAAAGTAAACAATATTTTAGTTTGAAAAGCATGAAGGGAGTGCAGAAAGAAATGTGTATAAAAAAGTGGATTTTATATTAACATTATAATTATTACTTTTATTTCAAAAAATGCTTTACAAAAGATTTAATTATGTTAACGCTCTACATTTTCCGATGCATTATGAATGTATGTATAGCTGCAATATAAAGATGTCATGAAACACACTTACACTTTTTTGCGGAATTTGGGCGCTATATGAATCGTGTATTACTACTAAAGAATTTACACTAACAAATTTAACTAACCAGGAGAGTGTTATAACTCCGGGAAAAGGATCTTTACCAAACTCTAGGATATATTTACTACAATAAAAAATAAAGAAAGATAGAATTTTAGACTCTAACGCTCTTTTTTACGACAGATATAAGCAAATAACGAAAAATTTAGCCAAAAAATCCCTTCACATTGACTACTTATAACTCAAAAGCAAATAGAGATAGATACTCAAACTTAAGTTCAAAAGAATCTGTGATCGAGTAGTTTCGATTTAAGGAAAAAGGAGCTCAAATATCTTGATTTGGTCGAAAGTTATGAAAGAAAACCGAATTTAATAATAATTTGATGACTATTTTGAAATAAAAGATTTACTGATTTTTTAGCCAAAATTGTCTTTTTATTTTTATTTTTATTTTTCAATAACTTTAAACCAAATTAAGATATTTGAGCTTCTTTTGTTTAAATCCTATCTTCTTGATCTTAGTTTTCTTTTAAACTTAAATTTGAGTATCTATCTCTATTTATTTTAATGTTATAAGTGATCAAAGTCAAGGGCTTTGCTGGCGAAATTTTTCGTTATTTGCTTATATTTATCGTAAAAAGAGCGTTAGAATCCAAAACTCTATCTTTCTTTATATTTCGATATAGTGGTAAACATATTCTAGAGTTCGGTAAAGATACTTTTCCTGGAGTTAGAATACTCTCCTTGTATGCTACACATTGACACTTATTTATTTTAATTGTCGATAACTTATAAGCGATTATAGTAGTATTATTAGAAATTTTATGTAAAATGTAAATTTCCAAAAAACAAACCGTCATTTTTAAATAATTAGATATAGTTTATATATATATATAAACTTCGGGAAACAAATTAACATAAAAGCAGTTTTTAGAAACAAAGATACTTACGATGCTTTCAAAAAATTTAAGAAAAAAGACACTCGATAAATAAAAAATAACTTTGCTTCTAATAAAGTTCACTTCCAATACTACTCAATTGTCCAAAAGAGCTTAGATTGAAAGTGTTAATTTAATTTTATCGTTATGTTTTAAAAGTTATGAGTATTAAAAAAATAATTACAATTCACGTAAATTTAAATGAAATCTTTCAATTGATTTGTTACTCTATTTAAGAATAACCGCAAGGATAATGCAAATGTGATTATGTCATATTTCTATAATAAGTAAGTTTTATTTGCGTATTTACCTTTTCTTCTGACGTAAGGTGCGGATGTATAGTTTTAAAAAAACTGCCAAGCTTTAATGGTTTTCACTATAAAATCAAGGCCTTATAAAGTGAGCTACTTTATTATTTGTTTTTCTTTTCTTTTTTTCACGTTAACTTTGACACAAGTGTCCAAGAGGCAACTGTGCTAAATCTACGACAATCAAATTAAAGAATTTGCAATATGTAGCCTCGATGTGTAGTATGTGACACATTTATATGCGATATATCAATTTGATAAGCAGTAAATGTATAAAGTAATTTATTGCACAATACTTTAAACTCTTTGCGATTAAAATATTATATACGGTAGCTCTGTAAATATTCTACTACCTTGTAAAGGAAGCTTTGTAATACCAATATATGGTTTTGGTTCCTCCTTCAATTTAATTTTCTAACACCTCTAGCAACATTTAAAATTGAAAGTTGCTAAAAAAAGGGTTTGCGCAATATTGAAAAATATTGAATCGACGCAAGTTAACTCATAAAGACCGATTAAATTCATAATTATAATTATTTTTTCATTTTGAATATTCGATTTTGAAATATAATTTTTCACCCTGATCATCTGAAAAGTCTACTTTATTGACCTATACGAGTAGAGTAAAATTGCATTTTACTAAATAAATAAATTTATTCCTTCCATTTACTAAATAAATAAATTTTATTCCTTCCATCACTTTATTCCCCGTAGACTGCTCAGCAGTTTTACTGCTTTATTTTCTACCAGGGTTGTTTAGAAAATAGTTGAGCTAATTCGTGTATTTTCCTACTATATCAACGTATTTTTTTGCCAACAATATAATTGTTTCATGAACAAAATCTAATTTGACTGGACTACATCATAACTTTGCTCTTTTCTAACAGTTTTAAGCGTACTTTTTTTAAAATTATATCTATTTTATTTCAACTTTTTATTAAACTTTGGTTTGAGAATTAATATGTGATAGTTTAGAAGTTACAAGCATTTAAAGTGAAGCCTTTTTTTTGTAAATTTTTTTTTAACAGAGTATAACTTTTGAAAAAACGATTGAGTCTGCGGCTCTGGCTATTTTCATATTTTTATATTAGTAAACATATACACTACAAACTGGGACGATCCGTTTCTCAAACATTTGAGGGTCTCCTTGTTATTTTAAACTTTTTCTACAAATATAAAATTTAATTTATCATAATTAAATTAAATATATCACAAATTTTACAATATTGAAAAAATTTAGAAATTAAAAAAAAATAAATTGTTATTGCAAAAAGTGACTTTTTAAATGATCAGAGTGAAAATTTTATATTCACTTCGGGAGTAAAAGGCGATTTTTCCCTTGGATGAATTACTGCCAAAAGCTAAAACGAGGAAGCAGCAACTTTCATCCCGGGAATAAATGCCTGTTGTACTAACAAGGAGACCCTCATAATATGTTTGGGAAACGGATCATGCCCAGCTTGTAGTGTATGTTTTCTAATACAAAAATATGAAAAAAGCCAGAGTCGCAGACTCTAACAATCGTTTTTTCAAAAGTTATACGATGTTAAAGCAAAATTTCCAAAGAAAAGAGACTTCACTTTAAACTTAGCTTAAAAAATTTAGCTTAAAAAAATCAATAAAATTTGTACTGCCCAAATTTTGTTTAAAATTGCTTCTAATTCTTAATTCGACTATAACTCTGCTCCATTTTAACGGATTTAAACGTACTTTTTTTTTAAAATGTATCTATTTTATCTCAGCTTTTCAGTAAACTTTGGTTTGAATGTCAATATTTGATAGGTCAGAAGTCATAAGCGTTTAAAGTGAAGTCTCTTTTCTTTGGAAATTTTGCTTTAACATCGTATAACTTTTAAAAAAACGATTGTTAGAGTCTGCGGCTCTGGCTTTTTTCATATTTTTATATTAGAAAACATATACTAGAAGCTGGGCACGATCCGTTTCCCAAACATATGAGTCTCCTTGTAATTGCATAAATAGCTAATTTTGCGTCATTCTCAATATACTATATCAATTTAATATCCATTGCACTTTTAATCAAAAGCCAAAATAGTAGTTTTCGTGCCAAGGCCGTAAAGTAGAACTTTTTCAGCCGAGTGTGGAAAGTAGCGTCCGAGGACCTGCGAAGCAGGTCCGAGGATCGCTACTTTACATGCGAGGCTGAAAAAGTTTACGGCCGAGGCGCGAACATTACTTTTCGAGAGAGTATCCGTAAAGTTCTTAGCAATTTCAATACAATATTTTTTTTTGTACACGTGTCCGTAAAGACTGTACCCGTGTTCGTAAAGTCGCACTTTACGTCCGCAAAACAGTACGTAAAGTCGTACTTTACGGATACTCTATCGAAAATGTATTTATTTAATTCTTTTTTTTTATTATTATCAAATAATAATGAAGATATACATTATGAATTAGAATATTATTTTATGACATAATGTAATGCTTCTTGAAATAAGAGTTTTACTTTTTTATATTCTATATGTGTCAATTTTTTAAATGATTTGCATAAATATTTTTGTCAACAAATTTCTTGTCATCCGTTTGAAATTGAATTATAATTGTCGATAATTGCATTCCTACAATTCCTTATTTGTATCATTGAACAAACTAATAAAAAAATAAATTAAATAATGTCCCAGAAATAGTGAAATAAAAAATTAAATGTTATATACAATACTTCAAAAGCAGAGAGAGGTTCACATTAATTGACACAGTGTATTTCTTAAACAAAAAAATAAGAATAAGGTTTAAATGAGGAAGCTAAGTGCTAATTTCAATAAACGCCGGTTTTTTGTATCATTAGTAGAAAAACGATATAAAATGTATGACTATGCAGTCTTAGAACCACATATATATATTTGAGCTCAACAAACGGTACGGTTTTGTAGTTTGTTTGTTTAATATTACTTAGTGTGTCAATTTTTCTGGTATTATTTTCTTACAATTATTTAATATTTTTTATTAATACAAGACAATAATTATTGTATTGTGTATGAAACCGGTATGGACGCGCGTATCTGAAATAAAAAGAAAAGAAAATAATTGAAAAAGATCAAATAGAATAAAATTATCTTAACTGATGATAATACCTATATACAATTATCTTAAATTAATTATTATAAAAAGATGAGAACATCTTTACTCACTTTTTTAATTGTTAGTTTGGCAAATTTTTGCATCACCTTGAGTGATGAAATTAATTTCAATTTAGACATAACGACGGTAAGTTATTTAATTTTGTCATCATTAAATCTATCTATATTTATTTAAAACATATTTTATACAAAATTATATGATGTCTCATTCATATAATGTTAAAGTATATATTTAAAGTAGTTAAATTGGTAGATATTTATAGAAAAATGGTAAATAAATAATAATTCTTGGCAATTTTAGCATTTGCTACGCTACGAACAAAGTTCTGTCATATTTTTTAAAAAAACAGATACGAAAATATAAGAATACGTTTTTTTATTTAGACATTATATAAATTAATGTTTAATACATATATCTTTTAGTCAGAAATGATTAGAAAAGAAGGATACAAGGCTGAAGAGCATATAATTATAACAGATGATGGTTACATATTAACAGTCTATCGAATTGTGGGTCCTCCGGGATCTAAGGCTGTTTTTATACAACATGGTTTCCTGTCTAACTCGTTTGATTGGGTTATTCTCGGTAAACATAAGTCACTTGGTAAGCTTTGTTACACTTCAAAATTTTTAAACATTAAATGTTAAATTAAATTGAATCCGCATAAAATTTATCAAGTATAATTATTATTTTCATTTACTGTTATTTGTTTGTATTATTCGAATATTTATTTATTTTTCATCTCTTGACTGCACTAACACTGTAAAGCGGAATCATTTTTATGTTTATCAATGTTTTTCTCAAAAATATTTGTTAATGTTATGTGAGTTGCTCGTTTATTTTAGAAAATATTAAGAATAATTTTTAGATTTCGTAAAAAGTAAAGAGCACGTAATATTCAATTCACACTCACACACACACACACACACACACACACACACACACACACACACACACACACACACACATATATATATATATATATATATATGAATTTTCCGTTATTTTTTAGCTTTCATTTTAGCTGATCAAGGATACGATGTATGGTTGGGAAATGCTCGAGGAAATACTTATTCGCGAAAGCATATTATCTATAATACGTCTACATTTCGTTATTGGAATTTTAGGTATATAAAATTTTTCTTATCCTGACATTTTTTCTTTTAAATTACCTATACAATTTTATTAAAAAGAATTATTTTTCTCAACAACGTTATTTGTGACAAACCTTGAAAGATTTAATAGTGTTTAACTTGCGGTTAAATATAATCAGTGCACAAAAATGACGTTAAATTAAAGGGACATTGTAATCGTACAAAAGTGGAAAACGTACGTTTAAAATCGCGAACATCATTTTGGGCCACATAAGGTTATCGATGTTATACATTTTCTGGTTAGAAATATGCGTATCAAATTTTAGTTATAAGAAGCTATTTTAATGTATTAATATTATTTCAGTTGGCACGAAATGGGAATCTACGATTTGCCAGCTGTCATAACGTACATAACAAATATAAAAAATGACAAATTAATATACATTGGTCATTCGATGGGAAATACTATGTTTTACGTTATGGCCATACTTAGACCTGATATAAGCAAAAAAGTCAAAGTCATCTTTAGTTTGAGCCCAGTCGCATCCATGTATCATATAAAAAGTCCAATACGGTACCTTTCTCCAATTAACAAACAATTAGAGGTAGATACTTTATTTATACAAACGTTATTACAAGTATTCTATACGATCGTCACTTTTCCTGTTTTAATTATACTTACAATTTTTTATTGTATTTCTATAAAATAAAATAAAATAATCTTGAGGATGAGTAAAATCATATTATTAAATTATTTTCGTATATTTTAAAATTATTTGTCCAATCTAAAAAGAAGCAAAGTATATGGATAAGGAATAAGTGTCGTTTATTAACACGTATTTGTCAAACAATCAGGTAGTAATGGAATACAATGAGATAATCGATGTCCTATCATGAATGGGCCAGTGGCGATAATATTTGATGAATTTATTATCCTTTCGAATTAACATTATTATTAAATAAGACATTTTTCGTTTTTACAGGAGTTCCTCTTTCGAATAAAAATGTTTGAAGGATTACCACAAAATATATTATTTAAATATTTATATAGTCAATTTTGCAGTACAGATTTATCGGTGAATAATAGGTGTTACAAATTGTTTGATTACATTACAGGAATGGATCATGGATATTTTAATTTTGTAAGTAATAAACTGATAGAGTTCGTTAGATTAATTAAAAAATATTAAATTTGTGATTTATTTACATAGCCATTACTTTATTTCAAAGTGTAAGATGTGTGTACATTCTCCTTTTATAATAATAAGAAAACCATTCAAATAAGGGTTTATTTTCTTTCAGACACTTTTGCCTTTGTTGCTTCAGCATACTCCTGCAGGTTTCTCAATAAAGACTTTTATCCATTATTTACAATTAGGACAGTCCGAAAAATTTTATTATTATAATTATGGAAAGACTAAAAATTTAAAAATTTACAACAGTACCGAACCTCCAGAATATGATTTGTCAAAAATGGAAGTGCCAACTGGAATATTTTGGTCGGATGACGATATAATTGCAAACCCAGTGGTATAGTAGTCTAATCTTATTTTAAAAATTAATTTTACAATTAATTGATAAATACATTAATTAAAGTCATTACAATTTTAGGAGGTGCAAAGATTTTACAATTCTATACCAAATAAAATACTTAATTACAGAATCCCACGCTCAAACTTTACTCATACTGGTTTCATCTGGGCAACGGATGCTTGCGAAATAGTGTTTCCAAAATTATTGTCAGTTATGGAAAATTATAGATAATACAGAATGATCTTTAAAATAAATATGATGAATACTAGTGAGAATATTGAAAGATTACAGTTATTGAAATACGCGAGTAGTATTATTTTACACAGTTACGTTGTTTGGTTATTGACTAATTTAGGATTTAGGTAGGTATTTTAGCAAAATAACCTGGCATTAAATTTAAATATTTTTTAAATAAATAAAAAACTAGTAAGAATAAATATTTTAATCTTATAATTTAAAACTTTGTCGCAACGAATAGCACGTATTCTCTTTTAAATAAGGAAAATATCACGCCTCTAGATTTTTTGCGTAAAAAGAAGTACTTTACACAAGAAAAATACCTTTTTTGGATTTTGTGTTTTTGTGTATTGTTAAGTTCGATTCAAATTATATACATCCGCTTCGCAGTAACGCGAGTCCGAAACGCGCAATACTCCGCCACAACAATAAATTGAAAACCAAGTTGCTGAACACCTAACGAGTAACTTGAGATTGCATTCGGCAAAACACACGTGACACACCGGTCAGCAAGTATCGCGCACCGGACGCGGTTTGGCCCGAGCAGTGCGCCGAAACGCGAGGCCACCCGTACCCAAGAAATGCAAACTTGCGGTAACTGCTAAGTCACGAAGCATCACTGATTTGCCCAGCAATCTCAAAACTGCAAACAACAAATTCTATAAAATCATAAGCACAAGTATCGGAAAAGTACTGCGGATCACGAGCATGAAAGATGCTAGCTTGCACTTTCTTCATCAACAAGGAAGTACCTAACGAGCTTCGGATCGATCTAGATCCGTGAGAGAAATCGACAAATAACGAGAACGATCGGACGAGTCCAGGAGAATCAGATTGATCTCGTAGACGCACGGCGTGGACACACACAAATACACACTAATATTTCCTTCCTCTGGATATAAGGAGAATAAAGCATATTATTATGTTTGGTAATATAAGCAGCTAACTGCAATTCCGAACCTACTGAACATCTATAAATTACGTACGTAACAGTGTCTTATTTTGGAATACTATGAATGTACTGAATTGCACAATTTTGAACCCATTTCGAAAAAGAAGAAGATTTAATTATTTTAATAAAAGTACTTATACAAATTGAATTTAACAAAATACAAAAAAGGTGATTACTCTCCAGTAGTCTCATTCAAAATCACGCATCTTAATATCTCATTCGTATTAATTATGCGCACTAATAATAGTCCCGATAATAGTATTTATTTTAGTTTTACTCAAATTTAGTGTGTGTGTGTGTGTGTGTGTGTGTGTGTGTGTGTGTGCTTACACGTGCAGTGAGTACGTACAGTTAGATTATATGTTTGTTTTCATTTATTAATTATAACAAATATATATATATATCTAATATAGTTGTGTCAAAATTTTATTTTACATACCATTTTTATGTCTATAAACGTTTAATTTTTATATCAAATATTTATACTTTTGATAGATTAAGTAAATTAATTAACCACTATTTTTAAATAACCTAATTGTATTATTTAACTTCTAAGAAATGTTTATAACAACAGATGTTGTAAAAAGAAAAATGAGTAGCATTCCTCCATGTTCAACCTTGAAAAATCTTGAGAAGAAATCCAAGGGTATACATAAAAAGGGGTAACAGGGTATGGACAAGCTTTTTTTCTCTTAAAAGTCTCCAAGTCAACATATTTTTAAATAAATTCCAGTATACCGTAATTAGAACATCATTTATTTACCAAAAAGTGAGTATAAACTAAATACCTTGGACATTAGGGTATTGATGTTTACTAATTATAATCTAATATAACATAAATTTTGTAGAAAAATAATATGAAGAATTAGCAAAGGAGGACCTTCGGGTACAGTTTGTTACTGAGGACCTTCAGTATTTTGAAATAAATATAAATAATATATTTGGTAGTTCTCAAGTGAGGACCTATCGGTACAGCTTGATTATTATTCAGGATTTTTTTTAGTATAGGTTGATATCAGTAATTTTTTTATATAGATGCATATTATATATAATTAAAACTTTACACTGGAGTAACAGATTTAGTTACCAGTTTTATAACGAATAAACTGAGAACCATAATGGTACAGATTCATTTATAAATAAAATAGGTTAATAATTGTTAATAATTAAAATAAATAAACATATGAAAACTTCAGTATTTGAAAGCTTTAGAGTTTGACCTGCCCCTACCCCGAATAATAAATTGTTGATTAAAAAGCGGATAAAATGTAGTTGTGTTTTAACATAACAATAACATCAATAGTGTCAACAACTAAAAAAGATAAAATAAAAAAATATTTTTACAAAAAAGCGACTTTGAAAGAAAGTGTGAAATACTTTATTCACATAAAAAAGTGGGATATAATTTACAAAAAAGTGTGAAATATTTCACATAAAATATTTTTGACGTCGCCGAATTTTAAATAAATTAATTGTAAATTTACATATACTATGTTGTGCAAATATAATATAATTTTTTAATATGATTGTAACATCGACTATTAATGCGAGTTCTTGTGTACCTTATATCGCTAGGACAATCGTAATGCGCAAGAGCGTCGCTCAGGCAATCGCCAACTATCGATGGTAATTAATATATAAAATGTGCAGATAGTAATAATAATAATAATAATAATAATAATAATAATAATAATAATAATAATAATAATAATAATAATAATAATAATAATAATAATAATAATAATAATAATAATAATAATAATAATAATAATAATAATATTTTAAATGACGTTTACATTAGATTTAGTATGTCAATTTATAAGTAGTTCATTATGTAAAATTCGACGCCGATTTTAAGAATATTTTTTGTGAATTGTTTTACAGTTTTTGTTGTATTTTTTATACATTTTGTGTTATATTTAACGCACACATAGAATATGAACGGGAACGGAAACATTATCGAGTTTTTTGTGCGTGGGTTATGTGCAGTTAGGATTATTTAGGACAACGCACTCGATTAATCATTGCTCTATCTCATCTTTCGACAACCATTGCGCGCTAAATTCTTTAACTTGAATTCTGGATTTCTGGACACAGTAATTTACTAACATTATCAGTTAATTTTCTATTTTTTGTCTATCAGTTAATAATTTTGAATTTCATTGATGGCTGAGTTTAATATTAGTTAATACGTTTATTGTTATGTATCATTTGAAATTAGTTTGTATTGCCTATTTTAAGAAGTAGTATTAAATTAATAATAGCGTCAAAGTAAGTGTTGCTATAATGTAATATCGGCTATCTCAGGGAGGAATATATTCAAATACCACTGCAAATACAATTCAATGGCAATTTGATCATTGTATTTTTAAATTAAATTGAATTGTTATTTTATGTTATACATTACCATTTTTATTTTAGAATGATAGAATTTGTGCTGCGCTTAAAACCCTATTTTACCAATAATTAATTGTTCTGAATATCTGCACATCCGGGCCTCGTTCTTCATTTAGATTATTAAGAGCTTTATTATTAATTTAAACCGAATTATGCACGTTTTGAGATAAAAATGACATGTTTTATCATTAGATTATTTTTAGAGTAGATATATAATTGTAACAATCGTGTACGTATGAAATGTTAATATGCGGATTCATTTATATCAATATAATTTATTTCGGCAATTTCAAATTCATTATCCTTTTCAATAATATAATCAACCTGGTGGATTCTAAAGACACTACGATGAGTTGGATTACGAGATAAAACATTTTATCAAAAGTGCTCATTTGATAAGTTGATCGGGTATGATACAATCTTTTAGGTCTAGGTCAAAATACTTGTACAACAGTATACAATGATCGTGCATAGCGAATATTAAAATACGTATACGAGGTAAACAAACGCAAAGCAAAACAAAAAAAAAATGAAATCTGTTGAAAAGTTTTCCTCACTGTTTGTCGCCATTGCCTTAATTGGTACATTACCGAACTATTACAAGGATGAAAAAGTCCTTTCGATTTTGCATGAATCCACTGTGAGTTTACTGCTTTATTTTCTATAAATTGTCTAAATTATAAATGTATGACAAATATTATTCAGAAATATATATTTTAGTCAGATCGGATTATACGAGAAGGTTACAAGGTTGAAGAACATACTGTATTGACTGACGATGGATATTTCTTGACTCTTCATAGAATCCCAGGGGCTGTTGGAGCACCAGCTGTTTTTTTGCAGCATGGTTTACTTTCAAATTCTTTTGATTGGGTGGTCACTGGAAAGAAAAATGGACTTGGTAAATTGCAGTATAGATATACATGTGCAGTTTTTAATAATTTTTATCGGAATTTATACTTGTAGCATTTATTCTGGTTGACTTGGGTTACGACGTGTGGATGGGAAATTCACGGGGTAATACTTATTCTAGGAGCCATAAAATCTACTCACCCAGTGAACCTTATTTTTGGAATTTTAGGTATTCTCATCGATTAAAATGATACTTCCATTTTCCTTTATTACAAATTATTTTAATTTTAGTTGGCATGAGATGGGGGTTTATGATTTACCAGCTGCAATAACGTACGTTACAAATTTAAAAAACGATAGTTTAATTTACGTCGGTCATTCAATGGGAACTACTATATTTTACGTTATGGCTATCGAGAGGCCGGACGTTGCAGATAACGTCAAAGCTATGTTTAGTTTAGCTCCAGTGGCTTTCATGCAACACTGGCAAAGTCCTGTGAGATATCTATCTCCTTTCGCTAATCAAATTGAGGTAATAATAATAATTTACACCTTGATTTTTAGAAATCAATATAAAACGTTGTTTTCGTTTCAGACATTGACTACATTTTTTGGTATATTTGAACTACTTCCTCAAAGTGATTTTTCAAAGTTTCTACAAAAATATGGTTGCGAAACGTTATGGTTCACTGGCAATATTTGCATGCAATTCGCGTTCGCTATTGCAGGACACGATTCTTTTCAATTTAATCATGTACGTACAATTTACTCGACTATATATTTGACTATATATTTAAATTTAAATATCAACATCTTTATAGACTCTTTCGCCAGTGATTTTGAGTCACACACCAGCAGGAACTTCAATGAAAAGCTTCATTCATTACCTTCAAGTTGGAAACACTGGACGATTTCAATATTATGACTATGGAAGTAAAAGAAATTTAAAGATGTACAATAATTCCGAACCACCGGAATATGATGTGTCAAAAATTCAAGTACCGATTGGAATATTTTGGTCAGATAGCGATTATTTTTCAAATCCACGTGTAAGTTACAATTGAATTATAATATTTTAGTATAGCCACAAAGCGTAATCCTTACATTACGTAATTGTTACTAACTCAAAGTAACTATTTATTATCAATTATCTTCTAATTATTTTTAAAAAATTACTTTAATTAGTTACATTTTTCATTTATTTTAAATAAGGTAATGTAATTTGATTGTCACATAATATAATAATTTCGATAAAAAATATTAAGTAATTGCAAGGAAAAAATACATTGAATATGAACATTAGCTGTTTTTTACATTCGTATCGTAACGTGTATTTGATTAGCCATTTACTGTCTAATTTAGTACTTAGTATTTGACTACTGACATATACTATGTATTTTAAATATTTCTTTGCATTTTACTAATAGCAGAATGTAATAATAAATTCACTCTACTGTTACTTTTAGGACGTCCAAAGATTCTATAATTTGATACCAAAGAAAATTGTGAACTATAAAGTACCATATCCTACCTTCAGTCATATTGATCATATGTGGGGAATCGATGCTCCGAAACTTGTGTATTCGAAACTTTTATCTGAAATGGAAAATTATCGGTAATTACAAGCAGTTACCTAATAAAAATTTACACTTTGGAAAAGACTTAATTAAATTTAAAATATAGTAATCTCATTTATCTTTATGTACATATTATAACGTAATGCGTAAAAGAGAAATATATATGTTTACATGATCGACTGATAAATTACAAAATATGTGTATTTAAAGTGAAATAGGAAAGGTAATTAACTTGTAAAAAATATATCTTATATTATCAATAATCGTGGATGTTGATCTCGGTGATAGTATATTGTTATTGTATAAATAATTTGTCGGATATATTAATAGTTTTATTTGAGATATATATTTTGATGAGCTAAATCTTTAAAGCAAAGTAATAAATGAAGATATAGATCATTATTAATTTGATTTAACAGATTCAGTTATATACCCTTTTTCTGAAAATTTTATATTTTTGACTTTGACGACGTACGTGACGTATAGCACATAATAAATAATTAATATAATTTTAATTTATATAAGTTGAGGAAAAAACACAAATAATTAATAATATTTAGATAGTATTTTGCTATATTTTGCTATATGCATGTAGGATATACATATTTAACTTTAAAAGTAGGCTGCTGTAAATTTTATAAAACTGGCATAACATAACATTTTCATAATGAATCGATCAAATGATGTGAATTCATTAGAATTATACTTTTATCTATATAAAATATATTTATGACCTACTTATTTAATTAAAAATTTTCTCTAGAAAGAAGAATTATTTTAATTTTTAGCTTAACCCAATGTTTGTTTTCCTTATTAGGCATAATAAAATATCTACAATTTAAAATTAACTGTCATGTAAGTATATAAGTAGGTTTGAAACATCGCAAAGGTTTTGAATTTGGATTGGTAATTATTAGTGAAAAAAGGCGTAAATTTTCAAGCCAAACATCGTAATTACTTTTTTTAAAAATTCATTCTTTTCTTTATAAAAAAAATGACCATTTTTGAGTCCGACATCTTCATAATTCAATACTTTGATTCTTGTGTTATATATAAAATTGTAAAAAAAGATTGTAAATTAGTCCATATTAAACGAACCAAAAATTATATTAACGAAATTGTTGTTAGAAAAACAGTTTTTTATAAGAGATTTTAATAATAAAACATCGTGTTTATAAAAATATTTCATTATTTATCGATGAAATTACACATTCGTAAAATTTTCATCAGCAGTAATTTATACAAAGTTTACTGCAATAATCTATATATTTTGATATTTTAAAATATAAGTTGACGATTTTTGAATATTTTGAACGCTCCATTCAGCTCCATTCTTTACCCAAAGATACGGATGCGTCACAATACGAAGTTCCAAGTCTGGTCAGGTCTGCCAACTCCGAACGTACCAGCGCTGTAAATTGCGTCGCGTGTATTAGTGCACCCCGCATGCGTCAGTTCGCCGACAATACGCGTGCATAACACGACGGTAATCGCGTTCATTATTCTGCCAGCGCGCATTCTATACTAAATTATCAAATTTCTTAGTTTCCTTCGGACCGCAACATCGTTCGCCCCTTTGATCCGGTACCCATTATACTTAAATGCACATCAGTCAGCTGATCTCGGTGAGCGTAGCAATAAGAAAGTGCGCGCGCGCGCGCGTCGTCTGTCGCGTTGCCTCCCACTCATCCACTGTTCTCTTATAAACTTGTGGCGTTCCCTAACGCAGCATAAACGTAGTTTTTAAGTTTTGTGCAAACGCAATTTCGTTATTTTGCATTGTATTCGATTAAATTTTTAATACGATACAAATTGAATGCAACTGACAGATCGTGATTTCGTATTCGATTGGAAATTGGCGCGCTTATCCGGCTTTTCAAACGTCAGGCGGGATTTTTTACTATACACGTGCGTATAAAGTATTGAGTAACCTAGTGGTAAGAAACCCGCAGAAATATGAGGAAGGTCGCGGTGCTTGTTTGTTGGACCGTCCTTTTTATCGGTGGTTTTTCAATCGGTAGCTGCGGTTTTCCGAGTTTAAATGAAATTATTGACGAGGTGGAAGGGACTGCGTTGTACACGGAGGTTAAGCTATTCCTGCGTTTTGACATTTTAAAGCGCGGATATGCCGACCCCGATTTGGATATGACAACGGTAAGTACATATTTTTCAAATTGTAAATGATATGGTATTGATTAAATAAAGATTGAAACACAATATTCTAAAGCTTGGCTAAGTTTTATTTCGAGTTATATGCAGAATTGAATTGTAACCTGATTCTACGTTTACATCAATATATTTTTGATTATTTGTTTATATACATTCTTATATAATTGCCAGAAAAATTTTTTAAAAACTTTTTAATCTGTTTGTACAGTTATGATAATAATAATATTTATTATGAGGTCAGTAAGGCATTCTTTAATTAAAATATATTAATACAGGTTAACATTGTACGCAATCATACGATCAAGTATGAAAGAAGTTAAATAACGACAAAAACACTTGTTGGTAGGATTGTCTGTATACATAAATGCCAATTTTATTGCTAGTATTACTATTATTAGTATTACTGTATGTATTTAATGCTTCTTACTCAACATTTTTTTTGTTATTACCCGTGTAAAAAAATTTAGTCTAGAATTGGTCTTGGAAAAGTCTAGCTTCCAAGTCTAGATAAAGTCTAGCTATCGCACCTATCCCAGACTTATATTTAAATTATGAAGTCTTGAATAAGTCTAGCGAAAGTCTAGATGTGGACACCCTAGACTTTACCCAGACTTGCCATAAATTTAAAAATGGGGTAAACATAGCTGCAGACTTTTCCAAGACTTCCTTGACCATAGCTAGACTTTCGCTGGACTTATCCAAGACTTCATAAGTTGAAACTAAGTCTGGGATAGGTGCGATAGCTAGACTTTATATAGACTTGGAAGCTAGACTTTTCCAAAACCAATTCTAGACTAAATTTTTTTACACGGGTATTTATAAAATAATGCCCCATAGTCGATACTTGGGTCTATAAATATAAATCGTCCATGATCAGGTGTTTAAATATATTAATAACTGTAGCTCTAGCGGGGTTGCCTTAAAAAATTTCTAATCGGGTTATTACTTAGTTTAGTCGATATGATAAAAAAAGAATACGTATATATTAACGACAACATGACGCGTGTTGATTAGCATTAATGAAATACTATATATATTAAATTTTTTTTTATTATTATTCAAACGTCGCTCTTTTTTATGCTCCCAAATGGGTGTTAATTAGTTACGGAGGTCATACGATGTCTGTGATGAGAAAGCACTGATGGTTGCAAATACATTCCCCGATGGTGCTTGTATCAATCAATCAGCAGAGACCGGGAATCGAACCAGGCTTTTTTAAATATTAAAATTTAAAATATATACACGAATGTTAATAATAATATAAAATACGGTTTTGCAAAAGTAAAGAACAATTCAAATAATGTAATAAACTCTAATTTATTGCATTTTAACTAAACAAAACAAATACTTGTTAAGATAATATCATTCGTTTAAATGTGTATATATGTATATATTAGGAAATTAGTCATCGCAATAATTCAGTAACGAGAATTAAAATAAAACGAGATAAGTCATAACAATAATAAAAAAAATAAAATTGCAAAAAGAGATGATTGTGCGCGTGACGCAACCCCCTTTATTGTAAATCATCTCGTTCGTTTCAGCCGGAAATTATTAGAAAGGAGGGCTATTCAGCTGAGGCGCATGTGGTTCTTACTGACGATGGTTATCTGCTCTCGATGCATCGGATCCCGGGACCTTCGGGATCACCTACTGTTTTCCTTCAGCACGGCTTGCTTGCTAGTTCCTCTGATTGGGTCATTGCAGGCAAGGGCAAAGCACTCGGTGAGAAGTTGTGTATTTAAATTACTTCTACATTTTGTTTCATGTTTGCAATCGTTCAATAAATCGTCTTTACCTCGTCAAGACTTTATCCTTTTATTCACAAAACAAATTAAAGTTAAAAATGGGTCATTAGTATAATACCAAGTTGTAAGTTCAAATTACATTAGTGCTCAAATTTAGTTTAAACTCCATTTAAACAAACCCGAATGAATTATTTATGTTCTCATGAACAGAAATAATAATTTTCGTTGCATTTAATTTGCTATAGCGTCGCATTGATTAATATAAATTTTAAATAAAAATAATTAAAACTGTTTGGCGGTTTTAAGTTTTAGTAATATATGTATGAACATAATTAGCATTCTTACGATATCACTTTCAGCTTTTATCTTAGCTGATTTGGGTTACGACGTGTGGCTGGGCAATGCTCGAGGAAACACATACTCCAGAAGTCATGCCAAATATTCTACATCCGATCCACGATTTTGGGATTTTAGGTAATATATGAATTATAGTAATAACAAATACATGCATGCTTGCCATAATTATAATAGCTGGCATATTAATAGTAATCATATTTAGTCACTTTATTTTGAGAAAAATGTAGATTATATTTATGTGTAATTGTTCGTGATGACACCACCTAAATGACATGAATTTATGTTTTTCATTTCTAAATAATGTTCAATATTCTAATGAAATTACGTACCTCGCAAAAGTATTGCATGATTATAGTTAATCACTTTTATGAAACTATAAATTAATTCAAACTTCAAAATTTTGCTACAGGCTCTTATGGAGTGATGACACAATTTATCCTTTTACCGTAATTTATACATATTTCTACACCTATGATTGAATATAAAAACTTTTTAATTAAAAGAATATTTATTTCTAAAGAGAGTCCCGTCTTAAAAAATATGCATATCCATTGTTATTGTCGAGATACAAGCGTAGGTGTGAAAAAAATGTCGCGCGGGCTATAAGCTACAAGGGCCCTACAAGACAGAAATGAGAGACTCGCAGTTAGCCAAGTGCGCGTTTGTCTTTATTTGAACGCAAAACACTAAATCACCTCTAACTTTTTTTCCACTGCATATTTGGACCTCAAATTTTGTACACATCTTCTTTAATATATTTGAAATAATACAGCAGTTTTATTTTGTCATTTTTTAAACTTCCCCACTCACTTTTTTTTTAATTAAGAAATTAGTAGCGTATTAAAAAATGTTTTTGTTTATAATTTTTTTTACGTGTTTTATACGTGTATTAACCTTAACTAACTTCAGAAACGGTAGAATTAGTAGCCATTTAAGGAAACCAACACACAAATATTTAAATGATTAATTAGTGTATTATAATTTGAGTTTAACAATTGTGCTAATGATTTTAAATTGTGATTTCAAAAAAACAATAGTGATTGGCTTACCTAAATTTCATGTGTACCTACAAAAAATAAACTTCAAATTTCGAGCTCTAGTTTTTATTTTGTCTGTATTTAACTATTTTACAGATAATACAAGCATATGTTTTAACGAAATATACGCGTCATATAAAGTAATTTATTAAAATGTTGATTGTACTAAACATTTTAAATGGCCAATGACTGTCTACCTATCAATGTTCGTTTAAAAAATATTAAATAAAACTAATAAAAAACTAATAAAGCAATTTTTGAAAAACAGGTCAGGTAAATTGTTAATATATTATGTTTTACAAAAAGTGGCGAATTACTGTAGGATGTCCAACAACTGTATAGTTTACCCCTACTTATTTTTTTTTGTAAGAAAAAGTAAGTCGACTAGCTCGAAATCGTGATACATGATTTTATTTTTGTTATAATTTGCTAATCAAGTGTTGATTACATAATCATATGTAAATTATAATTAACGGAATAATTGGTCACTCATTTGTATAATGTTAATTATTTTATTAATTGTTTCAGTTGGCAGGAAATGGCATTATACGATTTACCTGCAGAACTTGAGTATATCACAAAAATGAAAAATAATGATTTAATTTACATTGGTCATTCGATGGGAACGACGATGTTTTATGCTTTGGCGATTGAAAAGCCCGAAGTAGCATCTAAAATAAAAGCGATGTTTAGTTTAGCGCCTGTGGCATTCATGAGTCATGTTAAAAGCCCAGTTAGACTGCTCGTTCCATTCCTACCCGAACTTAGGGTAAGTATTTGACTCTTCGAAGAAAGTACAACGATATAAGTAGTAATAAATTGTATAAATATAATTTTTTTTTTGAGCATGTATAGGTAAATAATCTTTAAGTATACTATGTATACAAAGTTATGAAATACCAAAAATTGTATTATATTTTTATGCATATTTAAACACAATAAAATAATTTAAATTTGCATTAAACCAGGAAGAAAAGTATTAATCGATTTTCAAAATAAACATTTGCTAAGCTTTCAATTGATTCAATCGGGAGAAAAATAAAATGCAAAATTAATTTATTTTCAATATGTAATAAATTTTGTCTCACATTGTAATATAAAGTAAATTTGTATATTTAAACGTAACGTACGTCATTTTCAAGAATAATTTGTTAAGGAAAAAAATATTTAAAAAAATATCTGGTTTGTAATTTTTATTATGATAATTGAATAACAAAATTTTAGTAGGAAAATTATCGAAATTTGTGTAACACATTTAGGAAGAAAATATAATCAGATAAAAGTAATATGTTTTTCAATTATACTAACAGTACATTTTATTTGTAGATTATATTGCGCTATCTAGGAGTAGGCGAATTTTTACCACAGAATATTTTTGTTAAATTTCTTGCTAAATATGGCTGTGATGTCGACGTAAGAGAAGAAAAGATTTGCGCTAACGTGCTATTTGCTATATGTGGTTTCGACGAGTCAAAATTTAATTACGTACGTACATTTAACACATCAACTTTAAATATAACAAATATAATTCAGAATAGATTCTAAATGCTACTTAAATTAAATAATTTTTTTAGACGCTTATGCCAATGATTTTAAGTCATTCACCCGCAGGAGCATCAACAAAAACAATTATTCATTATGGACAAGAAATAAAATCTGGTAGATTCCAACGATTCGATTACGGTGACGAAGAGAATACTAAAAGGTATAATAGTACGACACCACCAGATTACGATCTATCGCGTATTAATGTACCAATTGGTATTTTTTGGTCAGAGAATGATTGGCTGGCAAGTCCCATAGTGAGTGTCATCAACATGGTTAATCAAATATAACGCACATTTGTATCCTTAAATTAGAAATTTTAATTTTAAATAATTTATTTTTAGGACGTCAAAAAATTCTACGATCTTCTCCCTAATAAAATTCTTACTTACAAAGTAAGCTATCCGAAGTTTAATCATCTTGACTTTTTGTGGGCAGTGGACGCACCTAAACTAGTTTACGAAAAACTTATTTCTGTAATGGATAAATACCGATAATATTTTTCGCACTTGACACATGACAAATAAATATAACTAGTCTGTAAATAGAAGATATTTTTTGTAAATAAGTACATAACGGCGAAAGTCGTATACGCGTAAGATAATCTACGTAGTATTGTGCAACTTACTGTAAGAAAACATAAATATTCGCATTTCTGCAGTTTATTGTTTTCAATTATATGTAAAAAAATTTTTATCGAACGATATGCGTAATCGTATACTTGTAATGTTGTTATTTTTAAGAAAAAAAACTTAAACGTTGTTTGTTCATCAAGTATTTTTTAGGCATACATTGCGTTAACAAATGATTCACCAAAGTTAATTGTCGTCATTGGTACAATTAATTAATAGTAGATTGGTTATTAGTAATTATTATTTCGATTCTCATACGCCTGTTACTTAAGTGAATAACATGAATATGTTTACGAAAAAGAACATTGGAAGGACTTGAATTATTTGTACGATTAGTGTAATCTGTATTGCAAAATAATATACAATTTTTCAATTTGACATCAATTTTAATAAAATTTACATTTTCTATAAAAGAGCGTCAAATAGTTTTTAAAAATCATGTTTTAAATATTAAAATGAAAATTTTAATAAATGTTTGTTAGTAATTTTTAATCTAATAATGAGTATAAACCGTAGCCTGAAAATTAAATACTAAAAGTCATTACTTTTAAAAAAAATAATAAAATTCAAGTATTTATTTGAAAAAAGTGTATTTTATGTAAAAATATAAAAACAATGTATATTTTCACATATGCATCATAAAACTTAAAGCTCACTGTGATATTCAAAAGTAAATCTAAAAGGTTATTTAATTCTTAAATATAAATGAACATGATTTAGTTGTTCACTATCGGACTCACTAAATACTTACTTACACTAAAAACACTAATAAATATACACTAAATGTTTTTTAAGTTTTTTCTTTACTTCTTGATTTGGACCAAACTTATGGATTTTTGAAGTTAACTTATTTTCGCAATAGCCAACTTACTATACCTGCAATTTTTATTTTGTTGAAATATTTTTTGAACGTATTTATAGTTAGCTAGCTTTTCTTGTGTTTAAAATACTCTCAAAATTTCAGACTTGCGACTTACGCTATAAATAGATATTTATAGAGAAAAATCAATTTTCCATAATATCTCTGTATTTTGCACGCGGTAATAGCTAAGCTCACATTTCTTATACATTGTTATTTTTGAAATTTTTTTCCTATTCACTAAAAGTTTTTTCCAAAACTCTAATGTCAAAATTGAGTTTGATTAGAAGTAGTAATTATATTTTAACTACATTCAACTATATAAGAATAATTAAATTAGATTACACACGTAAATTTTAAAACTTTAACTTTCATAAGTTGATTTTACGAGCAAATTTTAGTATCGATGAATATTAAAATTGAATATTAAAATTATTATTTTATTTGTTTACATATCTATATAGGAATTACTAACCAATATTTAAAAGATTTGCAATAATAAATGTAATAATATATAATAAATATATAAGTTAATTGGTTGATACAGAACTTATCCAAACCAGTAATTACATACATTATGTCTGTCGAATGCTCATGCTTTTTGCGATACCATAACAATTTTTCATATTATTAATTAATATTGTAAATAAGCGATAAAAATAAGTTTATTTAAAACGTGTGTCGACCTCTGATGTCGGATGCTTCTTGCTAGAAGTTTATAATGCTTATTGCACGCACTCGGTAAAGTAGGAAATCAAGTTTATTGATATCGGTAGTAAAATAAGAACGTTCTTCTAAAGCACCGCGATGTCTTTTAATTCTTACACGTCTATAACTAGCTCTAACTAATACATTATTTAAATAGTAATTGTACATTGCAATTTCGTATAAAATATTTAATTTCTTGCATTTGATTTTAGATTTCATTAAAATTTTTATTCCAGTGTTTACTTAGAAAAATTTAATTAAAATTTATTTTTATCTACAGAGCATTCAAATGACTAAAAATGTTTGTTTTATTAATTTTTATATGATAAATAAATCTTGCATAAATCCAAGTCTTGTGTTAGGCGTATTACTCATAAAACTGTGAAAAAAGGCAGAGTTCATACAACACATGCAGCAGCAGCAAGATACGCACGTGCTTACAAACGCTTAATCAGTTATTAGTAAAACAAAATCCAGAGAACTTACTTATGTGCTGTACTCTCAAATATTTACGACTAGTATAAAATTAGTATAAAAACATATGTCATAAACCTATTATATTCTTTTAAATATGTTCTTTTAAATGTATTTTTTGTGACGGTGAGTTGAAAGGAAAGTTTTTCAGAGTTTACTGAACGAATTTAATCGGAAACATCACATTTATCATAGACCTTTTAAGCGTTTCCTTATTATGTTACATTATACTATTTTAATCTTTTTATATTATTCAATCAGTTGTATAAATATATATAATTAATTGGAGTATGAATAATAACAATACATAAATCAAGTTTAAAATTTATGTAAAACTAAATGAAAGTGATAACACATATATTTAATATATCGACATATAGATCTCTCGTTATCTACATTAAATAAATATGACTAATGTAATGTTTCACTAAAAATAAACCGTATAGGAAAAAAAATCGAGAAATATATAAAATTTAGGCTAATACAAATATATCGGCAATATGAATAAAGAGAATAGACGTTTTCTCTGAAAACCTCATTAAGTAAATTAGTTGTATTATTTACTTTACGAAGAAATTATTTATAGTCATATCCTTGAAACCCCCGTAGGTTCGCAATACTAGGCGGTTACGGGATATTGTCAAGTGACACACCCACATATTTCGCAGGGAAGGAACAAAATGCTCTTCGGAGGTACAAAATGCCACTTTGAAATTCACTTCCGAAACCGGGGGAAATCCATCTTACTAGACATTATTATTCCAGCATTCGACAAGCTGATTTCGTATCAATGCCGTCGTACTCATCGGAGAAACACAGAGCTGTCTTATCACGCGCGCGTCTGGTACGTCGTCTTGAGTTTAGTTGCTCGCGATCCGTCATGCAAAATCACGATTGCACAATCGGGGAAGCTCCTCGCGCGCGAGCTTATATACTCGGTCGATCGAGCAACGAGAATCAATCGATCGTTTCGCGTCTAACAACCATGAACCGACGATCGTATCTCCTCTGCTTGGTGGTGACTTTGATTGGAGCTGTACTTGCTGTTTCGAATGACGCGCCACTGGCCGTGCAAACGCAAGTCCAGAGATTCTTAATGGGCAATGGTAATGATTTAATGAGCACTTTTTGGAATTTGGCAACCTGTAGCGATAATCCAGAGGATGAAATGACCACTGTGAGTATAATATACGCAAGCATTTTCGAACAATGCAAGAGATATACTAACTTCTCGTGAATTACCTGTGCAGGTGTACAGATGCGATTGCATTAACATTGATTTAATCAGATGTTTGCGCGGAACTCGATTCTCTCACGTCATTATTATAAGATTCGTTTATTGTAAAACGAATTGTTATAAAATCAATCTTCAATTTACTTATCAGCAATTGTACGATTTTAATATACAACTTATTCTTACGTTTATAAAACATATTTTTACGAGCAATAAATTACTAAATTCATTTTTAAATGTTTTCTTTTCTCTCAGATTATGCATACAAGGAAATGATATTATGCAATTGTCATTAATACATTAATTTTATAATTAATACAATATGAATCTTTAAAAAATCTATCATTAGTTTATAATTACATTTGCATATCGTTTAACTTTCTCCATTCTAATTAGTGTTTACCTATACGGTACATTGGTAAAATAAATCTTTTTCAAGAATTTATATGTTAATTACATGGAATCGTGCGTTCGAGTACACTAAAATAATTCACATGATGCAATTACGAAATTTATATTCAACATTTTTATGGGTACATGTGACTGGGGCATAATAATAAACTATTTATACACGTGTATTAACTGAATATAATTAATAAGTTTCCTTAAGTAATAGAATATATATTGAGTTGTTAATAATTCGAAATATTGAAGGTACTTATACATTTATCGGATGCATTATAATCAAGAGAAAACATCTAAAGTATTTTAAAATTTATTCGCATAATTTTCGCATAATGGGCACATTTTAGCAAAGAGTGCACCATTATTTACATTATTTTTTCAGCCCATTCTAATTAAACATATTATAAGAAATATATACTAATCCACATAATTCTAGATATCCCCGAATTGCACTTGTCAATACGAAAAAAGAAATTTAATTCAATGATATTTCCATTGTATAGTCTTCAGATGAATTATAGCAATAACACGAGAGAAAGTTTTTGCTAGATTGAAAATCTTGTTTATTTTATAAAGTAATTAAAATATTTAAAGTTAAAAAATGTACTTTTTATTTACATTAATTTTATTGTTAAAACAACTATTGTATATCAATATCATAATTTGAGACTTATAATCTTGTAATAATGATTTTTCGCAGGTGGATTAAATATTAAAGTACAATACTCTAAATGTTCTTACATTAAATTTTTAAATAGTTTAACACTTGCATTATATTCATTTGGTTTAATTTTTATCTTACTATTTTTAATTAAAATATCACATTGAGATTTATAGAAAATACTTTAACGTACTCATATGCTCTTGCACTATGTAATACAGAGAAACAACAGAAAAATATAAAATTTATAATAAAATTAAATAGAATAAATTTATGGTCTAGTCTTCAAATACACTATTATCAATATATTGTTAACCTTATATAATTTCTACAGATTGACATGTTAAAAAAATCAGGCTACTCAGCAGAAGAGCACTTCGTGACAACAAAAGATGGTTATATCTTGGCTCTACATAGGATACCAGGTCCAGCAGGTTCTCCCACTGTTCTGCTGCATCATGCGCTTTTAGAAAGCTCGTTTTGTTGGGTTATCGGTGGAAAAGAAAAAGGACTGGGTAAATAGAAAAATATATAATTAGTTATTGTATATTCCCGATTTAAAATTAATTATGTGTTACTCATTTTTATAGCTTACATTCTGGCAGATAAGGGTTACGACGTTTGGATGGGAAATGTGCGTGGTAATACGTATTCAAAGAATCATACAACGTACACTGTTTCAGAGCCAGCTTTTTGGAATTTTAGGTACGTATGTAAATTTAAAGTATTTAATTGTACCTCAATTAATAAAAATTATATATTTTTCTGTTGAAATTCAGCTGATACAAATTACAATTAATATTACAAAAATACAAAGTTTAACTTAATTAATATATATAATATATTTGATGATATATAGGAAAAACAAGTCTTTGCAATTTAATAATCAGTATATTAATAAAAAAATACTCTTTTCATATTCATGTGTATTTCTAATTAATTATTTTTGTATTTATGCAGGGAATAAAATGTTGAAAAATGCTGTTTTAATAAATTCATTAAATAATTTCTTCGATTGACTAATCAATAATTTTTTAATGTTAGTATCGATGTTAATGTACACCAATGAAAAATCATCATGATAAAATATTAATGAAAAATTCATGTTTGCAGTTGGCATGAAATGGGTCTTTACGATTTACCAGCAGAAATCGAATACATAACGAATTTGAAGAATGACAAGTTGTCGTATATTGGTCATTCAATGGGTACAACAATGTTCTACGTAATGGCTAGCGAGCGGCCAGATATTGCAGCAAAAGTCAAAATAATGTTAGGTTTGGCTCCTGTAGCTTTCATGAGCCATTTGACAGGTCT
The DNA here is from genome assembly GCA_026168455.1 of Theocolax elegans. NCBI lineage: Eukaryota > Metazoa > Arthropoda > Insecta > Hymenoptera > Cerocephalidae > Theocolax > Theocolax elegans. Next base: position 85,550,199 of record CM047425.1, on the reverse strand, counting down.
TTCTTGGCCATTTTTATCTAGTCTTGAAAAATTAGATGTACGTATTTAATTTTATTATTCATTTCTAAAGAGTACGTTTGCTGAATTTTAATTGTACAATTTTTCAGACATATACTGGTTTTGTAGGAATGAGCGAATTCTTCCCACAAAATTCAGTTTTTAAATTTGCAGCTAAATGTGTCTGTGATAAACCTTTTTTGAAAGACGTATGTCGAAATATAATTTCCTCTACGGTCGGTTTTAATTCAAAACAATTTAATACGGTAAGTGTAGAGTATATTTACACATATTTTCTTAAAAGAATATCAAATTTAATCAAAAATTCAAATTTTCCGCGGGCATTCAATTATCGACTATAAAAATTACTAATTTTACAAAAATTTACATTTTAAATAATTTTTAAGTAAAACTAATTAGAAGTGGCTGGTATAAAAATGAACGAGATTAATTGTTTTACAAATTTTAGTCACTCTGTATATTGATATTTAAAATTTTTTTAAACAATTACGAACGCGTGAAATTTTCATCGTTGATTGAGTTTGATGTTACTGTAAGAAATTAATTATATATCAATTGAAAAGCAATCTGTTTAATTTCTACACTTTTATACTAAAATATAGTATAGTATACATTAATAATTGGGCCAATTTTATTATATTCTAATTGTTTCGATGAAATGGCTATAATACATATATAAATTCAAAACTGGTACAACTTTTACGCAATTTATTTCAATATTATACAAAAGCAATATATATCAATTATAAACATTAAATGTAATAACATATTATATAATTAACTTGATATATCTTTATTTTTTAGTCTCTGTTACCATTGATTTTAACTCACACACCTGCTGGAACGTCGTTAAAGACTATTATTCATTTTGCTCAAGGAATTAAATCGAAAAATTTTCGTTATTACGATTATGGTGCTAAGATTAATAAAGAAATTTACAACAGAGAGTGTCCTCCTGAATACAACATTTCGAAAATCAAAGTGCCTATTGCACTATTTTGGAGTCAAATGACTAACATTATGCTTTGCTATGCTACCACGATAATATTTATTAGCAAATTTTTTCCGTGTACGAAAATATAGACATCGAAAATATATGATACAGTATAAAATGCCGTAAAAAATTCACTGATATATGTGTATAGAATAGAGATAATACTATAGTGCTCTACGCACAAGATATATAAAACGAAAGTAATAGCATTTGTCGATCGTAAATTTTAACCGCCGGTAGTTTGAAAATTTTGCAACGCATTACGTTCTCTATTCCTAGATATATCTTTCTTTTAGAATAGTGCAAAAGTATTCTTACAAGTTTGGTGAAAAACTTATTTTTGTTAAGCTTATTTTGTTGAGCTTATTTTAATTAAGAATCAAACATAAAAATACTTATATAGATTTCTTACCCAATAAGAGAAACAAAACCAGAACAAATTTAGTTTTTGGTCTAGGTCAGCAAATTGTCATTCACATTCTACATTTTAATATAAGTTTTTTGTTCGGTTGCTATAAGTTTCGAAAATCAAAGTGCCTATTGCACTATTTTGGAGTCAAAATGACTATCTGTCTCAAGCGCAGGTATGTATTGTGAATTGTAAATCACATATTAAATCACTATAATCAATATTGTATTTCACACTCGTGAGTTGTATTTTTTGGTAGAATTAACGATTGCTTTTACGAGTCCATTTGATTGTCTAATTGCACAACGTGTCGGAGACATATTTGTCTCCAACTTCAGGTGCTAGAGCCGCGGTGGCTCATGGGTAGAGCTCCCGACTCTCACACCGAGGGTCGTGGGTTCGATCCCAGACGTGTACCTCTGAAAATTTTTTCATGTGTATTTTTCGAACACCGCGACTCAGTGGCTCGGCGTGTCACTATAATGTGACGCCAGTTCAGGTGCGCGTGCGTTTCGTGCACTTATTGTCAGTGCATGAGAGGCACGGGCATCTGAACTATATAGGGAACGTTAGGGACGCGAAGATGTAAAGAGGATCGCGGTGGTTCCATCGGGAGGACAGGAAACTGTAATTATTAGACTAATTACAGTGACCGATGATATTTTCCGATGGACACAAGCACCACTGTTTCAACTACATGTGCTTTGTTTACAGACACACCGTTCACCTCCGTCGCTGATTAGCCCTGGCAGCATAAATAGAGCGACGTTAAATAACATAAAAAAAAAAAAACTTCAGGTGCTAAACTTTATTAATAATAATTACTAATATTGATTATATAATTGTCAACAACAAAAAGATTTTTACCTTAACATTATCACAATGCGTTTATCAACTTGTCATTATTTCACCCTGTCATTTTGTATCTATAATTATTTACAATAAATTATTTATTATTTATTATAGCAACAAGAATGAATAATTAATTAACTAAATACTCACAGAAGTTGGAAAGCAATAAGAGTCAAATTTTTACTTCCTTTTCATTGTTATTTCAATTAATACTCGATTAAAGCTCGAAAATTAAAAATATTAAGTCAATTTAATAATTTAAATAAATTAACCAATAAACAAACAATTCACAATATTTATTGGTTAATTTATTTAAATTATTAAATTGACTTAATATTTTTAATTTTCGAGCTTTAATCGAGTATTAATTGAAATAACAATGAAAAGGAAGTAAAAATTTGACTCTTATTGCTTTCCAACTTCTGTGAGTATTTAGTTAATTAATTATTCATTCTTGTTGCTATAATAAATAATAAATAATTTATTGTAAATAATTATAGATACAAAATGACAGGGTGAAATAATGACAAGTTGATAAACGCATTGTGATAATGTTAAGGTAAAAATCTTTTTGTTGTTGACCATTATGTATTCAATATTAGTAATTATTATTAATAAAGTTTAGCACCTGAAGATGGAGACAAATATGTTTCCGAAACGTTGTGCAATTAGACAATCAAATTGACTCGTTAAAGCAATCGTTAATTCTACCAAACTATAATCAATAATTACATGAATACCATGTTTTCGTACACGCAAAGATTTTTCTTATAACATTTGTCTTAAAAACATTGTAAACCTGGGGTAATTGAGTAGCATCCGAAATATTACCTCGACTACACGGTAACAATCGTAATGATTTCATTACAAACATTATGCTTTGCTATATGCTACCACGATAATATTTATTAGCAAATTTTTTCCGTGTACGAAAATATAGACATCGAAAATATATGATACAGTATAAAATGCCGTAAAAAATTCACTGATATATGTGTATAGAATAGAGATAATACTATAGTGCTCTACGCACAAGATATATATAAAACGAAAGTAATAGCATTTGTCGATCGTAAATTTTAACCGCCGGTAGTTTGAAAATTTTGCAACGCATTACGTTCTCTATTCCTAGATATATCTTTCTTTTAGAATAGTGCAAAAGTATTCTTACAAGTTTGGTGAAAAACTTATTTTTGTTAAGCTTATTTTGTTGAGCTTATTTTAATTAAGAATCAAACATAAAAATACTTATATAGATTTCTTACCCAATAAGAGAAACAAAACCAGAACAAATTTAGTTTTTTGGTCTAGGTCAGCAAATTGTCATTCACATTCTACATTTTAATATAAGTTTTTTGTTCGGTTGCTATAAGTTTAACTAGAATTATATAATAATATTTAAAAAAACTATACACTGATTGTTATTATTAAGGATATGTCATAAAGGAGATGATAAGTTTTTGTATTTACTTATAAAGGTGGCATACCCGATAGGTTATCAACTGAGCAAAAAAATAATTATTACATTTATTGTAAAAAATGTATAATTTTATGCAAAACCCGAATACAGAAGTACTAAATTATTCGGTAATAAATATTTTTACAAAGTTTCATGTGAGTATACAACAAGGACACCCTAAAAAAATTGTACACCCAAAACGTATGATATGCTGTGATTCTTCAATGCAGAAATTTTGTAGGGTATCTTTGACGTATTAACCCGGAACTTCATAGAATTGGTTATTATTTAATTATCTAATGCTTCTGTATTCAAGTTTTGCATACAACTTCATATTTTTTTAAATAAATGTAATAATTACCTTTTTTTCCTTGGTTGGTAACCCCCCGGGTGTGCCATCCCCATATTTTTCAGTTTTAAAGTTAATACTTCAATATTCTATATATTCAAATAATAAATCTAGAATTTGTATTCAACATCTCGAGAATAACAACATTGAATATAATTCTTTAAAGATCTTGTAGAGAGTATGTAACTTTCATTATATAAAAATCGTAATTGTCAATGATTTAAATTTTTTTCGGTATTTCCGAACCATAGCTTAATTTTGAAATAAAGCAGGCTCTTCTTTGCTTTTCGTCCACTATAGAGCTGGTGGAATTTTCGAATTAGCCTTTTAAAATTATAGACGTTTCAGCTCGATCTCCTGTTTGAAATCCTCAGTAAAGAACTGGAGATCATTCCTTAGACTCCAGTCGCAAGATGTACTGCAACGCCAGATAGGCGTTCTGCGGCTCTTTCTCTCACTCTTTCTCTCTAACGTGAGATGGTCGTCTCCCCCTACCGGTGGGAAAAACCGAACCGCGTGAATGTTAATGTTTATCATTTTTCAAAGATGTTTTATAATAAACTTTGTAAAAGACACGTAAAGAACGATGTATTCCTCGTGAATACGGAAGAAATTTAAATTTATCTTATCTTAAAGAGACAGTTCTTACATTCTTTATGTGAACGTCACTGCGTATATAAAATTCTATTAGGCAGATACTTTTACAAACATTTGAAGCGTGCGTTTGAACGATTTAATCGCTTACTTAAAATATGGCATTAACAATATTGACACTGTATGTTTCAGGACGTGAAAAGATTATACGACAAGCTACCAAACATAATCGAAATGTACATGATCGATGATCCAAACTTCAATCATTTAGACTTCCTGTGGGGAATTGACGCTCCAAAGCTCGTTTATTCAAGACTTATACATGTTATGGAAACTTATCGTTATAATGTTACTACAACGTAATTTGCATCTTGGGATCTTCGACAATACTTTGAACGTTGATGAGTTGCTCGATTGCTTTCACATAACCGACATGATTTTGTCATTTATCTTAAAGGATAATTCATATTTTTGCAAACAAAGAGTTTAGACATGGTTTTAAAACATAATTGCCCTTGCCATTTTTACGTAAAAAACCAGTTTAACTTATAGAACAATTAAAGATTGAAATATTAAATAATAATTAGTAATGCAATCAAATATTATTTAAATATTTTGTTGCAAAAACAATATATTGATATAAGTTTTCTTTTATAAAAAAACGAGTATTTTTTGCGTAATATTTATAGATATTACAAATCTTTGTAACAGTCACCAATGCAGTTAATTATAAGTAACGTAGACTTACTGATACTGATTAAGATATTAAAGCCTGGTCGAATGTGTTATTTATATTGACAATAGATATAACGATTAGAAATTTTTAAGAATCTCTGATCTTTTTACTCTGTAAATAAAGTAAAGTATGTATTTTTTATTTAATCTTATAAGATTATATACTCTTAAATAGAGAAACAACTAAATATTACTCAGGTTGATCCAATGATTTACATTTAGATTTATATATATTTTAACAGTAAGTTTTAGTTTATATAGTTATTTGAATTGTATTGAAACAATATGTGTTTTGAATGACATTTACAATCTAATTGACGTTATTGTCAAGTATACTTTTTATAATGATAATTAATTTTAATTTTTTCAATGCAATTATAACAGATTCTAAGATTTTAATAAATTATATAAGGATTAAACATTTATGAATATTATTCTTATTTTATTAGTATTGAGACCATTTGATACAACACCTTTAAATATATAATTACAAATTTCATCATAAATAATTCTATTTGAGACGCACATAAACTAAATTTTGTCTACAGTTAGTATATAGATATATTTAAATATATAGATTTATTTAGATATATCAAAAAATAAAAAATTAATTTACATTTTTTTTAAATATAGGGGAAGCCCGTGCAAGACGGACCCCTTAAGGAAAAACGAATAAAAAATGGACTAAACAACAAAATATACGATCAATAAAAATTTTTTCGTGAAGTAGGAATCAGAACAAAGAAGTACGTGCAAGTATATCGATATATTATAACTTAAGCATATAATAAAAAATTGTTGAAAAAATTGTGAAATTTCGAGGCCTTCAAAAATGCCCGGGCAAAACGGACATCCTCAGGAAAAATCAATAAAAATTGGTTAAATAAGGAATTTTGAACATATTTATATTTTTAAACATCATTTACTAACAAAAATAGATTAATATATAAATTACTTTTATAGAAACATTAACAGTAAAGAAAAGAAAAATTTTTTTTATAAATAGTACATTAATCGTCGCATTCTTCGCAAAAATAACTACCATATCCTTTGTATGGTGAACAATTTTCATGAGCCCACTTTTTACACTGATTGCATTGAATCCAATCTTCAGTGGGAGGCTCTACATATTTAATTGCTTTAAAATTGGAGCAGAATTTGATCCTTCGTTGGAATGTTTTTTTGTACGCTTTTTAGAAGATTTGTCACATTTATTCACTTGCTTAATAACAGTTTTTTGTTTTTTCTTTTGATGCAACAATTCTTCTATTACTGAATCTGATGTCAGTATCTCTGCTCTTTGTCTCTTATTTTTTCTTTGCGTCTTAGGTGCTGCCATCTTAGGGATTGGTCTTACGTCAAAAGGTGAATACTGTGCTTTAAAAGTAATTGGCTTAAAAAGAAAAAACTCAAATTTGTGTATTCCGGGCAAAATGGCCATATGACCGTCTTGCCCGGAACATCTTGCCCGGAATGGATATAATAACTTTTTTTTTTAAAATTAGTAAAAAACAAAATTAATATGGGCTCTAACCTGTGTCTTTTTTTAAAACTATAGTTAAATACAATAGCTTGACACTATTTATTTATTAATTTAATAATTGAGGAGCTGGATGCAAGAACACGCCGAGCGCGGCGAATGGATAGAGGAGGCGGAGAGAAATCAAGAAATAGACGTCACCGTGACCAAATTTTTTAATTCGCCGAATTTAATTTAAAAAAATACTGTCGTATGCAGAATTAAAAGACGCAACTTTTTTCTATTTAATGTTTTTCTGTACGATGTGCAGATCAGATGAAAAAAATTAAGAACTGGAAATTTAGAAAACGGATTTTTAATCCATTTTTCAGAATTGAATCGCTGTAACTTTGACAAATCTTAATGAAATTCCCTGATTTTTCGTTCAGATACTTAATATAGTCTATCGATAAATATAAACCTGTAAAAAATTCTACTTTAAACAAATTTGATACAACATTTGAACTTAACGTAAATAACAAGCTTTTAATACGGTTTCAGTATTCAGTAGTCGAAAGTGTGTTGTAAAGTCTTAGACTTCGCAAACTTTCAGCGAGAGATTTGTTCGTTTATATTTAAAGATAATTTCTTAAAAATTTCAGCTTATTTGGATAAAAAATGATAGAGCGATTTAAAGAAAACTAACTAAATACTTAACTAAATTACATAAAAATAAAGATATTTTATAGCATCAAAAAGCAGTTATTATTTAAACCATTTTTATGCTGTAGTTTGATACAATATTACAATGCGATTTTCAATAAATAACAAAGACGGCCACTGATTTAAGCCGCGAAGCAGATGACCATTAAGGCGACGAAGTCGATGTTCATTTGTTTACAATTTCGTTGTTTATATTGATGAGTGTACACAAAATTTATTTCTCTGATTTCGGCGCTTGCTCTATCTGCGAAATTTTTTATCCAAATAAGCTGAAATTTTTAAGAAATTATCTTCAAATATAAACGAACTCGCTAAAATTTTGCGAAGTCTAGGACTTTACAACACAGTTTCTGCTACTGAATACTGAAACCGTATTAAAAGCTTGTTATTTACGTTAAGTTCAAATGTTGTATAAAATTTGTTTAAAGTAGAATTTTTTTACAGGTTTATATTTATCGTTAGACTATATTAAGCATCTGTACGAAAAATCAGGCAATTTCATTAAGATTTGTCAAAGTTACAGCGATTCAATTTTGAAAAATGGATTAAAAATCCGCTTTCTAAATTTCCAGTTTTTAATTTTTTTCATCTGAAGAAAAACATTAAATAAAAAAAAGTTGCGTCTTTTAATTCTGCATACGACAGTATTTTTTTAAATTAAATTCGGCGAATTAAAAAATTTGGTCACGGTGGATGGTATATATGGGATAATTCGTTTGAAGTGATCCAGTTAAAAAATAGAATTTTGTTTAATGTGTGGAATCAGTAAAAGACTACTTGAATAGAGTGTAGCTAAATTTTCAGACCTGAATTTCAATAAATGCCGGAGCTGTAACCAATCAAAAAATTGAATTTTTTGACATTTTTTGACTTTTTGACCATTTTAATTACCTTCAAAACGATTCAAAGTTTGAGTACGGCAGAGCATTTTAGACAAAGTTATGGTGTTTTTAGTTAAAGTTGTTAAAAAAAGAGAGTGAATGTATTTTATGAAAAAAAAACAGAATAACCATATACTTGCCTTCAAACAATACTATTCAATATATACTATAAATAATATACAAGAACATATACTATATAAGTACTTATGAACTTACCATTGTCTTCAAAAAGTACACATGTACTTTATTATTCATCCTGGAAAGCCAATAATATATTTGTTTTATATAAAAGTTTCAGGTATTTATCAAATTATATAACAGGTAAAACTGTATAATTTGGGTGATTCTTAGAAATTGTTGGTTTTCTTTAAAATTATTTACTAATTATCAAATTTAGGAAAATTTAATGCAATTTGTAGGGTTTCTTGAAAATTGATAATAAATTTTCAAAATTCAAGAAAATATCATGACCTATATTGTTTTTCTTTATAATTTAAAAATATGAAAATAGGGTGGTTTTCTTTAAAATTCATTAAAAATGGCCAAAAATTCAGGAAAATTCGATGCACTGTGACTTTTCTTGAAAATTGGTGATAAATTACCAAAATTCGGGTATATTCAATGTAAAACTTTGTTTTTATTAATCAATATAGGGAGGTTCTCATTAAATTACTTCATGCAATACGATAATTAGCAATATTTGATGCAATCTGTGACTTTTTTTGAAAATTCGAGATAAATTATCAAAATTCAGCGATACTCAATGAAAAATTTTATTTTTCGTAATCAATTTAATAATCCAAATTATAGGGAGGTTTTCATTAAATTTCTTTATAAATTTGATGCTTTTGCAACCTTCTTTTGAAAATTTATGATAAATTACCGAAATTCGGAGAAATTCAATGTAATTTTTTTTTTCATTTTTAATTTAATAATCGGAAAATGGGGGGGTTGGAGCGCGAAGCACTCAGGAGGGTGAAGCCCCCCTCGTGTATATGTATGTTGATTTTTGAAATCTTAGACACGGCGGCGGCGGCGAAATATTTATATGATATTTATATATATATGTAGCTGTATATAGGCAACATGTATACAATTTTTAATAAATCTTACTGTTCAAAATGTGGAAAAGCTAATGTCCTGTTGTATTTTTTACTTTTTAACAAATAGATCATATAGTTCAAAAGTTATGTGCTACTGAAAATATTTACAAATTTTTGTTAATTTTTAATGAATTATTTAAATTTATTTACTTATTTTGTTCGATTGTCTGAAAACTGAACATATGCTTTTAAAGTGTTGTAACTGCTTGGATAAAACAAAGTTAACATTCATAGCTATATTAATTGCAACTTTTTCTATTGAAGCAGAATTATTTAAATCTGTGAAAAATCTTTTTGTTCCTACAATCCGATAATAGAACTGAAAATATCAATATTTTAGTAAAAAATATTGTATTCTTGTGTTTTAACCAAATTATTTTTTATGATTATTAAAATCAAGTGGAATTGGTATTGATCAAAAACATATTCGAACATACAATAAAAGATATATTTGTTAATTTTATATAGAGGCGCAAATCGAAAGTAGTGAAGGATGACATATGCATTTGGATTGAAAATATTGTCTATAATACTTATATTCTCGGCAATAACAAGCGCATCAAATGTGAGTTATATGTGTTATAACCTTACGTGGTGCGTTAACCAGCTCGCACAGGTCATCTACGTTTTTATCTCACTGTTCGTCGACATTGCCGTTGTTATCCTCGTCGTTATCGTCGTCTTCATCTTTTCGAGGTCAGCAAGAAAGATCTAATTTTAAATAATCTAGCAAAATCTATGCAACTGTCGTCAATTGAATAAACTGAACAATTATGCATTAGAAATAAATGAAAAAAAATACATGACAATTTTTATTACGCTAGTTTAAGTATTAAGACTTGAAATTCATATAACAATTTTTTCGAAATCTACTAGCAAGTGATACTGCACTTGCAGCTTTAAATCTTAAATCTAAACCTTAGATTCTAAATAAGGTAAGATGACTACGACCACTATTACGATTAATGATATAATTAAATGCGTTATTAGGGAGAGATGGTATAGAAAAAAAGGAGATGTCGATCTTTGAGGGTCAAACCAAGTTGAACAAGGAATAAAAAACTCTTATTCTCAATTTAAAAAATCACTTTGACGTTATCCTACAATGTAGAAGAATTGAAACGTATACATCGTTTTCACGAAGTGCCTGAAGAGGTCTGCAAACCAGCGGACGAAACGTTGCACGATAACTTACAATGGAAGGTGTACAAAATTTACCGAGAGATGGTATATTTTCAAATTCTCAAAATTGATCGAAGCAAGCTATATATTCGTAAACAATATGCTCAGTCTTGGCTATAATTTTTACAAATTTTTATTGTAAACTAATATTTTTTAAGGTAAGTTTCTGGTTCATTTAATATCTTATGATTTAATAAACATATTTTCCAATCCCAAGTCAAAACAATTGAATACATTTTTTATAAAAATTTTATAAATTCAGCTTTATATTTTCTTTATACAACTATTATAAAAAAAATGGTCTTATAAAACATTGATAAACATTGTATAAAAACTTTATCTGAAAATATTATGCTATTATATGTAATAACAATTCCCATAAATATAGTTTTACATAGTTTACTATAATTTTGTACAATTATAAATATAAAAAATTCCTATTTTTTCTCATATATATATATTAGGTGGAATACATTAGTAGTTTTTTATTTGAGTTATTTTACCAGCAATATCTCGGACATTTACAAAACGTCCGTTATAAGTTTCACGGTAGGGTATACAATATAATTGGAAAAGTCTATACCTAAAGAATTAATACAGATTCTTGGTTACATATGATCAAATACAAGCTCTCTTACACCAACAAATAATCTATTATTTACCAGTAAATAATGTAAAATACAAACTAACGTGTTGTCCCTTAAAAATACAAAATTTTGTCTTTTCTTCTGTCATTTGTACTTTTCAGACGTAAAAATAGTATCACACAATTTAATTTTTAAAAATATTTCAACATTTTTTACATCAAAATTATTTAATATGCAAAAATTTTGCAATGGAATAATATCGTTTTCTTCAAAGTGTATGTACTTTGGTTTGCCAATAACTTTCCAAACTTTATCCGATTTGTAATTGTTATGACAATTATTAAATTTATGTTTTAAAATTTTATAAATATTTTAAGGGTGTTTGCGATTTCCATATCAAGTTTGTTACTCCCATGAACGATTTTTTTTACGTAACCATTAACATCTTCGAATGGAAACATCGACCAACAGTGGAAAGGTCCCCATAAAAGTACATTACGAGCTGTATGAGTCAATTGATGACAATTAAATGAACACTTTTCTAAACCGTACAAGATTTCTATTTGACTGTTGAACAATTTCAATAGGCATTCAGCAATTTTAATTTCATGCATTTGAATTTTTGGCTAAAGCAATAAACGAGTTCCGTACACAAATAATAACAAGTGTTCATAATATTTTTTAATCAAGCGATCTTTTAATAATACTGGAAAGTAATTTATTAAACACTCACTCAATTCGGATGCTTTAAAATAATAATTAATATATTTAAGAGATCTTGGAGTTCGTATTATACAATCTGGAGGAAAAATGCTTTGTAATTCAAGGTTAATTTCATCGCAAAAAATCTTTGAAACATAAAATATGCGATTTTTGTTTTTTGAACTAAACTATAAGGAATTAAGCATTCGAAATGTGCTGAGAATATTAGCATGGATGTAATCAGGTACAAAAGATTCTGATACATCAAAATATGGAATTAAACCTGTTACAGATGGTCTTTTATTTCTTCACTATAGTAACAATTATTTCTTTACTATAGTAACAATATAGCAACAACTACAGCGAAAAATAACTTTAATGTTTACTTAGGTTAATTGAGAAATATTTTTTTTTGTGTGCCTTACAAAGTGAAATGCAGTATTTAATTGAGTGTCGTGATACGTCCTTCTGCATTGTTTACGAAACATCTATTATTGTAAATAAATCTTTAAAAAATTTGACTGTGGGAACCGATATAACCTTTCTTTGGCCTGAAAACTCTAAATCAGCCAAAAAATGTCAAGGAAAAATTATTCAAAAGTCAGGTTAAGTATAGCCTATGTATCTTACATGTTAAATATATTTATCAATATAATTTATGAACAATATAAATAGATTTACTTACTAGTAAAAAAGTTTAATATTATATTTAATGTAAATATTATAAATTAATTACTTATTAGAGAGTAATTATAATACTACTGATTTGTTAATTTTAAATATTTGATATACAGATATAATAAAAATAATTTTTTCATACATGTAGAGGACGAAGCCATTCTTCTTAAAATGATGAATAACCTTATAAAAAATAAATGTAAACCGACGAAAACTACTATCAACAAGAACTATAAACCGATATATCAAGCAACTACAAATAGTGTATCTTAAATTAGAGAAGATAACTTGAAACATAAAATTATTAATTTGGTGGATAGTCGGATTATGCAGGAAATGCAGCAGCAAATTTTTCCTGGACCAAGCACAGAGAAAACAACTGCAGAGCATCCATTATCAAGTTATTCGTCCGAAAATAAAATCGTCCGTATTATAATACATGAAATGTTAATTTATATCATTATTTTATTTTCTATATGGAATACCTGCAAGACATTTTAATAAGTGATTCAAAAAATACTTTTTTACCTACAATTGATATTGAGTCAGAGGAACAGCAAATAGATGATTTTACAAAAATGAGTAATTCATCTAGACGGTCATGTGGCATGCCTACAGTAGATGAAGTCGAATTTAATGCAAACACCGAAAATCACGAAATGGGTGAATAGGTAAATCTTTCAAGTAATTACATTCACAAAAATTTAGATAATAAATTAATTTGTATTTTCAGGACCAATTTGTTTTTTCTGGAAACAACAGTCCAGTTTCTTCTCCCTTGCAGCCAATGAAAAAGAAAAGAAAACGAATATTAATTAATGAAAATCACTCGGACGATGAATGTAGTTATGGTTTACCACTAAGTCCACCAGAGTCAAAGGTAAATTAATATTTAAAAGTTCGAACGATTATATTAAAAATGTTTAATGAAACCATGTGACATGATACAATTTGACTTTTAGAATATTTTAGCCGGACATAATAGTTCATTGAAAAACATCACCTCTAAAGAACCAAATATAATTGATAATAAATTATCAGATGTAGAGGTTAGTCAAGAGGTTACGGAAGAAGAACTTTCGATAGAACAGACACTTCGATATACTTCTTCTGATAATGAAAACAATGTATGTATAATAATAAAATACCTTTTTAATTATATTCTAATTTAAGATTTCTTTAATAATTTTATATTATTTTAGATTTTTGAGCTAATAGAAGGATCAAATATTTTTGTTAACGCATTTAATTCAAAAAATGTAGCTAAAACTTGTGATCGTCAGACAACATTAGCCAGGTCACTTATGGATTGCGTCTTTACTCAAGAAGCTTTGTCTATACGTTCTATCAAAGGACGGAAGGCGAATGGCAAAGGTGCTACGCATAATGTTTGTCCTGGATTAAACTACGATGAAATTAATGCTATTTTATGTAAACAACTTACTAACATTGTAGTTTACCATTAATTTTTATACGTGACTGATAAAAAATCTGTTTTAGTTTTTGCACGTCACTTTGCAAAAAAAAAGAGGATGACAAGAAAGGGATCAGCAAACTATTTTAGCTAGTATGAGGCAGAAAACTATTGAAATAAAAGAAAAACAATTTTTAAATCTTAACCGCAAAAACAATTCTAATTGTTTTTATTAAATAAATATAAATTATTTATTAGCCTAAAAACTTGTGTGAATATAATTTGTAATATAATCAGTGTAAAATTTTTATAAAATCTTAATAAATTTTTATTAATATAAGACCATTTTTTATGAAAGTTTTATAAAAAAAATTATAAAAATGATATAAAATTTTTATAAAACGTATTAAACAGTATTTTTATATATAAATTTTTATAAAAATTTTATTCGATTGTTATAAGTGGGATAACAAGAAAATGTTTACCATTCATTACAGAAAGTTTTTATAAATTCATGCTAACGATAATTATACTGGTCCTGACTGTATGTCGATTTGTTGTAAAAGTTTTAAAATTTTTTATTTCTCTACGTGACTTACGAACGAAATTCTTTTAATAAGAGAAATATGTATTAATCTATAAACATTACAAGTTTAGTTTTTATTTGTTAGTAATAAATACGATATTCGTACAATTTCACGGTCATTCAATCCAAATTATAAATGATTGAATCAGTTTATTTTTCCAGTGTCACATACTTATAAATGGAGTAAAATCAACATTAACAATTATAATAGGGTTGTATTTAAAGATACTTCATAAATTTCGTTCTATTAAACCTTTGTTTATTTGTTTGTAACAAATTTTGTAAATATCAAATTCTTTATACTCGCTTTGTTGTATTATTTGTGATATGTCAATGCTACAATAAATTCTCGTAAATAGTAATATTGAATTAAATAAAAATACAGATAAATATAAATAAAAAAATGTTCTTGCTATAATTGATTAATCGTTGTTGGTGATCGATATAAAAATACTAATTTATTTACTAACCGATGGAAATATTTTCGATGACCCGTAAGTAAGTATATTATATTAGTCACCACAGGAATATTCAATCAACAAAATATATAATCCTCCAACGTCGTTAACTCTATATACATGACTCGATGATGTGAAGTTTGATGATGCGAGATGGGTATCTACAGGATTGACAAAGATGAATGAATCTATCTTTGAACACAGTACTCGTACTAAAAAAATTTATTTCTTTTAATTCAGTTATTTTTTTTTCAATTCTACATGTTTACACTACATTAGTCCTTAAATATTTAGTTAATAAAAATTTTGCTTAGATAAATACGGAAAATTTGAGTGCTCTCACAGGCACACACGCTCAGACACATAAATTTAATCAGCGGGTATAGCTGAGAGAAGTCACCGATCTTGATTGACCGTACGGCGAAGACGATCGAATAAGGCTCGCTGGCTACCTAGCTGCAATTACTGGAATTGCTATCGTTACTTATTTGCTCTTTTGTTATTATGCAATCAAATGGAATCTCGACATGAGCAATCCGCGCGAAATCTTACCGAATTGACGTTTTGTAATCCGTAAATGTACAATTTTTAGATATAATCACTGTCTTCGTTTAAAATGCTATTATGTATTTCTATTTAAAAAAATATTAATGCCGCATATGTGGTAACAAAATACTATACGACGCTATTATATGTATTGGTTAAAGTTTTTTTCATACTTAGTATATTATAGGTACTTATTTGCGTATGTAACCAATAACAATACATACAATTATGATAATTTTTTTGTAAAATTTCCAGCGGTTTAATAATAATCTATAAATATTATACGTATACTGATATTAAATTATTATACATACATATCTATATATTTACTAAACTAATTGGTAATCTAGTAAATATAAGTATTATTATAAAATTGAGGTAACAAAAATAATACACGATACAGAAAAAATTTAATATACTACATTGTCATAGTGCTCTTGAAATTATCTAATCTTTACTTTCTTATTTTTATAATTTCTATATGTTTATATACTGTTGAAATTATAAAAATCAAACGTAAAACGGATGTTCTTATATTCCGATGCAGGATAAAAAGCAAATTGTAATATTGAATTGTAAAATAATTTTTTTTATGTAACATTATATATTTATAAAACGTACAAGTTCATTTTATCCATATGATGATTAGGCATCATAAATCCAATGTTTATCTAAATATATACAATACTTTTTATTTTTATAAGCGATAGACCTTCATTATTTAAAAATTGTCTTTATAAAAAGTAAGCTTCTTTAATTGTATGAATAGATAAATATAAGGATCAAGGATTTTGTATCTTTTCGTTGAGTCATTCATAAAAAAGAAAAGAAAATACTACAGGAATATATTTTCACAGTTTGACTAGCCGTGAGCTATTAAAAAAAAGAAACTGGTTTAGTTTCTGTTTCCACATAAGATTATAAAAATCGCAGTATGAATTGTAAATTCATTGTTTTGAACTTGTTATGTTGTTATTATGTGTATATTGTATTTCTAGAGCGCATATTCAGTATAA
The DNA here is from genome assembly GCA_026168455.1 of Theocolax elegans. Lineage (NCBI taxonomy): Eukaryota > Metazoa > Arthropoda > Insecta > Hymenoptera > Cerocephalidae > Theocolax > Theocolax elegans. The sequence goes on along the minus strand of CM047425.1, from coordinate 85,533,454 downwards.
TTATTACAAAATTAACTAATATTGTAAATTGTTACATAAATTAAACTACGATGTTACATAATGTGTAATTCGACTCTTAAATGCATGTAATTTTATGGATGAAATATATAATCATAATTAAAAACATGAATCTTTCACGCATTCGTTAAAGTAATCATAGTATTTACTTAGAAGTAAGAATTTATTAGAAATCTATTAAAAAAGAAAGACCTTTCCTAAATATTTCACACTCACGTGTGAAACGAAGAGATAGAGATTATCTTAGAAAAGTAACACATATGTACGGTTACGTAAAAATATCAAGTTTTCATTTCGCGTTCGCAAATATACGCATACAATATTACAAGTTGTTTAAAAAAAGTATAATTTACGCTTATTATTAATTTACGCAATATTAATTATTTGACGATGATTATTCAAATATGATTCTTTTACAATTTTTTATGCGTACGTGTTTGTATACGTATAGGTTTCACTCGGTAAAAAATAATCCTTTTCAGCAGGGAATGAAAGAAAATTATTGTCTTATTAAGATCTACTGTTTGGTATTTATATTTATAGATACTTGCAATTTCCGTAGACCCGCCGTTACATTTAATTGTCTGCATGACCATGCAATTTTACTTTTTTTGTAAACGCATTCATTATGATAGTGATGCAATTTCCAAACCAATGAATTTGTGCAGTGGGCCACTTTTAGAATATAAGGTACCGTGTTCGTGTACACGTTTAAAATGTAAAAATAGGTTAAATTAAGAAAGATTTTCACGTGAAATTATTGAACGAGAAATACGCTAAAAGTAATTGTCAAAAATGTCTTTGATGTCATTTGAAGTTGATGTGAAACGTTAATGGTTTTAGTAAGGTAAAATGAATGTAGAGTAAAGTTTGTTTATATCAGTTAATCATTCACATTTATTAAGAGGTTTAAAGTTACGATATTGTAGTCTATATCGCTAGTATCTCTGCGCGTGAATACACTCTAAACGTAAATATAAACGCTTTATATTAAAGGTATCGATAGTATAAAAACTATTTTCAGGTATTTAAGGACCAGGACGTAGTTTGTAATTAATATCAAACATCTGTCATTGACATTCAGATATTCAGATGAGCACGTTCGATTAACAAGCGATATCAGAGACAAAAAGTAATTTCAATGGTATATCGCTTCCTTGTTAATCCAAGTCATCGTGATCGAAAAAAATGCGATAAAAAGTAATTGCGTAACAAGATTCTTGGTTTGAACTTGCGATCGATCGATATGGATAGAATTATTTTGTAACTCTGTTTTGATTCCGGGGCTGCTAAATAAGCGGGATTTTACTCCAGTCCCGGCGAGTGTGTGTACACTCGACGGCGAATCGCCGCTCAGTCGAATGACGTTCGCTCACTGAAAATGTTGGTTTTTGGCGACCGGCACGTTTCGCTCACAAGTCGCGCGAACCTATACCGTTAAGGTGTCGGTCTATCACGTATCAAACAATGAAAATGTTAAATTAAATTTATGAGTTTCGTGAGGGAGAGTCGACGTTTCTCTCATTTAGTAATTTTGACTAATATATATATAGAGCTAGTGGGATGCAACGTGTCGAGTCCATACTGATCGGTAGCCGATGACACACGATTTCAAGATCGAATACAAAATTTTTCGAGTGAAGTGTTTTTAATACTTGTCAGTTTTATTTCAAGATGAATCTTCAGGTATATAGCGTTACACAGAAATATGAAAAATCGTTTAGTGTAATATTCTAAATTTGTCTCTTGTGTAGGTCAAGAAAATATGCAACGTTTGCTTGGCGTTAATATTTATTCATAATCTGCATACCATTTCCGCGGACTCGATACTTACCAACTTTCCGTCGAGAGTACTATCGTCAGTTTCTAGACTTTATCGAGGTGCCGATGAAACTAATGCATCGAGCGAACAAAATCGTAAAGAAGACACTAGCATGACACCAGTGAGTTGTCCTTCATTTTTATCTACAAAAACCAACTATGCTATTTTTATCTCTATTCGCAATTTTCACAAAATTAGGTACTTTCTTTAGTAGAAATCGAAAACATTTAACAGACATTTCGTAGGTATGAAAAATATATTATTAAAAAGTACACATACTAGTAAATCTACCCATTTTTTACTAGATAATAAAACAGTCTATCTCGAATTTTTTCGAGCATTTCTTAGATTTGAAAATTTTTAATCTGTTTATCAAGAGGTAGAGTGGCGACATTTTAGGAATTTTGTAAACAGCGTTCAATTTCATAACATGACATTTCATTGCATTGTTTTTATTTTATATGTATTCAAAGTGGATTCACTTCGTTTATTTATTTGTTAGTTTCATTTTCATCTATTTATATAAATTTTGTTAATCGATAGGAAAACATAACCTACCTTCTCACAAAAAACAGTTTCAAACATTTTGATATATAAGTTACAGATCGTTTTATTTTATACATGTTTAATACCAAACCAAACATTTTATTTAAATTTCAACCAGAGTTTCAATTCCATTTATAAAAAATATTAGAAACAATAGTATGTAGTGAATTAAATATCTGCATATAGAAAGAAAGTATAGAATAAAATTTATTAAGTACTCATTGTATTGACACTGACTTGACAGATTTATCGGTACTATTAAATGAATTATTTTAGTTATTTTACTCATGTTCAAATATCTCAAAATAATTGAATCAAATACTAGTAGTTATTACTTCTATAATCTTTACAAATATATATATTATTATAAAATATATAATCAATAAGCAACGAATAGTTAAGTAACTAAATACATTATAAAAAATTAAGGAAAATCTCAGTGAATGACTGTGAATAATTAGTTATTTATGTAAAATTTATGAAAAACAAAATTTATTGTTATCGGTCTCTCATGAATTTATTAGTGTATGCTAACTAACGTGCTAACATTTTTCTGTGCACTACCAACAATGTATAATTGATAAAGTTTTATTTCATGCTATATAAAATTGACATTCGATAACGAAGTCATATATCATGCAACGTATAGAATTGACTGTCAACAACAAAGATTTACTACATGCTATATAAAATTGACAGTCGGCAAAGAAATTTTATTTTATGCAATATCAAATTTACATTACTCAAGGTTGTATTTTCATATGCGATATAAAATTTACATTCGATACTAAAATTATGTTTCACGCTATATAAAATTGACAATCGTTCTTGAAGTTTTATTTCATGCGATGTAAAATTGACAATCGATATAATGAAGTCTTATATCATATATAAAATTGATAATAGATAACGAAATTTTATTTTTATACTACTAAATTTGGTAACGAAGTTTTATTTCTTGCCATGTAAAATTGACAGTCACAATCGAAGTTTCATTTCATGCTATAAAAAATTTACATCTGATAATGAAAATTTATTTCAAGCAGTATAAAATTGGCAATCGGATTTGAAGTTTTATTTTACGTGATATAAAATTGACAGTCGATAATGAAGTTTTATTTCAAGCGATATGAAATTGACATTCGGTAACGAAGGTTTATTTCATGCTATATAAAATTGACATTTGATAATGAAGTTTTATTTCATGCTATATAAATCAATATTTGATACTGAAGTTTTATTACATTAGATATAAAATTATTGGCATTCGATTCATAATAGTCACTTAATATCGATTTAATAAATTAGTAATTTTTAATACAATTTCAAATATTAATAACTAAAAAACACCTTAATTATTGCTCAATTTAATACAGTCAAATGTCACTAATTTGTAAAAATTAATGGATATGTTCCAAAGGAAATAAGGGAAGTTTACTGTAAAGCAGTAATTACTTACTATTTAATTAGTTCAAATAAATAAGACTGAGAAAAATTATTTTTTACTAATGTTTTTATACGTATTTTTAGTAATTCCTTACACAGTTATATATTCAATTTTTATTAAAAAGTAATATGTACATATTATACATGTATACACACATACACACATTCATACATTCAAATGAAATACAGTATTAAAATACTGAACGTTTTGCTATTTTAGAGGGAGAAAGTTACAATTATTTTAATAACATTTAAAATAATTTGTTATTCATAAAAAAATAGTTAGTACCATTAAGTAACCAAATCAAATGGATGTATTCTTGTAAATTAGGTTATAGTATATTCATTGAGTTACATATAAAACGTATAATTTGTAACTATATAAATAAATTATATTTACGAAATTTGCAATTGAAATTGATTGGATTTGCAAGAGTACGCTTTTTCTGACCATGCGCATATAACGAGATTAACAATTTAAATGATTTTCCAAAGTTTAATGCATATAAAAAGATTTCTTGAATAAAATAGTAACAGTTATGCTATTATGTAAGTTTTCAAAGTTGCATAAATTGCGCGGTATTGAAATTGTATTGCACGCGGTCATTTAGCTAGACGAATGTGTTCGGGTGCCAGTATGTATATATAAATGTGGGATATTCATTATAATCTTCATGCTTGATAAAAGATAATTAATTGTTTATATTGCGTTGTTCGGACGGTAATAATCGACTTTCACGTTGACTTTCACATTTTCTTGAGTGTAGAAGGAACGATCGCGATAACTGCAATACACGTAATACCATATATACATATGCATTTGTAACCTTTTATGGTACCGAAGACATTTGATGTTACAAAAAAGAACGGAATTATTCAATATAATCGCGATACATGAACATCTAATGAATTCCTCATCTTGATATCTTCAACCTCCGACTAAACTTATTTTAATATCTGTCTTTTTAACTTGTTGCGCAAATTTACAATTTTTATTGTGTTCAATTGTGTGTCGGATCCTTTGATTTTTTGAACAGTTTAATTAAATTAAATCTATTAATTAATGAGATGTCTGAAGTTTTTTAAAAACAAATTTCTGACCGTCGAAGTACTGCTTACAATTATTTCGGCTTATTTTATGTATTTTTAATTAGCGAAGTAGTAATATGAAACCTAGGTATTAGATTTCACTATTTTTTTGTAAAAAAAGTAAGTGTCCCATTTTTTAATACTTAACGTTACATACAAATTTATGATGGTGAGGATAATGAGCACTTAATTAACTGAATTTTCACTAAATGTAGTTTCTGTTACTTAATGTAAATGATTGCATTTTTTTAATAATCTGTAGGTAGAAAATGTGCGCTTTACAAGTACATATTTATTTAAAAAAAAACAATGCTTGATGGCTACACGTGCAGTGATCTTATAAGTGTTTTTCTTGGATTTACTACCGCCGAATAAAGTAATTTTCATATGGGTCACAGAAAAAACTATCTTGATAGACTATTTAAAGCATTCAAAATTATTTTTTTATTAATTGAATGCGCATGTTAATTTCAATATTTAAATTAACTTAAACTGATACATTTTAGACTAAAAAATGTTCATTAAGTTTTTTTTATAGTTTCATCTCAATTTTCATCTCAAAACAATATAATAAGATTAATATCATAAAATAATTTTTATACATTTTTCAACTTAGAAAAGCTAATATATTTAACCGTTTTATTATTGGATTCAGAATTTGATTTGTCTATCTTATTGTTATAACTATATTTGGTCCAAAATATTTTTTTTAGTATTTTTAATGAAATTAATTGCGTACGTTTAAATAAAATGATGAATATTTATTAAGTAATGACACATTACCTTTTTTCTTAAAAGTTTCTTTTAAAATAGTATTTTTTTTGTATAATAAATGTCATTTAAAAATGATTTTATCAGTAACTAAATTTATTTTTCTTGCAAATCAATTATGTAAATTTTAACGACAAAAAATAATTTATCGATTAATATTGTGTTATTTTTTTATCACGATCAAGATAAAAAATTATTTTGAATTTGTTTGTTTATGAGTCTGTCTAATCAACAATTTGGACAAAAAATGTTACGCATCTCTGAGTATCAACGCAATTCAGTTAATAAAAATTTCAGATGGACATAATTAGAAATGATAATTACACTGCAGAAGTACACAACGTTGTAACGGAAGATGGATACATTCTAACTATTTATCGTATACCTGGAAAAGCAAAATCTACTCCTGTATTCATGCAACATGGTCTGTTGGAAAGTGCTCCAGATTTTTTGTACCCTGGTAGAGGCAGATCACTGGGTAATGATTGACTTATATAAGGATACTTTACGCGATTCCCATAAAAAAGTTACTGTACTTTATTAAATAGGTGAATAGACTAAGTTTACTAACATGAATAGATATAAAAAATTGATATTAATAAGCATTACTGATAGATCTTAAAATGAACGTTTAGTATTGTATTTGCTTTCAATGGTGTACAAAATGCTATTTCATTGCTCCTATTCGAACTTTAAAATTGCACGTGAAGCAAAAACTGTTTCACATTTCAAAGTTTCCGCTGCATACGTTTGACCGTAACAAAGCGTTATATATGTAATATTAGTTTGTAAATCGAATGACATAAGATTTAAAAGTTTAATAATCTAAAGTATTAGACGTAAAAACGTATTGCACGTTTCGTAAAATGTAAAGTCGAAGGTAAACTATATGTGAAATGTACATAGATATGTGTACTTGTTTAAGTAAATTCTAAAGTCAAATGTTCTTACTACGGATCGTTACCTGCATAGTAATTACTCGTTGCAGGGTTTGCAGTTTCCGATATCCGATATCCGATGACCGATGGTCACGAGTCTGTGTTAGTTCACTGGTATATGTACCGATTCCCTTGTCTATAGGTTCTCATATCGCAGGTTAATCTGCATTTATATGCGATGGTTATACTCGATATAGATTGCTGATAAAATTTATTCTATGATACTTTTTTTAAAAAAAAAGTACAAATAAAAATTATTGTTTACAATATTTATCATAGCTAAAATATTAACACATTTTTAGTTTATCTAAAATTAAAATTACAGGATTATTATAATCGTTTACTCAATTTATTAATATGTTTAATACGAATTATAATTTAGTGTTGAGTAATAAATTCATGATTGTACATGTACAGTCACTTAAGTCATATTTTAATTACAATTATCACATGTAAGTAAAGCCACAACAAATAATACACTGTAATCTTATTATATTTCTAATATTGATGAATTAAATTTTTCGAACGGAATAACTCTTAAGTATAATTAATATTTTAGGTGAAATATATGCGATATCTTAAAAATAATTAATAGATGATAATTTAAAAACAAAAGTTACGCAGCTATTTAAGACCCTTCCTACAATTCATGTACCTGTAATGTATACGCCAATACATCTTCCTTAATAATGCTTGCTTCCCTATAACAGCACGGAAATTAAAAAAAAACGTTAAAAACCGTTGCTAATGAAACCTTACGTTGGGAAAATGTATTTGAAAACGTTTAAATTACATCGATAATAGTTTTAAATGTCCGCTATGATTTTCGAAAAAATATAAATTTCACTCTTTAAACGTTATTTATACATATTTAAGACGTTTTTTAAACTGGTTTTTATATTTTATAACGTATTTAAAACGTATTATAAACATTTGATTGATTTGTATGCAAAATATGTATTTATTGTACAATTCAATAATATTAATAATTAGAGAAATAATTGGAACATACAAAGTATATAATATATAATAAATAATGTAATAGTTTAATTTATAGAATGAATACAACACACAAAAATAATAATAACAAATTTATTTTGTACAATTCATGGGAACGTTTAAAATACGTTTTAAATGCGTTAGGAAATATAAAAGCAGTTTAAAAAGCATATTTAACGTGTATAAATAATGTTTAAAAAAGTTTTAAAAATATATACATTTCTTAATCGTTTTTTAAACTAACAAAATTTTAGACGTACTTTTAACGTTTTTACACATAAAAAAATTTCTTACTTTAAGCGGAATTCTTGTTAAGTATGACTCAAAAATAAATCTGGTTGATATTAAATGAATCTTCTAAAATTTAGAAACATATGGCTGATCCTGAGTATTGATCATTTTAAGATTTTTATGTCAACCTTCCTAGTTTTGGACATAAGGAAATGTAGCTTGATTATAGAAGATTCATTTAATATCAACCTTCATCTTGGGTTATATTTAGCAAGAATTCTGTTTGAAGTAAGAAATTATTTTTTTCAGTTTAAATAAATTATTTTCCAACGTTTAAGGGATTGATTACCAACGTTTCTTAAACATTAAAGTGTTGTTAGGGCAATACAACTTTCTTAATAAAGCTTGGTTACTACAATTAGAGTTTCGTGCTATACGTTTCCATTCTACATGTAATAGAATGATACATATTTTGTGTACACATGCATAATGTGTAATGATATGTCTAGAATATTAAATAAAACGAATGTGTACAAGGGTAACCTATATATGCTTGTGTATTATGTGGATATACAACTTTAACTTACAAGAACGTGGTTTTGTATGTGAAATACATCTATATATGACTTTATAACTCTTAAGCAGGTTAAGTTCAAGTGAAATGGCATCGCGCAAACTAGTATGACAGGAACGCTAAGTTTCTACAACTAGTTTCAGTAATATAGTTAGAAATTAGGTTCCGGCGAGATCTGTCAAAATTGTGCGATAATACTATTAAGTATACATTAATATTATATCTACTAAATTTTCGATTAATTGAAGTGTACACAAATATTATTTATTTTTGCAATATGCATATATTATCTATCAACTCGCATTAAGGGATGGCATACTTGATTGTTACCGATAAAGCAAAATAGGTTAATTATTACATCTACTTAACAAAATCTACTCATTAATGCAAAACCCAAGTGCAGAGATATTATAATACATAATTGAATAATTTATTCTCCTATAAAGTTTTAGACGTACGTTTATACGCGTATTATAGCATTAAATTATGTATCAATTATAATAATGTTAGTGCAAGAATATATAAATATGTGTAACTGACAGAGTGAAAAGACACTCTTAGCGTTTCAACTCCCTTGGAGTGACATTTAGGGAATGTCTCTTACTCTCGGAGAATAAGAAAGTAAAGTCACTAATAGATTGTAAAGGAAAATACTAAAAATAATGTAGCTGTTTTTGTGTATAAAAAATGGCAGATTAATTATTATTTTTCTGCATTGTAGCTTACTTACTTTCGGACAACGGATACGACGTGTGGTTAGGAAATGCAAGAGGCAATACGTATAGTAGGGATCACGAAACTTTATCCACGTCTGATCCACAATTTTGGGACTTTAGGTAGATATGACAGCATTTATTATAATTAATTTTAATTTTTAAATATAATATCTATAATAAATAATACATTTATAATCATTTAATTGTATACATTCTAATTTAACTATTAGTTGATTTAATATAATTAATATATAAACACAAAAATTAGTGTAATAGCTAAATAAAACAAACGAAAAATAAAAAAACGTTATATTGTCAGTAATATTTTATAATGACTATTACTATATCAGCATTTGTTGATAGTTACTCTAAAACAGTATTGCAATGTTTGTAATATGATATATACTAATTAAAAAATATGTTATTTTTAGAACTTGTAACGATGAATGTAGTTCATTAATTGTTTTAAAATAATTATTAATTTAGTGATAATAAAGCAGGGTTGCAAATATTTAATTACTTTTCTAATTCAATACCTACATTAATTAGTAATTACTTTTGTACTGAGTAATTAAACTTTTTTTTAATTCTTAATTACTTTTATACTGAGTAATTAAACTTTTTTTTAATTAATAATCTTACTTATGTACTGAGTAATTAAACTTTTTTTTAATTCTTAATTACTTTTATACTGAGTAATTAAACTTTTTTTTAATTCTTAATTACTTTTATTTTCCAACGTTTAAGGCTTGATACCAACGTTTCTTAAACATTAAAGTGTTGTTAGGGCAATACAACTTTCTTAATAAAGCTTGGTTACTACAATTAGAGTTTCGTGCTATACGTTTCCATTCTACATGTAATAGAATGATACATATTTTGTGTACACATGCATAATGTGTAATGATATGTCTAGAATATTAAATAAAACGAATGTGTACAAGGGTAACCTATATATGCTTGTGTATTATGTGGATATACAACTTTAACTTACAAGAACGTGGTTTTGTATGTGAAATACATCTATATATGACTTTATAACTCTTAAGCAGGTTAAGTTCAAGTGAAATGGCATCGCGCAAACTAGTATGACAGGAACGCTAAGTTTCTACAACTAGTTTCAGTAATATAGTTAGAAATTAGGTTCCGGCGAGATCTGTCAAAATTGTGCGATAATACTATTAAGTATACATTAATATTATATCTACTAAATTTTCGATTAATTGAAGTGTACACAAATATTATTTATTTTTGCAATATGCATATATTATCTATCAACTCGCATTAAGGGATGGCATACTTGATTGTTACCGATAAAGCAAAATAGGTTAATTATTACATCTACTTAACAAAATCTACTCATTAATGCAAAACCCAAGTGCAGAGATATTATAATACATAATTGAATAATTTATTCTCCTATAAAGTTTTAGACGTACGTTTATACGCGTATTACAGCATTAAATTATGTATCAATTATAATAATGTTAATGCAGGAATATATAAATATGTGTAACTTCTAAATCTGACAGAGTGAAAAGACACTCTTAGCGTTTCAACTCCCTTGGAGTGACACTTAGAGAATGTCTCTTAATCTCGGAGAATTAGAAATAAAGTCACTAATAGTGTAAAGGAAAATACTAAAAATAATGTATCTGTTTTTGTGTATAAAAAATGGCAGATTAATTATTATTTTTCTGCATTGTAGCTTACTTACTTTCGGACAACGGATACGACGTGTGGTTAGGAAATGCAAGAGGCAATACGTATAGTAGGGATCACGAAACTTTATCCACGTCTGATCCACAATTTTGGGACTTTAGGTAGATATGACAGCATTTATTATAATTAATTTTAATTTTTAAATATAATATCTATAATAAATAATACATTTATAATCATTTAATTGTATACATTCTAATTTAACTATTAGTTGATTTATATATTTTAATATATAAACACAACAAATTAGTATAATAGCTATAAGTAAAACAAACGAAAAATAAAAAAACGTTATATTGTCAGTAATATTTTATAATGACTATTACTATATCAGCATTTGTTGATAGTTAACTCTAAAACAGTATTGCAATGTTTGTAATATGATATATACTAATTAAAAAATATGTTATTTTTAGAACTTGTAACGATGAATGTAGTTCATTAAATAAATATATTTGTAAAAGAAAAGATTAAAGAAAACTATATGCCATTTTAAAGATTATAGTTTTACCCTTTTTAATAAATCTAAGTTAATAAAAAAGTGTTATTTTGTTAGTAAAATATAAATACATTAAAATAATAATAATATTATTGAGAACACATTAAGAACATGTAAGTCTTCATGGAGTTATAACTGTTTAAACTCTGCTGCTTAGAAATTTCTAAGGGTTTCAAAACTTCCAATCGGTTCTTCTGCTCTGACAAATTGATCAATGGTCATGAAAACATATAGCAGCTACCTTAGAAGCTAATATATTTAATGAAATTGTTACAAATAGCAGTGGCTTCACGCAGATTACGAAATACCGCGGTGGTCCATGTTAGGTGTACTAGCCATATTAGAAGTTTTACCCCCCTTGACTTCAAATTAGTGTTTTTTGTTTAATGGGGTGCCGAACTCCATTTTTATCCTTCTATCTCGCAAACCTGAAAAATTATAGAAAATTGATTATATCTAATGAACGTCATTAATTTATGGTATTCTAAAAATTTACTACACATTCTTATTATCAAATATGTCGATTTAAATGAATACATATATTTGAGTTTATAAATTTTTATTACAATATTTCAGTCTTATTAAAACTAAAATTGCATTAATTAATATACATTTTTTTACGATTATGCCTACTTTTATACAATTTTTTAATTCAATCGCATATTTTTAGCATAAATAGATATATATATTCCAACTTTGACGCATTTATTTTTCTTATAACTATTGGAAAAAAATTGAAAAACTATTTGAAATAAAAAGATTTACGTAAAACCTGTCGAGCATTGCGTATAGAAAATATTTTTTTCCATCGAACAAATAATAATGTAAAAGAGGTAGAAGTTGATCAGTTTTGCCAGTCATTATGTTTTTTCAGTGAAGTAAAACTGGGAAGAAAATATAAAATAAAATATTTTGTTGTTACATGTATTATTCAGAGTTAATTTTGTAATTTTTTACAAGATATATTATATGATTCATTAAAAATTATTTAATTCAAGAAACACGAATCAATAACTGAACAATTATAATATAGTTGGATATATACTTTTTGTACAACTTAATAAATCCATAAATTATGTTTTTCATTTTCTTTATACTGATGCACTATACCGTTGCACTATCACTCTGTTCAATATTTATATAATAATTCTTATAATTCCTTGACGTTAGTGTGTTTAAAATTATTTCACGACTTGGAAAATATTTGTATTTGCAGTTGGGAAGAATTAGGGAGGTATGATCTTCCGGCAGTGATAACTTACATAACAGAATTGACAAATGAAAGTTTGTTTTACGTGGGTCACTCAATGGCAGGAACAAGTATTTCCGTCATGGCTATCGAAAGACCAGACGTAGCCAAAAAAGTCAAAGCAGTGTTTGCTCTTGCTCCAGCAACTTACGTATATTACATCCGAACACCCTTAAAACTATTAGCTCCATTTAATCTAGAATTTCAGGTATAACTTTGATTGTACCTATTTTTAATCTCTTGTACTTATATTACACAACTTTTTAATATTTTATACTGTGTAAACGGTTTTATAAACTTTTTATATATTTTTCAGCGGTTAGCGAATGCTGTTGGGATTTATGAATTCTTACCTAGAAGTATTTTTTTTGATATTTTTGCAATGTATATTTGCAAATCAATTATGTTTCAAAATATTTTGTGCAGCAATTCATTATTTTTATTAGCGGGATTTAGTCCAGATCAGCTTGACTATGTAAGTAAAGTTTACCACTTTAGATGGCTATATATCGGCTAAAATAAGAATTTCTTAATGTACTTTTGGGTATGATTGTTACATGGGAGGGTCCTGTGATACCCCACAACAATAAATATATTAATTCTCCCTAAAACGTTTGTATGGATGTGTGTATGTATGTCACTATGTTAGTGAAGTAGCTCGGTGGCAGTCTATGATCCTATTTTCAGCTGTATAACATTGATTAATTTTCCAAAATTTAAAGCTTTTTACAATTCCGTAAAATCGATTTATGCATATTATTGCAAAAAGCACCGATTCTACATTAGGACAAAACACTCAAAATTACAAAACTTTTTTCTATTCTATACTTTATGATTAGAAGATAGTTTTCTCAAATAAATAAACAAATAACACGAAGTGTACAATTAATGATTGTCAGTTTTCTATTATAAACATTGAAGATGCAAATATTTTTAAAGTAAATAATTTAAAATCAAACTATTCACAAATTATGATACAATAAGTTCAATAATTTTAAAAATTAGTATTATTTATGTAGTACTATTGTAACGATTGTGCTTAACCCTTTAAATCATGCTTTTTTCTAATGCGTATTTTGACCTGAAATTTGGACTCGGGGGTTTTTGGAGTCGCTGATCACGAATCTGAGGTTATAGTTTTTTCTTTTCTCCCCAAAAAAATATAAAAAATAAAAAAAAAAACAAAAAATACCAAAAAAAGTAAAAACAAAAGAAACTAGAAACTCTCCACGTCCACGTCGTTAGTCCTGGGTAATGCTGAGTGAGAGTCCATTTTCTGCCATTTCCATTTTTTTCAAATCTAATCTTAGATTCGTGATCCCGAAAATCCATATTAGATTTACGTTCAATTTTCCAAAGCTAATAGTAGTTTTGTAATCAACAGCCCCGAAAACCCCCAAATACGAATATTTAGACTAAAATATACAGTAAAATAAAGTTTGATTGGTTTGTCGAAATGATTAGTTGAATTTCACACATTTTTACGCCATCATCGATCCGTCATTTTGAATTTTATAATTTTAACCTCAGATTCATGTTCAGCGACCCCAAAACCCCCCGAGTACAAAATTTCAGACCAAAATATGCAGTAGAACATATATTTGACAACGGTTTAAAAAGGTGGTACTCTGGCAGTACCAATGTGACTCAAAGGGTTAAAATGTAGAACTGTCACTTTTGCATATAAATAACTTGTTAACTGTAACTTTCTTACTTTAGTATAAATAGCAAGTTACATTAGAGTAGGCACAACTTCTTTACATAAACTTATTTATAAAATAATTATCTAACAGATTACTTTAGTGGATAGAATCACATCAATCCAATTGTTTATTTTTAAAATTAATTAAAATAATTTTTATACGTTTTAGTCTTTGTTGCCACAAATTTGGAGCAGGTTTCCAGCTGGCACATCAATAAAATTATTCACTCATTGGTTACAACAAATGAATGTCAATAAATTTCGAAGATTTGACTACGGATCGCAGGAAAATTTGAAAAAGTATAACAGTACAGAACCTCCAGAATATGATTTATCGAAAATGCAAATTCCTGTTATGATATTTTGGAGTGAAAATGATCAGTTAGTTGGTGCTAAAGTACGTTACTTATGTTAATTTACTATTTTGGTCGATCCAATTACTAATTATTAATCACACATATTTCAGGACATTCAAAATTTTTATAACCAACTGCCAAACAAATTAGGCATACATAAAGTTGCAGATAAAAAGTTTAATCATTTTGATTTTCTGTGGGCAATAGATGCTCCAGAACTTGTCTATAATAAAATATTCAAAATGATGGCTGAACTCAACAATCAAGTTTGACAATGTGGAAATAAAAAAATGTTGTATGCAGATTTGTATATAGACAGATATTTTTATATTTTTAGTGACATTCGAGTACATATTTATTTAATATTTCCAAAAATTTGTTATTAATGATTATTGCATTATAGATATGTATATACATGATATATACATAGAAATGTTTGTAATGTATTTATTCATATGTATTTAAATATTAAAACGGAATGTATCAAATGATTTTATTTGATTTAATAATAATTGAGGAAACAATTTTTGATCGGTAATAATTAGTCAAAAAAGGCCACCCAAGTGTAATTCCAAATATTGGAAAATTTAGATATTAAATTAGGCCTCAAAAGCGTTTTTTTACTTGTGAATAATCGGTTTTGTAAGTAAACATTTAACAAAAAAAATGTTTCTTTTGTAGTGACAAACGTTTGTTATATTAAATATTTATACTTAAAATTAATAGTTACTAAGATAAGATTCAAACGCTTTTCTTTATTTATCAGTGAATAAAGAACTTAGTTTCCTGCTACCGAGATTTAACACAACGCTTTTGTTTATTTAGCCGGGAATAAAGAACTTTATTGCCCGCTACCGAGATTTAACAAACAATAAAGACTCATTATCTTATCCTCTCCCAAGATTTAGCACAATGTATTCGCGCAAGTGTACATGTACAAGTGCACGAGTGTACATGCGTAAATGAGTTTGCGTGTGTGTGCGTGAATGTCCGCGTGTGTGGGGGTTTGCGTATATATACATATACTTAACCCTATAACTATTTTTAGAGCGGTAAAAACCTTCAAAATCGTGTACTTGTCGTAAAAAAATATGCTACTCATCAAGGGCTACGTGGGCTTTGCGCCCTTATTGGTACACAATATATTATTTGTTAATTGATTGGGTAAAAATATCATAATTTTTTTAATAGTAAAAATTAATAAACATTTCAGCAATAAAATAAGTATTGGTAATGATATTTTATGTAATTGTATAACAGTTAACCACTAAACACCAAATTTTTTTGAGTGTGACTAAAGGAACAATATTCCAAAGCTCTTCTGTACCAACAATACATTTTAATTTATTACGAAAAAACGTGTTATATTTGTATTTTTTTCGTCGTTTTCACCGGTTTTTTATGATTATCTTCAAAAATATTGTTGAACGTAAAGAGTTTAATATGAAAAAGTTCTGTTATTTTAAGATGGACATTTCGTCCATTTAAAGTTTTTCATGAATTAGGTTCGATTCCCGGTCCCGGCCGATTGATACAAGCACCACTAGGGAATGTATTTTCAACAAGTGCTCCTTAAAGACATCGTTGTCGCTAATTAGCACCGATTTGGAAGTATATAAAAAGAGTGACGTTAAAATAAAAAAAAATAATAGTACGAAATCATTTATGTGCGCTATAAATGGGGCTATAACTTAAATTGTTTATACACGATATATCTAAAAATAGAACCATAAGCTTTTCATATTATGAAAAAAGTACCATAAAAATTTTAAGCCAAATCAGTTAAAAACTTTTTGAGATATATTTGAATCATTGATTACATAAATATCATGAAACGGTCATTGTCAAGTCTCTAGCACCAAAGATATTTAACAATGTGAATCATGTTCAATGGGAAAAAGTTTTGTATTGTCATGATGAACATTTCGTCTCTTGAAAGTTTTTGCGTAGATGTATATATCTCAAGATAATTAGTATATATCGTTGGCTTAGTGCAAAAGGGTGCCGATTCAGAAATAATTTTAACAAGGTGCTGACTCAAATATAATTTAAATAATGTGCCGACTCAAAAATAATTTTAAAAAAGGTGCCGATTCAAAAACAATTTTAATATGGTGCCCAAAAATAATACTTTCTATTTGCTTTCAAAAATTGTGACAACACTTTAATGTCTTTAATTATTATATAGTGAAATAAATGGTGTCAATTTTTTTGATTGAATCATTTTTTTCGAGAATTGATAAAGGCGTTAAAGAATTTCGCTTTTACAGCGACAACTGCGGTGGACAGAATCGGAATTCAATTCTATCCACTATGCATGCAAAAGCTGTGAATGACTTCTGACTAATAATTAGACACAGGTAAAATATATTCTAATATATTTTATTATTTTTTACACGTTTTTGTAAATAATTATGTTTTAGCTATATTTAGTGAAAGTCCATACGCAGACCGACGGGGACAGTATTCACGCAACTGTCAATAGAGTTTCTAAATTTAAAAATATATATACACCAGTAGAATGGTATTCGATCATAAACGAAGCATAAGTACAATTACCAAAATACGTTGTGCATCGATTGAAACAAGTTGAAATTTTTTATTTTAGAAAAATGGTAAACAACCGTTTTTGGAAGAAAATTTCAATTTTAAAAATTAGTAGTATTACTATCTAATTGAATTATAAAGTTTTTAAAAAATTCAAACTAATTGAATTTTCAATTTATTGGAACAAAGTTATCACGAAACAATTCAATTAGATAAGGAAAAAGTAAAAGATTTAAAAAAATTACTTGATAATAATTGATTCCATCAAAATATAAGCAATTTTATGAAAATTTACTTTAATAGATCAAATGTTAATTATCAAAATATTATTATGTTTAATAATTAAATTATTATTCATTTATTATGAAAAAATATATAGTCTAATTAAAAAGATTGAGATATTAAATATATAGTCTAATAAAAGATTAAGGTGTTGTCACAATTTTTATAAGTAAAACCGAAGTATTATTTTTTGACTTGTACTTTAAAGATTAATCATAAGTTTCTTACAAATTTTTCTTATAATTTAAAATGTTCAATATTTAGAATAATAGATAGAATGAGAAATTTAATTATATATTATTAAGAAATATTAAATTCTTTTATATAATTGACCAAAAAATGTTCTATTTTATAACAAGTATTAAAAACTGACTATCAGGTAGTTTTTCGACTTTTTATTTATCTGTCTAAACAATGTACAATGTATTATTTTAAATGTAAATGACAATGTTACATTAGTAAATTCATTAAAATTTAGCTCGATTCGGACAGCATTAGCGTGAAGAAGATAAACAACATTTATACTTTGAAATTTCACGTAATTGTATTTTTGATAAATCAAAAGTAATGGAAGTACAAGGTTGCAGAAAAAAGCAAAATATATTTCAATTGACTGCGTGTCTTTTGTAAGAACAAGTTTAATAAAATAATTGACATTTCGAATTGTTATTAATACATCTTACAGTTCAGATTATTTTACGTTCAGTGTGGGTGCGAGAAATTTGCGACTAAGTGCGAAAACCAATAAAGGTTATATAAAATAAAAGTTTTTACTTATTATTTTATTTACTCAATGCTGTATTACTATTTTAGTGATTATATTTTATAAAAAGAAGATTAATGTTCTACTTTTAATTGGTGTGTTTTGTTTTCAGTTCAAATGGTAAGGAACGGATAACGTGTTAATTTCTAATGTCTGCCAATGTCTGCCACGGGAAGGTTTAGTAGTTAATCTATTGTTTAGTAAAAGTTATCTTAATGATCAATTACCTTCTATTTACTAAATGGGAAGACAATTTATATTCTGTAAAATATTTAAAGAATTATTTTAAAAAATAGAAAATATTGCTGAAAGTAATTTAGAACGCAATAGATAAACATATAAAAAATAAAAATAAAAGGTTCATTTATAATTAGTATCGAATTTTTGTTTTGTTATACATAAATAATTATATTAAATTAGTATTTTTCTAAATAATATGTAAATGTCTTATTGTCAATGAAGGACGAAGTCTAAGAAATATAAAATTTGTGTATTATCTGTATCCACTTGTAATTGCTTTAATAAACTGTGTCATCTTAGACTGCACTTTGCTTTTTTTTAAAATTTGAACATTAGTTTGAAAGTGTGCGAGGTAGTAAATATCAAGTCAGCAAAAATACATTTAACATACATCTTGATCATTTAATTTCAATTATATTATATTTTTTACTTCCTTTATAAGTACATATAGCGCAAGTGAAAATATAGATATTTTCATAAAATAAACTACATTTAAAGATGTATAACAGTTATGAATTTTTTTAAAATTTTCAACTAATTCAGAAATTAAAATCAAATTCAAAATCAAACATATACAGATAAATTGTACGTAACAAAGCAGCATGAAAAGGATTATAATATAAAATAAATGATGGCATATGACGTTCGAAATGGGCTTTTAACATATTTTCTAATGACGTGTTCTTGCGAGTTCGTTGGCTGGCGCTAAAAATAAAATTCTAATTCAAACTCAAAACAATGTGACATGTAATAACTAAAACAACAATTTATGTAAGTGTAAAATAATTACATAATTTAAACCTGCATTAGTTGGGGAGAACAAGGGTTAAGCGCATATAAATTAATGAAAATCATAACATGAATTTCTGTTAGACAATGAAAAAATGAGAACAAGTAGAGGAACACAATAACTTATACATTTTAGAATTCAGAACATTTGTTTTAGGATTATTTATAAAAAGATTAATTTTTATTTGCGATTACAATATGTTATGATAACTGTAAAGTAGCAGGAAATAAAATTCGTAGTTTAATGAATGATTAACATTAACGGGATGTCGGATCTAAATTACAGGAATCTACACCTTTCAACCCAAAAATTTGATCTAAAATATTGCATTAAAAATCTGAAAAAATTCATACTGATAGCTGAAAATATAAGGAAGGGTTTGACGTTTTGATTTTTTTAATGAAAAAACATTACTTAAATAATAATTAAGTAAACAATGTTTAAACGGTAATTATTAGTCAAAAAAAAGCATAATTTTTCAACCCAAACATCGTGATCAAATTATGGATTTAAAAATCTGGAAAAATTTGGGCATATTATTTAAAACATGCCTAAGGGCTTGACGTTCGGCGTTTTTCAAAAACTTTATCCATTTGTTTATAAAAAAAGTACAAAATGATCATTTTCTGGGTCCGACATCCCCTTAAATTAAAAAGAAAGAGAATTCTTAAAAATCATGTGTGCGTTTCGTGTCCTTGCATATATTCAGTGTATACTAGTGTCGAGTTAACCTGAAAATGTAAACAGGATAACCTATCTAGATCGTCCAATATCTAGCCTCAGGGATCAGTATTACGTAACACACAGGGGTTGAGGTGCATAATTAGA
Organism: Theocolax elegans; assembly: GCA_026168455.1. Lineage (NCBI taxonomy): Eukaryota > Metazoa > Arthropoda > Insecta > Hymenoptera > Cerocephalidae > Theocolax > Theocolax elegans. The sequence goes on along the minus strand of CM047425.1, from coordinate 85,513,326 downwards.
AAGGATGCATGCCTCTTTTATATCCATAAAAAAATGTTGGATTGTTTCCCTTTATGGATAAGTGAATATAACCACCTTTAGCACTTATCGGTACGTTTCCATATTCTGGTTATTCGGAAGTTCACTTGTAGCCGAACCGCTCTCTTGTAGTAATTTGCTCCTGGTCCTTTTATACAGTGATTATTTGATAGGATCACTTTACTGTGCAACTATTATATTTTGCATATTCGTATATAGATTCACGCGCTGAATAATTTAATCTTACAACAAATAATATGTATATAATAATATCGGTCTCTCCGAACTAAATGCTTTACTTTTAGAATAAAGCAGGCCTATCGTACTCTTTGTCCACTATGGTTGGTGGAATTTCCCAGAGTACGGCCTTTTAAAATAATTAAAGGCGTTTCGTCCTCGATCTCCAGCTTGGACTCCTCAGTAAGGAACTGGAGATCTTACCTTTAAGGTATATATATATTACCGAACGATAAAATTTTGTAACAAACAAATAATATGGATTTTATTTTAATATTTGAAAACTAATTAAAAAATTATCAAATTAAATATTCAGAACCGTAGAACTTTTTATCATCGACGTTAATGATTTGATATTTAAAACAAATTATTGTTTTATCTATAATTTAATGAAAGTCAAAATCTGAGATAACACTCGTTGTTGTTGATTGTTTATATTGTAAACTCTGTTAATATTTACGGGACCGAATGTTTATTAATTGCGACATTCATTTTAATTAAAATATATATAGAGAATACTAGAAAAAATATCAAAAACTATGATTTATCAGAAACATAAATACTATTAATAGGAATCTATAATTACAAGAAAAAATAATTTATAGTAGTTTCATCGTACAAGCATAGTGTAAAAAAGACCTGTGCGCATTATGCGTATTAGATACATTTTTAAACGACCGGATTGTCACTTATAAGGGGAGAAAGTTTCTAAAAAGTATTTAAATTTATTCTATATAAATTATAGTGTTAGAATGGTACCAATTCTGAAAAAATGATTATCCAACATGGTAAAAATTTTAATATGATTTTCACTTTTTATAAAAAATTCTGGACAAAAGTGACGTAACTCCACATACGCCAAATGTTTACCTTGAATATATGAGTAACTTTTATTTATTTTTTTCTGTGTGAGTATTGTTGCGTTCGCGAATTCCGTATGCACAATATATATCGCAAAACAATTTGAGGTTAAAATTTATTATTATATTTTTATTTCACTTTTTTGTTATTTATTTCAACATAGGATGCGCAGAGATAAATATAAAACGAGATAAGAGTTGTGTGCACCTAGCTTGACGTGGCGCATTATCTTCGTCCGTTGGTTCGCCGTTATAATATAATTGCCAGAGATAGATGAGTTAAATTATTAAATTAATGTACTTAATTTAACTTTTGCTGCTTAAAGTAGATGATTAATTGAAAGAAGGGTGTTATTTCATAAATGGAAGGATGGAAGATAAAAAATTTAAAGTTTTGTATATATAGTTTGTGCCAATAAGAAATCCATTACTTACAAAAAAACAAGAGTGAGCAATAATACTTATAAGAAAAAGGGGCTCAAAAATTTTAATATTTTAAAATCAACATCTATTTTATAAAAACAAAATCTACGTTTTGTATATCAAACTGGTGGCTACTATAAAAGTTATGTAAATCATATACACGCAAACTTGATTAGAATTATAACTGTACAAAATTGCAGGAAAATTACGTTGACGTTACATATGTGATCATAATAAGGAAAAAAAGTTTTTTTAATACATTTTTAAAATATAAAAATATTGTTGTTATTGTTAAAAACAAAAGATGGAACAAGTGCGTAATCAGTCAATAAGATGAACAAGTTGTAAAAATCGTTTTAGTATTCAATACGAAGACTCTTTAGTTAGTAATCTACTCAAATTTGTTCACATAAATATAAGTACATTTATTTAAAATGAAATATCAGGTATTTCGTAGTTTCTAGTTTTAAATAGTTATTTATACCCTATAAGAAAGTAAAATTGGCATTTATTCCCGTTGATGAAAGTTACTGCTTCTTCGTTAAAGCTCGTGCAGTAATTTTTCTAAGGGAATAATCGCCTTTTACTCTCAAAGTGTATATACAAACCCAAATACTCCTGGAAAAGGTCATTTTATTCGATAGCAACAACAAATTGTGTATTGTTTTGTATATCAAATTAAATATGCTTGTTTTTATTATATTTTTGGTTCTATATACTCAAACTATTTAAAATCTTAAATAAAAATGTGTTTATTACTATTTTTGTAACGTATATTAACTTATAACGTAAATGCAGCGACTAAAAAGTGAATCTGGGAACTAAAAAGTGACCGTCGAGAAAAAAAATTACTTTTTCACCCCGACGGTCTGAAAAGTGTACTTTATTGATCCATTCACAGGGAGTAAAAATACATTGTATTCCCTAGGGACGTAAAGTACTTTATTGTCCGGCAAATTTACTATATTTTTTTTAAATTCATTTTATTTTCCGCTAAATTTTCTTTACTCCCTGTAAATTTCATTTCTTGTCGAAAAAATTTCTTACGCGATTTTTTGCCCTCGCTAAAGCTCGGGCCTCAAACTACGCCCGCGTGAATAAAGACCAATTTTATTCCCCCCTTTTAGGTCAGGTGGACTTTTCCGGTGGTTTGGATGAAAATATACTTTTTCACGTCAATTTTTTATTTTTCAGTTTGGAAAGAAAACTTATCTAATATTATTCACACTGATATATAATCTACATGTGATTTATGGAATTAAGTTTACCAATATATCACCAGTATGTCTTTTGTAATATTAATTTACTATTATAATTAATTTATAAATACTTATATAACTATAAATATATATTTTGTTATATATGTATAATATTAAAACACTAATTTTAGACTGATATGATAAGAGAAAATGGCTATCCGATAGAAATACACGTGGTTACCACGGACGATGGATATATTTTGACTGTCCATCGTATACCGAGTTTTAAAGGTTCTATTCCTGTTCTGTTACAACACGGGATTTTCGAAAGCTCAGCCGATTGGTTACAAAGTGGGGAGAATAAATCAATTGGTATTTATTTTTTTAATAAGTTGTGATATAAAACAATAAAGCTTATTTATTTAACAGCGATTGAACGGTTACACAAATATATGATTTAAAAAATTTATAAATATATCTTTCATTTTATGCATCTATTTTATATTTAATTTGCTTTCAGCATACTTGCTTTGGAATAAAGGTTACGATGTTTGGTTGGGAAATGCAAGAGGTAATACTTACTCGAAGATGCATACAACGTTGCCATCATCTGATGCAAAATTTTGGGATTTCGGGTAAAAAAATATTTATTTTTGTTATTTATTAGAAGTTATTTTAATTTATTTTAAAGTAATTGTTTCTTATTATTTTGTGTTTGTTTTTCAATAGTATGGATGAATTGGGAATTTACGATATACCAGCTGTAATTTCGTACATTTACAATACGACAAAAAAACGATTATTTTACATTGGACATTCAATGGGCGCAACATCGTTTGCAATAACAGCTATCGAAAAACCAGAAATAGCTAAAAGCGTTAGAGTATTTTTTAGTGTTGCTCCAGCGGTTTATTCACGTCATATAAAACAACCAATATTGAAACTAGCAGCTCCGTTTTCGAAGCAAATTCAAGTATGTAATATATTTATATTTATTTATTTTAATAACAATTTCTCTTGCTATTTTTAACATGAGTAATTTTAAAAGTATATAATAACGTCTTAAAGAACTTATTTCAATTTCATACATGTGTAATTATTAATGAACTGCTTTTATGAGTCTTATTAAAAACATAGAAAATTTGCATATTATTTTATATACTTTAAATAGATTATGTATTTTGTTTAATTTTTTTTTAAATAGCTTGTGTAATATTTTAGGCATTTGCAAAATCGTTAAACGTAAACGAATTATTAGGAAGGAATCCTATCTTCGATTTAGTTGCGGACTACGTATGTCCACAAATAATTGTTGGTGACTTAATTTGCAGGAATGCAATTTACTTTATCAATGGATATAGCTCTAATCAACTTGATACAGTAAGGAGAAATATTTTATTTTTTGAGCTAATATATAAAAATAATTATTCTATACATTAAATTCGTGTACTGCGTGAAACATATATACATAATTATTTATATCGATAGAATTGTAAACTGAAATTTTAATCATAGTATTAACTAATAATTTTTTTTTATTAACAGCGTTTAACAGCAAGTATTTTAAGTAAATTTCCAGCTGGCACATCTGTAAAATTGTTTATTCACTGGTTACAACATATGGTTTCAAACGTATTTCAAAATTTTGATTATGGATACATAAATAATTTGAAAGTATATAATAGTAGCAAACCACCTGCATATAATATCAAAAATATTCAAGTTCCAGTTGCAGTGTTTTATTCGGATATCGATTTGATTTCGAGTGCTGAGGTATGTTTATAATAATTTTACGTCAAAACTAATTAAACAATTATATACATACGTATTTGTTTCCAGCAAGGATACTTTAATAGTTTTGTGTAACCTATTAGATTATAAATAAATCCTTTAATTTTATTAAAACATAAGCGGTTTGTAAGTAGAAAAACTTAAATATTTGTGACTAATAAACTTTTGTAGGAACATAAAGCGAGATGAAATTCACAATTAGGTATCAAATTAAAAATGTAAAAAAAATATAAATAATCCGGTTTTCATAGTAGTTGATGATCAAACAAACTTACCTGTCGCAGTGAAGTTCGATCGAAATTATGAGGTCCTTGTTCGATATAATTAAACATGTAAATACACGAGATGAGAGAGAGAGAGAGAGAGAGAGAGAGAGAGAGAAATAGATTTATATGTAGACATACAAAATTATATGAGATCCTTGTTTGACATGATTAAACTTGTAGTACATCGTGTTTTCGGTATGTCCATGCCACATTGTTCAGAGAGACACAAGAAAATGCGTAAATATTGTGCGTTTGGCTTCATAGGTTATAAGCTCATATATTTTAGAATCTTGAATAGCTATTATTAAAAAAAGGCAGGAATAAAATAGTGGGTGAGAATTTTCATCATTTCAAACAATAGGACCACATATAGTTTTGATCGAACTTTACTTACAGATAAGTTCGTTTGATCGTCAATTATATATCAATCCTTGTTCTCAATGATTAAATATATAGACGTTTAGATTTTAAAGAATTATTATCATTACTAATAGGTTGTTAAACTAAAAATTATTAAACACAGTTGGATTTTTTTACCCACCTTCTGTGATATTTATAATGTTCAAATTAGAGGTGGGTAATACTTCTTAAAAATGTAATATAAATAGAGATAAAACAAAAAATGTGATATGTGAGTCACTTGTAAGGCGAGGACCAACACTAGGGAAACGGATTTTTACCAAACTCTAGAATATTTTTTCTATACTATAAAAAGATTAAGAAAGCTTGAGTTATAAATTTCAATGTCCTTTTTTACGATAGATATAAGCAAATAATGGAAAGCTTGCCAAAAAATCCTTGGCATTGAACGTTTATAACTCGGAAAAAAATAGAGATATGTTACCAAACTTGAATATAAAAGAAAAATGAGATCAAGTAGATATAATTTGAAAAGTAGTTCAAATATTTTGATTTGGTCAAAAGTTATGAAGGAAATAAGATTTTAGCGCTGTTTTGGTCTTAATCTAAAATCTTATTTTTTACATAACTTTTAACCAAATCAAAATATTTAAGCGTCTTTTTTTCAAATTGTATCTACTTCATCTGAGTTTTTTTATTGATGTTTGGTAACATATCTTTATTGGATTAGGTTGATTGAAAATTTGTCGATCTTCCCGAGTGAAGTGTGAAAAAGGAAAGGATGAGTAAAAAAATTTAACACATTTATTTCCTTTTGTAACGTAACGTTTCGGTGGTCTGTATCAGACTGTAAAATTTATTCTTCGCAAAAAAATTAAAAATACATCTCGAATGATACAAAACAAATAATAAGTGAAAGAAAAATAATAGATTACCTTCTAATGTATCCAGTAATATCCAGTCGTAAGTCAATTTAAATTTTCATTTCTTTTTCCTCATTATACACAAAGAAAACGTCAAAAAGGATGTATATACGACAAAGATTTCGACAATATAAGTAAAGTATACGAATTTGCGACCGCTTATATAGTAATGAATCGAGCAATCAATGTTTACATTTTTTCTATTATGACGCTATTATTCAATTATAAATTTTACAGCCTGAAGAGGGTGGCATTGACCACCGAAACGTTCAAAGGTCAAAGGGTGAGATATTTACGTTATCATTTGGTGTGTGCAAGCTTGCTTCTTAAGATGCAGCATCTGTAAGTTCGTTACCTTTTATGCCGCTATGTGATGGTATCCAATAGAATTCTAGATTACCTAAATTGTTTTTTTTTGCTTGAAAATCCAAGTATTTTTTTCAATGTTTAGAGCTATTGGGTTGCTTTTTACACTGAACAAAAGATTTTGCAAGCTTTCAAGGACACTTAAATTGTCAGAAAGTATTATATTGCGCGAGTTGGTGTGTTCGTGATATGGCAGTACATTTGGCGTTCTATATAGATGTGTCAAAATTGAGGCTGTTCTTAATAGTAATATTTAGTTTGGGGCAGATGCACCCACTGCAGGAGCCAGAGGGCTTTTGCTACCATCAGTATAAATTAAGTTAGTTTCTTTTGTTTCTGAGTTATCGATTTCGTTTGTGTTACATTTGCCATATTTAATATTTAATCCTAACTGCTTTTTTATTCGGATCGAAGCTGTAATTATTTCATAGTTGTGATTGTAAATAGGATATTGATTAATTCGTAAAAAATTAATGCTAGAGAAGTCGAGTAAATTTTTTATACAAATTTCAAATAATCTTCTACGCTTTCTTTTTTGTTTTTATCTAACTTTATAAATTTTATTTACAGTTTTGGAGATAAAAAAGCTTTCATTCATTAGTATCTTAACAAGATATGTTTTACACAAAAAGATACTTCTTTCGTATAGGTAGGGTAGCTTCGATTCCGCAAAAAGTACATTGGTAGGCGTACTTATTTTATAATCTAGCGCGAGTCTTATAGCAAAATATTGAATTCGTTCCAGTTTATTTTTTAGATTCAGTTGAAGTGAGAAATAAATAAAGCTACTGTAGTCAATAATAGAGCGTATATGCCTCTTGTAAAAAGTTAAGAGAGTACTGGTACTTGCTCCCCGCCATATGCTCCGAAGAAATTTTAGGATGTTGAGTGCTTTTAGGTATCGGGATTCAATAGCTTTAATTTGAGATAAGAAAGTTAATTGATAATCAAAAATTATTTGAATAGAGGTTTCTTCAGGCAGTATATTGTCTTTATTGAAATGTATTAGAACAGTTCTGTGGGGAGCAAGATTCAGCCCTGAAAAAGCCAATTTTTCATTTATGTGTGCGATAGATTTCTGCAGAGTATTTTTTTTTCAAAAAGAGAACAATGTCGTCTGCAAATTGACTTAGTGATACTCTCTTTGAGAGGTTGGTGACTATGTGAAATACATAAATATATATTTAATAAGGGACTTAGTACTCCTCCATGAGGGACACCTTTGTATGCGTTTCTGCATTCATTTATCTCATCTTTATAGATAACTCTGTCATACGTCAAAAATTTTATAAACTTCAGTAGAGACGTAAGTACACCAATTTTCGCAAGTTTGTCTAACAGTATTTCGGAGTTAACATTATCGAACGCACTGCTGACACCGAGAAAAGCAGCGTACATTTGTTTATTTTTACGTAGCGCAAAGCCGCATTGATATCGCGAAACTTGAATTCAGTTTCTAAGAATTCGTTGTCTTGGCGAGCAGGTAGGTAGTTAGGATTTGTAGGTACCCAGGGTGGGCAGATTATATTTGCGATTTGGGCGTGTATTGCGTGTTTATGTGTGGATCGGAGTTTGTACAGTTTCTAGCCGAGTGTCCCTCTAAATTGCAAATGAAACATTTGAGCGTATCCCTATTAGCGAAAATGAAATAATCAAGATTATCGTAGTTTAGTTTAAAAATTTCCGGAATTTTTTCTATATCTTGAGGATTTATATAAATCTCTCGTCTGAAACTTGCAACATTCTCGAGTCCTTTTTCTGTCATAGCTGCTCTCAAATTAGTGATACGCGATGCACGCTTAATTCCTAGTTCCGATAAAACCGTATCAAGAGCGTAATTAGATACTTCCGTAGGGGCATTTGAAAAGATAACTCTTTTGTGACGGGAAATTAACGGTCTTAGAGTTACTCTTTGATCTTTAATTAGCACATATTCACACATTTCTACAATTTCATTCACTAGAACTTTCAGTGTTAGATATATACAAATTCGATTGTTTGAGATATGAGAAGTACTAATCACATTTTTCTTTTGCACTAAGTTAGCAATGGCTAACGTGTAGTCAGTTAACTTTAGTCCGTCGGCACAATCAAGAAATATTGCTTGATCTCTTTTAACAACTTTACTGTTACTGAAATAGCTGCATAGCTGGAGTCAGTTAATTTAATAGCAAATGTAGGTACTTCTTTTTTTATTGTTTGACTTCCCGGTGGGCAAGTCATGATTATTCACTCGTGGTGAATTGACTTAGTAGGGGCGTGGCCCTTTTAAATTACGTTGCAATAATAATATTTATATCAAAATATTATCGGAGCAAAGGTAAACACGTCCGAACACTTCGAAGGATCAATCTAGAATCAGATTTTATGTTATTTGCTTATATCTATCGTAAAAAAGGGCATATTCTATTAGACTCTGGCTTTTTCATATTTTTATAGAAAAAATATCCTAGAGTTTAATAAAGATCCGTTTCGTAAACTAATTCCTCAATAGTTTCCCCTGATTTAAGTATTCGAGGAATACTTTTCATCGAATACCGGTATTCGACCGAAAGTATTCGTCGAATACTTTTCTTCAAATACTTATTTATCAAACAATACAAAAACAAAAAAAAATATTAAAGCAAATTTTATATTTTAATAATTCTTTTCAAAAAAATTCATCCTTGCTTCAAATAAATAACATATAAAATATGTTTTAATAATATTTTATTGACTTTTTATTGTTTGATAAAAAAAGAAATAAAAATAGTATATACGACGAAAAATATTTGACGAATAGTTTCGAATACCGGCATTCGATGGAATGTATTCGAAGAAAAATATTCGTCAAATACTTTTTGAAATTGCTCTAAATAACTTAAACATCTTTTAATTTCATAGAAATCACTTTTTTGTTCTATTTTTATCTTTATTTCATTTTTAAAAAGTATTCGACGAAAAATTGCGGTCGAATACTTTACCAGCTCTGGGTAAAACTTAACCTTTTTAACCTTTCTGGACAGTGTCATCGTCACTGAAACCACGGTGTTCATTCAATGACAAGGATCGAAATATAAAAGGTCTCCAATTATAAATTTTATTTTTTAACTTTGAGACTTGTATAACATAGCATAATATAATAGAGTTTTTGTATGTTGCATTGTGAATAATTAAAACAATTTCGGTTTGTGATCTTAGAATATGATATCATATTTCTAAGATCGCAGTATAAATTTCGAAATTTTAAACTTTAAATATTTATGTTTGTAATACATAAAACAAAAACAAGAAAAATTAGAATAAATGATAAAATAACCGCTTAAGTTTTGTCTATGTAACTCCAATATTACCTCTCTAGTATAGAATTTTAACATTTTATGGTTAAAAAAAAACTCTAATTTTGCTATCAATTGAGCATTTCTTCGGTATTATATGACTTTTGGCCATTTGTTGTCTTAAAAAAACGTTATAATTATAATCAGATTTCTACTATCGATAGTATACTTAAACAATTTTTTAATCAATTATTCTAATCTCAACATTTTTTCCTTGAAATAATCTGCATTTTCAAAATGTTTTTAGGATTCAACACATTTCTACAATCAGGTGCCAAATAAGTTAGGACAATTTAAAGTGGATGAATTAAATCATTATGACTTTTTATGCGGACGCAATGCTTCAGAACTTGTTTATTCACACATTTTTAAATTAATGAATGATCATCTTGATTAATTATTCTATTCAAGTGAAATACGAGAATTGAAATTACTATAGGGATAAACATTACCCCGGTAGAAATTTAAATCTTGGAACATAGGTAGTAAAAATTTGTATTGAGTACCTTGTGTTGATAACATTTTCACCCATTTTATGAGCTCTTAATGCAATAATCATAAAAAATTCTAATAATGTTTCCAGATTGCCACGAGCAGTAAACTTAAAAACTTTTGATAGATTCGGATTTGCATTATATTTGCAGCGTTTACAAAGATAAACGTGATTTTACTATATTTTCCACTTAAATATTTTTAAAACACTTAATAATACATAACCAGATTTAAACTTAATTTATGATTGCAAACTAAAAAAAGGTTGGAAATTCGTTGTTAACTAAATGTTTAAATACAAGAAAAAGCGTTTGATCGCAGGACAAAAATGGGCACGTTTTGGCCTATTTTTCCTATTAAAACAATCTGTTTGATACTTATTAAATAGAATACAATTTCTGCTACAGTATTTAATCACAATATTAAAAATGTAAATATTTTGCGAAAATTTGAATTTAAAAAAATTTGATATTGATCTCCACATAAACTAATTTTCTTTATTCTGTGAAAGTAAACTGTGGTTAGCACGTATAGTCTTATAAGAACTTCACAGTTTGTGAGTTTCACAGACAAGTACTTAAAGACAAAGTGAAGTTAATGTATAGATAAATCTGAATTTAAAGTCGTATTAAAAAGTTCACAAAGTACATGTTTGCTTGGCTTGAGGATATCAATATAAATTACTTTAAATTTAATTTTATTCATACATCTAAATTTTGTTAAAACTTAAATTTTGTTTTAAATAATGTATTAATAATATTTATATGTATTATAATATTTATACCACCTTTTTGTAATTACCACTATGTATAATTAATTATTATGATCTTATATTTAATTGGAATATTAGATGTATAACGTTCTTAATGTTTGCATAATGCCTTTGCAATGGATAAATAAACGTGAATGTAGTTGTTTAAGTAACTTAATAATTATGTAAAGTATACAAATAATTTAAAAAATAGGTTTTTTTCGTTTATACAAGACATGTGCAGAAAATTGCTATTTGTCATCGATCGATCGAGTCTTTTCGTTCAATGCATAAATTAATTTGACTTGGCATTGATCGATATAAAAAAAATTGTATGAACAATCACCGGATATTTATAGCGAATGGAAAAGCCTGCATCATCGACTGAGCAAAGACGAGCGACGGTTTACCGATTGAGTCACGTTAAAGTATCCGGAAACTTAAATATCCGGCTTCGAATATTCTCGCGTATGCGAGCGCTGTAAAGCAGATTCCTTTCTTCCATTTATAACCCTCCTTCTCCTTTTCTGTTCGACTTTTCTGCCCGACCTTTCCACTTGTATATATAAAGTGTTTCCTCACTTGTATTACACAAAGAAGCCGAGATAGAAATTTTTTTAATAATTTTTAAAAAGTTAAAAATTGATTTTTATTTTAAATTAAATAATGGTAAAAAATTCTTTTGTACTAATAAAAATGTTAATTATAAAGACATGTTTCAATTTTTGCCTTGTATTACATCATAATATATTGATTGATTGTATTAATATATATTTAAGGCATTTGATGTAGGTATGTTAGTTAATACTTTAATTATATAATGAATAATTAAGATATACGACTTATATCGTCTGTTTCTTGAAAACCGAATAATTTCAATTTTAAACATAGTTATATATACGTATTTTTTATCGATTGAAGACGTACGTATTATATATTTGTTATTGCAAATGGTAAATTTTATAAAATCTCGTACTGAATCATCATAAGCAGAAAGTTAACTGATTCGCTATCTTACTAATATGAGATACTTCTACTGAAAATATGATTTGATATAAATTTGAAACAATAAATTTTGTGAGCAATTCTTTTTCAATAACTGTAACTGGTTTTATTTTTCTTTGCGTATTTTTATTATTATTATTTGATAGGGCATACAATATTTAACTTGCACACTATAAATATATGGAAAAATGAATACTTAGATTATTTTTAAATTAATTATATCTGAGAATATTAGTATGCTTAACGAAAAATATTTGAAAAATCTATATTTAATTAATGAGAGCAAAACTTGAGTGTAAACAGCGTACATTATATTTCAAATAACATACATATTAATGTAAAATACAATGCTGCTACAGACCAATAAATTCATATACTTATTCGAATGTATATTACAGTTTAATGTGGGTATAAATAAATCTATTAACTGCATTTAATATCTATTAAAGATAGATTTAGATAAAAGTAAAGTTATTGTTACCTTCATGTAAATATTGAACAATTTAAAGTAAATGGTTGAGGTAAATAATTTTAATTTATTATTTTAAATAATCGTATATTAAATTAATCGATATTTTTAATTATATTTAAATGTGTGATTTCAATAAAATTTGTTTTCTTTATTAATAATGATTGCATATAATGCAAGTCTTCTTTATGCTTTCAAAGGCGAAATATTCGATAAATACGAGTAGCATAAGGAGCTATAAACTACCATTCCCACTCCTTTTTATTTAATATAGGTATAGCTACGTATATACCAGTTATGCACACATTTAATATTGTTTGTTTATTAAATTTTTCATTAATTAGTTGACAAAAACATATCGACATCTGCAGTCTAGTATGCTTTGGAAAAATCTTTTCAGTCCAACAATTTAATAAGGTTTAAACAAGGATGTCATACAATGTTACCCGGAAAGCTAGAAGGAATAAACTAAATTTAGGCCATCCCTATATCTTGTGACGAAATGTCGTTACACAATCTATACACCACGAATATTATATTTAAAATCAAAATAATCGTAAGTCGTCAAAACCTTTGGCATGTAAAATTCATTTCAAGTGCTCGAGTGTTTGAGAGTTTTCCCTATCTCATCCCTTTTTTCAAAAAGTAGGCAATTGCCTAGCTAGTGTGTCCTGATCCACCGATCAAGGCGAATTGACTTTTCTGGGTACCTACGTTCTGTTACCGTGCTCAAAGCCAACAAAAATAAAAAATAAAAATAGAAATCAAGATATTTGAGCTTCTTTTTTTCAATCCAATCTACTCGATCTCAGTTTTCTTTTAAACTTAATTTTGCGTATCTACCTTTATTTATTTTTGAGTTATAAGTGATCAAAGTAAATGGCTTTTTTGGCGAAATTTTTCGTTATTTGTTTATGTCTATCGTAAAAAAGAGCGTTAGAGTCTAAAACTCTGGCTTGCTTTATATTTTGATAGAGGTAAACATATCCTAGAGATTGGTAAAGATCCGTTTCGTAGAGATGTTACACTCTCCCTGTTAGTATTTATGTAAGCATATATAAACTAAATTACAAATCATTAAAATACCTTCTAACTTCATTCTGGTAAATTTAAATTGATTTCTATAGCAGAGCTATATACATGTATTAGGTAATTTTTTTACGTTATTATAAATTCATTTATTTTAAAATTTTTAATATAATAATATCTCCTTATAAAACAACCTTAAAAATAAATAAAACAATAAATTGAAATAATAATAAATTACAATTTTCATGTCGGCTGCAAGTATATTGCGGTATATAAATTAATGTAAATCAATTGCAAATTATTAATAATGAAATAATAGAAAAAAGTAATTATATTTCATAAGTCAGCTGTATGAATTGTACACGGCTCGTCTGGAATAATGTTTTTCCTAAATGTTATTTATCCTATTGGGTTCGGCCACAGGTTGTTCTATCACTCACGGTCATAATTACGGGCAAAATGCGAGACGATAGGATAGAAGAAAGGTTTAATTAAAATTAAATAAAGATGTGAGTAAATACCTAAAACTTATCTATATAATCCTAACAATGACGATACGATGACGACTGCGACAACTACGACGAAGGCGACGACAAGAATAAGCAGTTTAATGTATTAAAATAGGATTTAGTTTAGGGGGAGCTAGTTAGAGTGTTGACGAATGTAACGTTGTTTATTTTAAAATTACGTGTACTGCAGGTTGCAATTGATTTCGTTTGCCGATTGACAAAGAGTTTGTCAAAAATTAAAGACAGTGTTTGTTTTAGTTTAATCCACAGAGAAAATATACTCTTTAATATGCATCACATTTTAAATTTTGGAAAACAGTCGTAATGTCATTGTCGCACAAAGATAAATGCGCGGATCCAAATGTTATTATACACTATAGTGTGTGTACTAGGAACTTTTGACAATCTTACCTCGTATGAGAAGGGCAGTGTGCTACCGGTTTTAGCCGTGTAGGCAGTGTCCATTTAGAAACGCTATACGAGTTAGTTATGGTCCGATGTGTCCATACACTGGGAAGTAGTTCCTCGCAACCTATTGAAAGTGACAAATGTCGTTAAGTGCAGTGTAAGTGCGAGGAACCAAGTGATATTTGCGGCCGAGCAAAAGGACGGGAGGATGCTGAGAAGCATCTTGCTGTTTGGACAAGTCGAGGTGCTCAATTTTTCAATATTTATCTTGCCATAACAATATCGGGCTCTCTTGTAATTTCGGCTGAGTAATTCATATATTTATTATTAATAACTTCCATGATCGTGTGTTTACTTATTATAAATAGTCCGTTAATCTCAAACTTTTTCCGTCGATAGCGTCGATAAGTATGAGATCGACCTTATCTTCACTACCGTATCCCGTATAGTTGATTTACCGACTTACGGCGACGTATAAACCGTGCTCTTTGCAATGCGTACGAATAAAATCACAAACATTAGAAAAACCAAGGGTAAAGTATATCAATTTGTATTATAATTATTGGACAAAAGCATGATTTTAATGTAAAAAAAACTTGTTCGTAATCTTATTGCATCCATTGTAGATCAGATCATTATAATTGAGTAACATCTCTATAAAAACCATGTAACATGACAGTGTTCTATATGTAATATGCTCTCCTTTATTATAAATCTACATTTTCATTACTATAGGAATGAAAGAAAATTACGTTTTCTGGTATCAAGATTTGGAAAGCTGTTGTATACATAGAAAATAAGTATTATACGATTAAATGTTCTCAATAAATAAATCAAATCAGCAATGTAAATGTTAATAATAGGAAAGTTATGAGGGTGAGTAACATCTGTGTCTGTAAGTCTGACATCATCTTCTTTATTATAATTTATTTTGTCAGTGTAGGTATCAGTTATATAGCTATTCTTTTAAATTTCATTACAACGAATTGTATTATTATATTTGTAGAATTGTTTCAGTTTTAATTTGTTTAATTTATTATTTTCTAAAAGTCAAGATCTTTTATGTAACTGTCGATCTATAATTTGCGTAGATGAGTCTATTGATCAATTTATTATCAATGAGATTTTAATACTAAACATCGGAACATTGATAATTTAAGTGCGAATATAGTGTTAGATCAGAAAAAAACAAGTACCATATAGCAAGTAATTGAATACCAGCTTAAATAATATGCAAAATGTTTAGTTCATTGTGATAATAAAAAAATTATTGAATTAGGAAAAATCATGTTTATAGGGAATATTTTCTAATATTTTCAGCAATTTTTATTTTTTATATTAAGTTTTTATTTAAATTTAATTTGTTTCGACTGATAACGCTTTCGCAAACTGAAATCGATACTTTCAACTTTGATTTATATATGTTTATAAGTTTGAAATTTATCGAATAGTTGTAGGTAGGTCGTTTTCCAAATATTTATGAGTGCTAGAATAAAGCTGTATAGCTATTCTGTCAAGAGTAAGTTTCGCATTTTAGGTCTCGTATCTAGATATATATTAATATTTTACATTAATTGTTTAATTAATAACAAAAATATAGAAGAAAAAGGAAATATTAGATTATCTAATAAATTCAGCGCTTAAACGTTTAACTGACAATTTCCGAGTGAATATTTGTTTATAGTTATATATGAATTAAGTTGTAAACTTTATTGTGAAATTAATAGCATCACTTTAATATCTAACATCCGTATTGAAAGAAAACGAAAGAAACTGAAGATATGGCAGCTTTCAGTGGTACCAAAACTACTAATAAGATCAGTATCCTAAAATAATTGACACGAGAGCATAATACTCATCGTCGTTGTACATTTCGGTGTATCAATGTTTCAAATCTTAAAGTTGTATTGGATACACTACGTGTCCCAAGTATACTGCACACATGTAACAATATAGGCTAGTTATAAAAAAATGGTTAGTAACAGCAGCAACAGTCGTTTCATTCATCAATGTACGCGCAGGCCATACCATAAAACCTTTCTTTTCTCACATTTATCGAGACAAATATTCAAGCTAGTCGAATGATTTATATACATAATATTTTATTTATATTATTTTAGTTCAATATTACAGTAGACTGCATGTTTTTATTATTATTTCAGCGATATAGTTTTTTGTATTTCCCTATAATCCTCGCAAAAATTTTGGACTATCTGCATTTTGTTTCCCATAATGCACAAAAAATGGAATCACATTCGTATATTACATTATATTTTTTTATTATTTTTATGGATTAATTTTTGAGGGAGCGTTTTGGAGTTTCAAGTGTAGAAGACTAAATTAATAGACTTTTATAGTTGATAATAATATATTTAATAATAATAAATATGTATTCAAAATATGTTGGATTAAACTGCAGAACTTGATAAGTATGAGTTTGTATGCGTATGATAAATAGGAAAAGATTCTCCAGTTTGCACTATAGCAAGGCTCAAGACAATCTGCCTGTTGGGAAAAGGTTTCCTCTGGCTTTCCTCGACCACGAGGAAAGCTAACAGACCATCCATTGTTCTTCGTGTTTGGTTGTTTCTGGCTTAGGCAAAAACAAGGACCGCCATAATGATCTCGATTGAAAATACCGCTCGGTTGTAGGGTGGTGTGACCAGAGCATATCTGGTCTTGCCGTTTCTCTCTCTCTCCCGTACTGTACTATTACAGAAATGTTTCCCCAACAAGTCTTTATATTAACAAAAATATTTTTTTTTAAAAATGTATTGCAGCATGAATATAAGACATGTGCAAGTAAGATATAATATTCATGTTACTCGAGTATCGTTGAATCGTAATTCCATGGAGGCAACACTGAATCAATGTTCATAAAACAATTAGAGGGTTTAACACTAATATTGTAAATCTTATAAATATTGTGACGAATTTTATATTTCAAGTATGATTAAGGGCTAATGTATGTTAGTATTTCTTATACTTATAGTATTAACAAGTCACTCATGCCATTCAGACGCTTTTCTTTCTTACGTTATAGCTAAAATAAAGTAAATTTCATTTATAAACAGTTGTTTTCATTATGATTTTACATATAATCTTATTTCTAGTTTAAATTTATATCATAGTTTAAATAAACACAGAAAGTTGGTTTGCATAGAACTAATAAAAAGTTTTACGTCGACTGTACGTAGGCAATGTAAATATCAATATCAAGCACCGTTACAAAATCAAACAATAATTCAAAATTAATACCAGCATTGTAGTTTAATTAAATATAAAATATGTCACAAATAACAAATTATGGATATGTCCTTTATTTTGCTGATTACTTGGAGTTTTTGGAATGATCCCTTTAGTAAATTTACCTATTAAAATAGTTAAAGATGAAATAGACAGTTCAAGTATCATAATATTCTACGTATGATTGATTATATTTAAATCTACAAAGACTGATATTTCGAAAATTGCCTAAGGCGATCGTACAAAATTAATCAATTTTGTGCTTCGATATGTATTACATTAACATCTGAAAAAGCAATTTTAAGGTGAAAGGCCCGTAGCAATAATTAATAATACTCCGATGTATATTGTCAATTCCACTAATTTGTGGGAGGTAAATAATTGTTACGAGAGTTTGGAAATAATAATTGTAAAAGCGTTGAGTGTACGAAAATTTGACCGATATCGCTCCTCTGGAAAGAAAAACAACCCCCATTCACTGTTACGCCCCCTTATCGGCAGAACGTCGCCGGCTCACGCACGCGCATCGCAAGCACAAAGAAGGGAAGAGGCTGAGCGCGGTTAGTGAGACTCTCGCGTCGCGCCTGTGCGGGTGCAACAGCGACTACACGGTACACGCGGTAACCTCAAGGACGCGTGCGCCTCGTTCCCCCTCTCTCTGTCATTCCAGTGTTTTGACGCGCGCGCGAGGACGCTTCGTGGGTCATCCTCTCGAGGCTGTACGAGGTCCGTTCATGGAGAGACCGCAACAAGGTGAGAAAGAGAAAAGACACGGCGAGTACACGTACGCACGTATTTTACCCCTTGAAAATTATTGTATTTTCTTCTCACGATTGGTCCATGCTCGATCGATATTCCTGCCCGTGCGCAACCCAGTGGGTGTGTGTGCATGTACGAACGACCCTCGCGTGTCTCGAGTTTCGAAGATGACGAGGCTGCCGGAACGCGTTGGAGGCTCAAACGCCGGATTACTTTCTTCATTTCCTTATTTAATGCACCATTTTTTTTACTTCCCGCTATATTCTATATTCTAAGATTATGTACTTCATTTTTTTTAAATATTTCTTATTTGTCAAATTTTTTTATAATTATTATCTTAAAACTTTAACTGAGAGAATATCTTTATAAGATATTTTCTTGTATAAAAATATTAAGAAACTCCAGGCGAAACCCTTGCTTCCTCTGAAGTTATAAATCTTTAAATCTTTTATAGCTTGATACGATAAACATTTTAAATAATTTTTTATTTTAACAGATATTCTTTATAATTGCATTTGCGTTTCAAACTTTAATTTTTTCTAAATTTCGTCTTAATAATACAAAAGTTAAAAAAGAATACGAAAATTCGAATAGCTGAAGTACATTTTTTTGTAAAGCAATCTATGCACATATATAACTCTGAAAACACTTTTGCACCGTTTTCGAGCAGTAGCTTTGTAAAATTAATTAATTAAAGTAATGATCTAACCATAATTATACACATCATTACACCTTTGAAAATAAATAAATTTTCGATAGCAATTAATGAACTGATTATTACTTTACTTTATTAAATTTAAACTTGATGCGTGATTAACTATTTATCCAGATATACAATAGGTATAGAGTTTTGGATAATATGAAACAGTGTATAAATACTTATACAGTGTATAAATAAATACTTGACATAAGTGTGATCCCTACTTTAATAAAATCAACTTGGTATAATAATTGACACTGAATTATATTATCTTACAAAATATGGATTTTTTTTACCTTCAATCGTATAAGGACGTTGCTATTGTGTTAAGAGAACTTTGAAATAAAGGACCTTGAACGAAACCAACGCGGAAATATAGATATAAGTAAAATAAAATCAAGTAACGTAGAAATGTAACGTAGAAAAATCAACGAGTTTTATCAAGGCTTCTGCGGCAAAGTAAAATTCATCTCGGATAATCGAAGTTCATTCACCAGTGGAATTCCTTGACCCGAAATCTGCGGACGTCAATAAAGAGGAAAAAGAAAGATTTAAAAGTGCAATTTGGCAAACAGAGTAAATTGTCGGCTTAATGCTCGTAGACACGAACAACGTACATCTCGATTGCGCAAATTAGGAATTTTTTTAAACCGTTGACTTGCAAAAGATGCTACTCGCGAGCCAGCAGCTAACTTTAGAAAGTCGAGGTAACACCTAGAGAAGAGAAAACGTAGACAATGCGTTACTCGCAACGAATGTGCTTAAAACACGCGTATAAATGTTACTTGTCGCTAATTCTAGTTATTTTGCAATCCGAATTAAATTCGTTTACTTTTGACAACCGATTGTTTGTTCTTCGAGTATTTTTTAACAATTAACGCAATTTCCGAAAGTCAATATATTGTTTATTCTATAACGATGAAATAAATATTCACCGTATATGCAAGCTCGCAAAATTTGCTCAGATTCCGAATAGATCCATTATAGGAATCATTGATGGAAGAGATAGAGCGGATGCGGACCAAAAGCTATTATTTAACTCTATATATATAATTTACCTTCCGAAGCATTAAATGTCAACATATAATAATAAAATAAAAAATAAAATACAGTTGATTATTAAAAAACTAATAACAGCTTTAAAATAATTAATAAAATAAAGAGAATTACATCAATATGAAGAAGTGCATATAAGAAAATACCGCAATTTAACGTGGTAAATCCCGTGTATGAGTGTATAGAGCGTGTAGCGAAACAAAAGTAGGTCCGGTCTCGTGCAAGTTCTTGAGCAACGTCCCTCGCATCCGTAAACGGAGCAGCCGGCGGCATTCGAATGAGGATTCGTTCGCGCGTGTCAGTTTGCGAAATGCAAGCGGATGTATCGCGTTTTGTTTAGACGCCACCCGGTGAAGATGCACCCGGTCGATAAGGCGCGGTCAGTCGCGATTCGGATAACGTCTCGAGTCTCGACTATGCAGTTCTCGCTTTTTCATCGTAACTTTGTGCGCGGCCTGGATGAAACTATCACGTTTTTCACGATTTAATCGTTTGAGCAAACCCTACTGATTTTCTTCTAAATTGTATTTTTAATCGAACATTGTAGATGCTTATATATCTATTATACTATATAAAATATACTTAAATATTTTGAAATAAAAATTTCAAACTTTTATAATTAACATAATGTACTTTGGTTTAGCGATTAAGCTTCTTAATATATTCTTGATACGTAAAAGTAAAGTTTAATCGTTCGTTTAATTTCGTTGGAGCCGTAATAATGTCGTAAAATAATGACATAGACTTTATTATTTTCTACTAAAAGAGCATTTTATAAAGTCTTATTAATTTGAGCGTTGTAAAATGTGACTACTTATGCCGCGATTAATTTTTTAATACTATTATAAAGGTACACAATCCTAACGAGGGTTTTAAATTTGCAGCTTTTTATTAGTAAATAATTTTTCATCAATTAAAAGACTTTTAATTGTAGAGCCCAAACCTATTTGCCCTTAATACTTTATTTCAACTTTATCAAGTATTTTTTTTAAGTTGGTAGAAATTATTAATGGAAAAATGTCAGGTTTAATACAAAAAGCCCTTAAAACTTTATATAAAGATACAAAATCTGTCATGAGATTATTTAAACCTATTTAGATCGTTAATGTATATAGATAATCCTATTAATTTCACTTGAATAATTTGTATGCATTTTTTAATGAGTAATTCGTATTATAATTATTTAAAATTAATTAAAAAATTTACTTTAACAAAACAAATAAAATATAATAAACCCAATGAAATATTGTATAAAATAAAATAATGTTTTTTTAATATTTGCCAAGAAAATAAAATAAATGTCATCGACATTTAATACAGTTGAACAAAAGTAACGATTGATATTTAGTTTACCCATATATAAATGTACATATACATATCCGTATATAAAAACGAAAGTATCATGTGGGCTAAATCACAAGTTAACTGAAAAAACGAATAATAATGATAATTATGGAAGCATGAAATTACTGCAGTAAATCGCGTAGCTTTACTGTATATACTCATTATTCAGTAGCTTGCTATTTACTAAGCAGTATAGTAACGGTAACACTTGGAAGAGAGCGCAACAAACTGCGCCCCAAGGTTTTTTTGCGTTACGAATAAAATCTTTGACGCATGAAACAATACAGTCGATCGCATAAGAACCGATTCATTCTGGAATTTAAATTTCAAGGTATATACTTACGAAACTCCAGTTATTATATATTATACACGGCATCTCCTTTTACAACGCTATAATGCACATGTATAAAATACACGGTATTGGATTGTAACGGTTCTCGTAATATATCTTCATTATTTATTTTGTATTAATAAATAAGTAGTTTCTTTTCATCATTTACGTGATAAAGTAACGTTCATTTGAGTATCGCGTGTATATTTTTTCTCTTAACCACGTGTAACCTTGTATTTGTTATGTCAATGGAGTATTTGAAGTAGCTGTATTATAAATTGCATAATGAAATTTCAATTTATCGAGACAACTTGTTCTGTGAATATTCTCAGATCTAATTATATAATAATAAGTATTTTTAATTGAAATTTGAAATCATTTTAAAAATTTTTTTTTCTATTGTTGAAGTTATTGGAATGTTTTGCTATTCGAGATGTCAAACTGTCATATACACAATGCGTATAAACTATTGTCCCCCAGAAATATCAAACTAACCCTTACATTTAAAATGATAAATATTTGTTACATATTAAATTTAATGTATGTATATAATAACAGTTACAAAAATAATTGGATTATTCTCAGGAATTAGCATACAACTGCGTTACTGTAAATATTTGTTTTCAAATCAAAGTTCTACGTTAAGACAATAAATTTTAATTTTGATAATAAAAGTTCAAAATGCTTAAAAAATATAGGAAGATTGAGAACAATTTTCTTACTATAAAAATTATATTTAAGTGGTGGGTGATTAAAAAATATAAAACGTTAAATATAAAAAAATAATCTTATTATCTTAAAAAAAAGGATTAAAATCCCCCATCCCACGCCCCTTCTTATCTCTCTGCTTTATCTTTCCATCCATAATAATCTGTTTTATAATACGTAAAAAGATAAAATCCCCATTCCTCGTTCGTAATAATATTTTTATTACAAAAATTTACATTCTATATTTATATTAAGAAAATTAAACCTATAAAATTATATGATAACCAAATAAAATATTTATGTATTTATAGTCACAAATATACACTTGCATATAATAAAAAATACACTGAGAATGTCAGAGTGCTGAAATGCAAGTCAAAATTATGAATACCAAATAAAGGTTGAAATAATAATTCAAGACAATGGTCATGATAGGGAATAATTTACATCAATACAGCGAAAATAATAAATTATTAATGTTAAAATGATACTTTCTAACTGCTAATGACATACTCTAACTCTAGGATATATTTTGTGACGTGAAAATATGAAGAAAGCCAGGGCCTCTTAACAATCGTTTTTATTAAAATTATACGCTATTAAAGTAAATATATGAAAAAATAATTTCTTTTGAACACTTATAACTTAAACGATTACAAATAATAGTTGAGAGTAAATGGATAGGATTTAAAAAAACTAACTCCCATCCGTTTGGTTGTAGCAAAGTTATAACAAAAACAAAATACCTACTTGGAAGAAATTTTACTAAAAATTTAGCACCTAAATTTTGGTAATTTGTCAGTTAAAATATGTTTCAATTTTTGCTTCTACTATAACTGTGTACCAAACTAAGGGATTGGAGCTGATTTTTTTAAACCCTATCTACTTACTCTCAACTTTTTTTTAAAACTTCTGTTCAATTGTCTATCTGTAATCGTCTGAGAGTTATAAGCGATCAAAGTAAACTTTCTTTCTTTTAAATATTTGCTATAACTTTCGTAAAAATGATTATTAGTAACTGGCGCTCTGGCTTTCTTCATATTTTTAAACCAGAAAACGTATCCTAAATATAAGGTTGAAGGTTCTCCTTGTTCGTAAGTGGATACAAAACCACAGTTTAATTATAGATTTAAAAAATTGAAGTCTAGTTAAAAAATCTAGAATATAATATAAAAGATGGAAAAAATGAGACGTTAAAATATTCTAATATTTCATACCAATAAAAATCTATTTACATTTAATTACAATTAAAATCAAATATAATAACGGGTCGTACGACAAAGTGAAAGCATATCCAGGAAACTGCGGGCGACAATCTCTCACCAAGACACGCGCTCAACAAAAATAACCGCACTTTCGTCATTTTAAAATTATTATTCATAAAAGATACGTGTAAACTTGAAAACAAAGAATGTAAACAAAGCCGAGTATATCAATCGGATTTCCCACGCACTCATCGGAGATCCCGAGTAATTTCTCTCTTTTTCTCTTTTTTTACTTTTCTTCTCGCATAATTTGCAATTGTAATGTGCGTCGGTTCTTGAGTCAGTCTTCCATTCGATCCCTCCCTTTTGTGGTCGAAATTTTCACGGAGCGTCGAACCTTCAAAGACGTAAACATGTTTTGGTATAGCTGAGAATTTTTGAGTTCGTCTACAATCTTCGGTGTCTACTTGATGTTTGCATTGAGAAATTTTATAGGTATTTTTTTTACAATCCACAAACGATATCGAAGTTTAATTATATTTTCACTTGCCAATAAGGGAGATGAGGAGTTTATTATATGTTTAAAGCCTTACACGGTTGAAGTATTTCTGCGTAATTTGAAAAGTTTTACGAGAAATTTTCGAGCGCCTATGTTTACCGAGGACTTGATTCTCGCGAGTTTGATAGGATTGTTATGAAATGAGATAAAGTTTTTCTTAGCAAAAAATCACCGGTCTGATTTGCGCAAAAGTTTTGCGTATTTGTACACATTTTTACAATATATATATATGTACAACAAGTCGTTTACATTTTTTGAAGAATTATCTGCATCCCAATAAGTACGGCGTAAAATAACGTGCAACACGGTTTTGGAATAAATTGAATGATGAATATTACTATCGTTAGTATATGTCCTATTTTAATTGTAATGGCGTATCAAATCAACGAATAGCTTTATTTAAACAGGAGACAGTTGCATCGAATAATTGACTGAATTTTCTTTTTTTCGAAAAAGCATAAGCCTTCATCCATATGATGCATACACGACATTCTTAATTCATAGGATATGTATTACAAATATTAACGAGAAGTATATCTGTAAAATATTTGAGGCATTAGGTACTTTAAAAAAATACAACAATCTTGTTAAGTTATAAATTTATGTTAACGCAAACTCATTACTTATTCGTATATAACTTCGTTAGATTTAAAATACACGTACATGTCGCATGCGCGTTAAATAATGAATAATTAAAAACCCTGTATACGCTGATCGATCGATGAGCAATGTATACTGATAAAATACGTAAATTAACGAATGATATTCGCCGATAGCATCTAATTATCTTAATTAAGGGAAAAACGAAGTTAAAAAAAGGAGAACGAAATCCACCGCATAAATTCCACTGTTGAAATTATGCGAAGACTCGGATTTACCTGGGGGCGAAAGTAATCGTGCGACGGGACTCGATTTGCTCGACACAAATTGCTCCGAGTGCGAGAGCATCGCTGTCGTGCCCGTTATAATATTACGTGTTCGGGCGTATACCAAAATGTTTAATCTTACTGGGCGGCGTGATAATATACCTTGGGAGTTAATTTGGATTTGCTCCTCTCTATTCTGGCTTATTCGAAATTCCGCAATTAGAGGGTCGAAATTTAACTTTCCCGAAAAGGGTTGAAAAAGGTGTTAAGGCTTATGGAACGAAAGTGAAACGGGATAATGTGATTGAGTAAGGAGTTCACTTTTAATGGTATATTTACTTACATTATTAAAGTATGACCAACTCAAATTTTATTAATTTAAACATTAATTATAAAAATGTATCATGTATTATTAAAATTTTTATGTTTACATTATTAATATTCAAAAGCTGCTCTATTAATATTCATGCCGTAAATTTTTTTTATTATAATAAATCTGTTCAACATATAACGTATAGAAATATAGCTTTCTGTTAGATAATAAATCAAAATTGTTAAAAATGTATGCTAGCCTTGAGATTGTCATAACTGTCAAAATTACTAGTTTTATGCATTCTCTTATTTACTTTGAAATAATTTATGTACAACACTATTTGTATTTACATTTATTTCTTTTTATATTTTACAAATGTAACTTTTGATTTAATTAAATGACAAAATCCAAAACAGTTTATTATGTAGCTTCTCGTGTTAATTAATATTAATGTTAATTAATGAACTAAAATGTAGATTTTCATGTAAACAATAGTTAAATTTTATTAGCATAATTGTTATACACTGCTAACATCAGTTGCATTATCAATATGAAATGTTAAATATATTTAATTTAAATGAACATGTATTAGATAAATGATTAAAGAATAACCCATTTTTAGCTATTAATTTCTTAAAGTTAACAATTTTATTCATAAAAATTATTCTATTATACTGGAAATGTATGTGCACGTAACTAATCAAACTCAATTTATCTCTCACGCAAATTGGGTTATCCCATAAGTATGAATCGCACGTCGATATGTATAACGATATTTTATATTTGACTGATATATAATTATACTATTATACTTAATATTAAAAAATCGAGCAATAAGTGTAAAATAAAGTTACATTTATTCTATTTACTTGTTTACTTGTTCACATATAAAGGAAACTAAAGTCTTGTTCGCTGCAGAGTTAAAAATTTAATAACACTAAATAAGACTAAAGTAGAAATTACAAAACTCTATGAAATTGCGGGTGTAGTAATTAAAAAGAAAATATTAAATTGCATATTACGACCGAAGAAAAATCATAAAAATTAAAAGGGAAAATTGTTTCAATTTGGAAGAGGTATGTGTGTACAGATCTGAAATTCGATGATGGTATAGAGTATATACAACAGTTCGCAGGAAACAAACCGATAAAATAAAGAGAAAGAGCAAAAGTAACGATGCAACCAGCGAGAATGAAGGGGAGAAGCACGAGCGAAACGTAGGACAAGCGGGAGGCTGGAATTTCCGCAACGCAGCGCGATCTCTCGCAATTTATCGTGCGACTCCAAGCCCAGAGATAATTAGGGAGTCTGAACGCGTGCTCGGGTTTACGTCGCGCCGCATAAAACACGAAAACACGAGCTCGCGAACTAACTGCTATACACAACCCGCCAGGGTATTTAAGCCTCTTTGGTACTTTACCGTTTTCTTCCAAATTTATAGTCCGCTAAATATTTTTCAATCGAGCACAAATCTTTAAAGTATGTCATTATAGTCGCGTTTGCCTCTGAAAAGAACAATACCGCATCTATTTGCGTATCCGTATAAATATACGCGATTTTTATTATGCATGTGTGTGATTACATTTTTTAAATGCTAGAATTCATAACAGTTTTTTGACTGCAATTTTTTTTTCATTTTATAGAATGTACATTTTTAGTAAACTTAAAACCCAGTTCTGCGGTACTATACCACCACATTCTTTAATTATACATTTTTTTCTACTCGCATATACTAGGGTCTTATGAATATTTTGATTGTGTGCTTGAGTATATTCTACCAAAAAATATTATTTGCATCTTAGTCGGAATATTCAAAGACTTTGCGCCGTGAAATCTCACTTTAGTCTATGGCCTTGGCTCTAAAAGTTTCATTTCATAACTGATCGAGTGTCAATATTTTTTCCATTTTCTTTTCAATTATTTGATTTAATATGATGTAGTAACGATTATTAAATACGAATTATTCAGCATATATTTAAAAGTTATTTTTGAATTATACAGAACTGCATTGAGATAAATTAATATATTCTATTTCAAATATAATTATAAAGATAAATTTTACGAGTAATAAATAGTGGTACTACATACATACATTTATCACTTTGACATTACATTCAAAAACGATTAGCTAAAATATCTCCTTTATTAATCTAGTATTCTGCGGTAATAAATTTATAATAGTTTCAACTTCAATTTTAAATTTTCAGAGTTTCTGCCAAACTTATGTAAAATGCAATTTTATTCGCAATTGAAAATTAATTTTTATTAGTATATATTAAAGAGCAGTTAAGAATAAATTGTATAATTAAACATACATTTATTTGTAAGGTAATTATTTTTATTATTCAATAGTTTAAAATTCATAAAATTATTGTTCAAAATAAATTGTATCATTTTGAATTTGTTTGCGTAAATATTACTGAACAATTTTACAAGTGGTATGTTTAACAAATTTATATTTAATTGAATTTTTAATAAATTCTACTATTATATATGTGCATGTAAATTACGTGTAAATAATAATTTCTTTTACATAGGAAACTAAACAATCGAGTTTAGCCGTGAAAACATAAACAAGATTAAACTGAATTTTAATACTAAAAGTGTACTTAAAAAGTTCTATTATTATTCTAGAAATATGTACGCAAATTAGTTTTGGTCTTCTAACGAATTAAGTTCTGAAGCCTCTAATTTAACTAAAAAGTTATCTTCCATAATTTAATATGAGTGTAGCACTATTAATTTTAAATCAAAATATAAATCGTCTTAAATATTGAAATAGTATTTTCATTATATACTGCAGTTACACATGTAAGAAAACATATTACTAAATATCTATTAATTGATTATAATATGAGAATTAATAATTAATTCGTATATTAATAATATAATTAATAATTGTCTTAAAAATATTTAATCATATTAATACCATCAAGGAAGTTATTTTAGTCAATACTACCAGCTACATTGTACATATTTAGAATTTACTCGTTTTTTTATTTTTTTAGATCAAAGTCTCGCAACAAAGGATTGTTTTATATATATCATAGATTACGATAGCTACTCATATATTTTATTATTATTCTAATAAAATTATTGTTTATTTTATTAAACGTAGCATCAATAATATGATTCAATTAAGAGTTTGGGTATTTTAAAATTGTAATTATATTAAGAAAGTATTTCCATAAAGTATTTATGAGTATGTGAATTATTTGTGAAATCAATAAAATATTAATCTCTAATCGAATAGTTTTATGTTATATCGACTGTATGAAAAATGTTTCATTCGCTTTTTCTATCCTTTCAATAGTTAACGTAGAATAAAAAATCGATTCAGAGCCGATCAATCACAGATATCTAAAAAGAGAATTCAATTCTAATTTAATACTCTACGTCTCGAGTAAATTGCCATGTTTTCCCAGTTAAGTAATAATGCGTATAGAATTTGTATCTAAAAAATGTTAATAAGAAAATATGTATCTTATCATTAATACTCTTTTTAAAAACTAACATTCCCCTGGAATATTCTTGCAAATATCGAGGTTACAGACAATTTTGTAGTAGTAACCAAGATGTTCCTTAAGGTAATACCAATATTATACATTCAATATTATTCAGACTTCATATTTTTAGTTATAGGTACCCTCACAAAACTTTATTTAATACAATTTCACTCTGCAATTCAATCTGTTTTTATCTGCACCACTTACTCTACTGTTGGTGGTGGCGGGGCATCTTCCAAAATCTGCATAACCTCATGTAAATTTAACATTGTTCTACCACTGTTATATCCATAAATTTAGTGCGGCATCTATGCATCTGCGGCTCGAAACGATACACCGATACAGCCTCCAGTAAAACATGGGATAAACTACTTAGGTATTAGTTTGGCTCTTTATACCTAAAGCTCAAAACTAACCAACATAATGGTCAATTTCAATGACTATTTCGTTAACCTGACAGTCGTCAGTTATGCGCTGTCTCTCTCGTTATTTTTTATTACCTCTTCCGAAATGTCCCTTTGGCTAACCAAAATTAACACAGAAACTAGAATTGCGGATATTTTATTACTTTTAAATGAAAGGAAAGAGCGCTTTTTATAAAAAAATTTTGTTCAACAAAGTGTAATTTTAACTTTATCGTGCAATTTAATCGTCGAAACAAAATGATAGGAAGTTAGAACAAAAATACGTCAGGTTATATATATACTAATGAGATGTAGCTCGTTATCGCATCGCTTACTTTAAATTAGAAAAAGTGGATTGTTTTTTTTAATTTTAACAAACAACAACTACAAAATAAATCGTACAATAAGAAATTTTCGTTTCTGTCGCAATTTGAAACTTTATCCTCCATACAATTTTCATTAACCCCTGAATTTTTTATCGGTGACGCACCAGAAATGAATTTAAATTCAAGGCGTACCTTGGCTATTTTCTCAATGCAAGCGGTTTCTGATTCGTATTTTGTCATAGTGCAAAATCTACAAAAATACTTGGAAAAGAAGCTTTGAGCAAACTGTTATTTGATATGGGTAAGCTTCTCTAGAATATGTTTTTCAAATAAGTTTTTTTAAATGCTAACATTAATCATACGTATTTCTTGACACAAAAGTTTTTACTGCTTCGTTGCAATAAGATAATATGTTCCATGTCTGCAGCTCTAAATTTAAATACTTTTTCCGGATTTTATTTTACAAAAACAATTGATTAAAATTAAATGAATAGTAATTTCATACATTAGGCCTAAATCATTTCTAACTATTACTAACTTAAATAAAGAACAATTGCAAAAAGTTTAAGAGATATTTTTTATCATTGTAAAAAATATATAATTGGCAAACTGTGAATCTGACGGTAGCATGGTAGGTTGAACAGATATATCTAACATTAATAAATATGTGAAATAAATATTATTTAAACGTCTACAATATAAAAATTACTATTATTTCATGAAAATAAGGTACCACTTTTTACATGAACAAACAACGTTAAATACAATCAAGTTTTAACCATAATGATTTAATTATAAAATCAAACATTGTAAATTGGAATGAAATGTTTATATTTAATGCTTAATGTGCTTGGGTCGTGAACATAAATTTAACAAAATAATAATTAATTACTTTAACTTATTAAATTACATAAACAAGGTACTTTATGAAAATTTGTGTAAAAGTGCATATAACTTTATTGTATAATTATTCGAGGATTCAAGTTAGTATTCTATTATTAGTATTATATATTAGTATAATATAATTATAGTATTAGTATTGTATATAGTTATTATTATTGTATAATTAGTCGAGGATTAAAATTATACAGAAATTCTTTTTAACTGAATTGTCTTATCGGTTCTGGTATAAAGTTAAATAATTATTTTGTACTTGATTTATACAATCTACCAAATCAGAATGGTTTTAAGGGCGTATTTAAAATTAAAAACTGTATTTTAAATTATATGTTTGCTTTTAAAAAAAATTCGCAAGTAGCTGAAACGTGTTTATCTAAATGAAACCACTATCGAAAAATATTTCATTTAGATATTTTCACGAATAATAAAATGGCAGTGAGTTCAAGGGCTAGTAAATGGGTCAAAAGTGCATGGCAGAATCGTCTTTTACTCGATTTTTAAGAGAAGCAAACTTATTGTGAATCTGTAATTAAGTTACATGTAATTGCAATACATTTGCGTACTTATAAGTAATAACAAATTATAAAGCAGTATTTTTATGTATTCTTGTATTTAATTAACACAAAGCCCATATTGAATAATTTTTCTTTAATTTTATTTTAAAATTTATCATGAGACTGCAAATACATTCATGAGCATCGTGAGCAGTATCTTTTGGTACAGCAAAATTTCGAAGTTGAAACTTTCAAAATTCTATGTAACCTATAAAGACAATAATATGAAATATTTTTCATAAGGAGTCACAGTGAGTTAAGGGTAATGGGATTAAAAAAAAAATTATATCATAATAGGTTTTTCATTTTATTTTTCAATCTACAAAATTAGCTATTGGCGATATATTTATTAAAAATAATACATATTATAAAACATTATTTCGATAAGAGGGAAAAAATTGTAAAAAAATTGTCCCACGGCCTGTGTCAATATATCTTAAATAGATAATAAGTAACGATAGTGGACATGCTACGTTAAGATACAATCTAGTTTATTTACATTTTCTTGGAAATGGCAAGAGCTATAAAATTAATTCTACTTCAACAATTTAGCAAAAAATTTTCAATGATACGGAAACCAATATTGTTCGGCCGAGGTTTTATAAAATGGATGTGCTAGTTTTATAGACATTTACAAATCGATTCATCTGTTAGATATAGGTATATATATATATTATTTATACATCTGAAGTAAATACCTGAAATTGTAAAAGCAATTTCTTATATATTTTTATATATTATACTTGCATGTAATATTCCTTCTACTTACAATATAAATGTATATAATTGTTTTGGTATAAAAATGAAATAACAACTTTGCAGAAAATGAAATATAAGTAGTAGTACTTCTTTTGATTTTTATTTTTAGTTGAAGCTTCGATTTTATAATTCTAGTGAATAAATTTCATCTAGGTACACATAGATAAAGACGCGTTTTATTTTTTAAACATTTTAACACTAAAAAAATTTAGATGCTAAAAATAATTTGTTTAAAAGTTATTCTAACCTCAAAAAGTGAGTTATGTGACGTTTTTTTAACAATAGCTAACTTTACCTATTTATCTCAAAATCTATCAACTTTTACTATATAACATTATATGTAACATTAGTTGCTGGTTTTCTCTAGAATTTGTCCTTTCGAGTTAGAATTATTAATCTCTCAATGTCGATGACTTATAAAGTGCAAGTCAACATTGATGTTTAAAATAAGGTGATCACGCCGCAATCGATTTTGTTATCCAAAAGTCTAAAAAAAGCTGGAAACAATACCTTTCTAATAGTCTGCAGCTCGAAATCGACCTGTAAACATGTCAAAAGTTATGGTATTTTAAAAGATTTCAAAAAGTTATCAAAAATTTTAATGGAATTTAACATGTAAATTTTTGAAAATTTTTGGTATATATATATTTGATATATATAAATTCGAACGACAGTTAATAGGTTTATATAGCATTATTATGACGCACTATTCGTATTATTAAAAAAAATATATAAATTTTACAAGTATAAACAGTAAAAATTCCTATGCTAGTCCCATAAAAATTCCTGTTCCGAAAGAATTTCATACTCTGTCAACAACTAACCAAACACCAAATAATTTAAGTATTATTTATCACTAAATTGAACACTAATATTCTGTTAAAAGTCTAGTTTTACATCATGTGTATGACGATAATAAAAAAATATACAATTGGTAAATTTTACATTATTTATGATATAAATAATAGAATTTAGCGATATATAAAAAGAAAGTATTGAAATATTTGAAATAATTTTTATTTATTAAAACAGATCTTTTATAATAAATTTGTCTTTATTGGGACAATTACAATAATGTGTTACCGTAGTTACATACGCAGTCCTTTCTTTAAAACTATGCAATTATATGTATGAATTTCGTATAGAGTCATATAATAATCTAAATAGATATAACTATGTGTATATGTATATTAGACGACAAAAAATTTTATAAAATAAAATTATATAACTATTAATTTTATAATTTTTTTCTTCAAAATTGATATATTGAAATGTACACGTTTCTTGTAAGTTACTAATAGGTTCAGAGCGAAAGCAGTAGAGCGTTTGACAGTCAGGAACTACACTATTGCAAAGAGCATAGCTTCGGTTGATTAAATTTGAATGCTTTCTGATGAATCAATATTAACGTTATCCATAAGCCATATCTTTTTCACCCTTTGTTAGAATTCTTGATAATAAATTCCTCAGATTTTTGTAAGTTGAAAACACAGTTCTTCCATCATTACTTTCATTTAATAGAATAAAGATAAGTTGCAAGCAGAAGTAAAATCACCCTTATCTTTTCCGGATAGTTAAATTACTTAAGCCTCCAAAATAGACACGCATACATCTGATCTAATTATTGTAGTAATTTAAAAAATAATTATTAATAAATTATATGATATTTTAAAAAATTTTACCATATACCGCGTCTATTTAGAAAATTTAATAATAAAACAAGAGTATCCCGAGAAAATGTTAGGGACAACGCAATACAAATTTACGTACTTTCCTACAAATGTTCTTTACTGAAAAAATTACTATGTGTCACAATAAAATTAGTAGTGCTTACCTGTAAATAAAATTGCCGAACTGTTCCTTGTTTGATAATTATCGGCAGTCCTTTTAATTTTTATACATTTAGATATAACTTTGAATGTACCAAAATATATAAATGGTCATCCTGTTGAAAAAACGAATAATCAATAAAAAGATACATTCCACGACCTTGTAGAGGTTACTTAAAAAATAAAAAGTAGATAAATAAATTTTAGCTGGTATATGAATTTATGGCATCCATTTCTATAAGAATTGCCGCTATGTCTGGAACGGCAATTACTTTGCTCCACTTCCACATAAAATTTGATCAAAGCAATCTTTCATAGCGATTCCGAAGTATAAGCGAGTCTGTGGAAGACAGGTAGTCCAAGCGTATTTTCTAATATAATACAAGAGGGCCGATGAAAGTCTCATTTGTGATCAATGTCTTCGTGAAGCCTTTATTACACCGATTGCCCACCTCTGGGCTTCCTGCGGAAAGAAACCGAATTACCTCTGTGCACTTTGTCTTTCGAAGATTAAAGTGGCATCTTCGATCACAGACCGACTCGTAACTTTCACAAATTATCCACTGACTCAACTGGTACGACTAAGAAATCTATGGGATTACTTTACATGTGAAATTGAATGAACTAATTTTTAAATTACTGTGATCCAATGCTTCTGGATATATATGATTAATTTAACTTAAAAGTTACATTGCTTTCTAAAAAACCATTTATATATTTCAAATTTTATTATAATTTCCTTTACTCGTCACAGATGTTTTTGTAAATATAGTTTTATCATTACAATTTTAAAAGTATACGTCATTATTTATTAATAATGAAAAATTGAACTACACAGATATAACGTACAGCAGATAAAAAAAGAAATTAATTATAAAAGTCAAATTGCTGTGAAGAATATACGTAATCAATTTTTTTCAAGGTGAAAGATACATTCTTAACAACATTTTTAACATTTTTCAAAGTTTTATCGCTAATTAGTTGCGAATTTGGGAATATAAAAGGGCGATGTTGAGTAAAAAAAGAACTATAGAAATATTAAAAACTAGTTCATTTTATACAGAATAGATGTTATAATTAAACTTGACCTTTGAAATAAAGGAAAGTACAAGTTACAATGAACTACTCAAATTCATTATTGAACGGTTCAATGAACGTCCATACCTGAAAATGCACTTATGGTACGTATAAAATATTTCTAGGTATAGTAAGTACCTTTATCATAAATACCGTAGATATCTAATCTTAAAGTATCTCATAAATGTAAGTTACAGTGCACCCATCTATATATACAATCATTTTCCATAATCTCAGTTGGAAAAGAAATCTGATAATTAAAATTGCATGCAATTTATTAGAACGTTATATCATAAATTCTGAACATGGTTCTCCAATTATACGTGTATATACGTATACGTATAGTACAGCAACAAACATTTTCCGGTCGACCGTTTAATTCACCGCAGAAAACCATATCCATATAGATATATGTATAGACAGCGTAGGCTGCAGTGAATCACGGAAATTTTCTCTTTAACCCGAAGCAAATTTCCGTCGATAAGCCAGCAGTAGTGCTGCAGTCCAGGATTATGCTCACCTTATAACCGCTAACAGGTGCGCCAACTCTAATTCCCTCTCGTTAATTTATTCCATACAGTCGAGTCTTGCTGGTAACCGCGATGATGCATACGCAATTTCAAGTTCTTGGAATGTTACTGCGCGCAACTCAAATTTTACGATTCTGCGCCGCGCGAGCTCCTTTTCATCCTTTTCTTTTTCTGTACCTTTTTTTTCCTAGGTTATAAATCACGCAAAAACAAAAGGTTATACATGACTACCGTATATAGGTGTACAATATATAAGTATATGCTTTCTATTAAAAATTTATACGACTCGGAGAATAGGATGTTAGGCACGCGTGCTATACAGGACAGCTTGAATTATTTCGATTTTCTGGGTTTCGAGGTTCCTTTATTTTAAGCATTCTCAATATATTTGCCTTCTTCTTCGGATTTTAAATTATTTAAACTGTTTGTGTACGTCACGGGTTCGTTTAAACGTTCATTGTAAGTTATTGCTTCTTCAATTGGATCACGTATATCGATCCCTGACGAATTTATATATTTATATCTTTATTTACCTTTGTTAAGTGTCTACCCTTAACGCGTCTACTTTATGTAGATGATGTTACAGCAAATGTCCCGACGATTACATTAACCTCCGGTGTTGACACGTTGCAACTGTCCCCCAACTCGCATTGTACCATCAATTATAAAGTTTTAGCTTTAGGGAATGTAATCCACGCAAGAGAGGATTTATAACTTTTTTTCATAATCGTTCTCACCTTGTTTTACCTGCCAAGAATATCAACGTTAAAGTTTTGTAATATTTATATTAATAATACATTTTTTTTATCGTTAGTTTTACATTTTCGACGTATTTTAGCACAATTTATCACAAATATAGAACCAAGTTAATTTTAGAAATTGAATACAATTCTCACAATATACATAACTTTGTCTTTACATGGGACGACACGCGTGGATATCGAACAGTAATAATAGTTTAGTCCCGCTGCAAGCTACATCCTTTACTACCTTTTATCGATTAATTTGTCAAACTAACGCAAAAAATGCGGAACCAAAATAATTAAAGAATTCAACTGAAAAGTTATATCCGCTTCCTTCTATTACTTATTTTAAAATGATAAAGAATAGATACTGCTTCAATAAATTACGTTCATATATATTTACGTAACCAACCAATATACCGGAAGAATTTTTTGCTTCAATTATATCTTTTCTCGGAAATAATACACGCATTTTCAAGAATGCGTGTGTAATCGTTTCCTTCGGAACTATATACAAATAAAAAAATTATTCACCGCGCGGCTTGTTATTTAAATAATTTTTTATTTTTATAACTATCCTATGTAATTTAACGAGATTTTACTTGCGAAAGAGTTAATGTAAATAATAGGTTTTCAGTTTAAAAAAATACAACGGAAAATAATTTGTTTAGCAGTTCAAAACTTTGGTACATTTTCATAATTCGCGACTTATGGCTACGTGAATCACGTTTCTTTATTATTGTAATATGTTCTTCAGATTTAAATAAGTGAATAGTGACCTAATAATAACTTATTAGCAAAAATTATAAGTCATCCTCTGAAGTAAAGTAAATATTAACGCAACAAATTGATGTATAGATAAATATAAGTTAAAAAAGCATTTAATCGACACGTAAAACAAAATATTACATTTGATTTGATTAATTTTACTGATGTATGTTATAGGAAAAAAAATTGAATAAATACAATCTCTACTTCTTTCAATTAAATTATTGCATCTAATATAAAGTATACTTAATCTTAAAATAAACTAATATGTATATTATTAAGTGAAATTGTTAAACACATTTATAAATTTCGATGTCTCTTACAAATTTCTTTGCAAAGTCATTCAAAAAGAGAAAGTCATACAACCGCTTCTAATGTAAAATCGTCCATTTATATTTGTATGCATTATTCATATAGTCATGTATAAAATTTGAACATGAACGTATATATTGATGAAACAAGTACTGTGAGAGAATTATTATTTAAAAAATACGTACGCATATCGTTTTCGGAAAGTAAAATTGATTTTGAAAAATTGAACGTGCTACAAACAATTTAACAAGAGAGCACCAAATTTTTCAAAACTGCCCATTTCCATCGCACACGTTTAAAAAATATCGAGCATTATTTAAAAAAAAGCAATTCCAGCTCGATCATGAGCAAAAAAAGTATGTGCAATCGAAGAGTTACGACAGCTGTGATTCCCGTGTTTGTTTTCGTGAACGTGTTCGGATTCGCATTATCGAGGCGTTACGGTATACACCCGACGAAGGCTCCGTTTTCACGAGCAGCATAACCGGTTACGCATCCTACGTCACGAAATTTACATTTCGACCGGATGGAAATTCGTACACTCGATCAAGAGGTATATACACAAAAAAAATACGCTTGCGCGGTCTGCGTGCTAAGGCGATATATATACCGTTACGCTGGGTGACGATGTTCTATAGCCCTGCTACTCGTCGACACGAGATATTTTGACCGGAACAGCTATCGAGAATCTTGTTTTGATATATCGAGGAAAATACACGCGAATGCACGATGTTGAAGAGAGCTGTACCCAGTGTATTATTTTTTTACCACCTATATATATATATATATATGATAGTGGCGGTCGTCCCTTCGCGTTTAGATTTATATAGTGTAAATGAAACGATATACGAATGTGCAACAAACGATTTTGCGTCTCTGTACATATTTTCGCATATTTATTTTCATGATATCAATAATTAATAACATATTAAATACTGACAAAGCATTATTTTATATGTTAGATTATATGTAAAATTTTTCTTAATTTTGAGCCTAATTTATTTAAAATGCTATAGTGATACCGTTGTTATAAGAGAGAAGATGCTAACGTGTACACTGAATTTCATTTTTTACAATAAATTAATTTTATCATTTTCCTGTTTCTTTTTTAAATTATTTGAGTTTCATATTTTATTTATATTAAAATATGTTATTCAGCCCAACTCGATGATTTTACGAAAATTCAATTTAAAATTTCTAAAAGTTAAATAAGTTCTAAATATAAAGATATAACAGGTTAAAAATATTAGAACGTAGAAAATTTACTTATAACTTTTGAAAAATTGTACGTTGAATTTTACGATCGTGACTTTATACACAGTTTCGTACAAGAAAATATTTCGTAAAGCTTTAAAGAAAAATTCTTTTTTCGTGCGCAGCAAAATATATATATGGTAAAATACATTTGACGTACTTTATATTAATTTCCTGAATATTTTATAGTGCACAATTAAATTGAAATAATTATAAATAGTTTTTGAATATACGACGAGCGCTTTGAATCATTTTTTCATTGACGATAAAATAATTCAAAGGTCTTGTCGGCTTTATCAAGAGCTTAACGTGAAACGTACATTTTTAAAAAAATGAAAATATTCACTTTATTTCTTTTAAATTTCATAATATTGTTTTTATACAATAATTTTATTACTCTAAACAAAAGCTTTCTAGAACTTTCAAAATATTTAAAGTTTTATAAAATCAATATATTTTATATGGAGTTTTTGTAAATTAATAATTTAAATAATATTTTACAAAGGTTATACAAAATTTATTTAAAACTATTGTTTTACAGTACGTATTTTACAAATTGTTTCAACAAAATTTATAAATATGCTTATGTAGCTAATTTTCTAATATCTTAATTTTCACATAGTTGAATCGAAATAGAGAGAGAGTTCTCGCAATTACAGGTTTCAAGCTAACTAATCGATAAAATAGGACATTGTGAACGAACTTTTTTTCAAACGTAATTATCGGTTACGCTTAAAAGATTAGTAAGCATTACACGAACAATCAGAAAACAAAGGCTAGTAAAGGAAATCATATTAATTTAAAGTCGATAAGTCGAACAAGCTAGGTGTAGTCCTTTAATTAATTTTAAATTTCCTCTTGCCAAAGGTATATATAATAACCCGATATTTACAAACTAATCAAGATGAAATTACGAGCTATTAAGCAAATATAGTTTCACACCTTACCTCGTATTATTATCTCTTTGATCCTTTCGATATGCAGTGGATTGGCAACTATTCATTTGGATATTTCGCTACGTAAAAGGTACATCAGGGCAAAGCGGTACATCCACCTTGTGGCCGTGATGCCTTTCTAAAAGCTAGGCGCAGCTTAGCGAATGGGGAATTTGAGCGTAAAAGAATAGCGAATGTGGTATTTGTGTATACGCGTATATGCGCTTTTGACCGAATACAAAGAGAACATTGCTCGTCAGATAAATAAAAAAAAACAAGAAAAATGTCGTGAAATAGTGGTTATCAATTAAACGTTGAGCTACGTATATTTACTTTTTAATTAATGGCGATTTTACTTTATAGGACATTCCTTGACGAAGATTGACTAAATTTAAATACGACACTGCATTTATTTGAAAATGTAGACGAATTTCATTATAAACTTGATTGTATAAGCTTGATCTGTACTTTTTGACATTAATTATTTATGAAAATAATTTATTATCTATTTAAATTATTTATGATTTTAATTAATTAAGCAGTTACTCTTATTCATTTATCTTTACTGTCATTCATGCGATCCATTGTCATTAACAAACATTAACATGGGAATTTAAATGTGATATGTATTTATTCTAAATTACTGCTTATACTCTTGTTTTTAATCATATCAGCATGATAACGATGAAATACGTTGACCTTTAGTTATCTGAATTGCCAATTTACGCAAGCGTTGGAAGAATTCCATGCACATTACTAAAACTTTAAAATTTATTAAATATAATATTTATGAATTTATAAATAAAACTTGCATAGTGTAAATAGTAAAATTATGAATGTTATTATTTAGAATTTAATATTTAATTAAAGCAAGTATTCAAGCAACTATCGTAACTGTTGTTTATTGGTAGAAATTGTACGTATTACTGATACAGCACAATAGTCATCAATTGAAAAAGAAAACAAATTGATTTTTATATTTTTTGTCTCGCATAATAATTTTGCTTCGAAATTAAACGTTATCGCTACAGACAGGTTTTTATTTTAAAACAATTGTCACGTTCATCGACGCCTATATATAGATGTGTCAAATGTATCCAATGAACAATAGAAATAAAGACAATTTCGAACAGACTAATGTAATGTGATACAATAATAAATATAATTAACGATTTTCATCTTTAATTGATTTCTTCATATCTTTTAAACAATACAATACTAGATATTTTTTTTTTTTTTTTTTTTATGTTATTTAACGTCGCTCTATTTATGCTGCCAGGGCTAATCAGCGACGGAGGTGAACGGTGTGTCTGTGAACAAAGCACATGTAGTTGAAACAGTGGTGCTTGTGTCCATCGGAAGATATCATCGGTCACTGTAATTAGTCTAATAATTACAGTTTCCTGTCCTCCCGATGGTACCACCGCGATCCTCTTTACATCTTCGCGTCCCTAACGTTCCCTATAGTTCAGATGCCCGTGCCTCTGATGCACTGAAAAATGCACGAAACGCACGCGCACCTGAACTGGCGTCACATTATAGTGACACGCCGAGCCACTGAGTCGCGGTGTTCGAAAAATGCACATGAAAAAATTTTCAGAGGTACACGTCTGGGATCGAACCCACGACCCTCGGTGTGAGAGTCGGGAGCTCTACCCATGAGCCACCGCGGCTCACAATACTAGATATCTTAATTAATATTTAACAACAATTGTATTTTATAACTTAAATACAATTTTCGTGAAACCTTATTTTAGTCGATCTATTTACCAAATGCAAACCAATTTCATTTGATTTTCCAATAAAAAATAAAAGCGATGCGCAGAACTGTCAAAGCTAATAATTATATAATACATTAGAAACATTTACATCCGTGTAACAATTTAGTGTATTTACTCATCCATGTTCAAATCGAACGTATATACAGTCAGCGTGAAAGTGAAAGATGAAAGGAAAATGAAACGTAAAGAAGAACTAAGTTAAAATGCAGTGATACACTGATACACTATAAATATACACGTATGCGATACAAAATACACGCGCATCATTCGAATGATGAATGACGATGACGCATGAATCAGTAAATGCAGAGTAGATATATTATATAGAAGCAAATTCAGAAAGTAGAAGAGAGAGAGAAAATAAGAAGAATTGATTTTTCAGTGCGTTCTCGTTACGCTGCCGCTTACAAAGAAAATTTTAACTTTCAAAGCTGTACGAGATTCTAATCATTATACGATCCTCGATAGTACTTGTTACAGAAAATTATGCTTGTCGGTGGTTCGAGGTTGTACATACACCGCACAGCTCACTCGCTGGTAAACTCTTCGTTCCTTTATTTTTTTGTCCAATGCTGTAAAATGAGTAGGCGTTTTATAACAAAATATTGTGAATTATAGATTTCGTACTGCATCATAAAATAGGTATACACGATTTAAATTGAAGAGTTTCGATGATAAATTGATAGTTTTGAAAAATTTGTCGTAGTACGATACGAGAATATTCCTTGTTTTAAAAAACTTATTTACGTAATAATATCTGTTTCAGGGAAAAAAATATTAAACTTGTAAAAATTCAGTGTATTATATTTATACCTAATAATGATGAATATATAATTATGTGTATATGCAACGGGTATAATGTTTGACAAAATAAGAAAATACGACTACAAAGTGATTGATGAAGAAAAATTTAAATGTGCGTATATATATGACGTTTGCTTTAACAGCGATTTGTTTTCATTTGCCTTTGGTTGATAAGTTAATGAACTTGCAACACGACTTTTTTATGCGTAACAAACAAAACCTCATGAAGATCATAATCATAAGTTAGAACTACATGATATTGTTGTGCAATAAAATTACGTATAATTTGCTGCCTCGAAGTGTACATCTTGCGTCACCGAATGCGCAATAAAATAAGTTTTTCGTGTAACGATAACTAACAAGAAGTAAAATTAATTTTTCGTCAGCGAAAATCGCATAATAAAACAGTATATGTGTGTCTTACTGTAATCATGCATACAGTTATTGTTATTTCTTTTTTTTTATCTCAATAAGAGAATTCAATTTTACAAAATAACATACAGGTAATTTTATACAGCAAAAAAACAAGTAATTAAAATGAAGATAGAATTTTTCGAATGATAAATGAGTAATGTTCAAACTCAAACATTTTTATCTACATTTAATTAGTCTTTAAAAATTTATTTTACTTATAATGAGTGATATATTTCTTTTGAGTAAATAGATATGGAATTAATTTCTTTAAACAAAGTATTTATACATTATATATACGTAAAAAAATGTGAAAATAAGCGAAACACAAATTTTGCTTATCGCGGTCCAATGTATTTATTCATTTAAAAGTTTGTCTTTATAATGTCTTCTTTCCAAAGTATTTCTGAATATTTGTTTTAAAATATTAAATATCTTTGGTGAAGAATTTATTTTGGTGTCAATATATTTACGTGATCAAATTAATTACCAACTTTTTTCTTTACAAAAAAACTCAGTTACTTAAACGATTTTATAAAATATTAAATTTATTAATTAATAAATATTTTTCAATTACATTTTTAGTCTAACAATATTTACAGATAAATTGAAGAAAATTTTGTAATCTTGCAGATGTATACATTGAAAGATATTTTTTCTTAGGTAAGTAAGAAAAATATTGTAATTTGCGCATTTTTACGTTCTATTTAATAAAATAGTTCACAGTAATTATCCTTAAAATATTCAACATTTATTTTATATTCTACTCTGATCGAACAAAATTGAATCGTAGTCTAGAACTATTAAGGAACTAAAACCGAGATTCGAGTATACTATATATAGTGTAGCAACCATTTATGTCAAAAAAATCCTTTTTAAAGGAAAAGAATTATAAAAAATATGTAATAGCACGATCGCGTGAAACAACGTTTGGTAAAATGAGGGCGTTGGAAAACAAGCCAACCCTCCGAGCGTTTTCCAATTTCCTTCCCGTTAAAGTGACGATAAGAGAAAAAGAAACTGGCAATTTTGTTGTAAACGAACCCTGGGTGAAAGTCGAAAGGTAATACTCCAGCGAAAAGATGTTTCGAGTGCCTTCATTACCCGATAAAGCAAACGAGAGAAAAATAATACAAGCAAAACCTGAATGAGCGTAGATGGTACATTTATGTTCTATCGTACATTTGCACCAATGGGTGCTTCGAAAATATTTAAATGCTTCGTATATATATTTTTTTACGTTGCGAAATATTTATTGCGTGATTAACATTCTTCGCCGCGCGTGTAGAGTGCGGTTTAGATGCGTTGCGCGTGTGAATGCATAAAAAATGTTAATCGCTTTCTTATTCCAAATTTGCTTTTTGTTTTCTCTTCGTTTTTTATCTCAAAAAATTTTAATAACTTACAATTCGAAAACAATAACCATGACTGTTTCAATTTAGTTTTGGAATGTTACAATCTCTTCGTGGAATAGTCAATTTTTTCTATTATCTATAAAAAATCGTATTTTATGTGTCTAATAAAAAGTTAGTATTTGTATCCCCTGTCTGATCGAAATTATAAACAATTAAAGCTAATAGAAAAAGTAATTATTAAAAAATCGAGAATCGGTCGTTCACGCATATCGAATTGTTTGAAAAAAACTATACATAAAAACCACATTGTTTTGTTTTGGTTTGTAATTGAAAATCATATCGAATAGTATTTCTTGCAATTAATTAAACAAATATTTATATACTTCGTGAATTGTATTGACGTGTATATGTACAATTTACTAAAATTTATATAACTGCGTTTTGTTTTTTAATTAAAAAATTTATTTTAATATATCTAATATTACATGTAGATTTTAAAGTACGCGAAATTTAATTGAAACTAGTTATTGAAATTTCAAATTTAATATCCTGAGATATATACACATCAAGTTTGTCTCGTGCACATCTGTCATGCGATCTTAGTTAGGTCTCTTGTTTTACGATAAAACTGTCATGATTTAACCAGTTCAACGGGAAATCAGGCTATCATGAAATGAAACTACTAAACTTGGTAAAAGTTTCTATAAACGCAATTTAGATCGTATCATTTAGACAAATTTCTTATTTTCTATCTTTGTGAATTTATTATATTCAAAATACAGTACTGTTTATATACAGCATGTGGTTAAACGTATTATTTTTAAATAATTTTCATATAATAATTTTATATAGTAGCTATAACAAAATTCATGTATTATATTATGTAATATCATTATTATTTTATTCGTTTATGTAACTTAATACTTACTCTAATTTTGGGTAAAAAATCTACTTAGTCACTTTATGAAAAAAAAATAAGAAGGCAAGGAGACTACTGTCGTAAAAACTGTTTCTGCTCTGACTGTTTTATGATATCCACATCTACGGTGTTACCTACATTGTGAATAATAATAATTAACGTAGTTAAGAATGCACTCGACATAACTCGCTTAGATATATATGAACAGTCAAGTGCAATCTTGGTCTATGGCTCTCTAAC
This sequence comes from Theocolax elegans, assembly GCA_026168455.1. Taxonomy (NCBI): domain Eukaryota; kingdom Metazoa; phylum Arthropoda; class Insecta; order Hymenoptera; family Cerocephalidae; genus Theocolax; species Theocolax elegans. Next base: position 85,468,409 of record CM047425.1, on the reverse strand, counting down.
ACACATTTTACCGTTTTAAATGTTTAAATCGCCTTACATTATAAGTATGACTTTCAACGGTACAGTTAAATTGAATTGAAAAATATCCATCACATCTTTTTGTCTAAGGGCAAAATGGATTGATTGTACTTTTTTAACTCTTTACACTCATCTTATTTCATTACTATAATTAACATATTTTTCTCTTTTTTATAGGTTAGTTACAGAAGTCTTTAATCTACCCAATTCATTACTATACGTAAGTTAATCTGCAACATTTCATAAAATTTTTATTTAATATGAATGTCATGATTGATTGCTAATTCTAGTTTCCCGTTAATAAAAACAATTCATAATTAACTAAATTTGTTAATTGTAACTTTTATTTTGAAATAGAGAAAAAGGTTATAGAATATGATACAATTATTGACACGCATTAGTGGAATTTTAAATTAGCAGAGAAAAGCATATTTTACATAAAATGTGCGCTTATTCGTTGTAGCAATTATTAGTCTGCAAAGTTTTGTACTACATTCACAGTTACGAAAAATGAACTTTCAGTAAAAAAGTTACTAAAATAAGTTATTCCTGTTCCTTTAGTAGGGTATACAAAAATAAATTGTAGCTTTACGTATAGCACTTAATAACGCATTTGCATCTATCTATAAAATATTATACCATAATGCTTTTTCATATTATAAAGTTGAAAATTTCGAAATAAATATAGAAATTTCGGAATTTTGAATTTTAGAAGGTGCAGCTGGTTCACTACTTGTAGCATATCGTATCGTATTCACATTTTACTTTCGTACATCCATTAGAATAAGGATATAATATAGAAGAGGAGATGCGAATTTGATATGTTATGCAGCAAATAACAAATTTACGTCATATTTCATAAATTTTTGAATTTTAAATCTCTTCAAAGTATCTTTAATCTAAAAATAATTAATACAACGAATAATTTCGAAAGTTATCCACTCTTTTGCAAACTTTTTAACGCATATTTTGAAATAAGATAGTTTAAATTTCCGTTGTTCACGAATTTAAATATATATACCTAGATTATTAAAAGTTGCGAACGAGTTCATACTTTGTAATTTTGTAACACAACTTGAAGATTCAAAGCGAAATTATGCAATAATAAAATGAACTCACGTAACCCGCGTAATTACGCATTTTAAAGAAATCTTGGAATTAAAGGTAGAGAAATTCATTGTGTAGAATGATTTTAACGCGAAACTACGCGATGTTTTCATCATACGTCTTTACCATTGAGCAATGCATAACGCACACGCGCAAAAGAAAGCGGACGCTCGGAAATTAAATACCGGGGAGTGTATAGGGTGCCGCATCTTGTGGTCGTGGGATTCGTCTGGAATCCGTTCTGAAACCGGTAGAACGAGTTCGCTTTCCCCTTCCTCTCGCATCCCTTTTTCTGAAGTCTGTATAGGTGCCGGGATTTTTGCCCTTCTTCCGGAGCGTTTCCACGTTATCTTTCCTACTCGTGGTGGGGTCGATCGGATGTCCAATTTTTTTTATTCTCACTAGACTGTCAATGCCAAAACTGTTAACCCGTACGCTTTCGTAATTATCACTCCACGATTTCACAGAGATATTAATTGCGGGTGCGTTTGACTTTTTAATTGTACTTTGTGGAATGCTCGTGCGTGAGCTTCTTTTTATTATATATATACGCTCGCGAGGAATGCGAATGAAGCGTTCTACACAGTGTTATCCGAGATGTTCCGCTATAATAATTTACTCGGTGAAATTGAGACAAATGTCTCTTTCGTTCGACGCGAGGTCGGAATAATTTCCTATTAATAAGAATTTTATCTTTTCTTATGCTTGTTGATGATGTGGTGTTACTGATGATTAATATATATACAAACAATCGTTGAAGAGCTTTTTACAATTACGGAAAAATAATCCCCTAATGTATTTATTTATGTACATCTTATGCTTGCAAGTTACAATGCAATTGTAACGAGTTTGAAGAATTGTATAAAACAGCTCAATATTTATTTAATAAAAATAATTAGTGTAAACTTCTGAGTAATTTTCTGAGAAAGTAATGGAAAAATTCACAAAGATGATGGGAATCTAGATACAGGAAGGTAACTGTTTTACTACACACTACACATTAAACTGAAATTTAAAAAAAAGAGGAATATAGAAAATGCAAAGTAATAAAAACCAAGTATTTTCTTTATCGTTTTCATAAAAAAGTAAATCTGTCTTGAAAGAGGTATGAAAACTACAATCTAGAAACCCTTCACCACAATCAGGAAAATAACGAGCATGAATATGAAAAGGAAAGTTGATCCTCTTATCCTTATAGCCAAACTCAACTTGAAATTGTATAGAGTTGCCATAACTATGTACACGTATATGTATATATAATATACCGAAGTACGATCTCGGGAACGTTTCCATTTGAACGCATAACATCACGTGCGCTTTCTCTCGCATTAAACGAAAAAATAAAGGAAAAGTTGAGAAAAATAAACAAATAAACCAGACGGGTATATCCTGAGGATGCTCTAATTGCTCATTTTCCAGCGTGCTGCATGTGAGGGAAATAACGAAGAAAAAAGGGAGCACGACGCCACGGTGTAGATAACCCGGCTTTCCTTTGGCTTTGTTGCGCGCGCGCTTATATAGGCTTCATCGGGTGACCGCAAGCGATGCGACACACGTGCGCGGTACAAAGGACGCGATTGCACGGACGTCTCACCTCTCCGAGAAAAACCTGTTTCCCCCTGTGGTTATCTTCCTTGCTCCTTCTCCTTTTCTTCTTCTTCTTCTTCTTCCTCTCCTTCTTCATCTTCCTTCATTCAATTTCGCGCTATATATATATTCCTTCTCTGACTTATATCTCTCGACATTCGCTATCTCTATCTCTTTCTTTCCTTACTGTCTTCTTTATATTTGCAGCCCCCGCGGGACAATCCATTTTCTCGCGTCTTCCGCTCTTTTGTTCTCCTCGGTTACTTCGTAAAACGCGCAGGTGCATATTTTGCTAAATCTTGCGGGACGCCCTTGTGCGTTAATACGGTTCTTTATTTTTTTCTTCTTCCTCTTGCGAATAAGTCGGCACGCGATTCACCTTTTAATGGGTTGCGCCTTCTTTCTTTTTTCCCCTCTTTTTTTTTCTTTCTTCTGACCTTGTTCTTGAGGAGTCGCGCAATTTTAAAATCCTTTGCGTGTTTACTGTGCGCCTCGTACGATTTTTATCAAGACTAAACGTTACATTGAACTTTACTTTCGTTTATTTTATTATGTTAAAGACGTGCGTATATTTAACTTCAATATGATATATGGTTGTAGAGAATTTTTATTATTTTTTTTTTTTTGAGTGATCCTTTTATGTTACGTTTGTTAGTAAATTAAGGGATACGATAATAAGCTGTGGATAGATAATTAAAAATTTAATGACTACTATGAATCAATTATAGCAATAAAATAAATTTATACATGATAATGCGTAAAAGTTTAGAAATTCCGAATGAAGGTATCAATTGCTAGTTTTCTATTTAATGTTAAATAAAACAGGAAAATATCAGTAAAACAAGAAGAAAACCGCTTTGCCATATTTATAAAAGTATATAATTACGTTTTACGATTAATGAAGATGTCGCGTGGAAACACATATACAACGATCTGTAAATAATAGCACGAGTGTGTGTTAATCTTTTTTATTTCTAAGTAGATTTTTAAAAAATTCATCTAAATTTGATAAAAAGGTATATACTCGCAAATAACTGTTCAAGCAAATTAATTGTGTACAAAAGTGAAAGTAACAAGTTTCAATAATTAAAGATCGTATAAAATCAGCTACGAATTTAGTTGACACGTGTAAACAAAAATTAAATAATCAATTAAATTGATCAAAGATATTAATTAATTTACTAACATCCTCTCTGTAATTTATGTTACATCTTTTTTATAATCGTGAAACTGCAAATATCTAACAACGTCTCATTCAATTAACCTATCAAGAAATTGTAGAAAAAGCATCCATATATCCGTGATTTAGCGAAAAAAGGAACTTTTGCAATCGTTGGAACTTCCGGCGGGTTACAAGAATCTCAGCGATCGAAACCGCCTCTGCGATTACCGCACGCCCATCGGCAACCGCGCAATTTGCGAGAGGTGCATCTTTCTTAATCTCCATGATTCGCTTGCAATGCATCGGTGACGCATCGCAAAACCTCCTCCTCGACATACGCATACCGTGAAGTGCGGGCGCATCTGCGTAATGAAAAGACCCGGTACAGTGACAGATCGAAAAAGTAGAAAAAAAAATTTTGTCCCAAGGTGTTAAGTCTCGTACGTTATATACGTGCGATAATGGACACTGAGTAATGTGACTCTCCTGGAAATTATCTTTCGTTTTCTAGATATGCTGCAAAGATACATGATCGAAATGGATCTTTTCCGTAATTAATTTTATTTTTAAATGTTCGTAAAACGATCGGTAGGTACTTCCTGCATGATAGAATTTCAGTTTGAATTGCAGAACGTAATTTCTTTTGATTACGCTTGATAATATTATATTTCAATTTTAAATATCATAATTATTGTTTTATTATTATAAATGAAGTTAAATTATCACCGATACTTCATGTAATTATTATTTTTATGTGTTAATAAAAAGATAATTTTTGAATTTTAACTGTAATATATTAATAATAGAATTTGAATGAAAACATATCGAGTGTATAATTTTTATTACTATGAACATATAATGGTCTTGAAATGTTTAATTGTGATTAAAAAAAACTAAAACAGACATATTATTAAAAATGTTCACATTGTCTTAATATTCAAATTGTAATTTTTTGCATTATTAAAAATTTATACTATGTATTTTAAAATAACTTCAATATATGCAAAAAATACATATAAGGATCATCAATTAGCGAAATACGAATAAAAAGATATAAATACTTTATAATATCAATTAATTTCTTAAACAAAATTTAATTTGTTTATATGCATTCATTTTTATTAAAATGATATTTATGAATTGCCTTTAAAAAATGCTTGAATTCATTGCATTAAATTATAATAAACACGAAGAATCATTGTCTATGTTCTCATTTGGATGATGTGTGTGATGCATGCGCAGTAGGTACATAAATGATTGGAAGCGAAGGTTGAAATTTTATGAAAATGTCAACCAATGACACGTAATGCGATTAATTTGATTCTTACAATTAGTCATCGGTTTAATTCGTATCATTAGTTAAATGACATTAAGCATAAAGAAAAGCAAGGACATATCTATTTGATACAGAGAACATTTACGCCTTTTTTCTCCGAAAACTTTGACGCAGATTATGCGCAATCGGGTAATCTGTAAATACCATGAAGGAGTGTCGTCTAAATTTCATTCCAACGACGCCTTTTTTTCCACTATCTCCCTCCGTATTTATTTCTCTCGACGTTATTCCATCCTATAGGCATCCCTTTTATCTCGGACAGCAAAGGGAACGTTCATCTTTACGGTTTAACATATTTTTAGAGAAAATGTACTTTTCTGAATGAACGTTTTAGTTCTATAGCGTCGTATCGCTTAAGATACGCACTTCGTTTTAAATTTTATTTTGAGCAAGTTTTCTGAAAATATGTTATGTTATAAAGCTAATTCATCTGGCGTGTACTTTATACGTCGTTGACTATATTTATATTACATTTTATTCATGTACGTTTTAAAACAATATGAAATATTTAGCAATAACAAATAGTGTAATTAAAATTCATACATTTATTCGAAACAATATATTTTTGGAAATACAATTATCAGATTAAATCAACAATTTTTTAAAGTAATTAACTTCTTAATATTTTTCTTCATTAATCCTTAGAGGACCGGGATACGTCTGCACGTTAGCCAGCTAACTTGCGAATATCCACCCTTGGATTGGTTCTAAGTAGATCAATTTTTTATGGAAGTAAAAAGCTGTTGAAATTTCTCACACTCCGACCTTCTAAGGGTTAATAAATATTAGAAATATAGTTTATTATTCATCAAAAGTTTAATTAACACAATTAAATATACGTATATAATATAGTGGGAAACTTGCAATCGACCATATAAACAGGTAATAACTATAAAACGTTTGGCAATGATTATATCAAGTTTACTCGCACAATTTCACATTTTGCATTACTATTCCATTTCAATATTGCGCGCTTTTATGCATTTACTACTAAAATTTAATCTAACCACAGTAGTAGGAACATAATTTCAAGCCTAGTAATATTCAAAATTGTTTATTATTCCAATGTGACCAAAAATACGATACACATTTCATGCATAGGTATACGAATTTAATCTATTTGATTAAAACAGTTGAAGCGTAAAGTCATTATACAAGAAATGAGTTTCTAAAATTTACATTTTTATTATATTATTCACGAGGAAAGCACTGATTCTCTTGTTAAATGTTTAATATCTTTTAATGAACTTTTGCCCTGTTAGCGAAAGGTAAGGAAAGAATAATGAATATTATACTAACAACATTTTTAGGTAAACACAGTGTTAACTAACATTTCTTTTATAATAAGAAGTTGTCTTCGACACAAATGTTTATTTTTTTAAAGAAAATAACTTTTAATTGTAAACAGCTTTGTTGAAAAATTACTTATTTAAACTATTTGCGGGATTTCTAAATCTACACACTATACACAGTATTTCTTCATTTTCATTAATTTCATTAATTTTGTAAATTTATTAATAAAAATTAATATACTTTAAATGTTGTACATTATTTTTTTACGTTCTATTAATCAACTTACTTTCGTTTCTGGAAATACATTTCCCCCTAAATTACTTATGCAAAAGGGTCTCATATTTTCGTCCCCGGAGTCCAATTGGATAAATCCCGAGACACACGCCTGTATTTTAGGTCAAAGAATTATATCGTTGAGTTTTACCGAATTCCGTTTGATACAAGTTAATTCTCTCTTTCTCACTTTACAAATTCAATATCATAGTATCGTAATATACATTTATGATCAACTTTTTAAGAAGCCTATACAAATAATTGACTTATAAAACAGTTACATATAATAGAATTTTTTAATACGAAATATTGGTTTAGCACATAAACATTGAAATAAGAAATTGTTCTATTTTTTAATGATAGTCAATGTCTGATTGATACACATTACAAATGAAAAGGATACAAATAATGTATTAAATTATATATCTCATATAAGTTATATATATAGACCTCCCTGATAAAAGCCACAAAAATCATGATAGTAATAAGATGGACAATTACTGTGCTCACGAGCGCGCAGCAGAAGCTTTCTAAGTATAATACAATAACATCGCATAATTTTGAAAACAAGACCTCGTTTCAACAATAAGTCTAAGTATTTGACTTATAAAACAGTTACATATAATAGATTTTTTAATACGAAATATTGGTTTAGCACATAAACATTGAAATAAGAAATTGTTCTATTTTTTAATGATAGTCAATGTCTGATTGATACACATTACAAATGAAAAGGATACAAATAATGTATTAAATTATATATCTCATATAAGTTATATATATAGACCTCCCTGATAAAAGCCACAAAAATCATGATAGTAATAAGATGGACAATTACTGTGCTCAACGAGCGCGCAGCAGAAGCTTTCTAAGTATAACCCAATAACATCGCATAATTTTGAAAACAAGACCTCGTTTCAACAATCTAAGTATATATAATTGCGTGACGTATACATAGACGCATCTAAACGATCTCTGCAATCTCCATGAATATATTTTATTCCCTTATAAATTCTTAAAGTTAATTAAACCAAGTTGACAAAGTTTTTCGAGCGAGAAGCATATTTATTCGATTAGATCGTCGTCGTTGTCGGTTCGAACTTCACTATCGAATAATTCAGTGAACTCCAATAATTTTCGAAAATAAAAGGCTGCGCCTGTCTCGGGAGTCCGCTTAATTTTCCACGTCCTCACGGATACCACATGTGGGAACGTCACGCATCGGGAACGTCCTTGCCGTCTCGGACTCGAGTCGTCGACCCATCGATTTCTCACTCCGTGTTTCTTTCCTTTATTTCTTTCGTTTTCCGCTACGGCTTTTGTTTTATTCCTCGACTTTCGTCGAGGAGCTTCTGTATATCCGACGATCGTATACTTTTACACTGTGTATGCCTTTTTCTTTTGGATTTTTTAAACGAACGTTTAAAAGCACTTGATACCAATTTTATGTTTTCAAGAATCCGTAAATATATACATTTATGAATTTTTACTACACATGCATAAAATATGTAAAGGTCAGCTATAATTCATGGATTTTGGTTCTAGTGGGAACATTAAGTGATACTGTCGAAAAGAATGTTAAGTGTCAGGTACAGGTAAATTGTAACCAGTGCACTAATTGTTAAAAGTTGTATCAATCTGAGTATCATTTTAAACATTTGAATTATATAAAAGAATTTGTTGCAATTTTAAATTATTTTTGCTGATTCGAATAGTTGTTCAATGAACGAGAAGTTACTTATGACGCGACCTAATTGTTTATTGGTGAATAACCATTGCAATGAGTACAAAATTTTGCATCCAGTTAATTAAAAACCTATTTGATTAGTCAAACTAAAATTGTGACGTTGCTTTTATTTTCAAATGCGTGAATATATGCAAATTGAAAAAACAAAATTCAGTACTGACATTTTGTTTCTTTTTAGCGTGTCACGTTTTATTTAAAAATGTTCCAGGTATACCGCGAAATTACCTTGTTTGCGTGAATAAAATGAGACCTGTTAGATCCAATTTGGACCAACCGTTATTCACTCAACTTCCGTAGAGCATAAAAGAAAAAAAGTAGAGGTTTCGGATAATTAAGCTAAAATATTGAAATTATTAAAGACGTGTAATAATTAAGTTAGTATACTTTTTCGTACTCTAATGAGAATATACACATTATTATTCTCGCATCAAAATCTCGATTGACAGCACATTTGCTTGTAGTATAATATATTATTGTAAGTCGAGATAAAATATCTCCTAAGGAAAAACTGAAAATGATGAAAAAGTTAAATAAAGGCGATATAAGTGTGTAGAGCGCTATACTTAAAACCGTTTGATTAAATGAAATATTGGATGAATTTGAGCATGTAGTAAAAACATTATTGTAAAGTGTTTTAAATATAATTTGAAAGTAGACCTTAGCGACTGTAAAAATTTTTTTAAATAGGTTTCAAAGCCACTGTTTGAATATTTAATAGCAAGAAATATTGCGACCACAAAAATGCTTAAGACTACATTTACGTAGTTAAATATAATATAAGAACACGTACGACTACGGATATAAACATTTACGATACCATTTCATGTAGTGCGAGAACCAAGCAACTGCTACAATTTTAAGAAATGAAAAAATCGCAGCTAACTAGAGCAAACAGATAATTTCCAAGTAAGCATCAAATAAACGAAACAACCTCTCTCTCTCTCTCTCTCTCTCTCTCTCTCGCTCTCTTTCTTTTCTAAACGGCTTTTACATTAACACCTCCCGACTTGATAATTTTCTGTAAAAGTCTCGGGTCAGCAATCCCCCCTCCCGTAAAAACTTAAGTAATTAGTGCAGAAGTGAAAGACTGACTGAATCAGCGCTCTCGTGATAATCGATGGATTAATTATGTGAATTAATTATCTTTGGTGAATGCATATATGTGTCTATATATGTATATATACGTAACGTGACTGCTCTTTTCGCGAGATTAGGAATTCCAAGTACAAGAGCCGACGAACATCGAGAGTCGAAATTCACGCCTATATGGTCGATATATATATATGTCGGACTGCGGTGCAGCCGGGCCTGCAAAGCGGGTCACCTAATTCCAACTGGAAACTCGATCGCTTTGTACGCGAGATTGGCAAACTAACCGGCTACTCGGTCGGAAGTGCAGCCTCGCGGGCCCTTTTCGACTTTCCAACCTTCCCAGCTTCCTCGGAATTGATTAATTAATTGCCAGGACTCAAGAGGGCTGGGCCTCGGATGGTTGTTTATTTCGTTGCACTAGACCAAATGATTAATTCGATTTCGCCTCCTACTCATCCAGGGTCGCGTCAAAATTTTAGACGTTGGCTTTACGACTTACTTGGATCAAAGAGGAAGTTTAGATTACAGGGATTAATGCGGCTTCTGAAATTTGATTTACCTATTATATACATTTATGTTCCAAGTTTCCAGCTAATAATTTATTTACAATTAATATTAATTTAAATAATTATTTGAATTACTAATTTAATATACAGAAAAATTAAGTCGCTCAACACAAGAGTATATATCCTCGTCCTCGAAATTTCAATTAATTATTACATCATTTTATTTCATATTACATACTAAAAAATAAGAAATCTGTAGATTTTAGATTAATGTTTCATTTAAATTTACTTATATTTTACATAATTTTCGCTGCTTTTAAGACGTATGAAACACAAGTAATAACAGTAATGATTAAAGCAAATTGTAGGAATTTAATTTCTGCACTGTAGGAAAAAGATATTAATATCTATTGCAACATCGATTAATATAGGTTATCTAGTTAATCTTTGAGCATTAGCCTTAATTATGTCATGAAAGCGCGCATTTGCTTCACACATCAGCACAAGTGACTATTACACAAGCAAGTCTCTACTTTAAATGTTTAAAATCTCGATAGTTTAGAATATAGATAGATATTAAAAAAATCAATTTTAACAAATACTTTGCTTATATAACAAATAAATACTATATTCAAATCAGAAATTGAAAAATTTGTCATGCATTACAAAGTCAGACGCACTTTCGAGAGAGTGAATTACATGTATCAAAGAACTTTTTCTCGTATCTGACAGATATATTTCAGTTGACTTTTCTATTTTCACACACGCGTTTTTTTTCTAAACTTTTAAAAATATATTTTATATGGAATAAGTTGAATAATAATATGTACTGAACAGTTTGAGTTTGATAGTTGCATAAATTAAAAGTATATTAGATAATTCTCTGTTACCCCTTGATAAATAGCAGTATGGTTTCGAGAAAAATTAAATACAATACTTCATCCGAATTACACGAATGCTGACGTTTAATTTGTGGAGACAAGTTTTACAAAATTTACGAACAAGCGGATTTATGCTTATCCGATAAAAAAAATGTTGTATTTATCTACAAAATGTGTGTACTTACATAAAAGTTGAAACATCCACTAAACTCACGTGCCATGTAACTGACAAGCGATAAATAGTCGAACATACTCTCGAGCGTTTACTTCCATAATGCCCAAATATAGAAACGTGAAAATTGTCACATCCATGTAACCCAATTTGTTTCCTTTTTTTCCAACGGCTTATACGTTCGATTCGGTCAATCGAGAAAAATAATAGGATGGTCGTTGAAACTAGGGTAAATACTTGAGTTGAAAACGATAAACTATTTCAAATAGTTGATATACACAAGCTCGACATAGGTACAGATTATATATACCTTCGATTTTACGTATATCTCGATCTCGAAAATTCCACGAGCAGTTTGGGAATTTCAGAGGGCAATTCCGTAAAACGAGACAACAATCGATGAAACTATATCGCAGGAAATTCTGTAGAGCGTTTATACCGAGCCCCAATTTCATAGGCGATTACACAAAAATCCTTGGCGCGGCCGAGCTTCCCACCCATGCTCGTGGTTATAACCCAAGTGGTTTTACGCGCATATAATAACAGGCCTCAAGGGGTGGGAATCTCTCACGCGTGTCTTTCCGCCTTTGACTCGGTCATATTAATTGGATTATATGTATACGTGGGTGAGGAAAGGTCGGTCGCCTCGTTTGCGCACCACACGAGATTCGGGTGAAAGCCGGGAACGCGTTCGAACTTCCGGAGAATGGCCCGTTTTTTGAGGTGATTATACGGAAAAGTAGTTTACGCATGTGTGTAAATGCACGAGAGAGTCTTCTTGTAAAGAAAGTCGATTGGTATTCGTTAATCATGAGAATAAGTCGATATGCAATCCAACCGTTACTCATTTTTCGTACTCGATCCGTAAATTATTAGTTGCTCTATACAATTATATAACATACAATTAATAAAAATACGAATAATTTTTTTAAAACTAACAGATTTTTTTGAAACCTATATACCATAATAAGTTTTGTTGAATATAAATTGGTATTTAGTAGTCATTTAAATTAATATATAATAAATTTTCAAGATTCATGAATACAAATGGACTTTGAACTCAAATTAATAAACAATCAAGAACGATAAAGCTGTGAACGATTTATTGTGATATGTATGCTCGTTGTGTAATAGTTTATAGTCGTTCTAAAGACAATCTTTAAGTAAATCAGTTCAGTCAAACTGATACATGAAATATACGAATTAAAATGAAACTAATTAAGAACTTCTAAGTATTTGAATGCAATAAAAAAAATAAGTACTAAATTCGCAAGTTCATTGGGTTTTTAACAATTAACAATAACAGTGTTCTATTACTAAAAGGGAAAGCTATTTTAATTTATTTTTAAAAAAACTGTTGTATTATTAAATTTTACAAGTTTACTTTCAGATTATTATATTATTGTAAACGCGTGAGAGAAATGTACGCAAGCTCATAAATTCGACGCTTACGAGTTGCAATTACCTTTAAATGCGTGAAAATACGATAATCCTAAAATAAACGTTTCGAATCGATATTACAGTAGTATCAAATAAAGTACAAAATTTCCTATATTTCTGAAACAACGCAGATAATCTGCTAATATGATTTTCATGATTCACAATATCTGATCAATTCTAATCGATTTAGTTCATCAAACGTTTTAGTAGTGTAACATATTATAATAGTTAGTTTCGTTATTAGCCATTTCAATATTATTAACTTATATTTACTTAAATTTACTAATGTGCGAACAATAATTGTGCATAGATACAATTTTATTAACGATCTTGAGGACCAGTAATTAGATAAATAAATCAGTTTATTTAACGTAAGTACAACGTTTCGTCTGCAAGATTCCCAGCACATTTTCAGGTACAAATTTATTGACATAAAACAATTAATAAAAAGAATAACATAAATAATAGTCAAACAATTAAAGTATATTCTATATTTATTGTTTGACTATATTTATTGTTGAATAATATTCTTTGACCCGCAAAACGGTTAAAAAGATTTTATCTACATACACATAAAAAGAATGTAAGAAATCAATTATTAATTATTAAAAATTATTGTAATTATAACATTTTTGTTTTAAGTTAATTGATAAATATTTGTTGCATATCATAAATATTTATAGAAATCAACAATCATATCAGAATTTTTTAATTTAAAATACTAAATGGTTTAAGAGAGAAGTAATTTTCCTACGATTGAATGCTTAATAAAATTATCACAATCCTTACTTTAATACAATAAAAATCAAGTTCATGCCAAACAATTCTGTTCGTATTGAATTTCAATTTAATCAAAATTGCTGATTTAGTGTAATCACGTATTCTGCCCCCTTTATTAGAAATGCAAATATTGAAAATCACGTCAATATGAAAACTCTCGAATGTTACTTAATTTAATATTTTTATTATACAGGGCAGCAGCTAAATATATATAGTTAACTTGATAAAGAATTTTATGTATTTATTGACTTCAATATGCTCTGAAATATTTTTGATTAATAAATTTTTAATTCTTTAATATATTACTAATCAATTGAATGTTACTATACAAAAAGATAATTATAACTTCTTGTTAGAATTTATTATCTACGCATTGAAATATATATAGGAATTTATATTAATAAATAAACTTAAAATGTTACTTAAATTTTTCATTGTAATTTACTTTGATATATAGTTATAAGTAAATTAAATTACGTTTTCAAAGAGTGCATAATTTATAGTTTTCAATCATATATTATTAAATAATAACATTAAATATAATAGATTATACTTTAGTATATACGGTGCAGCTTGTAATTACATTAATATAGTGATTAAACCTTGGTTTTAATCAAATATTTTGTAAAATAATGTATTTTACTAAAATGAGAGACATCGCATCTTATTACATCAATAATCGTTCCATTTTATAGAAAAAGTAATTTTACGGTTATGTTGGTAAAGTGAGTGTCCTATATGCTAACGAATTTTATTATAACTTTACAAAAAAAGTTACAAGTATAAAAATATAAGTACAAAAACAAATTAAAAATAAAAAATATAAAAAAAAATAATATGTACTAATATATTATAGAACCCAGGTTTATGATTATTAAAAATGTTACCCATTCATGAATGATTAAGAAAAAAACATATGGTCCTGCAATAGATTATTAAATATTATTTTTAATGATTTTTAATATAAATCATAACTAATAATTTATTGATTTGCAAAATAATATAATAATAGTTATTTATGCACTTTGGGAGTAAAACAGGCATTTAATCCCGGGATGAAAGTTGCTGCTTCCTCGTTTTAGCTTTAGGCAGTAATTCATCCAAGGGAATAATCGCTTTTTACTCCCGAAATGCATATAAAATATTTCACCCTGATCATTTGAAAAGTCACTTTTTGCATTAACAATTCTTTTTTTTTAATTTCTAAATTTCTTCAATATTGTAAAATTTATTATAAAATTTATTATAAATGTTCAAAACAAAAAAAAGAGGGTCTGCGATGAATAATATGTGTTTACGATGAATAAAATGAGTCTACACGGGGAGTAAAGTGAGTCTACGGAGAATAAAGTAATCGAAGGAATACCTAAAATGCAATTTTACTCCACTCGTAGAAGTTAATATAGTAGACTTTTTAGATGATCAGGATGAAAAAGTACTTTTTTACGTATAAAAACTGCTCATAGGTCCATAAGAACTATTATTTAATTTTTAAATAAGATTATCAGAAGAGTAATTTTTGTATATTTATTTAAATTCTAAGGTCCTTTAATTAATGAATTAATTAATTTTATATTAGAGAATAGTATAAATTACTCATGCTTTAAAATAATATTTCTTTTTTCATGCATAATAATGTTTTAATGAGTATCCGTCGTTCAAAGACATCGTATGAAACCCTAAAACGTATAAATATATATGATATTTAATAAATGTTGATTAATTTATAGGTGAACTGCCATCCTCTTTAACATAAAAATCTACTAAAAACATTACCATAAAAGCATATTTCATATGAATATAAAAATGTAAAAATTTAAATAATAATATATCTGCATAAGCGTCGGAAATTAAAAAAACAGCAAAAATTGTTTAAAAAACTGGCGAATGAGAAAGGCGAAATTATATACCCGCATTTTCGAAAATAATAAAGCAAAAACACTCAAGTTGCACCGAACGAGCAGTTTTGATAGTTCAGTTGGTCGAAAAGTTCGGGTAGGCAAGCAGGCGGCACCAGGAAAAATACGCCCTAAACAAGACGACCTTTACGATCCAACTCGAATGCACCCGTTCTCGCGTGCACACTGTACTCGGGCGAGGAATTTGCCGGTGGTTGGCAGCGCAGTCAAGTCACGAGCTAAGCTATACGTGAGACTATGCGCGGGCGCTTGTAATCGGCATTACTCCAAGACCAGGTTCGTCCGGGTGATATTGTTGCGAGATAGTGTTAAGACTTTTCTGAGAGTTAAACTTGGTCTTTTCTCGTCGCTCAAGAATGCACTATACTCATCACACACATACACCCGAAAGGCTTTTTAATTTTAGTTCTTTTCCAAGTATGATATTTATGATAGACCCCTTGCAGTGGTAAAATTTGTTCAAATGTTCAATCAGAAGTAGAAAATGAAAATTTTATATTCTTTGATCAAACTTTTTATGAAACTCTCTTGTACCTTCCTATACCTTGCATATTAGAAAAATAAATTGTAATACAATAAACAGAGTATTGAATATTATATTACAAAAAAGACTATTGTTAAGTACTATAATAAAATACTAAATTTTTTGGTAGATCAGTTAAATGATTTTATCTGAATTTATTATACATAATGCATAAAGAAACCATTATATTTATTACGCAATTACAACTAAAATAAAAAATTTCATTACATTTATACTATAGTATTTTCTTTTCAATTCAATTATTCATAGCACACGTACATGTAAGATAGCATTGCATTATAATAATATTGTATTATAAAAATGTAGAGTTGCGAATAAATTACATGTACAATGCACACAATAAGTTTTTTTCAAAAGAAATTAAAACCCTGATTAACTAAATATTTAAAAGCAAGTGAGTTACAATTATTTATTTATTACTCAATAGTATTAACATAATTTTTTCAAACGTTTTAATTATACACGATATCTGTACACTGCAGTAAGTGGAGTGATTTTCGGAAAAAGAAAATAATACCTATATACCTGCAGTGTAATCGGCAATTTTGTTAGCTCGCGTGTACAACATCTTTTTCGACACTGCCTCTAACATTAACATAGATAAATTCTTGGCGTGCTTTCGCAAGTCAAACATTTTAAAAAGTCGTTTGCATTGCTCGTGCACCAAACTGTTACTTTCAAATTTGTTATAATAAATATGTTTATATACTTTTGCGAAATCTCATAGGAATTATAATTTGCCATTTTCCAATAGCTGATACAAGGTACATGAAAGATTGAGATACTCTGTCTAAAAAAGAACTTTGAAATATAACCATTAAAATAAACGAGATTCTTTTAATTAAATTATTTTTAAATTTATTAATTTTAAATTGAACATACTTTCATTTAATGAGATTGTACAGGCAGTTGGAAATTAAAGTAAATTAAACTTACTTGTAGTATCGTAAAATATAGTATATAAATGAATGTAACATGAATCAATAGGGCATCGTAAATATTGATTAATATTGGAAACTGATTTACGATTAAATTCCAATTACGTGTTGTTTTTTATCGTTGTATTTAAATATAAATAATTTGTACATAAATATTGAAGAGCAAAATGATAATTGACAAATTTAGTCGGTTAAGAGGAATCCAATTTTATTCTTTATATATTTAGAAGGCCTTATAAAGTATCAAAAGTAATGGCCATCGAAACATTTTTCGATAGACTGTAATGTGCTTTATTAAAAGCTCAAAGTTCCAATATTTACTCGGGTCCCAAAGTATAGGTATACCTTGAAGGTACGATCTCGATTCCCGTTTCTACACTGCCCTCGTAGATTCCAGAGTGCACGTATGGCATTCAAGAATCACTTTGTAATTCGATTAAAGCTTTAAAACAAAGGAATAACAGCGCTCGCAAACACGAATATCCACAATAAAACTTAAAGTAGTTGTTTTACTACAATTGAGTTCAAAAGTTTAGCATGTTCGATATTTGGATACTGTGCCTGAAAATTCGATGTATGCATCATCGACGTAAAATGCACAATTTACGGCTTTTTCTTCACAAGAAATAATCTAAGGATCGTGAAACTATGCGGAAAAATGGAGCATGGTACACATTCTTAACGAAGTTATTACATGATGTGGATTCATTGGGCTCTTTGATTATACATATGTACAGCTTGGAACAGCTATAAAAAGTTAAAAATATATATATATATATTTGTAGTTCAAAAATAAAGATTTAATAAATGTAATTCTACAACTAAATAATACAATTCGATTCATCAAACAAAGTATACATAAATTAACTTTTATACTCTCTATTAGGGTAAACTAATCAGTAACAATCAGTGTCTTGGGTCCTTTTGCCGATCAAGGCATCGTATTTTTCGCAAAAAAGCTTGACATTTATTTTATTATATTATGAAAATGTTAAAAACATTGTCTATTTCTAGAACACTACGTAATTGACAGTTTATACGTTATATATAAATCTAAAGTGTACTTAAAATAAAATTTATAAATTTTTGTTTGTAACAGAAAATTCCGATGACTCATAAAATAATCACTATATTAAAGTTTTCATCATTTATAATACCTTTGCATCATTTCATTTAGAAACAGGGTATAACTTTGTTTAATTTATATTGTGCAACATGAAATTTATTATAGAATGTTGTTCAATTTATTATTCTCTGTGATCCGTTGTAATCGCTCAATATTTTCATTTTTATGAAATATTATCATAAAATTCATGCTGAACTAACGATAAAATTAAAACGTACTAATAAACTGACGCATCCTTGTCGTAAAAAAATATATGAATTTGAATATTTATACCGTAAGTTTTTTTGAACGGTTGCTCAGATTTAACAGGTTAAGAACAAGCAACTTTCTAACGCCGACATATACTTGGAAACAAAGGAAAATTCGCAACCGCGAGAAACGAAAATTGAACGCTACTTATAGAGAAGGAAGGTTATGTGGAAAAGTTTATCGAGCATGTTCAAAGTGGCTCTCTGTAAAGTCGAACCCACCACTTGCCGAAATAAACGCCGACGTCGCGCGTTGCTACAAAGAACCGTCCCTTCGCGTACAAAGCCAATCGCCGGTATTGATGCACTGAATGGGTTACTATATATACCTATAAACCGCGATGTCTTTTCATGCCGAATTTGTGAAGCTGCACTCGATTGTGCGAGTGAAAGCGCGTGAGACGCTGTTTAGAGTGGAAGGATGTATACAACTGTGAATAAAAAAAATCCTTTGTACAGGTCCTTATAGCCAGTAAAATTTATCACGCTTTTTGAGATTTCAGATAAATATTAAACACGACAAAGAGAAATGTGTTGGCGAATTTTTTAAACGAGGACACTTTCGATTTTCTATATAAGTAATTGTTATCTCGAATCGTTGGATCGATAAATTATTGTTAGTCTTATTGTGCTTTAAGAATAGATCGACATTGGTGATGCAATTTTTATCAAATAAATCACCCCGATGAAGCTGAATATAAATTTCGTTACATCTTACTACAGCTAATTAACATGTCGATTCTATCGAAATGAATTACGTAACCAATTAAATAGATAAAGACCACGATGCATACAAATTCACCATTTTGCTATATCTTACGTAAAATGATGATGCAAATCTTCGATTTCATTCCATTATTATAATTGTTTGTTTATCTAGGTTTTCTACGGACTTTCCATAATGCATACCTACTCTCAAAATCTTTTAATAGCGGAAACAATTCTTTTTGCAGTCGCTTTTATGTGGAAAGTGTTTCTCTGAAATTATAAAAATTTCTTTTATATATTTAATTTATTTCATGGAGTTGAATAATGTAAATAATTTTAAGTATTTCAATGTATTATGTTAGAATTATGTATTTAAAGTTTGTATATCGATATTGCAAGAGTATTTGTATTTAATAAGATTATTAATAAATTGTACATTTTAAATACAGTTTTATTTTTAATTTATAGTGTCATATTTTTATAAAAGGGTTCGATGTTATATACAGTTATTTGAAAAATAATTAATATTGTTGCTTTAAATGTTTGTAATTTAATTAAGTATTTAATATTCAGTACTTATCAGGAAAAACGAATTATACTTATTGAACCACATATGCAGTTAGAAACAATGAAATACATTTTTCAGAATTATTATTTTAACGATTTTCATTTTGATGGACACAGAGAGAATAAATATATAAAATATTACATTTAATCGTGCGTAAGTATGCTTGTATTTTTAGTTCCATAAAAATCAGTCATAATAATCAACATCCGCGCTGATTAAAAAGACCCCTTTCACCGAAGATCAGCGAGGTAGTCTTTTTAAACAGTATCATTATTCTATTTTTATCCATGAACCAGGCGCTTGCTCAACAAGAGGGCAAGAACCGCGAAACTCTCAAGCATAAAAAAATATTTTTCTTCGATACTATATAGAATTCTTCAATGTACGTATACAGAAAATAACGCGTGCACGAAAAAAGCCGACGAATGACGGATCACGGAAAACTGGAAGTTTGTCCAAATCGTCTTCAAGCTAGAACCAGAAAATAGTTACAATATTCAAGTGCCGGAGATAACGAGGGAAAGCGATTTTTCGTATATTGTAAACAATATACTTTCTCTCGTTAATTCGTGCGTATAGTTACGGGGAAGGAAAATTGTTGGTGTTTTCCGGATGGATTTAGAACTTGTTTTATGAAGTGAACAATGTTTTTTTCGTCGGTCGAAATTTATTTCATGCGTGGGAGGAGTCTACTGGGTAGGTTGTAAATTTCGGAAAATTTTAACAACGGGGCGTTCTCGTATATTAAATCTGTTTCAGTGCAACGAATTTACTGTGTCAAGTGTATTCTATTCTCTCGTAAATTACGAATTTTTTAAGATAATTCTATTATGTGGAGAAATTATGGTTTAAACTGTTAATTTTACTTTTGAAATTATAACTTTATTTGTATACATTAAAAGATAGAAAAAAATAATGTAACATAATTTATTTAAATGAAAATTTTCTAAGCTACTTGTTTATATCTTATTAAAATATTGAATTTCGAGCCTGTTTATCGAGACATATCGAGTTGAGAAGTCCTACTTAATTTTCCTTTCCTTCATTGGTTTCCTGTTTCATTAACACTTCATCGCTAAATACTTCTATTTACTTCTTCTTATACTAATAATTAATGAGTTATATTCTACATACATTTATATTGAAAACAATAAAAATACAAATTCATTTCTTCAATAGTAAAAAAAATAGGGAAAAGGTCTGGCAAATAACTTTTGAATAAGTACCGCACCAGGCAGATAATGGAAAAGCGGTTTAAATATAGATTTTTGGCAGACGTTCAATGTCAGTATGTTAAGGTTAAATTAACACAAGA
This sequence comes from Theocolax elegans, assembly GCA_026168455.1. NCBI lineage: Eukaryota > Metazoa > Arthropoda > Insecta > Hymenoptera > Cerocephalidae > Theocolax > Theocolax elegans. The sequence goes on along the minus strand of CM047425.1, from coordinate 85,447,649 downwards.
AAATTATGTGATACTAAGAATACGATTTTGCACCGCGGTTTTAATATATGGTTTTTAGGCACTTTTAAAATATAGTTTAATTTTTTAAACTACTAATTTGTAACAATATTTTTTGTGTAACTTTTATTATGAATTTTTGTATTTAACAAATAATTAATTTACGAGAACAATGTTTTTCGTTGTATTAAAAGCATTCATAGTTAGTATAGATTTTTTATATTATATATTTTCTTAACTATCTTTATCAATTAGGTATCATAAGGAAGGGTGATAAATTATAAGTGCGCAAACTAATATAAAAATATAAATTTATTAATACTTTATGATACTTTTTTTATCAAGTGCCAAAATCATATATAAAAAATTAATATATTCTAATAAGCTACTTATTTCTTATTTAAAATTTTACATATCTTCAAATGTACGTTAAAACATTTCTGTAACTTTTAAAAAATAAAAAGATTAATTTTATTTTTATAATACTTTAACCAACAAGAAATAAAATTTAATATTTTTTAAAAATTATATAACATTTTTTAGGCGTTCTAAATGCAAAGTAGAATATATCTCCATAGACTATTCTTCGTAATCTTCATTTATTATGCTCAACTTTTTCATGAAGTTCGTCATCAAATATAATTTTTCCTTTCCTAATCCTGCTCGAAGAATGCACAGTTTCCTTAAGAATATGAAAATTTTAACATAAATGTTATTTATTATTACGTTAACATAATATTTTTTTATCACTTTATTTTTGTAATTTAAAATCTACTTCATGTTTGTATATAATTTAATTTTGAATAATATTTATTATGGTTTTATTAGGTGATTAAACATCAAGAACACTAAGACTAGTTGAAGATTACTAACAAATATTTTAGTTAGAATATTGTAGATACGACTATCAAAGTACATTTTTTACTTTTAATAAACAAAAGGTATTTTTTATTACTTTTGTATTATTTTTATACTAGATATTTTTAATTATTACATCAGTATATAAAAATAGTTTTCAATTATAATTAATAAAGATGAATTGTTTAATCGCCCCGAACCACCACTTTATTAAGCATTTAAACCTTCATACTTGTTAATGTTGCATCCTGACGAATGATAAAATCAACTACATTTAACTTTTAATTTGAATTGTTTATTACGAGCTGCAAAATTGGTTATTTAAGAAGACAGTTCAGCTTAAGACCAATCGTACATTAAAAAACATTTCTAGGTATTTTTATAAAATAAGAAGTATATATCAAAATTACTATAATATATACAAAAATTACTTACATTAAAATTAATTCTATAATTTAACAATGTAAATTATGCATATTTTGTAATGCAATATATACATAAAGAAAGGAAGAAACATTGATAAAGCATATAACGTACATTCCTTTTTTGAAATTAAATGTGTTATTCGAGGCAATAACGGAGGAAAAGCCGAAGCGGTTTAGGAAAGAAAAGTGTAACAAACGAACAACGACATTCTTTTGATCGTTCATCAGCTCGAATGACTCGCGTTTGCGACCAATTCTAACCGAGGGGAAGATAGTTAGGCCAAATTATGGCAATTGGTCCATTAAGCTTTGATCGTCTTACGGACTCGCGGGCTTTAACTGCATAATTGACGGAATATTAACGTCAATGAGCCATAACCCTTCCTCCGGGCCTCCTTCCTTTGACACCGCAATTGACCTTATACATACATACGTACACACGTACATGCACACATACGTACACATACACATACATACTCGCGGTTTCAATGATCCAACTCGCACGCAAAAATTACTAGCGCGTATCGTTAGCACCTCCGCTCTCGAGAGAGCTTGAAAAATTCACTTCGAGCAGACGCGCCGCGCTCGTGATTCGAATTCGTTGATGCGCTATTTTCGTCTCGTTCGCCCGTTTGTAATTTCGAATGCGTTAATTTTGTATGTGCCAGACGCGCGTGATGGAATGAAAGAGGCGCAAGTTTTAAAGGATTCTCCTGATTCAAGTGGATTGTTTTACTTTTAGGGTTTGGAATCCGTGCGTCATACCTCTGTCGGAATGAAATTTCGTTTGAAGCTTTTTTTACGATTCGATCGACGCGTTGAAATATCCAGTGGAAAAATCGCGACTTCTTACTTTATAAAAAAAGGTTTGAAATCGATCGTAACGATTTGATGTTTTATCACAAGATGATTAGTCTAATATTCAAGATATTGCAAACGCTTGATACGTTATAGTAAATCGCCATATACAATTTTACCGTAATGGGGTAAATTTATAATGAAAACGCCTCGACCACTTACGTCTTTAACAAAAATAACATAAATTATCGAGGAAAACGAGTTGCGATAGTAAATTACTTTTAGACTGAATGTGACGGAACTACCAGACAGTTTTATAATTGAAAAAGATTAATATTAGTTGTATATAAATATATAATTTATACTTGGAAACTTGAAAAAGTTAAACATCTTCGCTGGAGCAAACTGTTCTAAAAGTATATAATTTCTTTTTTGCTTAGAAAGCACCTAGAAAACGTACACTTAACTATTTTTCGCACTCATTCGAAACTTCTGAACGAAATAAGAAAATTCGTTGCACCTTAAAAAGTAAAAGTTAATCAAACACCTAAACTTTTTATCGATTTAATTTACACCTCCGTAACATTTTCGATGTTTACTGGAAGAAAAGTAAACATTTGAATGGAAACTGTAAACAGAAAATGTTATTACTGAAAGTATAAACGTATATAGGCCTCGTGATCTTGAGTTGGTATAAAAACTGCGTAATTCTTAAAAAAAGAAAGAAAGCAAAAAGAAGCCGCGCAAACAGCCGACGATGAGTACACAGCCCGTAATTCCGTTATGAGTCGCGGCGGTGAGTTTTACAATCCTACGGAAAAAGGGAAGGAAGGTCTACATAGGCGAGGCCTCGCGGTAATTGCCAGGGACTCTTGGAGCAAGTGAAAACCATCGCCCACGCGAATGCCAATTAAACGGGCTAGTCGGGAGATACACTTCGACGGATCCTATTGGAAAAAGAGAGGGAGAGAACGTCAAATGAATTGGTAATATAACTGTATACGAGTGAAAAGCATCGCTTCGTCGAGGGAGACGATCTTTTTTTCCCTATAGATCGTGCTCGAACTCGTCGGCGTTTATGAGCTGGCTGCTCGTACTTTCATTAAATATTTCAGAGGTTGGTTTTCGGTCGTTAACCCTTCGATCTTGGTCTATCTCGTTTCCAGCATCCGTTTTTTGCTGATCGCTCTTATTCTTTTTTTATATGTTTTGTTTTGCCGAGACTGCGAGCGACTGAATCTTTCATTATGTATACATCTGATGCGGGAGTAAGTTAATAAAACTGGATGAATTAACAAACTTTTTAATTGAGCAACTCGATACGTGAAATATATACGCGATGTACGACATATTTTAGAGAAATGTAATCGCGAGATGTATAATAAAACATCATTTTATGTACTTTACATACAATTTCGTCGAGTTAGTTTAAGGGAGAGTTGAAACTTGCTCTAAAATAACAGGATAAAAATTTAAGTAAATTTTACTCACAATTCTGAACTAGCAAAACTGATAAAGTACCTATACACCTAATTAGAAGTTCATTCTTTGTACAGTGGGTTCCTCTCGCTGTTCCAAAATAAAATTCACGGTTATGAAGCTAAAGCAAACCATAGTTGAAGTATAACGAATGAAGCAAAAGCCTTTTGTGGGCAATGCAGGTAAAGTGAATATAAGAAAGATTAATTAATCAAGTCATCAAGGAAGAAATTAAATCGTCGGAGAAGAATGGGAGAATTCAAGGCTGACGTGCAGGAGAAAGCGAATGAAAAAGTAAATGTACGGGAATAGTAGGGAGCGAGAAATATAACGATTAAATTTGAGACAAAAAAAAACAGACACACGCATACACGGGCACTTAGACATAGGAAAGAAAAAGGTCGACGCTCGTTTCTCACCGTACTTTAGAGATAAAAGAGGAATGACAGACCGAGGAAGAGGAAAATGTATATGCATTGGTTGTTCTCATGTAAAGTAACGTAACTTACGCGCCGCCAACTCAGCGGACCGTGCGGGCGAAGGCGTTAATGCCTCTCTCACACTCGAGACCTGGACGTGAACTGAATTTTAATGGCATATAACAATATTGAAACGATTCAGGAAACTACCGACTTCCAAATGCTCGGAATTTTACTCAATTTTAAATTTTGCACGTACCTTATCTATCGCTCAAATTATCCAAGATACGCCGGTGTATTTAATATATACTGATACCTAAAAATTTATGAGGTTCAATTTAGACAAATTTTTGGTCAGACGTGACATAGTTGGCTAAAAATGCATAAAATTTCTACCATTGGTATAATGTGATTGATTGTCGAGAGAAAGCTCGGTGAAATTGGCATAAGGAATCGCTACAACTTACATTTGTTGACACACGTCGTTTTTTCTTCTTAAAGGAGGTCATTATTTCATTGGTGATGTCATCCACTGTTTTTTTTATGAAAAAAGGTGTAAGTTGTATTTTACGTTTGGTCGTCACCTGCATACATAATGAAATTAAAAAATTAAAAATGTTATTAATCTCTATTATTTTTAATTAATTAAATCATATTACAAAATCAAATATGTTAATAGCTCTCTATCACGAAAGGACGCAATGTGTATGCATTATTGTGTATTAGCATTAACAAAAATATACACGCACGCAAAAAATGTACGTTTATTATCACTTGACAATATCATATAATATTATTAAATATAACTGTGATTGTATAAATATTTTGTGTTTAAAGTCATACATGTGTGTATACATCATCGTCAATAATCGTGAATTACAGTGTTGCATTATTTTATTATTTTAACTTATAGATTGGTACATCAAAAACTAATCACTTAGAATTTTATATCAATTTCACTTGTACATAACTGAAAATCAAATTCACTTTTTACTGAGTAACGATGGATTATCATTTTGATATTATATAATGAAAATATCTGCCTGCAAATGATATTTAAACCTGCATTTAGTACTACAGATATTGGATTTTATAAGTACAAATTAACTATTCATTATTGAAATTATTTGAAAAGTAACCCATAATAGAATTAATGAGCTTTACCTGCGGTATATTAGGGTATCAAAATCTTTTATTAGTTTGAAAGTTATATCGAAGAAAGTTGTGTAAAACTTCATGAATATTCAGATTTCGTGAGATAAATTTTTTCTAATAATGAGAAATCTAATGAAAGATTCAGTGCGATTTTAAACTTATGAATACAAGGTCTTTAATAAACAATGTAAGAATATGTATTTACTGTATAATTTAAATTACAATAACCTCATTTCATTACTTGTTTTGTAAACTAAAGTAACTTTTCGGGGGAAATAAAATATAAACAACCAAATTTAAAGGTTCCGGTGAAAATATTCTAATATAATAGGTAGTTCAATTGATTATACTAGTATATGCATTTGGCAATATCAGTGTGCCATTAAAGAGATATTCAATTAATTTTCATACGAACAATTAGATAGACCTTTGAAATGTGCTAGAGAGAAAATTTCATATACGGTCGTTATTAAAGAAAATTCTCACTAAAACTGGTAATCAGAATCAATGCCACATCGTTTAATTTCAGTTTTGAAAATAAAATTTCGTGAAATAAATTAAACGTATAACTTGTATTAAGAAATTAATAAAAGAAAAGATCAAAGGAAAAGTAATTATGAGTTTGAATGTCACCAGCAAGCCAATGAATATATATATAGATTCCACCTTCAAATTCTCAAGCACGTCTTTGAAAGTGTAATCCATTTTCCACAGCAGAGAAGCTATCCGTACCTAATATATACATTTGTTGGCGTGGGTATGTATGTATATAGATCCGTCTCCCGACACCCGTGCTCGTGTACCTATACACGGTTCGTATATATATCCGATCCGCGCTAGTGTAGACGAAACTTAACAAATACTCGCGATTGGTGGGGGAGTCGACTGCCGAGTCCCGAGTCCCGCGAGAGAGAGAAAGATCCACGGCACTCGGGCAGCTCTGGCATATTCAGTCGCCGTCTGACTCTCGGTAGAGGATCTTCGCGGCGTCTCTCTTCAATCATATTTTTTTTTTCGTTCTTTCTCTTTCGCTCTCCCGCGTCGAATCAACAGGACGCGCGTGTGTTTCTTGTGCCAAGTGAACGTTCATCACTCGAGTGAATTTGGAGGCGTCATGAGGACGACGCTTTACTGAGATATCGCTTATCCTTTGGGATTTCTTTTACCACTTGGAGACTCGAACGGCTAACGGGTACTGTGTCACTTTTTCTTATTTATCTCCTATTTTTCACTCTGTAACAATGCGCTCCGTAGATCTTTAAATTCCAGTTAAATCTTATGATAGAGCTTCCAAAATTGTTTACACGAATATCATTTTTATGGAAATTGTGCAAGGATCCAAGGAGGTACAGTGTTAACATTAATTAGACAGTGCGTTATAACAGCTTCCTAAAACACAGCTTTCTTAGGTAATGTTTATCAAACTGTTTAGACGGAAAAGTGTAATAGTTCTTTTTAGATTATTCTGCTAATTGCATTTTTCACATTGACAGATGTTATTTGAAGTATTAAATTAACTGTTAAAACATCATTCTGATTGACGTTACACTAGTTATTAAATTGCGTACACAATAAATAATTTAATAATTAAGCATCTATATTTTATATCGGCATGCACGAAGGAATTTGTCCTGGATGCACTGCAATATGGTTCATTCCCGATTAACCAAAATGTTTACACAAAAGCAAAATTTAGTATATAACCTATAGGTAATAAACTTATTAATGTATATTCCATGTGTATGTCATTGTGACTTCTCTTAAAACTTAGCTACGTATAATTTTTCGTTTACAAATAATTTTAAAAGTCATCTAAAGAGAAACCGATGACACACGTACCTCTTGAAAAAACGCTATTTAATTCTTGAAAGTTTCTCACGCGAGCATTGTTCACACGTATCTGAACGTGCAAAAGTTTGCATTATAATCTGTATAATAGCTTGTGTATACGTAAAAGATTAAGTATCTCGTCGTTCGTTTACTCATTTCCTACTCATTTTGTATATAAATGAAACATGAAAGAGTGTAGTCGCATTTTTCATGAAAAAAAGAGTCTAGTGTATCAATGTGAACAATCGCATCACCAGTTCAACGATATTTATTACCTAAAAAAAAGAACGACATTTGATTGTTTCGACACTTGTAGAAGCGTAAATTTGAATATTGGTTACGAAGTGTGTATACCTAACGCTCAAAATAGGTGATAGCTAGTTTTTGACGTATCGGTGTACGTCGTGTATGTGTACACAGTGGCGCTAAAATAAACACTCTCGAAAATTTTGACGTCCAACGGTACATGCCATTTGTCGCGACTAACGCATTGCAGTTACAAATAAAAACAGAAGAATTAACGAATGTACCGGCTATTATTACACTGATTGTCGTTTATCGAAAATTCGGTCATCGTACAAATGCCTGGTGTCGATATGTATACGATATACCCGATCCGAGAGATCAAAAGGAAAACAAAAATTTCTGAATGTACACACGGAACTTTCGACATTCGTGCTCACGCGCGCGTATCTTCAAGCTCTGTTTGCAGTTGTGCTTTCGTCTTAGATTTCACGCAGTTGTTGCGCATTTTAAAATATGATAACGAAATGTTACATTTGTATTTAATAACCCTCTACACCATAAAATACTACGTTCTCTTAATTAATTTATAAACGTTGCCCATTATTAATCCTTATTAGTGTTTGTTACAATTCTTTCAATTAGTTACACCTACATAATGTAATAATTTAAACAAAAGTTAGTAACACGTTCCTACATAAATTTAAAATAAATATTTTCTTAATTATACAGTAAGTCTGTAGTAGTTATTCAAAGGAATTAAATATATAAAATCTTTTTCTGTATACAATTATAAGCACTCAGATTGAAAAATTATATTATTTGTAAATGAACAGAGTGCAATTAATTAAGTATAATTTTTAGCCGAATTGGTATAGGTATATTTGTTAAACCAGCGGCACGGCGATTGTAGACTAAGCCAGAGGCGCGTGGCCGAGAGAGCGCTAAAAGTGGAAGTAGTCACGGGTTGGTACGAGTCGGCCGCCGATCGCTACTCTCGCGGCTCTATCGCATATGGGACATTCCATCGCACGGTCTCTGCTCGCGCGAGTGCGAGTGCACTTGCAACCGCGTTTAAAAGAGATTCCAGCGATCTGCACATTTTTTTTATTTGCGGGATTTCCAATATTTATTTTCCAACTTTTCCACCAGTCGTTTTCTTTGATTTTACCGTGCAGATTGCTCTTACGAAATTCTGTATATAGCCTATTTTTTACGATTCTTTACAACTGTGTGACTCGTACGCTCGATTATTTCTTTTATTTAATGTTGCTGCACATTTTTATTATTTCATTCTACTATATAGATTTTACTAGATATAAATGTATTAGATATATTGTAAAATTTATGATTTAAAAACGGATAGCAGTCGTTAACTTTACTTACATGATTTATCGTTTTAAAAATGTGACGTCGGTATAAAAATGAAAGGCTTTTATTACTTTAAATTTTGATGCATTTGTAAAACCTCGAGACTTTGTAAAATATGAGTTCGACGCAACCTTCGAATGCCAATTTCCTTTTTAAACTTTTATTATTTGGTCCTAAAAAAATTTCACTTCATCGTGAACTCTAGATAATTTATTATCTTATAATCATTCATATTTCTTCGATTCTATTATACCGAACGTAAAATATTTAATTTTCCTATAAAAACAATGAGCAAATCGAGATATTCAAAATGTATACAACTCGTTAAAATTATTATTTGCTTAATATTATTAATTTACGAATAAATTAATTAGAAAAGCATAAAAATTCAAATTGGCAAGGTTTAAAGTGAGAAGTTCAAGTACACAGTGAGCGGTTATGTACATATAGAAAAGAAAGACCTCGCCTTACTCTACTCAGAATGTATCTAGTTAGGTATGCTGCATATCTATATTCAGTTTGTATAACTAAATTACCATTCTACTCTGTCAATTTTGAATACGAAATTCGCACATTTTTAATAAATTTTAAATAATATACTAAATATTTAATACTTACAAACACGTATAAACTATAAAAAAAAAATCGAACAAAAGTTACAATGCAATATATAGAATAAAATTGATTCTATATATAAAACTATATAACGGGATAGTCAAACATTTACCTGAAAAATAAAAGTGGCTGTACATGCGTGTAAAAATTGAAATATAACATTGACCATAAAAATGTATTGTTAAGCCTATATAGATCGGAGTGAATTGGCGAAAATATATTTCTCTTCGAAATATCGCGTGCCGTGGATCAAAACTCTGTTCGATAAACGTTCATACGGTTCTATACTATCGAGTAACTGCTGCAGGACCCATAGGCCGTTCCAATTCATATATACATACCGACATGTATATACGTATACATGTATATATGTATATACGCATAATACCGTTCACCTGCGATTGCATTTATCTATATACATATATGTATATACATATATATATATATGTATATTGTGTTAGACAAACCGGGGCAACGCGCTCGGCCTTACCTCGAACCTATATTGCCGTGTATATACGCCTACACTTCTCTCCCTCTCTGTTTCGCGGTGCTTGGCCTTCGGCAGCCGTATACCAAGCGCATTCATTATCGGCCGTCCAGCGGACTTAATGCGCGGATCGAGTCTGCGTTGCACCCGGGATTCTCCAGCGGTCACGTGCGCCCGTTGAGATGATGTGTTCGAAAGGCTCCATTGTCTGTTGCATTTTATTTTCATTTTTATATAAACGTGTTTCGACTGCAATATGTTTATTTACTTCCACTGGGGAAACCCAACTGTTTGCGTATGTTGTTACAGTTTTACTCCGGGTACAAACTAGTTGCTGACTTTCTATCTTGGATTATTATTGTTTTTCAACAAAAATCATTTCCACGTATGTACAAATGGATACGGCTGATATACATGATAACGTATATACTAGACAAATAATTTTTATTATATAATATATAGTAAACGTTTCCAATTAAATTTTGCGTAGAATATCGCTAATGTTAAGATATCCACAATAACGGAAATAGTTTTCATTAAATTATCCGAATATTACAATGTATTTCAGAATTACAGTTACATTTTAATTACATCAAATAATCGGTTAATAATGAAAGAAAAGATAGTTATAATAATATAAAATGTAGAGTTACCCTGTTTGAAATATATGTTTCGTAAACTTTACATTTATATAAATAACTACTAATTACACGCAGGTATTTACATAATCGTCCCATTTTATTTTTGATAAAGCATAATGGGATCAAATTGAAAAATTTGTCACCACTTTACATTTATTTACAAATTTTTACACGTTTTCAATATACGAAACAGTTATTTTTTACGTCGATTGAGACAAAGTACCTGGTAACAAATCACGGTGTGATCGATAAAACTATGAATATATACGCATCTATGTATATTTTAATCTTTTTTACACGTTCGAAATTCTTATTAAAAAAACCAAAATAAAATTTTCTAAACTATTTGAACATGCAAGAGATTCGCGTGAAATTTAATTAAGGAATGTCGAAATAAATTCGGAAGATAAAAATGTGTTTGTGAATGCAAAATTTAAACAGATGCTGGATAAGAGAACAATGAAAAATTTTTCATTTGGTGTTTGAGAGATTGCTACGCTACATGAATCTTAATTGAAGTAGGATACATGCACTATTCTATGCTATCTTTTGTACAACTTTTTGTACGTAATACCAATTTTTTTATTTCATTTCACTACTTAGATAACTTATATAATTCTAAACGTAATAAGAAATTAAGGATAAATGTCCTTTTATCACTATAATTTATTATTTATTATATTTAATAAACTTTTTCAATTACTATGTATATAAGTACAATACACTATTTTATCGCAATATCTGTTGAACGAATATTACTTTCAATAAAACGCAAATATTATTATAGAGTATCTTCCCTATAATTTAAAGTCTCAATTGAACAAACATTCGATAGAAAATTTAAGGATATGCGAGTATGAAAATTCAAGCATCGTACACAAAACTATGACACTTGGAATATTTTGCTTTCATTCGATTTTGCGCGCGCCATTCAAATTTTTCGTATGCGAATAATATCGAGACTCTTGTAAAAATAATGCTCGATACACGCGTCGAATGCAGTTGCGAAGGTGTACACACATGCATAATATCAAGCCAAAACTGTCGCTTGATGTTATAAAGTACACATACCTATATACGTCGGAACGGAAATCGTTGGAAGCCGTCCAATGCATCGCCGACGGTGTCTCGCTTCATTGTGTCTATAGGTATAATATGTACTTGTAATGTTTACTATCTTTAAAATTTATACGCACCGAGGGATATTTCTCTACTCAGGGAAATATTTTGTTGGATCAGTTGATTCATAGATGATTTTAAATAGAAACTTGCGCTATAATAATTTGATGCGTGCTATATATTACGATGGATATCGTTGTGCATATTAGCGATAAAAAATAATTGTTATCATTTATTAATTATTTTACGTTCAATTTTCATATTTTTAATAAATATAATTTATCCAATTCGTGAAACGTTTTGAGTTGCATTATTTTCGTATGAAATAATAAAGCAAAAACTAATATAATTTAAAATGTTATTGTACTTTACCAAATAAATAATATTTATTAACTTTACGTATATAGATACGTTCTCATTTTAGCTTAATTTTCATTCCCTCAAATAAAACGAACAAAACGAACGTTACTTTAGTTGCAAACAATTAATTCGACAAATTGAAATAATTTATGTGGTACTGTATATATATATACATCATCTTTTGTATTACATCTTCCGCAATAACGATATTGCCTAAATATACTATTCTGCTGGAATAAATTGCGAAAATACAAGTCAACGCAATGATTTAAAGTTTCCAGAAAACACTTTCATAATAATTGATCAATAACAATCAACGTTATTGATTTCGTATATAAGCAAACAGCCGTTGTGATTGAATAATGATTATGAATTATGCTTACGCCATCATCATCATCGTCATCATATATATATTAATAAATCTTTGAAGGTATAGTTTACGACGATGTATACTAATAATTTGCCTGCTTCTGAATTCAATTATATAGTTTTCAATAGTTTGTTTCGTCGATGCCGACGTATACGTATATGTATATTTATGTGCATTATTCTTTGCAATGTAATCTGATGGTGACATATCAATTCATACAGCTACTGCTTTATTATCGATTATTTAAATAATTAAACAATATTTATATTTTCTTACACACATATAATTTTGATGATTCATAATGTTATTCATAAAAACATTGATAATTTATAATATAGCAAGTAAATACATTTTTTAATCATAAATTGACTATTTTATTAAAAGTGCATAAACTAATAAGAAAACGTATGACAGCTATACTACTGGTTATAAAATAATTATTTCAGAAATAGATTTCAATTAACAAATTATTTCTATATTTATGAATTGACGATGTATAAAATAAAACTTAATAATAATATTTAAAATTTATTTAATTAAAACTTGATTTAATGAAATGTCATATTATAAGATTGAAGATTTGTTATTAATAATTAATTAACAAACAGTTACTACAAAACGATCGTCAACTCCAGTTGCGTAACGCAGAGAGAATCCCGTTACGAGATAGAAAATGTGATTTTTAAAAGACGTTCGTACATGTCCTTTCAAACAGGAAATTACATCAATCTTTTCGCAAACTCGCCAGTGCATAAGAATAAAAAAAAAGTTGTTCAACATTCAAGAAATGTTATCCCTTATGCATCGTGCGAAAAATTTGTCCAGAGCAAATGCGCACATCGGATAATCCGGTGCAAAACGAGCCAAACAACCCAGATTTTTCATCTTACCTCTTGCAGCATTTCGCACGCCATCGGATTTACTCGAGCGTGGCGAGGCTTGCAACGATGCTTATGATAATAATTCGCTCGGTTGTGAAAAACGGAAAAAGTCACGAGAAAAATAGAGGAGACAATGAAGAATCGTCGCGGGATAAAAGAAGAAAGAAAATGGTCGCGAGAAAGTCAACGTGGAATGAGATACGACGTGTGCGACGATAAATCTCGGCTACTGCCGGACTACGTATATGTAACGATAGAAATGTGAAATGAATATATAGTTACTCGTTTAATGAGAAAATGAATGGCGACAATTTTGAGAGGTCGAGAAAAAAGGGAAGAGAGAAAAGTAGGAAGTAGGCAATTAATGCACATGCAGGTATAATGAGTTGAGGGAGTTGTACGGTGTGAGGTGATTAATGGTTGAACGAATTTAGGAAGCGTTTATACTTTATTTTTTAAACAAGTGTCACCAGAGACAGGACGTTTATTTTTTTCATGAAATTAAAAAAAAAGTGTTTGCAGTTTTTTTATTTACTGATGATTTTTTTATAATAATTTTTTAATTAAAATATGCATCATTAAGTTTTTTGTATATAAGTTACAATCTTTTTTGCGTTATTGCAGTAAGGTTTATTCGCTGATCGAATTTTTCTATTTTTAAAGATAATATTATGTAAAATTTACAAAAATTTTACAATATCGAACGGAATAGCGCGAATTTTTCGTATAATTTTAAATATTTCATAAACTAGGCTCGAACCTGCAGTTTCTTCAGCATGAAAAAGAAAATTAAAGTCATAATAGTTAATTTAAACGGTATTTTGATTATTTGTTAGAATTAAAAAAATGATATAAAACATTAACCTTATCAAAATTTATATAATTTATTCTTCAGCTTTCCTCGAATATCCATTGTAAAATAAATTGAATTTATCTTATATTAAAAGAATGAATCGATACACAATTAAAAATGAAAATATCTTCGTATACTCGGATGCTGAGATTCCACGAAGGTGTAAAACCACAACAGTGCAATATACATGATCCCAAGAATTCCGATATTGTAAGTAGCTTCATCGATTTCACGATATTCTTCTAATAAATTTATGGAAATCCGAAGCTTGGATAATTTACCGATTTTAATTGAAATATCGAGAAATAAAAGTAAATGTAAGTGTAATTTCGTATTTTTCTAAATTTAACAATAGCATTACAAGTGTAAAATATATAATTATGGCAATCCGATAGAAGTAGCATTACAAATCGTATAAGATTAAAATAATTAGGGTGAATTCATTATTTCGTTTTAGAGAATGGGATAATAAGTATATTTATATTTGCGTTAGCGGATAATTTCTTATTTCTTTTAATTCACCAGAACTTATCTGCATACTACTTTAAATAAATTATCACTTTATCTTTGAGAATTCTGTACATTTTTATGCAACGGTCATTATAGACGTAATTGTAGAAACAGAATTTCGATTTAAAAAAAAGATATCATTATTCTAACTGTGTAAAAAGTAAGAGAGTCAGAAACAATTATCATAAAATTGTACAATTTTATCAAGTAAATGCATAATTATCACGTGTATAGCGATTACATAGCGGGTAAGCCGAAATATGACGATCAAGCAAAGCGAGTGCTATATAAGGAGTATAAGATTACGTTAAGCAGAACGTTGCTCGCTATAGCAGTATCGACAACGGTTTAACATGCGATTTCACCAGTTTTTATGCAATTCATGATATTGCGAATATGATTAGAAAATAATTCAATACAAAACAATCAGTTTGAAATACAGTTGAAAAATTATCAACTTTTAAAAGAGAATCAATTTTACTGTACTTCGTCGTTCGAAAATACCGATGATGACGCATAAAACCAATCCAATTCTACATGCAAAAGTACCTATATATATTTAAGTTATACGATCAATCTCGATTTGAAATGAAATCACAATATCTCGCGGACGATAAAAAAAGAAATCTCGTATAGGGGAGCAACGAGCAAGTCAGGCGGAAGAAGGGTAAAACCGCGTGACGATAAAAGGACAAGAAGAAGAAAAAATAGTCAAGTGGTAAAGGACGTTAGTGGGGAAACGCGTGCCTATAACCTAATAGCATGAAAGAGTACGACGGTCGTACCATTCGCCGGTTGGTTCACCGACCGCGAGATATCGCGATTTAAACCGTGACGCAATTCCCTACTCGGGTCCCATTCGAGAATAACCGGCGGATGGCATCGTTTTCTCTTTTTTAGCTAGGAAGCTTTTCCCTCCTATATAAATGCAAGTACGCGCACTGGTTATGATCTTTGGTTTTATATTACGAACGTTTGACTGTTTCGACCTGCGACATCTTCTACAGTCCTTTAAAGCAATTCAAAATTATTCAGATTTATATTTTTGCTCAAGGATCAACGCGTATTTTAATGCAGTAAATACACCCAGTCAACGATATCCCAAGTACAACGATATAAGATTTAAGGATTGTTTATTAAAAAATCTTAAACTATTATTGACATTGTATATTTATTAATATTTATATATACTAAGAAATTTTACTAAAAGAATAAACAAGTCCATTATAGTTGTTTGGATTATTAAAAATTTGCTTTTCCGCGTTACGATAAAAAGACATTTTTTTAAAAGCACAAGGCAAAGGCAAAAGTTTTACTTAGCATTAATTATCTACAATTCAAATGAAATACGAACTTTGATCACTCGGCAATATTCGTTGGTTTACTTCCAGGAAATTTTGCAAGTACATAACTTTCTGTTTCTAAAGAATAAAATGGAGCTGTAAAAGACAAATACGACAATTAATTTTCACGAAAGCTCAAGCCACTGACAAAAACAGTTCTAGTCAATCACAAGACCTAATTGAAACTTGAAAAAAAATAGTATAGTAACATCCTTTTTATCAACGTTAAAGCATAATTTTCACGTTTAACAATTAAAAATTTACGCGAAATATTTCTTCTGCGATACTTATTGTTGAGCTTTTAAATTGTTCATAAAGCGTATCTACTCTCAAAATGTATAAAGTCGCATGAAAATAAAAGTCTATGTATATACATACAATTTAAATATGTACTGTCATCAAATTTTAACCAACGTTCTTGGATTTGAAGCCACAAATGGAACAATCGTAATGTCGCATAAATGTAGATAACAGAAAGCCGGACGAACCTGCAGTGCACTTACACATATAAAATATATAGACTTTTATAATTCTTTAAAGTGAATTTCTACCAGGTGTATCTGGTACTTCACTTTACTTTGCTCTGGATATCCTGACAATGTTTTTTTCTTTCTATTCTATATACGTCAAGCTTTCACATTTGTAAATAAGCATATATCCTGCATGATTATATTGATTGCCACCTAATTGAGTAAAACATAAAATATACGCTTAAAACGTTGAACATACGTATATAGTGAGTGTGTAGTTTACGTGACTGAACACTGCAAACTGAATTCAGGAAGTAACACAATTGCATACAAAAAAATTAACAAATAAATGACGGTATTGTTAAGTTTACTCGTATACGCGTGTATTAACAACAATTTCAAAAGTATCCGCATAATCGTTATGCATTTTTGTTACATAACTTCCATTTCACATCGCTAAAAGTATTAAGATATAAAAAAAATAAAAAAAACTTCAATTTATTCAAAATTATTATATTTTGCTATTAAAACGCACTTTAAATGAAAAGAACAACAGTCGTTAAAACAAACATATTTTTGAAATGTCGATCGTTATTTCGCCTACGAGTTAGCTACACATACATGCGCGTATACATATATATGTATGGATATTCACGGTCTTTTTTATAATGAAAATCCTCTGCGTAACAAAAAGATCGTACCAAATCATAGTAAAAAAAGAATGTATGTCACGAACAAATACAGAAAAAAAGATGAATACAACGAACGTTTCGAATCGCGCCTATGCAAATATCGCATTTTCTCTCCAGCTGTTCTTACACTCGAAGCGTTCAATATCGATAAACGTAAGATGCAAATGTGGCACAAGAATTTACATAAATCGTCACATCAAGAAAAGTGACATTTTTATCCCTGATGTGTATGTATAGGTATATATATGTATATATACATATATACGCATGTATATGTTCAAATGATATTCGAAATATTTATCTTTTCCCAACAATTACGCTGTCTGTTTTTTCCGTATTCGTATAAGGTGATTGACTTCGGTGAGAAGAAAAAGAAGACCAGGCTAATAGATACTGCGTCTGACAAGTTTCTAAGACACCGAAATTCCATGTACGTGAGATTACGAAACTTACGCACCTAACTCGTTCTTCGATAAATGCCATTAACCGCGAGCGTACGAGACGTTCTTGTATCTCCTATATTAAGAAAACCGATGCGTAAATGGAACTGATGTAAGTGCACCTAAACCCAATTACATGAGTATTGAATTATTTATATAAAAAAGAAAAAAAATTATTTCAAAGCAATTACTATATATTACGTAAGGGAACAGTTACGAAGGGAACGGATGTTTACGTTTCGATGAAAAACAAAGACGATTGACATAATATATTATATTGATTTTGAACTCAATTTTTTTATGTAATCGGAATATGGATAATATTATAACATTTATGTATCTAGATTAAGAAAAATACTTGAGTTTAATTTACGTCTTTAAATTAATGTTCTATCACTGATCAATTATGTATATATTATTTTTATTCAAAATACGTAATAATGTTATATTTTATACATCATCCTTTCTAAATTTGCAATATGATAGTTCATTTGCAAGCATAAATAATTGTCTTAAAGTTATAAGTCTTTGGTAAAATATTTCTATATTACAAGTTTAAAAGAAGGTAAAACAAAATGCTTACTCGAACTTTAAACACTAAAGCTCTGCATTTTCATACTTGAACCGATTTCCATGCTAATCTTTCGGGCATGTATAAGCAACACCTAAATTGAACAATACGTCTAAGTTTCGGAAAATGCAATTATCTTGCATTCTATAGATAAAGTAACCATATATTTTTAAACAAAAATATTTACATTTAATAATCTTGTATTTATAATTATCAACAATTCATAATACATAGTAAACATACGTAATAGTAAGTAAACATAGTTATTATTGTTTTAAATAGTTATATATTATATTTTGTTTAATATATATATCTTAACTAATTCTTAAAGAAAAAAATATATTTCTTTATTTAATTATAAATAATGAGTTATGATGATCATAAGAAACTTTATCCATCAGTACATTTCATTACGAATTACTATACAATAAATAAAATACAAAAAAATAAATAAAAATAATCTTTGTGTATTTTTTATTATAGTTTTATGAGCACAAATGACCGAAATTGAAGTACATGTATATAAATATACTTATTTTGAGATTTGACACAACGTAAAATGTCACATGCACATTCAGTAATATTTTCTGTTTTTTATAAGTGTTTACAAAAAAAATATATAAAAAAGTATAAAGTAAGAATAAGTAATAATATTCAAGATAGTGGTTTTTGTACGAACTACTCTAACATATTTGGAATAAATACACATTCATGAATACACAAATTTGTAAATTTAAGGTCTTTGTAAATACTTTGAATTTATCTTTCATAAAGCTTCCTGATGTAAATGCAAAATGCATTTATGAATAAAGAAGGAAAGATTTTCTTGTAACAAATATTTATATATCTTGCAATACTGTACATTTGAAAGAAAGATTTGTTCAAAAATAAGTTAAAGATTTAAATCTTATATAAGGATAAAAATGAATTTTCTTTGGATGAATTTTCCCTCTTAATCGAAAAATAATAAAAATTATACAAAAATTTAAATAAATGTTACAGTTAAATTATCATGATTTTGTAACATTTTTTTTACTTTTATGCAACTATTTGAGTTATTGGATTTTTACCACTCAACATTTACTATTATATTTTAAAATTTTAAAATCCTTACACTAGAGTTCTCAGTGATAGGACATTATCCCTTCCGAATAAAATAAAAAAATAAAACTCGAATAAAATTCAAAATGTTAAATCGATAGAAAGTATATATATATATATATATATATATGATTCTCACCTATCTTGAGAGTGCTTTGAGAATCTCTCGAAAGCTTTATCTTGAGCGTGAAAGCACCTCACCCGGCCTTCTTTTACGCGGCCGTTCCTCTGACCTTATTCCCCTCCCTACTTATCAGTCTCATTAACCCGGTGTGCAAGGAGAAAAAGTGAGAGAGTGCGAGACCGATAGTAACCGATACCGTGTATAGTAAAGAGCGAGAGTCCAACGCAGTAGCGCACACTTTTCGCGTCAGGTGATACAACACTATGCCAACTAGACTCGCTCTTCCGTTTTAATGAAGCGAAACTATAATCCTGATGATTTATTACGGAACCCGTGAACGATGACGTTTTACCTTTCTTTTCCTGTAACTTTTTACCGCGGCAACGTGATTGAGACGTGAAAACAACTCGAATTTTACCTTGATTCAAGTATACTTATATTTAACAACTGCAACTGCAATTGCACTACTGCGAATGATATTACAAGTACTTGTCGATATAGCTAATGAAACAGAATTTTTTTATTATTCAGGTACAAAGTGTGTTACACTATAATTTTATATTTAAAAAATTATTTAATAAGTGGCTTAAAAACATTAAAAATTTACTTTCAATAAACATTAATACAATAATGAGTTTTGCTACTTTTACTAATACAATCTCAAGTGGAGCATAACGTAGAAATGGAATATACGTATAACATTTTCAAAAAAAAGGTACAATGTGAATCGTTAACTCTTTATTCATTATTACGCTTTATCATTACGGGGTAACAAAGATGAATTTATTTGCTTTTTAAAAAGATCGTAATCAGCTTATGCTGTCATCTAATGTAACGAATCGTTAATGCATTCGAAAACGGATGAAGCACGAAGTAAACTTTCACTCGATATGGTCTATACTCGTTTAATCGTAATACGCGGATAATTTCTAAATAAATAACTTTTATATACGTTCGCACATTAACCCATTTATAAGAAAACAAAAACTTAATAAAACTTTCACATAATTAGATTAAAAAATTAAATATTGAGATGAAACTTTCTCTTTAAGAAAATTTAAAGGAATTATATGAAAAAATTCTAATCATACATATATCCAATGAAATATTGATACAAACTTGTATAAAAAGATGTTTATTAATTTTGTTATAGTTTTATCAATCAATTGCGTGTTATTTAATTCAAATTTTAAGTTAAAAAGTATTTAATTCAACAATTGATTTATTTTGATGATTAATGTAAACGTGAGAGATTTCGATCAGCACTTTGATTGGAAAAAGTAAGATAATTATATTTTCTGTGAGCTCTAGAAACGTAACTGCGAAATTAACATCGTTATCGTATCAGCTGAAAGATCGCGCTTATTAAATATTATACCTTTCCTTGATACTATCGTACTGACACCAACCTCAATTTTACTTCCTTGCGGAAATGTTTACGTTTAATTATGAAACCTCTTATAGAAAAAAGCTACAAATTAACTATATATCCGTAACATAGATTTTAAATCTCAAGCTTTAAAGCTTAAATGCACCGACGTTGTAGAAAAGAAGCGAAGGAACTCAATGTCGCTTACAAAAAAAAACGGTTTATAATAAATAAAGGCGTAAGCTCTTGCTGCGCTGTCTCGAAAATACAATGTCCCTTTCGTCCGAGGTTGTTGAAGGGTAGGTGACGATGAAAAGCAGGTGAATTATAAAGTATAGTCCGTTACACTTGCTGAAAGCGAACCGAGAGCTGGCTTCTAATTATTATGAGCCTCCCTGCGCTTTTCCCAGGCTCAAGATTTATGTAACTTTTTTCCGTGCGCGTGGAAAATACGAAGAAAAGTGGGGGGAATCCCGCCCTCGGTATTTCCTCGGGGTCGTATTGTAATTAGTGAACGGGCGTAATTATACGTATGTATACATACTGCGATTCCACTGCGATGCGTATATTACACCACAGTGCGTTAATAAAGCGAGAATTTTTGCATTATATGAACGGACAATGCATCGCGTGAGATACTTTTTTTGTTTATATATAGGTATATACAAGCTTATCTGACCGAGAGAGAACGTATATTTTTTTTAACGTGCGGCTATTGTGATGGCAATGATTGATTTCTTAATGTACTTACTCTGGTCGAGAAGATAAGTGCTTTATCGTGATTGTTCTCTGATCTTCATTGTTACGGGATACTCGTCCTATATAAAAATGTACTTCGTAATGTGCCAAAAATTGTGATGCCGTCAGAACGATATGCGTGAAGTATTATAATGAATGACATTCAATTTACGAATGATAAATTCTATTTTTTTTTTCAGTTGAATTTGATATTTTTAAATAAAGATTACTCGTACAATTGACGAGTAATATAAATACTAATAATATACGCAGCTATAAAAGTATTCAAATAATCAACAAAATCATAAAAGCATACTGTAAGAGAAATTGCTGTAATATAATGATGGACATAAATTTTTGCTTGTTAAAGAATTTATAATAACCTAACTGTGCATTACAATAAAAAATAAGTTGATGCTACAAAATAAAATTATAACATTATAAAACCTTATTTTTATAAGAATAAAATTACAATGGTTGTTCTAAAAATAAAAATAAAATAAAAATTTATTTTTATGAAATGTTTTGTGTTGTGTGTTAAAATTATTTATTTATACATTTTCGATAGAAGAAAAAATGAATTGCTCATCGATACGAAAGATGTGTATTATAAACAGGCTTGTTAAAATTCAGGAATTCGCATGGGAAAACGCAGTTATAAATATTGAATGTACTACAGTCTGACCGGATTCTGTCATTATCTACTTGAAATGCATAATTTTCCCACGAAATATCCAACGTTTTATAAATTTTCTTATTTTTTTTTAATCAGTTTATGTATAGGGTTAATACTATTTAATTGCTGTGTTATTTATATGATATAGACTACTGTTTTAATGAGGAAGATTATATAATCCATTTGAGAAATACTGCATGCATAACCTTCTAAATGACAGAGTTAACTAGCACATTTTGATTAAACATCGATTTTAATGTAATTTATAGATAATATTGATATATAAATAAAATTTTGCACCATGTATAAAAAATGTAAAGGTAATACGTCGTAGTAAAAATTACTATTGCAAAACCGATAGGTGAATTCAATATTCTCCAAGTGTATATACGTATATATAAATATAAAATTTTGATATTACTTTGCATCGTATTAAAAATTTAGAAAACCTGTATATAGAATATATGCATACACTTTTAATAAATAGAACGTATATAGAAAATATTGATAGGGCGTATGCACAGCTGATTCTAATACATGTATAAAATCCGCAAGATTTTCTAAATAAAAGTTAGTTCAGCCACGAAAGCTTTCATAAGACTTTCATAAAGAGACACTCGAGCAAACACGAGATATTTTTCTCTAGTAATGGTAGATGTATAGGTATATATATACGTGTAGTCCTATACAGGAGAAAAAGAACCGCGCGCTGAAGACAAAAAGTTCAGCGACTCGACTCGATTTCGCCAACGCGCGATATTCGCGGGTGTGCTATTCCGACCGAAAAGTATAACGAGGCTAAGGAAAGACAACGCAAAAAGAAAGTCGAGGAAGAGGCAAGCGCAATATTCTCCGTGCATCTTCGTCTATATAGATATATACACGCGTGACGAGTGCGCGCGCAATCGTGGGAACGGAAACTTCATTACGTATAGCGTTCGCGCTCGGCAGTAGCGCGGAAAATACCTGCGGGATAGTGCAGTCGCCTTGCGAATTCTTTCGCGCTCAGCTTGTCCAACAAATGCGAGTATCGGCTATGTTCATCTTTGTTCTTACGTTTTTTTTCAGACTGAGTCAACTTAAGCGCACCTATTTCAAATATGTCGTCATTTTTAGAATACTTGTCCATTTGCGCTAATCCTTTAATTTTTCCTTTTTTTAATGTAACTGTCGATGAGAAATGCTTTGACATCGTACAATGTAACGTTATCTTGTATAATAGCAAAATACACTTGCAATAGAACAAAATCTTCTCTAGTCCATTTAATTTAATATTATGGTGACACCGTGTTCAATTATGTAAGTGCAGACAATTACTTCTGTAATAAAATAAATAAACATATAGTAATATGTTGTACAACATGAGTTGCTTTCTTGTCGTTACATTTATATAGTGTAAAAGATACGAATATATAATTATATAAATATATCTATATAATAGAAAAGTGGTGATCGACGGATGATAATTTAATATACGTACTTGTTGAGCTTTCAGTTAACTTATTATAAACTTCTATCAAATGAGATTAATGAGTTTTCGTGCTTATTAATCAAGAGAGCTTATAAATTTCCCGTCAAGGTTTCATAGAAATAATAATAATCGCAAATTAAAAAATAACAACAAATATTGACACTGGTTAACAATTACTATAAATATTGTAAAATAACATACTCTGCAGCAAAAATATACAATAAAAATTGTATAGAGAAAAGTAGTTGTTATTTTCATGCATTCATCCATGTCTCTTAATTATTCTTAATTATTTTAGTGGAACAACACGTTGACGGAAGTACGAAATGAATTTAACGATCGAATGGTATTGTTACTGCATAATTTTTTTCCTCACATTTTCAAACGTAATTACCTTATTATATTTAAAAAAAATAAACATTAACTAAACCAATATTTTTGAAAAATATTATATATACATATATTTTAATTATTGAACGATTAATTGCATTAAAATAATTTACGGGAAATGTCAACAGATTTGAGTATAATTAACTACACATCATACGTATTAAACCAAACTAGCAATAATCTGTATTTACTATCGCGAGTTAATAATTGAATATCTCTTTGAACAAATATACCATATAATTATAAAATGTAGATTTTAAAGATTAAATTAATCAATTTAGAAATTATACCGAATTTCCATTTACGGGTTTACTGTTCTATCCTATACTAAATCAACGAGTTTGCTTTATACGAGTTGGTATATTAATTTTGAACAATGACATCTGATGCATGTGCTCCTAAATATGGAATAATTGCAACCTATGTAGTTGGATATACATATATTAATCCTAGCAAATATTGCTACGTTAATTTAACGAATGATTTAATCAACGTAATTATTGTTGATAGACGCGTATGTTCATCTCGGTAGAGTAATGTATCATGGGAACAGATGTAAGTAAGCAGCAAACATTAATCCAAGAATTTTCTTCTGCTGAAAATAATATATTATATATTTATATCTAAAATGTTATCATTTCAAAATTTATAAAAAAAACTTGGCAATTATTAACTTAATATCAGCAACATATATGTATATACTAATGGAAACAATAAAAAACGTATAGTGCTAGTATTTTTTTAATTCTAATTTTCGCTGTGAATTATACAAATACAAGAAAACTTTGTGCGCTAAACAATAATTTCAACTCCTTGAAATTCCATTAAATATATATTTATAAATTTAATCTTCGTTTTGTAAAACTTTTAACGATGTTGCTTTCAACGAAGCTTTTTTGTTTTTACGTAAAAGAAATGAAGGTTTTATTTATCCAGTGTCAATTGATTTTATTTACAGACAACAGTATTATAAGATATGCAATTAAATAACAATCTGGTACTTATATTTCGAAACTACGTTTATTTACTACATTCTTATAGAACAGAAAGTAATTATGTGGAATGGCGTAACTTGTGATTAAAAACCAACCATTTTAGGAACTTCACTTATTATACAATTGATAGATCTCTCTTAATTACAAATAATGTTCCTCACTATAAATTCATTATCTGTTGAATGCCTAGCATTCGTTTAATTTATTTTTTTAAACAAAAGGTACGACAAATACTGAGAATATACAATTCTTAGTCGTATACTCTTATTCATTCTGCTATCTTACTCATTCCTCCAAAAAATAAAGTAAAAACATTTGTAGTGAATTCTTTATAGTATTGTTATATTTCTTTCATTATTTTATTCTCTTTATTCTTTAATTTCATTAAGAAAGTATTGATTAGTACTTCGTAGCAACGTATAACTATAGTAAAGATAAACTGCTGAAACAGTACTTCATCTCCTCTTATTGTAAGAAAATATATTTTTGTTCCCTATTTTTTTATTATTAAATATTTGTTAATTATAATGTGCTAAACTATTGAAAATGTGTAAAGATATCGCAATAAAATATTTTTCAATAATTAAATATTCTTAATCATAAACGTTATCGTCTGATTCAATGCATCTTGCCTTTAAAGTAAACATAAGTGTTCCTATAAGCCAAACTTCAAAAGTCGAAGAATGCACAATATTTTAGTTTACAACTACACCATCTTTCTATTTTCATTGTTATACTTTTCTACAATTGTACCAGTAAGCATCACGATTAATGCATAAATATATGTTTATTAATTTTCTTTACAGTCGATTTTCAGCTAATAGTATTTAGTAATAAAAGTGCATTTCTTCTTCTTTTGTATACTATCAGGGAGTTGCGTGTATTATAAGAGTTATGTAAACATTATACAGCATATAGAAACATCTTGCAAATACTAAACTCCTAATACAAGAAAGCTTGTGCCTTGCTAAACGTTTTTTTTTCAAATTTGCGTTACAGGCGGTCGGTAGGAGGCCACGGGCCATGAAGTCCGTGCAAGAGCAACAACAGCCAAACTCGATGGACTCGAGCGACTCGGGTACGACGACCGGTTCGAGCGAGTACGCATACAGACCACTGACGACAAAGCATCGGCGTGCAGGCAGCACCGGAACCACAGGTGACGAGGAGTATACCACCGACGAGGACGAATTATACGGTGACGAAGCTGATTGTACTCCGGGGCCTCCGGGTCTAGGACATGGGCCTCATCCGATACTCAAAAGTGACCTCGCTCGAGCGGCTACAGACCTTTTTGGATACTCCAACGCGAAACGCGACGAGGACCTCGACGAGCCGACCAGTTTATTCGACGAGGACGATGCTAAATATTGTAGAGACAGGTCTGCTTTACTCTCTTTTCTTGCAAACCTACTTTTTTTGCAATAACTCTTTATATTTAAACTTTCCCGATAATATATTTGAATAATAGTTTATCTATCTTTCAAATACAATGTAAGTTGTAAATTATGATTCAAAGATAAAGTAAAATTATTTTATAAAATTATTCTTTTCAGTTTTAGCAATGTTATTGCGTTGAATCATTTTGAATTAATATCCTCGTACATACAAATATGTGTCACTGTTCTAAACGATTCTTAAATGTTTCTAATGTACCATTGAAGAATAGGAATCTACAACAAAACTGAGAATTCATATACTATTACTAACTTTTTATCTCTAAAATTATTGATCCAAATATATTTTACAAATACCTTAATAATAAATAAAGTAGAAAGGGAATCGCGGTACCAGCTAGGTAAAGGTAAATAATTAATTAATGAATTGAAACTTTAGCTATATTTTACTGAATAATAAAAACATTTTGTGTGAAAAAAAAACTCTATTTTGCTTCAAGTACATATACGTCCGAAAGTTAGATTGTACGGCATACTATTTTATAGTGTACATAAATAATGCTTAGCACCCAAACTTTCAAAATTACTATTTCGAGTACGGAAATAAAATGTCAAAATGTGTAGGAGTAACTTCCGTTTCACTGTTTAAACTTCCTCGATAAAGATATTATCTTATAAATGAACACTGTATTTATCTTATATGTGTTTTTAAATACTATGGTTTAAAAAACGAATAAAAGAATGACTAGAAGTGAGAGAAAAAATAAATTGAATAAAAATAATAATATCCTTTAATTTGAAAAAAAATAGTTTGCAATCTACAATAATGTCCAAGATTTTTCACGCCTGATTATTTAGTCAGTGCATATAGATATGTATCTTGGACTCATGTTTATTTATATAGCGTTTACGTTTACCTATTTCTTGTGGCTTAAATTGTTCAACTTTCTTTGAAATTTATAACGCCAAAAGGAAATATATAATGTTGTTTATTTAAATTCGAATCAGTGACATAATTTAAATTATCAATCATATGATTGATTAAAAAATATAATTTGATAAGAAGGTGTAACAAAATTTTAACAGTATATATATTATATCGTTTTACTGAAACAAATGAAAAGATTTTTACAAATCTTATTAAAACGAATTAATATTAGTACTTGATAAAATTAATTTAAAACTGATATCGAACACGATGAAGATTGATATAATATGTGGAGATTAAATTTTTTATACATTTTACCATTACTTCAGTCATACAGACTTTCTATTTTAATGTCGATCAAATATGATTTATTTAGTTGAGAAAAATACGTGAAAGTTAAACCCTGATTAGACGTGATCAGTTGATAGAGCAATTAAGAAAGGAACAACCGATTAAATTGTACACTATAACGTAAAATTTTATTCGGTATACTATTATCTTTATCAAGATTGTTTAACGTAGTAGTAGTATTAGTGGAAGATTATAATAACTCTATAATGCAGTCTATTAATTTAATTACTAATAAATAATGTGCAGATTATAATTTTACTTTCTAATTAATGTTACTGGTAAGATTTACATCTGTTATCCAAATTTTAGTTACGGATTATTTACTTAGTCTAATAATTAGTTTACCATTTGTTTTCTCCCTTGAAAATCTATAAAAATTAAAATGTAAAAATAAAAGTATTACTTTGTTTATAATTATCTTATTAATTATTAGTTAATATACTAGAAAAAATTGTATATTAAATTGTTTGCTTAACAATTCATTATTATAACTTACGGGTATATATGCCCCGTGTAACATATATCGAGGTAATCAATTTTTCTAATAAAATTCTCAGCTTTTCGCTTATTCCAATTGTTCGTGCATATAGATACATTTTGTATGGTTAACAGATTGTACGTACTCGCAGAATATGAAAATTCGATATAGTCATTTAATAAAATGAAAAAATGTAATATTCTGACAGGTTATCGACATTACAATTTTTACGGACTATTTTTCACTTTATTAAATTAATATATCAAATTTTAAGATTCTACTTATATAGACACGCAATCCGTTTACCTTGCAAAATGTACTTAATTGGAATAAATGAAATACTGAGGCGTAATTTGAAAAATTCATTATGTCGGTTATTTCTGTTGTGTGGCATCGCCTTAGTACTTTAAAAAATTGTTTGATTAATTTAAAATATTGGCCAAAAAGTAAAAATGTTTAGATTTAAATACCGAAAATTAGGTAAAGATAATATTTATCGATATTATTGAAACGTGCGTAGAATGAATTATTTAAACAGTTTAACACCTGTCAGTTTGGAATTCGGTGTTAATATTTGTAAGTTTCTATTCTTCAAATTGACACCTTACGCAAAAGCGAGTTTTGCAATAACCGAGTACCACGATCATAAACGAGTGGAAAGAAAGTGTAAAAATTGACAGATTCGCTTGATCCACAGCTCGACCAAGTCCATATCTCTTTTCGCCTACAACGAGGGTTTGTTACCACGCGGACGAGCATTGGCCCGGCGCCGCACGTCAAATTGCATGGACAGTGCCAAGAGTGGGCACGAGGAGAAACTGGCCGTACAGCAGCACAACGGTGAAATCCGCGCAGATAGAAAGTCTTCGACGCTCGATACCGACGCTACCGCCGCGAACGTGAGTCTACATTTTCTATTACGATTAGGATTACCTGCACGCGTACAAATCGGGTGAGAGCCACCTACTATTCGCGTACTTTCGATCTTGCGTGTCAACTTTTTCCTACTTCTCCATTTTTCACTACTTTATTTTTTAACTCTTTTTATTTCAAAACAACCGTTTCATTCTTTTGCGCTTGTCGAATTTCGAAGATAGACATATTTGTAATAGAAATTTCGTTCTGAACTTTACTTTGTTTGCTATTAATAACTTCTAAAAATAAATTTATAAATAAATAAACGTTTGCTATTCACCGAGAAAATGCAAATTTTCTTTTTCTAGAAACCAGCTAAAAATATCTCCTTTTCGTAAATGTTGAATTGTATATTCAATGTATTTTGTATACAGTTATAATAATTTGTATCGGTAAAATTTAATATATTATACTTGATTTAATATATTCATTACGTCAAGTTTTGTACGAAATAACATACCATTAAGTAAACTGAACCATAGGTACAAGGTCTCTACAAATTGTAAATACAGCGTGTATAACTCAAATCCTACATTGCCTATATTAATACTATTGAAGTACTTTGTAAAAACTTTCAAAACGCACAGAGTTCGTGCCCGTAAAAGTATTCTCGAAAAAGTATTATCAATGTAACTTTTTCATTAAAATTTGAGCTTTAATCAGTCTATTCCAGAGTATATTTCTTTTTCTCGTGCATGACAATTTGACATTTCCATAGTACCTTTGTCATGTTTTAAATATTCACAGTTCTCTACATTTTAAAACTAAACTATTTACTTTCATTTTATTGCAATATCTTCCATTCTACTGGATTTTAAAAACTTGGAAGAATATCTGATTGAACAGTTGCCAATTAAAAGTAGGTTTCATTTGTAACTAATGGTACACATAACTTTCGATAAAATGATTTAATGTCGATCGATATTAATAAATATGTATACGTATTAAACTAAAACTAAACAGTTATAAAATGATAAATAAATGCCACAAACTCGTAGCATCAAATATGTCAGGATTAAAACTAAATTAACTGGAAAAACAAATGTGAGTTGGCAAACACCGTTTTATGATTCTACAGAGCACGAAAGCAGAAAGCTTTTAAAGCTCGGGAAACCGCGTTATTACCTTTCCCTTCATTATTTATTATTCGAGCAGTTGAGATAAGCTATTAGCGTGACTCATCGATTTAAATTTTCGGAGATGGTATAGGTATATATGTATGTATGCCTATATAGGAAGGTTTCACATACGCTTGGAAAGGCTTCGCGAGTTTTAATAACCTTGACTTTCGGATTCTAATTAGTTCCGCGTCAGAGAAGCTCTGAAGAGATTGATTTCGCTCGGCGAGAGCAACTCGTGGCTCGTTTGCTTGTTTTCTCATGAGATCTTTTTATGGATTTGTACTGCCAAGAGATAACATTATCCGGAATATATGGTACTTTTTTATTTACTACGCTGTATTGAGTAATTGATGAATTCGTGTTTTTTTTATTAAGGCAATACGTTTTTTAGGCAACGGGAATTTAAGAGTTATTCTAGCATGTTAATATTTTAAACTTATGTGCTTGTTTTCTTTTAATATTGACGTAAATTTATCAAGTCTGACTAACGGACAACCATTATTTTGTCCTTGTGCCTTTGTGCCCGTTTGTTATTAATACTGAAGAATTTCATGATTGTCTCGGAGATCTTGTTTTAAACATTTTATAAAATAATACTTGGAACGTCAGTACTACAGTTTGAAATAAAACCGTCTACGTATAATATTACCGCGAAATAAGCGTTTCTCAGAGAGTTTTTATACAGTCAAAGGTTCTCCTGCAGTTTATCTAGATTTTTCTTTCTACATTTTCATATGGAGTTTTTAATTTTAAAAATGTTATATTATTCTCCTTTGGTTCTAATTATTAGTACAAATTTTAAATCGTACTCCAAAAATTTATAACCAGTTTAATTCGCGATCACAAAGTATAATTGACTTTACATCTACTAGGTAACCAATTTTTAACTATGAAAGTAAAAATCTATTAATTCTACTTTCAAGATGTATTAGTAATTGCCGCAGTTCATTCACCTTCATTCGACTTCAAATTGTCAGAAAAGAAAGTAAAAAACTCTTTCAACTTTCACACTACGAATGACCTTAGTTCCATCAGTTTAAAAATTTTGTTCATATTTACCCACGTACATTTTGTTGTATATAAATCATATATTATAGTTATACAATGAAAATGCTCGCGTCAAATATATTGAAAATTAACTTCCATATTTAAAATAATTTGAAAAATTAATAATAGCAATACGGATGGAATACAAAAAATCGTGATCATTACTGTAGAAAATGTTACTGTGCCTACTAAAAGACGAGACCGCAAAATATTATTCGTATATGTTTAAATACCAAAAATCGGTGAATATTTTATTATCGAGGAGAGGAATTAAAATTATTATTATTTAAGTAGGCCAATAACCTACATGCATCGATATACAATTTCAGGTTGAAGATAAATCGGCAATAATAATTGAGAATTCAGTGCCAAAGAGGCAGGAAGATGAATCAAACGATGTGTCGGAAGAACCGAAAGAGGAGAATGACCCACCTTCACCATCTGCGGTTCAATGGGGACGCGCCGTCGCCGAGGTCAAAGAACAAGCCATTGCCAAATTGCAAGATGAGCTCCGTCGAGCTCACGAGGAACTCAAACTTAAAGATGAGGAGGTTGCAAGATTATCACGAATACGGCAAGATGTTGAGGCAGAACTCGAGGAACTCACTGCCAGTCTTTTTCAGGTACATTCATTTCCACTTTTTTTATTTTCTTTCCTCGTAGTAGAAATTTCGAAAATACATTATTATATATCGAAAATATATTATATAAATATGATGATAAGGTATGCTCGACGTAATTAATTGTCATCAATTGATTGTATCTTTATACTGAAGAAAAATGAAAGAATCAGAATCTTTACGGAATTACAAATCATAACGGACGATTCATATGTTATCGACTGTTAAGCATTTTGTATAAAAGAAAAGTTCCGTCTTCACATTTTAAATAAAATGTTTGATTCAGAAATCGATTCGTATGGAAATAATAAACCGGTATATCTAAAAGCCTCCGCAATTTTTTGCCCCTGACTCATCTTTTACCTGCATATAGTACGTTAACACCGCAGCTTTTTGCGGAGATCTTCACTATTTGCTTTTTTGCTGATATCGACGAAAGAGTTCGGGAAAATACGAAGCCGAAAATGCACTCTTGACGTTATACTTATCTCTTACAGTACGTTTTCATACGCTCGTACGTTTTTCATCATTTTTCTCTATCGCGTACGAATTGGTAGTTAACATTCTTTTAAACAATATGAAGTATTAAAAAAAATTGATGACACTGTACCTTTACGAACATATAGATTCTTTATCAAAATATTGAAATAATATAATAAACTTGAAGAAATAAACGCGATCATTAAAGGATATTTTTTATAAACTACTATAAAATGGTGTAGTATATCGTACAGGAAGTCAGAAGAATGTATTAAAACGACTAAATTAATTAAGTTATTTAAAATAAAAGCCCTAATTGATAAATCCACTTTTTTACCATGCAATGGTACTTTTTACACATTAAAAGTCATTTCAGTATAATTCAATGCTCCCATAAAAAAACGTTTCTTTTTTATACCTTTAATTAAAACAAATATATAAGTATATTTAAAAATTTATTCGAAATGACAATTTATTTTCTTAACATTCATTGTATCAATTTAATGATATAAATTTGATGAACAAATATGTATATTACGCATTAAAAATATCAATTTTGTTTTTTACTGCATATATTTAAATAAATAATTATAAGAAAAAAAGATTAATGAACTGACAGCAAAATGTGCCAAAGAATATTTAGTAAAATTTGAAAAATAACGTCCACTTTGTAAAATACGTATGTCAAAATATGTATCGCCAATTTTTTTTACTCTGATACTGCAAAATCACTTATACGTGTTATTAGTTTCTGTAAAATGTATAAGAGAGCACTTTTTCAAAAGTAATTTTATAAAATTTTGAAAATTCAAAACGACCGAGCCAATATGGCGAGTGGAAATTTATTATTATACCCGAATATGCACCTGCTGCATATATCAAATTTATATCAAATCGATAAATTTTTGATATTTTTCAACCGGTATATTGAATATATCAAAATAAAATTTTTTAATTTAATTTTAAGCGTACGTAGAAAACGTCTGTGCCAGTTGCTCTACCTTAAAATTTAACGAATGCAGTTTTTTTAAATTGACTAGTTAATGTTTATCCGTTGAAAATGAATGACTTATTCATAAATGCAGAAAATGAACATCGAAGAAATTGATATCTGAGCGTTTAATCAAAATAAATTTTTTCTAATTTAATTGTGAACATATATATACATGTTTTAATGAAATATAATATAAGTATAATTATGTTACAATTGAAGACGGAATTCTCTATTTGTTTGACTCTGGGGAAAAAATCTAATCTGCTAATATTCACAAAGGCATTATAAGTTTATTGCAATGATGAGGGTGCAAATAGTAAAACTGAACCGTTATGGTGGCCGTTACAGGAAGCTCACAACATGGTACGAGAAGCGAACCAACGACAAGCAAATGCCGAACGATTGCTCGAGGAAAGTCGCATGAAGGCCGAAGTGCTGGCCGCTGAGGTCGCGGCTTTGAAAACTCTGGTACTGACATCAACTCCCGCACAGCCGAATCCTCACCTGCATCCGCAAATTGCCGCAGGTTGCAACGGATGCGAGGATACCCATCAAAATGCCGGAGGGATTTTCGCTAAGAAGCATCGACGTTCGCCCTCGCATTTCAACCTCAAATACGGCCGAGAAAACTCGCCGCCGGACTCGCCGCAACGGGAGCAACGGACCTCGCTGCCCTGCGACGCGAATCGAGAAGCCCTCGAGCGAGATCTCGACCGCGACAGGGAGCGGGATCGTGAACGGGAGAAGAAGAGGGAGAGGTTGGTACTTACAATTCTATAGTTGCTTATTTAGCTCTCGAACTTTTTACTCCAACTATTTACTCTTTTTGTTTACGAACATTTTTTACTATCTACAATAATTGACTAATTTTTTTTTAACATTACTCAAGAAATTCGAAAATATTTTATCTACTTTCATTAATAATTTAATAATAATTCGCATTTGAAAACTAGTTACGTAAATAAACTATTAAAAGTAAGTTAGAACCTTAAACGAACGTTTAACTTGGATAATGTGTATATAAAGCATTGTATAATAGCAAATTAGCTATATACATCATATACCTGTACTTATGTAAATATTAGAATAGTCGTACTTACATTACTTTGAATAGAGTAAACATTAATGTATAACTTAGGAGAATGCTTGTTTAGGACTCGGTATATGAAAGCATATTTACTCAAACTAATATTTTTTATTAAACTCAAATCTTTAGTATCCTTTTAGCTCTATTTATTTTAACGTATTTTTAACTAAATTTCATTTATTTAGTTTATTGAAAGTCAACTATTAACCACGATTTTTCTTTAATTTTCAAAAATATAAATCAATCTATACAGAATTAGTTGAGTAGATGACTATATATGGCACACGCGAGTCTATATAATGACATAAAATAATTTTTAAGTTGCATAATTTACCAATGCGAAATTCCCAAAATTTATACAGCTTTTGAGCAATGATTGAAACAATAATTTTTCTTTTATCAAAGGAATTGTCTTAAATCTATTTTTAAAAGACATCTTTCGCAAAATAAAAATAAGGAGAAAATAATAAAAAGTATATCTATAAGAGACTTTGATCGAGTATTGATTTTTAAACATATAGTTACTATTACGGTTCAATCCTGTTAGTATAAATCTATTATACTACGAGTCGAAAGTTTACCCACACTTCAGAATTCAATTTAAGTAATTTTATATAAAGTTTATCATTGTTAAAAGATATTTAGTTGTTTGCTTTGGATTTCATGCAGGTTTTAAATAGTGCTCAAATTAAATATTGTGATATCGATGAAAAAACAATAATAAAAACAGGATTTTTATTAATACAACTATGATATATTAATGAAAGTAAACTTTAAAGTAAAATAATGTTTGTTGAAAAAAGGGAGCGAGAAAAGGAAAGCCGGGATCTTGGATTGGAAGTAGACCCGCGAGTACACGGGGAGTTTCTGAGGTGGAAGGCGAATCCTTGCGTTGACAAAAGCGATCCTTTCGTCGAGCGGATATTTCGAGAGGATATCGACCTTTGCCTCGACTTCCCAAACGTAGAACTCGGCGCTCGAGTTAGGCAAGCTGTTCTCGACGGTATCATATTCGTCGAAGCTGTCAACGACAAGGCCAAACTTGGATTCCCTAAGTGAGTTGTTTTACTATTCTCATATTTTATCGTTCTTCTACCATTGTTTCACTTATCTCACAAGTCTTTTACTTCCGGTTCGTAAATTTATTTCATTATAATAAAGTAATTCGAATTTATCTTAATAATAAACTAAAAGTGCTCCGATTTTTCTTGTATTAGTTTACGTACAACATTTCTAACATTATAAATACCTCATAAGTATAAGAATTTGTAAGATCAGTTAAAACCGTTATAAACAATTGTTTAATTTTGCTCGAGATTCAAGAATAAGACAATTAACCAGAGCTTATACGTTTATTACTGATTTACACGACTATAATAATTTTATCAGAAAGTAAATATATACTTTAGTTTAAGCTATTCGCATACAGTTACTTTTCACTTAATCTTATTATTAAGTACTCTTTATGTAAGCAAACATTACATAACTTTAAGAATGTTTAACTTAAAATCAATAGTATTGAATTAAATATAAATACAGATATCCTCTTTTATGTTTAGGGTTAAGAGAAATATATTTTGTTAACAATTTGAAAAAAACAACGTTTATATGTTTTTAATTAATTATTCGGCTTTACAATATCTTTATCTCCTTTGCCACGATGCATTGATATATAAAGTTATAAATCCGTAGTAAAAAATACTCTTAAAATATTTGATAAAAGACGAAATTCTTCTTTATCTTATACGTGACTAATAATAATTTATTTACATTAACAAATCTTTGTTTTCTACAGGAAATGCGCCTTATTGGAAGCGGCCAGACAATGTCACTACCGAATGCGAATGGGAGATCAAGAAAATCAATGGCACAGTATTTCTCAAATATGTCGGAATAGAGTAAGTCCATCAATAAATCATACTTATTGCTTTACTCTGTAGAATACTTAATAAAACGTATCTTCCTTTCGATAGATCATAGCAGTTTGCGACTTCCTCAACTATCTCCGATACATTGAACGCGGCCTTGTAAAAAGTTCTGGTAAGAATTTAATATTATTTACTTTACATTATTTTTTACACAATTTTTTTTATGAAAATCTTTGGATAATTTATCCCGGGTACATTAAAAATATTATTTTAAAATATTTATTTGTTTAACACATGTTTAATCATATTATATATAAAAACTGTTGATTGCTAGTAAATATTTAACTATTGTAAACATAGTTTTTAACAGTGTTGACATAGTTTACAAATTTTCATACACTTGGTAATTAACGGGTATCTGTTAATTATAAAATTATAGAAATTAATTATATTAAAATTATATAAATTTAATATACATATAGTCTTTCTAACACTATTACATGATGAAATTGATTTAAACGAGGCAAATGGAATAATTTTAATACTTAAGTTGATTAGTGAAACGTTAGAAATACTTAATTAACGACAAATGACAAATAAAATGAAATGGAGAATTTAAATTAAACCTTTAATCTAATTGCAGTCCACGACGTCTATTGGGAAATCACGCGACTACGAAAGGAAATGGTCCTTGCTCGTCTGGGCCTTGCTCTCTCCGTTTAACCAGCAGCACCTCTTACTCCCGATACATTCTTCAAACGTTAGTTGAGGTGCTACACGAATCTCCCGTTAACGAAGAGGACAGTTCCCTTGTATGGAAGAAGAATCTCGATGATTTTCGCTCGAACCAACTGTATTTATTTCGACGAGAATTTAACTGAAGATTAATTTATTTAATTAGAGAGATCGCGTAAATGCCGATCGTGTTTAGCAAATAAGCTTTTAGAATCGAATCGTTATTTCCTACGAGGAACCTTCCTGCGCAACAAATTTAATGGCCAAAGAAATGTTGATTATTGTCTCCAAGTTTTAACAATTCTAATTTAAAAAATGTCATTTTTTTTTACAAATTTTAGACGCGTCTGTTACACTTTTAACAATATAATATATTTTACTCTGTAAGAACGGGCTATTAATATTAAGCAGTTTTTTTATGTCGCATATTGAAATAAGTTATTATTTTACAATTATCAACATTTCTTAACATTTTTCAAACTCGTATATATATAATTGGGATTTAGATTAAATTAAAAAGTTATAATTCCTTGTTTTCCGTATATTAATATAGTAAAAAAATTCAGAATGTACTCGCTGTATTAAATGAAAGTACCTGCAAATTTTTAATGCAATTACTTTCATTCGATGCAAATTAAAATGTGTCTTAACATAAAAATTCATTCATAAATATCATCGATAACTTTTGGAGAAATTAGAACTCTAGAAGTTTAAACGTAGCACTTAATAATCTATTCGTATCAAATAAAATATAGATCAGTAGATCTGATTTTTTTCAAAGGAAAATGAATTTTGAGTAAATTTAATATAATACTATTGGGTACGATAAAAAGTTCCATACCTTGAATTAGATTTTAGAAATCTCAAGTATGCTAGAAAAACTCGACTAATAGCTCATTTATCTTACTTTGATATGCGTCAAAGACGTTTAGAGATTTTTTATAAATATAATCGAAAGAAAATAAAATATCGTGTTCGCGCGTTCGTTTACGTTACTTCTTGTCTCTCTAAAATATAATGAAAATAATTGTTTACTCCTCGACTAACGAGGACTGAAGAATTTTTTAAATACAACGTTTTACAGTACTCGATAAAAGAAAAGGCGTGTGTATGCGTTAATAATTTAAAAGACAGAGAGATTGAATTGAACGTTGTTTTTATGTACTATAAGGCTGTGAAAGATCCTGCGCATTATCGCAAAGGAAAATCGCGAATGGAATGAACGATCTGGTTTTTTTCTTTAATTTTTTTGTACAAGGATAATGCATGTGTATATAAATAATGTATAATTGTGATGAAACGTACCTATTATATAAATATAGCGTTTACATTGTAGGCCGATTGAAACTAAGGAAGATTTTTTTATAAAATATATTCTATACATAACGAATCGAGTACGTATAATTCAATTTAATTCGAACGTTCTCGTTTTTTAGTACGCGTATATTTATGATATACATATAATGAATAAAAAGATTGTAACGGATCAAGACTAGAATCAAGCATCGAAGACCACTTTTATGAAAAATTTTAGAATCACAGAAAAATTTGAATACCATACAATATTTTGTTTACAAACTAATGTATTTACTGCTTTTAACACGATAAATTTAACAACATAGATTAAATACGTGAATTTTCATTTGTTTCGAATTAGGTACAATACCGAACAAAGTTACGAAGCTCTATTATTCCGAGCGCCATAAAAATGTTTCGATAATCATGTTAAATCGTTAAAAGTAATTTGTATAACGCAAATGGACCACTTTGACACATATTTGTATAATGACAAGAAAAATTTCGAATAAACAATAAGCTCCAATTTAATTGACAGAACGTAAAAAGTAATATGAGGAGTTCAATTTTAGTGATATTATCATTATCAGAATGTTAAATAAAAAAAATATTGTAATAATTTTAATGTATGAATACTATTTATATATTAATTATTAAAGTGCAATGAGTTTTATGTATTTCATAGTGTATACGCTGTTGTAAGGGACGGTTTTTCGTCATCCATATAGGGTATTGAGAAATTGTAAAATAACGAAATCCAGATTGTTACTAGTTCGATAATTAAAATATGCTCCAATAATAAATGTTTGATCGGTTAAGTCAGAAGGCCGATTTATTACAAAATACTTGTCTTTCACTTATTTTACACGCTCCAAATTCATTTTCATTTAGTTGTATAACGTAAAAATACATACATATTATTTACCCAATATAAAAAAAACATTTTCTTTTTCTTTTAAATTTTAAAAGTACAAATAATTATCATAGTTCCAACTAAAACTATCTATAAAATATTATTTTATGTAAATGTTTTTCGTACGCATCTATTTCCGAGAGCATCTACCTTGAATTGTTTGCAATTCATTTTTAATAAATAACACATATTTTTACAAGTAATTAAAGAAAATA
The DNA here is from genome assembly GCA_026168455.1 of Theocolax elegans. NCBI lineage: Eukaryota > Metazoa > Arthropoda > Insecta > Hymenoptera > Cerocephalidae > Theocolax > Theocolax elegans. Next base: position 85,408,413 of record CM047425.1, on the reverse strand, counting down.
AAATCAATTATAAAATTTCCCAACTAAATATAATTTTACCCTACTGCATTATATAAATATTTATATATTTGTTCAAATGCAGAATTTATTCCCAATACCGGTGAAAAATTGATTACTAATTTAGTTAACGTTATAAATAAAAATTTACCACATACTCTTATTGAAATAACTCTTACATCAACTTAATTAGCACTTGATTACACTGGTATTATAACTTTTAGTATTTTTCCGTAATGTTTTGTTAACATTTCTTGTATATGTATGAACATTGATAACAAAATTGGAATCAGTAAAGAATAAGCCTGATGATTTCTATTGTTATTAGGTGCACTAAAAACTGCGCGAATACGTTCAATGTCATTTAAGTAATCATTTTTATGTATCTTTCATATCTTTCAAACGAAGTGTAATAACAAATGTTTATTCAACAATTAACGCGTAAATTTTAATGAACGATATCTTCATTTTTTGATAATTAAATTTTTTTTTCACAGTATTGAAAGTTTTACGTAACATTTTCAAATTCGGCTAATAATTGCTCTGAACTAAAATCTCATCATTTAACTTTTGAATTTAATAGAGCAGCATCAAATGTGTAAAATAATGTCAAATTGTGTAGACAAATTTTAAATTAAATTATTTTTAAATTTTTATACATCGGTTCTTTGTTTCAATTTGTGGCCAAGTAAACAAGTAAGTACAACAATTTGAACTCGAATATTTATAATTAACGATAATCGCTTAATAGTCAAATGTATGTGATTAAAGTGGATTTTAATTTCTTATTTAATCTTATTTGTACATTTACAATGTAGAAAACTATTTTTCTATCTCGATGATAGTTAGTATGAATTTCACCTCAAAAAATTTTCTTTCGGATAAAAATACGAACTTAAAATTAAAATACCATTATGTACGATAACTATTTATATAAGTAATTAATAATTTTTATTTTTATTTCTAAAATAATTGCAGCTATTTTAAACGATGGGTCAAAATAATAGTTCAGAGAAGTAAGTATATATACTACAATAAATTAATAGGAATGATCCAATAGCATGATCATCATTAAACTTAATGTAATTTCTAGCTGGAATGATTTAATTGATTTAAATACGAAAATTGAATTAAAAATTAACAATGAATCGTATCAAGGTAATTATATGTATTTTGCAATTACTTTTAAAACAATATATTTAAATGTGTATTACGTCAATTAATGAGACTTTAATTTATATAACTTTATATAATAAGATAAACTTATTTTTGAAAGCTATAAAAATTAAAATATTTGATACACTGAGAAAAATGAAATAATAAAAATTACTATATTTTCTAGTAATGCTGGGACATACTTCGATTATCGTAATTTTTATTATATTTTATAGCAATTTTTCCTATATACATAGTAATTTTTATAAGAATTATAATAAAAATTACTACAAAATATAGCAAAAATTACGATAGTCGAAGTATGTCCCACCATTACTATAAAATATAGTAATTTTTATTATTTCATTTTTCTCAGTGTACGCATTTTCCTTTATTTTGTTATAATATTTCATATTTGTAAATTAGTTAATAGTACTATTTTAATGAACATCGACATTTAAAATTCTTAAAGTTCCAAAAAATATAAATCCGGAGACGACTTTAAATTACTTCATACGAAATAACGCAAAATTAAAAGGAACAAAATATATGTGCCTCGAAGGTGGATGCGGAGTATGCATCGTAGGAGTTATTTTAAATGATCAAATATTTTCTGTAAATTCATGTCTTGTCCCAATATTTTTATGCAATGGGTAAGTATCATTTATATTTTATATGAAACCTAGAATTTCAATATATTGTGATATAAATAATGGAGTTTACGAAATTTCAGTTGGCAAGTCATAACTATTGAAGGAATCGGAGGTAAATTTGAAGGCTACAATACTCTGCAAAGTGCTCTGGCCGAAGCCAATGGATCGCAATGTGGTTACTGTTCACCAGCAATGGTTATGAATATGCATTGGTAAAATAACAAAAAAAATAATATTGTATCTGTTATGCAGAAAAGATTAATTATTTTTATTCTCGTGTTGGACATATAATATTGTATTATGGATTTACTGACAAGGAGGGGTTCTACCTTCCGGGAAACAGATTTTGTTGCAACTTTATGGAAAAAAATAAGAATTAGATAAAATTTTAACGAATATTTAGTATTAAAATTTGATACACTTCTTAGGCAAATATTTCGTCTAATTCTTATTTTTTCCATAACTTTTATACAAATTGAGATATTTGAGCTTCTTTTTTTTTAAACTATATCTACTTGATCTCAACTATAATGGATTTGAGTTTGAGTATGTGCGTCTATTTCTTTCCGAGTTATTGGCGATTAAGCTTAAACATATTTTTTTCACAATTTTTCGTTAACTGCGTATAACTTTCGTCAAACAGCCTATGAGACTGAATTTCATATGAATTCTTTCATATTTGGGTACCAGAAAACACCTCTCAAAGTTATAACGAATTCCGATTCCCGGAAGGTGGAACCCTTCCTTGTGAGTATTACATTTATACTGTGACGCATCTCTTGTTCAAAAATTTTGCATCACAGTAGATTTAATTGTGTTTTTAATTTAATAATGTTGAAAAAAGTAGATTTAGCCCGAATCAATTGATTCAATTACAATAGTATATAATAATGTATTGATTTACCGATTTGTGCTCGATTTTTGTATTAGTCTCGTCGAAAGAGGAAAAACAACGAAAGAGGATATAGAGAATTCGTTTGGAAGTAATATCTGTAGATGTACTGGATATAGATCAATTTTAAATGCATTTCAAATGTTTGCCACTAATGCGGTTTCTAAACCATTGACTGATTTTAACGATATCGAGGTATTATTTACTCATAGTTAAAATCATTTCATAAAGAAAATTAAAGTAAAATCTGAAGATATTATACTGAATATTTATCTTTATCGATGCTATCTATAAATAAATTTGATACAATTATCGAAAACATAATTTTGCAGGATTTACACAAAACATTAACGTTTCCAAAAAATTGCAAATCTTGTAAAAATAATTACAAAGATTTTGAAACAATTATTACCGATGAATTAAAACCATTTTACTTACAACTTTCGAACGCTGAATTTTTCAAAGTGTTTAGTGTATCACAAGTATTTGCTATATTTGAGAAATATCCAGACTCAACGTACATACTGAATGGTGGTAACACAGGAAACGGTACAATTAGTTTTGTTAAAGTAAGAAATTTAAAAAAATAAAACACATTTTTACATGGTATAAATATGTTATTATAGGTGTTTATAGAATAACTAAGAAAGATTTGTATATCGACATCAACAGTATACACGACCTACATAATGTTGAGAAAACGGATTCAACACTCACATTAGGCGGTAATGTTACTTTGGAAGTTGCGAAAGAAGTATTTTATAAATATTCAACACACGATGGTTTTAAATATCTTAAACAATTAGCGGATCATATCGACCTGATTGGTCATGTCTCCATGCGTAATGTAATTAGTATTATTATATTATTATTTAAATAGTTAGTTAAATTGGATCCAAGTAGTTTATATAATTAATCTATTTTTCTATTTAGATCGGTACACTTGCTGGAAATTTAATGTTGAAACACGAACATCATGACTTTCCATCTGATTTATTTTTAATATTAGAAACCGTAGGATCCACGTTACACATTCGTACGAAATTTATAAATATATATATGTGAATTGCGGGTAATTTTTAGATTTTAAAATAACATTATTCGTTTTTTACAGTTGAATCCGAGACGTCAAAAATTTCATTGACTTTTATTAATTTTCTTACAACAAATATGAAACATAAAATAATATACAGTATTTTATTACCAAAACTGAATAATGAATATGTCTACAGGTCTTACAAGGTGACATCTTTAAAATATCAATGTTGATTTAAATTATAAATTATTTGTTATAAACGTTACATTTAATATGAATTTAGATAATGCCAAGAGCCCAAAATGCTCATGCAAATGTAAATGCTGGTTTTCTTTTCAAATTGACTGAGCAAACTATTGTACTTGAGAAACCAAATATTATATTTGGTGCTATAAGCCCAAAATTTGTAAGTATTATGTATTTAACATTCCAGTACAAAATAAATAACAAAATATTAATCTTATTTATTACTTTTCTTAGTTTCATGCTTTGAAAACAGAAACATTTCTGATAGGAAAGAAACTTCTAGATAATAGTGTACTTAAGGAAGCTTTAAATATTTTAGATTCCGAATTAAATCCTGATTACGTTTTGCCAGACCCTAAACCCGAGTATCGTAAATTGCTCGCTCAAACCTTATTTTATAAGGTATTCTCCTTATTATTTTAACAAAAATATAAATATTAATCATACGCGTATACTAATAATTATTAAATTTCTTAGTTTATTCTTAGTTTGAATCCTGATATTTTAGACGCGAGATTGCGTAGTGGTGCAACTATATTAGAACGCGGTATTTCTTCAGGAAATGTTAATTACAATACCGATCGATCAACTTGGCCAGTTAATGAACCAATACAAAAACTTGAAGCTCTTCACCAAACGTCGGGTGAAGCTGAATATGTAAATGATATACCCATACAAGATAATGAATTGTTTTCTGTGATTGCTATTGCCGAGGAACCCGGAAAAATAAAAAGTATCGATGCTAGTGAAGCTATGGTAACAAATAAATTGTATTATTTATTTTGCTATTATATTAATATACGTATTACATATGTATATATTCTTTTAGAAAATGGACGGTTTCGTTGCATTTTATACCGCTAAAGACATACCATCTCAAAATATTAGCATTGACAGTAAAAAACCACTGCTCGGAATCGTTGCCGATGAACCTGTAAGAATATTGAATGATATTTGACAAAATTATATATTAAAATTATTGTTTTATACCAAATTTAGAGCTGCTTGAGCGTTCAGTCAATTATTAGTCATTAAGTACATCTGATTAGCTTTTTTCTTATTCACAACATATAATTAAACAAAGTACTTCATTTAAATAATAATATTTCAGGGAATTTTTTAAAGTACAATACTAGTATACTACAAGTATCTGCTGCGGGTACAATGTTTTTGCTAAAATGCAGCTAAAAAATACTACAATTATGGACTCTAATTTAAGAATTATGTTTACTTTACCGTACTTAATATTTTAGCTCTTTGCTGATAAAGAAGTTTTATTTGCTGGGCAATTTTATGGAATACTAGTCGCAAAATCAGAATATGACGCATATGAGGCTGTAAAAAGAGTAAAAATAATTTATGTAAATGGACCTCGAAAACGGGCTCTCACAACAATAAAAGATGTAATGAACAGTAGTGATAAAACTAGGATTGTTGACTCAATGGCTGAAACTGCAAAGAAGCCACCAGGTAGGTTTAATTAATTACAACCAAAAGATTTGTTAAATTTGGAAATATTTTGTATTGTGTTTTTATAAGTATTTATTTGATCTGAATTTAGGAGATACACTGCCGCTCACATAAATTTGGCCACCCCATCAAAAATCTGTCAAACTTTGAAGTTTTGTACCTCTACAAGGAATCAACCGATCTAAAAAATTCAAAGTGCGTTTTGAAGCTCGTACCAAGCCCTTCAGTATATGATGAAAATATTTTAAAAAATAATGTTTAATTAATTTTTTATAAACAAATGAAAAAAAATTTTTCAATTTTTTTTGTCCATTTTCAAATTGGCATAACTTTGTTAAAAATAATCTGATTAAAAAAAAACAAAATGGAGGTTAAAGCTATGGTACTCCTCTTCAAAATGCGCTATGCAGAATTTCTGTTCTTTTATTTTTTAGGGAATTTTTTAATTTTATGTAAAAAAAATCACATTTTTTTCAACAGCTCATAACTCAAAAACTATGAGTCAAACTAAACAAATCATAAGAGCAAAAATTATGCGTTTTTACTCAACGAATACGAATTTAACGGTTAAGTTAACGAATTAAGCGGTTGATTCCTTATAGAGGTACAAAACTTCAAAGTTTGACAGATTTTTGATGGGGTGGCCAAATTTATGTGAGCGGCAGTGTAAACCAAATAAAACATTCACATTTTTCATACTTATAATTACTATCTTCAAATTTTCCTGGTAAAAAATTGAGCATTTTAAAGTTCGGTCATTGAATTGGAAAATCACTACTTATCATTCGATACTAATGTATAATTTCTGGACATAACCTAGAAAAAATGAAAAAAGTTAATGCGTGGACACAAACTTACTAATCAGTTTATTACTAATAATTGGTTAATGATCGAATTCTAAAATATAATTTAATAAAAATAACTACTAAGCTGAGTAGATAGTTCATTTTTAACTGTGTGTCTACTTAGAAACTGCATTATTCCAACCGAAGAATTTATCTCCTAAATATTTATAGCCAGAAAATTATTCTCTTTAATCTTATATTATTTATATATATAAATTTTGAAGGATTTTTTAGAGATGGCATAACAAGTGTTAGAGCATATCGCATAACCATTTTTTAACACATTCGTGTTCAAGCGTTCATCACCATTTTCCTCCAAAAATTAGTGTATCATTTTATTGAAATGCAAACAAAAACCATTTTTTTCCTCTGTCATATTTACCCTTGTCAAGAAATTACAATATACTTGAAGTACTGCTTTTTTATTTTATTTTGAAGAACCCATATAAAGAACGTGATTCATTAATAAAAACATGTGAGTGCTAATAATCAGAATTACGACTGAAACAGCTAGAATGGAGGTTTAATATTTTCGATATTGAGAAAGAATCGAAGATATTACCATAATTTTTATAATTTTATTTTACTACGAACGATTGATTAAGGTAGCTTAACAATTTTACCTCTTTTCTTTTATTTTAGTTCGTTTCCTTTTAAGGGGATGTCAAACTCAGAAATTAGTCATTTTTTATATATTTTTTAAACAAATGAATAACTTTTTTAACAAATACCCTGAACGTCAGGCTTATAGGCATGTTTTAAACAATATACTCGTTTCCAGATTTTTACATCGATAATTTAATCAGGATGTTTGCATTGAAAGTTTATGCCTTTTTTTATTAACAATTACCCACCAAAAATTGTTTACTCAAATATTATTAAAAAATAATTCTTTCTTAAAAAAATCGAAACCCCAGGCCTTTCCTTATGTTTTAAGGTATCCGTATACATTTTTTCAGATTTTTAATTCAATATTTTCTATTGAATTTCGGATTGAAAAATACAGATTCTCGTAATTTGTGTCCGACATTCCGTTAAGGGGTGGCATACCCGTTGGATTATAGACGGAGCAAAACAATGATATTTATTATATTTACATTAAAAAATGCGTATTTTATGTAAAATCCGAATACAGAAGCACTGGATAATTAAGTAATAAGTCGTTCTACAGCCCCGGCCGATTGATATAAGCACCACTGGGGAATACAAAGACATCGTATGACCTCCGTCGCTGATTAGCACCTAGTTGGAAGCATAAAAAGAGCGACGTTAAAATAATAATAAAAAAAAGACTTTCTACGAAGTTTCAGGTCAATACAACAAGGTCACCCTAAAAGTTTCTGCACGGAAAATCGTACATTTTCGGTACAGAAATTTTTTAGGGTGTCTTTGTTGTATTGACCTGAAACTTTTTTTTTGTAGAACGACTTATTATTTAATTATCTAGTGCTTCTGTATTCAGGTTTTATATAATTGCGTATTTTTTAGAATAAATATAATATAATTATCATTTTTTTTTTGCTGAATCTGTAAAGTACTGGGTATATGCCACCTTCCTAGCTCACATTCTTTCATTTTGTTCTTCCCCAATCATGATGTATAACTGCCTAACCACTCCACACCCCAAGACAGATAACAATTCTCATTCACCAGATAATTAATTGGCTGATATAATACTGTCATAAAAATATTCTCAAACCAATCAAACGTATTATTCTATACAAGATATGTTTGACACACAATTTCTACATTTAAATTCATTAACTCATACTCATCCTCAAACACCTTAATCTATAATGATGGCGATATAGGGATATAGATTATGTCTCATTATTTCGATAAAGATCGATATAATTTTTTCTTACAATTAAGAATCGAAAAATTTTAAGCGCAAGAAATAAGAATGTATCTTTAACTTTTAAGTTATAAATCATTTTTACTAAATAGATATTTTGAAACAATCACTATTCATATATTTATATACGAATTATAGGAACAGACGTCAAATACGTAGTAAAAGGTGAATTTGAATCAAACACACAGTATCATTATACAATGGAACCACAAACTTGCCTTTCTATACCCATCGAAGATGGATTTGACATTTTCGTCACAACTCAAAGTCCAGATTTCATACAACATCATGTCGCGATTTGCCTTGGAATCCCAGAAAACAGGTAATATTTCATTTGTTTAATTTACTACAAACTATAAACAATTTTAAAAAATTTGCATTTAAAAGTTTAGCATTAATCTCAAAGTTAGACGTCTTGGAGGTGCTTATGGCGCAAAAATCACTAGAGCAACAGCAGTTGCATGTGCTTGTTCCGTAGCTGCGTATAATCTTAATCGACCAGTTCGATTGGTTATGCGGATAGAGGATATGATGAAAGCTATAGGTAAAAGAAATGCCACCCTTACGCAGTACGAGGTTGGCATTAATGATGCTGGAAAGATACAATACGCTAATATTGATTTCTACACAAATGCGGGTTCTACTTACAATGATATATTTAATATATTTACGTTGGATTTAGTAAAAAATTGTTATGACTTTTCAACGTGGAATATAAAAACTCGCAATGTAAGAACCGACATACCGTCTAATACATGGTGTCGAGCACCAGGTAAATTTTCTTAACATACCAGACAATAATTATAATTAAAAACGTTACTTTGCATCAAAGTTATGACATTTATAATAAATAAAAATTTTTTTTCTCACCCACTTTTAACTTGCGTGTTTCAAACATGTTTAAATGATGGAAAAAAGTTGCTATTTTGTAGAGCATAATCCGCTTCTAATATTATTATTTTTGATCAATTAAGGCAAATCCGTATGTTCATAGAATAATTTTATGTTAAAAAGGCTAATAATTGTATATATCTTGACGCATACAAAAAGTATAAGTATTATACTATCTTTTAGTCATCTCAGAAAAATAAAATAACTGCTATTTTTAAAGAAAGCAATAATCTAAGAAAAAATCGGGAAGTTCAAATTTCTGATCAGTAAATTTTCGGTACGTATACCAATTCCTAGTTAAGTCTACTAACCAATTATTGATTGTTTAACCTTTAAATTGTGCGTAGCAACGTTTAGATTTATGTAAATCTTATTATTTTATTGAAATAATATACTGATCAGAAATTGGTTCATGATCAACAATTGGGTACCTTACGGTACTTTTCAAACGAATTTAAGAAGGACAATAATCTGAAAGAAGAATTATAATATGTAAAATCTGCAAAAAAATGAAGAATATGCTTTTATTTTTGGTTCATATGCGATATTTTGAAATTGTTCATATTATAATTATAATATTCTGTTACATTCACAATAAATTAAATTAGACTTCACAATATGGTATAATGTCATTGTGGTATCTTACAAGAATCTGTACAATAAAATTTTAAAGTAAAGTATTTGTATGTTTTTGCAGTTTCAACGTATCATAATATTTTTTTTTTAATTTTCACATTTTAACTTCTAGTATCTTTAAAATTTACAAGATTATAATGTGGTTAAAATTTTAATGCGCATAAAACTTTGAAGGTTCAATGGAAGGACTTGCAATTATAGAAAATATCATGGAACATATTACTAAAGTAACTCAAAAAGATCCGGTGAAAATAAGATTAGAAAATTTGAATGCAGATGATAAAGATTCAGTACAAACAATGCTAGATGACATAATTAAAACTTCTGATTACGAGCGTCGACGCAAACTGGTTGAATCTTTTAACAAGGTCATTGAATAAATAATAATTTGATTATTTTTAATTGTTATTTTAAACTATAATAACGATACATTATTTGCACAGTATAATAGATGGAAGAAGAAGGGAATTGCTTTAGTTATTATGAAATATTCAGTACTGTTTTATGGTCCATATTATGCATTAGTTTCAATATATGCAAGAGATGGAACTGTTTGTATTACGCATGGTGGTATTGAAATGGGACAAGGTATCAACACAAAGGTAACTAACTGCTAGAAATAAGATACCACAGTGTTGAAATTAAAGTATAAAAATTAATTTATTTTTAATTCAATCACTTACAGATGTATAAAAAAGTAAATGATATTTGTACTTTATTTATTCTACACTAAACTAAAATCTAAGTTCTTTGACAGAAACTCGTACGAATCTTTTTAATTGATCTCAAAACATGGAAGTAATATATATCTTACTTCAATAATATTGCATTCTTACTGCAGTTTCTAAATTATTTATTTATTTTTTCATTTATTTATTTAAAGTCGCATAAACATTGAGGTTATTAGCGACGAGTACATAGTTTTTACTGTAATTACATGTATTGTTTTTATATTCTATACACGATTGAAATACATTTCTATACAAAATTACATTAAAATTATTTTATGTATTTAGGTATATCTGGCTTTTTATTTTAATTGATTTAAAAAAGTTCAAAATCTTCGGAAATTGTTCATAACACGCATAAATGTTTCTCCTTTTCTAAATTATTGTTACATTTAAAAATAGGATTTTTCGTGTTTGCTCACAGAGATGCATTTTTACTATAGATATTGTAAATATGTCAGATGCTTAATAAAAAATTATTTGTTTAATATTAACAGGTAGCTCAGGTAGCAGCATATACTTTAGGAATAGATATCGATTTGATAAGTATCAAACCAACTACAAACTTGACATCACCGAATAATCAGGTCAGCGGAGGAAGCATTACAAGTGATTGTTGTGCCAGCGTAAGTATTAGTCGAAATTAAACAATTTTAAAATATTAATTCTAAATCAATTTTATCCTACTATTAATAAAATATTTTATTGGCAATTGCAGGCTACTATAGCAGCATGCAACGAGCTACTTAAAAGACTCGAACCAATTAAAATAAAGTTAAATAATCCACCTTGGAAAGAATTAGTATATCAAGCATTACTTTTAGGTATTGATCTCTGTGCAATTAATGCGTAAGTTCTAAACTTTGTTTAATTTAAATACACCATATAATATGAGAAACATTGCTTTTTATTAAATGTGATTGAAAATCGATAAAGTAATGAACTTAAAAGTGATAAAATATTTTTCACCAAAATCATCCAGGAAAATATTACTAAGTGAGAGCAACAACAATTTAATGTTTTTATTTCTATCAAATTGAATATGCTTGTTATTATTAAAAGATAAATCATCATGGAACAATTTAAGGGTGGTCAGGATACGAAGACATTAATTTTTATTTTAAGAATTAGCCAAGGAAAAATACGCATAGCGAGTTAGCTGAATATAACGCTAGCGACGCATCCCATACTTGCGTCGAGAGGGCGAGCGCGTTCCTTGATATTTTTTTTAGATTCTTTGATTTTTTTTAGAATTTTTTTTAGAAAAACTGTTAAATCTTAACCAAACATGTGTTTGTTATTATTTGTATATCAACTGCAACGCGAATACGGAGTTTAAATAATGAGTCTTGGGATTGAAAAGTGACTGCCATGCCCTTACGCATGTTTTAAACAGTATATTCAAATTTTATCAGATTTTTACATCTGTAATTTAATTCTGATTTTTGCGTTGAAAATTTATGCCTTTTTAGACCAATAATTACCGACCAAAAATTGTTTATTCAATTATTTTTAACATATTTATTTTCTCTTAAAAAATCAAAACGTCATTCCCTTGCTTTTGCTTTTTCAGATTTTTAATTCAATATTTCCAACGTATAATTCTTATGTTGAAAGGTATAGATCCCTTTAACTTGGATTTTATATTCCGTTAAATTCTTTTATGTATAGAATTTCTTTTAAATAATTGATGATCATAGAGTACACGTTCAAAATAACTTATCACAACTTTTCTACAAAATTCAATAATTAAAATGGTTAAACTAGAATGAAATGTTTCTTTAAGTAAAAGAGAATAATATTGTTAAAAAGTCAAAAGAACGAATATTTTAATTGATTATTTGATTTGTTATATTTATAGTTGTAACCCGGTGGTTGGCGATATACCACAAAACTACGTTGTATACGGAGCAACTGTTGCCGAAATTGAAGCAGATATGTTGACTGGGCAATACATCGTAGATAGAGTTGACATTATAGAGGACACTGGTGTCAGTCTAAATCCAGTACTCGATGTGGGACAGATTGAAGGCGCTTTCATTATGGGCCAAGGGTCATGGACATCTGAAGAATTAATATACGACCCCAAAATTGGTGGACTGACTAATTACAGAACATGGGTAATTAAATTAGAAAACAATAATACACCCATCTAGAAACAATAATCAATAGCGTTAATTTTTTCTAACACATTTCAGAATTATAAGCCACCTGGAGCAAAAGATATTCCAGTAGACTTTCGTGTGAGCTTCTTAAGAAATTCTTCTAATCCTAATGGAGTATTGCGATCTAAAGGTAATTTTTTAGTAAAAATTATATCTCCTTTTTTTCATAAAATATAAATATAGAAAGCTTTATTACTTTTTTATCATAAAATGGCGATATTTAAGATAAAACACCAATTTTATATGAAGTTATACCATAATTTATAATATGAAGTTATACCGTAATTATATATTATATAATTATATATATTAATATAAATTAATAATCATATATATATTTGAAGCAAAATTTTAAAATGCACCAAATTTTAGGTACATACTGATGGAAATGTTTTTCAGAAAGCAGAAAAATATTTAGTTACTGGAATCTATTTGTTAAAAGTTATTCTAACCTCAAACGTTATATTTATCAAATTTTTTTCAACAAATCTATCAACTTTTACTATATATTTTCGTTCGTTACATTCGTTGCTATTTATGTCTCGAATTAAGCCTTCTGGTATAGAATTTTTAATCCCAAGTTCAATGGGATGGACAACAATACCTTATTTTAAATGGTCTGTAACTTGTAAGTGGCCTTTCATTCTGTAGAAAATTATGATACTTTAAAGAAACACAAAAAAATTTCAAAAATTAACATGGTGATAGCCATTTGAATTTCTAAAAAAATTTTGTGTTTTTTTTAAAGTATAACTTTCTACAGAATTCAAGGCCACTTACAAGCAACAGATCGTTTAAAAGGTATTGCTTCAATCTTTCTTTTAGACTTTTAGATGAAAAAATCAATTGTGGCAAAGTTACACGTTTATCAATTTTAATATTGTCAGATAGTTTATGAGACATTGAACTTGAGATTAAAAATTCTATCCCAAAAGGCTAAATTCGAGACATAATTAGCAACGAATATTACATGTAATGTTATATAGTAAAAGTTCATAGGTTTTGCGATAAATAGCTGTAAACACAGCAGGTGTTGAAAAAACTTTAAAAATTGAATGTTTTGAGGTAAGAATAACTTTTGAACAAATAGATTCCAGTAACTAAAAATTTTTTCTTGTTTTCTGAAAAATATTTTCAATGTGTACCTAAAGTTTGGGACATATTACAATTGTGATCGAACCACATACACAATTACAGAATTATGGTCATAAAACGATTATATATAGTAATGGTAAATGTTTTATTAATTATGTTAAAGTTAAACTAGAGTGGATGATATAAAAAAGATAAAATTTTCTTAATTAATATACTGAAATGCAAAAAAATAGTTATCAATCAATATTAAGTTAACCTTGGATAGTCTGCAGCGACAATCTGATAAGAAAAAACACTAATTGCGGGAGTCGGGATGCGCGCGCATCAACTCTTTTTTGGTTATGTCAGTTTTTCCTCTGTCTTTCTTTGTTGACAATTTTACAGTTATTATTATAATTTGTCAACTCCAAATTTATAAATTTCAATGATGTCGACAATATATTTTTTAACGTATTTAATTAATTTTCTATCCATAGTTATACAAAATTATGTTATTACCTTATAAAATTTTTGGATCATAAAAAATCATCATAAAATGATTAAGTTCCATTTTATAATGGTAAAGTTATAACAACTGTTGGCAAACAGCATAATAGCTGTGAATAATCAGAAAAAAATTGTTTTAGCTACTGGTGAACCTGCTGTTTGCATGAGTTATGTTATTCCTATAGCAATCCGAAATGCACTTGAATCTGCCAGAAAAGAAGCCAAAAACTTTGATAATTGGTATGAGTTAAGTAAGTATAATAAATTATGCGTGTGGATAAAAAAATTATAACAATAATTATAAGAAATTATTTTATTTACTCATTGTTTGTCATTTAGATGGACCATACACTTTTGAAACAACCCTTATGGGAAGTTTGACTCGTAAGGAAAATATGTACATAGATTTTTGCTAAATTATCATGTATTTTCTGGAATTACTATTAATAAAATACATAAAAATTATTAATACAAAACTAAATTATCTATTTCATGACCTACCTTCGTAGATGTTAGTTGTTATTAAGGAAGCTTATTAATAGCAATTTTTCAAAATGATAGATGGCTCGGCCAACCGACTCGCTCATGATTTCACGATACATTATAATATTATACACTTTTATAACTATAATCTCTTAATTTATTTTTTATTTTTTCTTTCAAAAAATCAACTCTTAAGAACTAATGTTGAATTTCACTAATTTTTTCGTTCATTTAAATTCAATTATTTCTAATAATTTCAAGCTATATATCCTTTTGTTTTTTTGATGTAAGTATTGGATGATATATGTACATTGTTATTACTATTAATTTTTTGTATTGAATAACGCTATTATTATTTCAAGTGTCAGCGAATCATATATAAATAAAATCGCGAGCAAGTCGGACGGTAGAGGGACTCAGTGCGAGATGCGGTAGTATCACGGAAAGAGAGTAATTGATCATTGAAACTGAAATTCCATCATGACCTATGGCTTTCGATGTATTTACTTTAATCGCCCACTCCAAATGCTGGTTTGTAATAACATTAAAGCCAAAAGCATTATCAAAATCTGGATTTATTGCATTGGACCATTGAAAACATCATCCAAGTTTAATTCATGTGCTAAATTATCTACGAATATAGACGAAGTTTAGTCAATCCAATTTTATTTAGTTCACTCCACTTAGTATGTGCATCGGGAGCATTATTCAGTCGCGATTCTAAATAGCAATTTTTTGCAGTATCAAGTTTATTACTTACTTTTAACTTGTTGATTTCACCCTCCATTGTTAATTATTAAAAGGAATCGATGTCGAGGGTCAGTTTTTTAAATAAATAAACACTATTTATTTAAATTTAGTTGTACAACATTTCGTCTGCGTGGTTTGCAGACCTCTTCAGGTACTATAAATTTATTGAGCACAAAATAAAAATTTTAATAATTACAAATTAACGGACGAAATATTGAATAAATAAAAAATAAATTTTCTTCCGTTAATTTATTCAATATTTCGTCCGTTAATTTGTAATTATTAAAATTTTTATTTTGTGCTCAATAAATTTATAGTACCTGAAGAGGTCTGCAAACCACGCAGACGAAACGTTGTACAACTAAATTTAAATAAATAGTGTTTATTTATTTAAAAAACTGACCCTCGACATCGATTCCTTTTAATAATTTATTACTTATTATTCTCGTGGTAAAAGAAGATTTTATATCTGCAATCTCGAATTCGAACGTAGAAACCGTGGCTTTTATATCTTCAATGAATTTATTTATTAAGTAAACTTTAAACTACTTAGGAGGAGTGGCATGGGCCATTGTTATATTAACGGGTTCCTGAATAGAATTTGTTGAACCTAAAAGTGTAAACTCCCAAAAAAATGTTAGCAGATTGAAAAATGATACAGATATTGTAGGAGACGTCGGAGGCTACCGCTTACTACTCACCAGAGGGAGAGAGAGAGAAAGAGAGAGAGATTTTTATTTAGCCTTGGGGTATAATCCTATCTGGCCTTAATAAATCTACAAGATAATTATAAAATTAAGTGCTAATTAAGAGGTAGGAGATACTTAAATATAAAATATGAAACTAAAGTAATTAGAAGTATATGCATGTGATCTCCAGATATAAAGAGACTAATTTATGATATTAAAGCATAGATTTAAGACGCATTTAGAATTATAACAATGAGGCTAGTGGAGCCTGATAAAGAAGGTTGTAATACGTTCAACACTGTGCAGAAAAACCAAATATTTGAACTCAAGTTTAGAATAATCGAAATATATAATCGAAATGTGTAATTTACGAGTATCGAAAGTGTGGGCATACTTATGATGTCGCAGAGAGTGAAGGAGCCCATTAACCCTTTGATAGATGCATCTCATTTGGCGATTCCAGTCAAGAGTCGAGGAGATCCATACACCTAGATATTTCACCTCTGTAACAAAATCGATTATAGATCTAGATATAACAATGTTTGGAATAGACATAAAATCTAACGCTGTCATAGGTATATTGTCTGGTACCGAGAATAATGACTTTTGTTTTACTCGTATTTAGGAGTAGACTATTTGATTTAGCCCAGTCAGCGAGAGCTTCAGCATCCCTAGTAATAGTGGCAATTCCACTAGACAATTTGGAAGTCCGACAATGCAGGTAAATTTGGGTATCGTCGACAAATACCATACTTTTCGTGTACTTTTGAGTCGACGGAAGATAGTTGATGTAGATAGAGAAAATCAATTGACCCAGATTACTACACTGTGCACACCAGCGGTTGCTTATAACCAGGTTGAATGGTGACCGTCGTCTCCAGAAACTGCCTGTGACCTGCCTACGAAATAGCTGAAGAACCACTTTAGAACTGTGTACGAGCAACCTAGTTTCTTTAATTTACATAAAAGTAGATTATGTGAAATTAAATCAAAGGCTTTAGAAAAGTCAATTAATACAAGAATGGTAATTATTCATTTGTCAGCAGCTTCCCGAACGTCCTCCAGCACTCTAAGAAGAGCAGTTTCAGTGCTATGCCCCTTGCAAAAACCTGATTGACAAGAAAAGAGAAAATTGTTTTCAGTGAGATTTGGAGGGAAATGGAGCCGCGAGTGGTAGTGGTGCCTCGGCCACGAGACCGAAGAAGAAGAACAAGTCCAAAGTACCGAATCCGAACCGCCAATGATAATTGGACGTCTATGTTTCGGCTTTACCATCACCGCCACGTTCACCATCGCCCCCGGGACCTCCGACTCGATCGACGATTGTTCCCCAGATGAATCCCCGCCTGGGAGCCATACTTCGGATCTCTAAGAAGCCACGAAAGGAGGGAAGCGCAGAGATTGATTTGGTGCCGGAGAGAAAGCTACGGTAGGATCCAGGTAAAGCAAAGGATCCTTTTGAGAAATTATCCTCGCCAATCAGGAGGTGAAGAGTCATATTCAGTGGGCTTATTCCGATTCCTACTGATCGATCGGTGGATCCACCCCCGATGCTTGCTTTAACTGCTGGCAGCAAAGGCATAATTCGGCACAATGCCCTCGACCAATTACGAGGGTCTATTGTTTTAATTATGGTCGACGGGTGTGGACCTGTCGGATTGTCCTCGCTGCAGCTAGCCTCACAGACAGTACCGTGCAAGCGGATACGGCCAGGGACGACAGGAGATACAACCGATACCCACGACTTCAACAAGGCGAGAGGATACAGCCAAAGGGAGAAGCTCGCGAAGTCGCAGACCACATGAAGGCCATCTCGGCCCTTCGATGGCTCTGGCGCTACCGAGATCCTTATCGGAACGGAACAGTTGGGAGCACGAGTCTCGGCAACTTTATCATCGCGAGGTGGAAATTCGGCGGCGTTTCGAGAGACAGCAGATGGAAAACGACCATAGGTTGTGCCAACAAAATCACAAATTGCTTGAATACTGTTGTGAGAGCGTACACGCATGATACACATGATACCTCTATTACCGACAGAGGCAGCGAGACAAGACGCCAGGTTGCGTCGCGGGAGGTAAAAGCAGATCGGCTCGAGACTGGCAATATGTACCTAGATACGATGCCAATAAAGTGACTTAATAATAATAATCGGCTCGAGACGCCGTACGGGTCACACACGAATACGCTCGCACACACTCAAACTATATATATACATATATCTAGCATACCAGTGTACATTTATTCACTCTACCTTTCTAACGGACTTGTCCACGAATATTATCTACGCGATAATACCAATACGTGCTAGTACAAATACATTTGTAAGACGTAATAGTTTTAATTTTAATTTTAATTTTAATGTACAGATAAATCCCTAATCTTAATTAGGGATTTAAAGGGGGGGGATTTAGAGGGAGGAAAAAAGGGGGGATTTAGAGAGAGAGAGAGATAGATAGATAGATAACTTTATTGGGTTTTTTAGGGGTAGAAACCCCGTAAACACAAAAATACATACATCACTGACAGTGAAAAATAAAATAACAAATTAAAAATTATAACAAGTAAAGTAACAAGTGATGTAACTACAATAAAAGCAAAAAGCGCATAAGAATATAAATAAAAATAAAAATATGAATAAAAACGCAGGTAAAACAAGATAAAAAGATACAAAAATGAGAAAAAAGTTATAATAAAATTGAAAGTAAAACAAAAATAAATAAACAAATAAACAACAATGACAATAAAACGCAAACGAGATAAATAAATAATACAGTGCTAAATACAATGAGACGAGCGACAGCAGAATGAGTGTAAGGTAAGAATAACAAATAAAAAATGAAAATATAAATGAGTAAAAGAGTAATTACAAAAATAAATAGAATAAATTATGCTAAAAGAGAAAGAAAAAATAATACTGATAAAGAGAAATAATACTGATAAAGAAAAAAAATACTGATAAAGAAAAATAATACTGATAATGAGTAATGTTTCACAAAATTAGAAAAAATAAGAATATCACAGCGCAAAATTATCACATTAGTCACTAACAGCATTATCCTCACTCTGTGTCGCTAGCTCGCTTACATTACTAATATCACATAAAGCACTTATACTTAAATCGCATAGGTCGCTAAGGTGGGGACGGATGAGGTTCTCCCGAGTCGCTCTTTCTTCCCAAGCTAAGGAGTCGAGACGAAGAAAATGGGTGAAGACAGTTTGTTTGAATGCGACAATGAGGGATGGATCGAATGACGTGATAGAGAGCGAGTTTAATTGTTTGGTGGCCGTAATGACAAATGATTTATGTAGCGATTCGGTGCGAGGGGGGAGATAGGTCAGCGATTTGGGAGGATGACGCGATGAGATGCGTAAATTAGATGAGCTGTTGAGTTTGATGAAGTGGTCTGCTAGGTAGTGGGGAGAATTATGTGATAAAATGGAAAATGATAAAGAGGTAATGAAGAATAAACGTCTCGACTCAACAGATAGCCAGCCCAACTTCAACCTAAAGGGCGTTACATGATCAAATCTACGCAAGTTTCCCCAAACAAATCTCACGCAAGCATTCAGGAGCCTCTGGAGCTTTAGGTTTCTGGTCTGGTCCAAATCGTTATAGACCGCACAAGCATAATCGAAGTGAGGTAATATTAAGGCTTCGACAAGAAATTTTCGAGTGCTTCTGGAGAAAGCACGTTTATGAAACCGTAACGAACGTAAGATTCCATGAACCCTCTGCGAAATAGCTAAAACGTGTTTGGACCAGTCCAGTGTGGGCAGTAACCAGACTCCAAGTGATTTTACTTGATTTTCGTACTGGAGCGTTTTACTCAAAAGCATAACTCGCGGGGCAGCGGTTAGGTCCATGCGCGAGACATATGCCTTACTGCCCAGGATCATTACTTTAGTTTTGTTAATGTTTAAATCTAGACCATTGAGGGAGGCCCAGGACGCAACCGCATTTGCGTCATGTGTGATTCTTTGGACCCCCAATTCGAATTCGTCTGGAGGGAAGGAGTAGTAAACCTGGGCATCATCAGCATAAATCATATAATTACTGTATTGAAGAACATCCGGGAGATCATTAATAAAAATTGAAAAGAGTAATGGACCCAGAACACTGCCCTGCGGTACGCCTGAATTGACCCCAAGCCAATCAGAGCAGACGCCCAACTCATCCACTACCGCTTGCGAGCGACCAACCAAGTAGTGAAAAAACCATCGAAGAACCGTGTTTGAGCAACCCATATCTCGTAGCTTGGTCAACAAAGGGCCGTGCGGTACCGAGTCAAACGCCTTGGAGAAGTCGAACAGGACCAAAATCGTGATCATACGTGAATCAATGGCTCTTCTGACGTCGTCGAGAACACCCAAAAGGGCGGTCTGTGTGCTGTGGCCTCTGCGAAAACCTGCCTGTCTATCAATCAGTTTAAGATTTGATTCCAAATAATGAGATAACTGCGAGTGTACCAACCTTTCAAGCAGTTTAGAGACCTCACAGAGCTTCGCGATAGGTCGAGTATCAGAGCAAGATTCAATCCTGTTCGACTTCGCCAATGGAAAGAGTAGAGCTCTCTTCCAGCAGTCAGGAAAGTACCCAAGAGATAACATATCGTTGAATAAACAAGTAAGCTGTGGGGTCAATTGTGGCTCAAGTAATTTTAGCATTACAACGGATAGCCCGTCCGTCCCCACCGCCCTTGACTTAGCATTAAAAAGAGCCCGCCGAACTCCTGAGGAAGAGATTGCATTAAATTCAAAAGAAGGCGAATTAAGGGGATCGGAGGCAGAGGAGCAAAGAGTATTTAAAAAGGAAGGCGAAAGCGGGGGAATCCGATTAGAGATTGAGACGAAGTGATTGTTAAGTTGCTGGGTGGTGAAAGTGTCTAACGGGGATATGTTGGCTTTGGCGCACAGACCAAGATTTCTCAGCTCCCTCCATTTGGCTTTCGGGTTTGCAGCATTTTTTAATTTGTTTGTAAGAAATTTATATTTATTGCTATCGAGAAGGTTTGAAACTCTACTTCTTAGTGTTTTAAATTTCTCGTAGTCCTCGAAACGGTTAGATAATTTAAAATTCTTAAAAGCCAAATTCCTAAATTTAATAAGCTTTCTAACCTCCGCTGTCACCCAGGGCTTAGATTTATTGCTGACAGTTGTGAGTTTAGCTGGAGCAACAGAATCAAAAGCGGAGAGAGCTGAAACCATAAGGTGTGAGACGGAAGCACGGAGGTGGAAGGTTGAATCGCTGAGAAGGAGATCATGAGATAAGTGAAATAAGTTGGATGAAGATGTGCTGAGTGAATGAGAGTTATGTGTAATGTGTAATAAATTAGGTGAAGACATGCAGGATGAATGAGAGTGAGAAGTGGATAATAAATTAGATGATGACATGCTAAGAGATGACGAGTGGCAAATGAAGACAGGTGGATCCGATGTATGAGAGAGGGGTGGATTATTGATGAGAGAACAAGGCAGTGAAGACAAATTCCCATTCAAATTCGGGTTCAAATACAAATTCGAATTCAAGTGCAAAAACGAGCTGTGATTCCGGTCAGGCGACTCTACAAGAATTGGAGAATGAAGTTCTGGTGAAAAATGAGATATGAGATTTATATTAGAGTTATAAATAGTGTTGAATGAGTTAGCTAGTATTTGGAGGTTGATCCCCTCCAAATCACGTGACCAATACCTCTTTAGTTTAGGCGGGTCTTTATTAATAATGAATTTATTAATAAAGAGAGAGAGAGAGAGAGAGAGAGAGCGAAATCCAGTGTTGTATAATGTGAATATATGTAAACCATATAAGACTAAAAATAAATAAATTATTTCTTTTATGCATAGAAAAGATCATTTTCCCTTCGAGATCCTCTTATCGTTACATAAATTAGCTTGCTCGCGGCATCAGGAAATTCGAATTAGGATTATCGCGTTACAAAAGTCATATTTATGATTATATTGAAAAATGCATTCCCCGGGAGCTAAAAATTCACGAAAATGGGTATATAAAGCAAAAAAGTGCTAAAATATCAACTTTGACTCTCTGAAACTTAAAATAATGCCACCCTTCTATACCCCCCCTTTAAACGTAACAAATGTTCTTTATAACATCGACTAATGCTGACTCATAATTAATATTTGAAAAATATATTAATATGTTAATCAAATTATAGTCACATTATAGTCAAATTACGCACTTGTAGCGTAATGTACTATTTTCTATATATTTTAACCCCAGAGTTCGAGAAATATCCAAGATTTCCAAATATGATTTAAGAAATCTTTGCTTTTAATGTATGTACGCGTTTGAATACTAAGCGAAAGGATAATATAATAACTTTAAAAATAAGTTTAATAACTGTGATAGTTTGCTTAGAGTATTAGAAAACAATTACAACAAAAATTAATTTCTAGATATCATTTAATTAAAAAATTTTATCATTTAACAACTATATAGTTTATTATCAAATTGATTCAATTTTTAAAAACGTTTCTTTACATTCTACTCTTATTATTTGAAGTAATTGTAATTTTACGAAAACATATTCTCTAAAAAAATATGCTCTGCAATTTGCATAAAATATTACTTACCGAAAAATAAGGTTTTTGGCAAAAGTACAAGTTACACCTATATAGTACGTTTAGTATGATGTATAATATATGACTAACAGATATACTTACTATAAAATAAAGTATAATGTGATACACATATATCCATTATTTTTTTAACAGATCCAAACAGCCTAAAACATTATTGTTTCTTTTGCTTCTTACATTTTTATGCATGCATTTATTAAAAGCTGAATAAGTTAAAGTATACCTACATTTTAATTTATAGTGATAAAAAATTTCTAATTACAAATCCTTTTGTAATTAGCGAAGTCGTTCTGAAGCATTATATATTTCCGGATGAAATTTTCGATTACTCGTATCTGTAATTTAATTGGTTAAATGGATTGAATAGAATCGTAGTATGGAATATAATAATGACTATTGAAAAATTTTAGAGTACTTGATCAAGTGAATTTTGAAAATATAATATATACTTTGAAATAAAGTAACTTATTTATATGGCTCAAATATCTACTATTTATTCTTAATATTTAACGTTCAAGTTTGGTTCACAAATTTACTAAACAATAATACTTTTAGATGGTGGGAGAAGTTATCGTTCGTCCAGAATTAGTTAATAAAAGAAAGGCTTTATTGATATCTACTAACCATATATTTTGTTCTTGCCGACGTTCCAATATGTTGAGTGGAGGGTTTTATGAGTGTAAAGTTTAGTTTTGTGCGATGTGTGAGAGAAGTATTGTTTCTCCAGGATGTGATCAACATCTCTGCGCCTTTTTGTTGCCTTGAAAAGGGACGGAAAAAATACGTCCGCAACGTCAGCAAAACAAATATATGGTTCGTAGAGATAAAGCCTTTCTTTTATTAATATTATCTTTTTTCTATGATTGTTTTATTACATAAATATTTCGAAAATAAAAAGAAAGTTCTTTTGTAAAAATAAATTGTTAATAATTTTTTAGTTTTGCATCAAAATATGAATAAAATAATTATATTGACTTTTTTTGTATATATGTTAATATTAATATAAAACTAATTTTGCTTCCTCGTATAGAGGAAGCTTTATTGGTAAAATTTTTAGATCTGCTAAAGACATATTAAAAGTGCGTTTTGAACACATATTTTTTAAACTACTACATCGATATCGCTCGGATTAGTATGAAATTTTCTTTCCTTCTTTTGAATTTGGGAAAAAATTCGTTTTTAGATCTACTGATTTGCTTTTCTTTCATATATACCCACTTTTCCATCTTTCAAAAATTTTTAATGTTGTGGATAATAAATCATCTCCTTTATTTTTTAAATTATTAAAATAAAACTGATTTTTTTTTAATTTCTTATAACTGAGAAACTAATTGTCGAATGTGCGGAAAAAATCATAGTGATAGAACATAATAAAAGCTAATGTTGTAATTTCAGAAAATTCTATCGATTAGTTTTTGACAAAAAATAAAAACAGAAAAAAAGCTTTCAATCCACTGAAAATTTAGGAAATAGGCAATCTTTATGATAACTACCATCTGTATATCATTTCAACTCATTTAACCAATTAAATTTAGAAATACGAGTGATAAAAAATTTCTAATTACAAATCCTTTTGTAATTAGCGAAGTCGTTATGAAGCATTATATATTTCCGGATGAAATTTTCGATTACTCGTATCTGTAATTTAATTGGTTAAATGGATTGAATAGAATCGTAGTATGGAATATAATAATGACTATTGAAAAATTTTAGAGTACTTGATCAAGTGAATTTTGAAAAAATATATTATAACTTAAAATGCGATTTTTTCTAAAAATTTGTATTTTCTAGTTAAACATGCTTTGAAATGATTTAGTTTAGATTAGTTTTTCTTTATTTATAAATCATGCTATACCAATTGTGACACATTTAATCATGTTTCCAGAGCATTTTATTATTTGTAATAATCATTTAATTAAATGTCAAATAATTTAAACAGCACGGAATAAAAACTATCCCATCTGTAGAAAATAAATGAAATAATATCATAATTAAAAGCAAAGACAAAACGGATAAAAACACTCTAAATAATATTGTATATAAATTAAATAGTGTTGACTCATTGACTGTAATGCTTATGTTAGACAAACAAGGCAAATTATCATACGAGTTAATGAACATAAAAAAGTAAAGATTCGGTTGTTTTTCAACATATACAGAATAATAATTATGAATTTGATTGGCAAAATTTTAGATAAAGAAGCAAACTATAGTAAAAGATTGGCATCTGAATTGATACAATTTACAGAAATATTCAATGAACAAACAAGAAAACTCAATTAAATTAAACAGACAGTTACTCGTATATTATATTTATAATGTAAACTCTTTAAATCAGCCGATTATATTGTATACAAACTTGTGCGTCATCAACAGAAAAACTGTAAACATTACCCGCTCTCGATTTATTACTATATAAATACAGGTGCGATTTATGTTTCATATATAATAGAAAATTTGACCACCGAAACGTTACAAAAAGGAAAGAATGTGTTAAAGAGTTTTTTTACTTTTCCTTCTCTCATTTGACTCGGGAACATCGATAAATTTTCAACAATCAATATTAAAAAACCACCGAGTGATGAAATCAAACGAACGATATGAATTCATAGAAAATGAGTTATGATTAAAAAAAGATGTTAATTTACGCAAATTGATGAGAACAGTCCCCTTCTTGTATTAATAAACTATTTTTGTTTAAAATTTGCAGCAAAAATATCGATTGGGTTTCGAGAAGTCCCTTAAGGGGGTAATCATACGCAATTAAAAATTCAAATTACGCGCCAGAAAATAGCAGGCGAAAAAACAACTAATTTACTTATAATAATTAATAAAAATAAATTTACGCAAAAGCAAGAGTTAGTTGCTTTCCGTTACGTAATTATTTATCATTTTACAAATTTTCAAGTTAATATAACAAAACCTTGAAAAATGCAATTTTCTTATATTTTTCAAGGTTTTCTGGGCGACATATTGTTATATTAACTTGAAAATTTGTAAAATGATAGATAATTACATAACAAAGGGCAACTAACTCTTGGTTTTGCGTAAATTTATTTTTATTAATTATTATAAGTAAATTAGTTGTTTTTTCGCCTGCTATTTTGTGGCGCGTAATTTGCATTTTTAATTGAGTATGATACCCCCTTAACAAAATTTACGATATTTTTAAATTTTTTACTCTAAATCGCCTGTGCATGTATTTATTACAAAGTATTACATTAATTTTAATCGGTATTAGCGAGCTAAATTGCGTTAATCAATATTTTCTCAAATATTGCACAAAACCCTCTTTATAGCAACTTACTTGCATATCGCTAAGACTTAAATGTTGCCAGAGGTATTAGAAAATTAATTAAGGAAAATTTACGATAATTTCGTGTAATTTGAGATTATACGTTCGTCTATAATAAAGACACGTCAAAATTTTTGGTAAGGTATTTCTAGAAAACTAGTCAATATTTTTGCTTCAAATTTTTTAAAGATAGTTAAATTATTAATAAAGGAAGGGGACTGTTCTCACAGATTTACGTAAATTAACTTCCTTTTTTAATTGTAACTAATTTTATGTGATTTTCGAGATCGGTAAGGTAGGGAGAATAAAACTTAGCTTTGGGACAAGATTACAATTCATATATTTCTTCTTTAAAATATTTTTATAATGCAATACTTTTACTTTATTTCGTCCAATAATTTGTAATTCACTTGTACGTTTGAGTGAATGAATATTAAACTAAAATAAAACGAAGCATAGCTATTAAATGTAAAATTATAAAATAGTGTACGATATTTGAAATTAAATTTATTATTAATTTATTCGTTTATCTCTTAAAGGGAAACAGTAATATCAGTAGGGAAATATGTAAAATAAAAGAATTTCAAGGTTGTATAAAGTAATGATATTTATTGTTTTACTTTTTCGCGTATCTTTTACAGAAATACATTATTTCCAATTACAATTTTTTGAGAATTACATATAGTTTCATTGAATAATAAAAATTCTTCATACAAGACTATAATTTTAAATAATTAAAATTGAAGGAGTTCAAGCTGTAGTCTATATACATTAAATGTAAAATACTGTAAGTAATTGGATAAGCTCATTCAACGCTTTTTTTCTCAAAATTTTGTGCACTTTAAGTGAACATTTTGAACCTTTTTATGCATTTAATTGTATTACTGTTTAATTTAAGGGTACGCTAATTATATAAATTGTTTTTCAAATAAAAATAATTTTAATTATCTAATAATTTCTTTTACGCTAACTAAATAAACTAAATTCGATTTTCATCTAACTTTAATAAACACATTTTCGCTACTTCTACTTACATAAGTTATTCACTATTTACAAAAATGACATTATTTTAATAGGAATACAAAAATTAACACTACGTTTTTTCTTTACATGCATTACTCTCGCTTATTATTATCTGAAGACGAGTCATTGTTTTGCGTTGCTGCCTGACTGTCAGGCATTATCTGCAAAAAATATTTTTAAAATAAAATATCGCATTGGCATAACATATGCACAACACCCATAAAAATGCGATAAATAAATAATCTTCGGCTTTTATTGGTCTAAATCAATCACCTGAACATCATCATTGTTTGCCATCCTTTGCATTTGGGGTTGCTGCATTTGTTGCATTTGCATGGACCTCGCATTTGCTAAGGGGTCATTCATTGTTAGGTGTTTTGGTGGTCTTCCTCTACCAGGATAAGATGGCATTTGATTCGCATTTGGATAGTTTACTTGCGGCTGATTAAGCATATTAATCAATTGATTTTGTTCATTGTATTGTTGCGGCTGTTGCATAGATTGCTAAAATCAATATTTACAAACTTTAGTACATTGTAATTTTCATGCAAACGACATTGTTTTTATTTTATTATAAAAACAAGCATTTATTATCAAAAATGTATTTGCAAAAACTTTACTATCACATATAACGTACAAATAATAATAAATAATAAAGCAGTATTAATTCCATCTACAAAGACATTTTACTCCAGCCATGGTTGCATTAAACAAATTATATCATAAAACATTAGAATTATATTAACATAATTACCTCATGTAAACAATTTTATTAGGTTAAATAGATTGAATAAAGTATATGCATATATATGTGTATCTCTAAAAATAAACTAAAATAAATATTACCATTGAAGCACCAAACATATTAACATGCTGCATTGCTTGTCCAAAAGGATTCAAAGTTTGGTTTACAGCTTGTTGATCGACCGTTCGATACATATCGAACATAATTTGACGAGCTAATGATTCAATATGGTCAACTGGCACGTGTGGATACTGTAAGTTCAATTTTATAAATTTTAGTATTGCCACTTTATATAATCCCAAATTATAATTATAATTAAAACTTACTTGGTTTTGAATTGTTAATTTTATTTGTTCCAACGAGGGTAGTGTATTTGCGCCCATAAACATTGGATTGAAGCCCATATTATTACTCATAATTTGTCGCTTTCCTTCTTTTTCTTCTTCATATTCTAACCAAGCAAGTTTTCTCTCCTCCTCATCTAACTCTTCTTCTTCCTACGATGACAAGCAGTTTGTAAATACAATTCATCAATATTAAAAAATTATAACAATACAAAAAGTAAATTATCAAACTTTCAAATTACCTTATTTTCGAGCAATGAATCGTGCTCGTGGTAAGTGTAAACGGCATCTTTGTACTTTAAGAAAATCTCGGCTAGTAATCGATCCTTCGGTAGATTTAACTGTATAGATTTACCCTCATAAGATTCAAATTGATATAACTCAGCCAAGTCATTATTACTATAGTGCCGTTCAATTTGTTGCTCGTCAACAACTCGACAGGCTAACGACAATTTTGTTACTTGACGATTATAAATTTTTTCTTCCATTGTTCCGGCAGCAAGGAACCGATATATGTAACATGGTTTCTTTTGCCCGAATCTTCAAGAATTATTATAATAATTAATAATAACATTAAAAATTAGAATATAGAAATAATAATAATTTACCTGTAAATTCTAAATATACTTTGTACATCATGAGATGGATTCCAACTTGCATCGAAGATAATTACTCTATTAGCCGCAGTCAGATTTATACCTAATCCACCAGCTCTGGTGGATATTAAAAACAGTCTAGCTCGCGTATTTTTAGGATTATTAAATATTTTACACCATGCACTGCGATTCTCAGCAGAAGTCGAACCATCAAGTCTAAAATAATCTAAGCCAAGGGACCAATTACCAGAATGTTTATCTAAATGTTCAGCCTCGCCGCCATTCTGTGTTTCTTGATCAATTAAATCTAAGAAGTGTTCTATAAGCGTTAACGAATACAAAGATTGCGAGAATACAAGCCTAAAATAATAAATTCATATATAAGGTATAACTTTTAAAAATATCTCGGTAATGTTTAATTAAGTATTCAACACACGTACACTTTATCACCAATTTGTTCAGATTCTCTTAAAATACTGAAAAGAAGAACCAGTTTTGTTGAAATACGCAAATCATGAAAATGCTCTTCTTCAACAAATTTTGACCACCATGCAGCTTCTTCAGCCGTTTCTTGTGGAATAGGAACTTCTAACACCTCGTCTAGTAAATAAACATAGTAAATAAAGATATCACAATATTGTTCTAACGACGTTAATTTATTATTTAGAAAACCTGTATACCTTTTGGATTTAATCTAGTGCTGCGCGCTGGTTTCACATTTTTTTTCTCACCATCAGAGTCAAGATATTGAACATCATCATTGCTATCATTATTGCTGCTAGTGCTACTCATTGAAGTTTCCAATTCACTTTCATCATCATCAATGAAATCTTTTAAAGAACCTTCCGAATCACTAGCTTCTAATCGTTTCTTCTCATTAGCTTTATCAACTTTTTCAGCATTTAAACGCAATACATAAGGATGTGTCCAAATTCGTTGAAGTTCTTGAAAGTCGGCAAATAATGAGCCATTTCGTTGACCAAATCGTCTAAATCAAAATTAAAAAAAAACGATT
Organism: Theocolax elegans; assembly: GCA_026168455.1. Classification (NCBI taxonomy): domain Eukaryota; kingdom Metazoa; phylum Arthropoda; class Insecta; order Hymenoptera; family Cerocephalidae; genus Theocolax; species Theocolax elegans. Next base: position 85,378,729 of record CM047425.1, on the reverse strand, counting down.
ACGACTACGAATTTGATACAAAATAAATTGGCACAAAATAAAATATTAGTTATTAAATAATATTACAAAGTACAATAAATTCATTTTTATTTCAAATATTACAAAGATTTTTTCACTTTTAATTACGACTAAATTGGATAAAAATGCTAATGATCACATTTATTTAACAGAATCTACTTTTTAACGTAAAACCGAAACACAGAAACGTAAAATAATAGAATAATAGGTCATTATATTTGTAAGTCTATAAATAAAAGACGTCTTTAAGAAACTTTGTTACCTCCTAACTCTTTTAAGTAATACTTTTGCAGAATACATTAATTCAGTTATATCAATATTAATGTAATTTATGTACATTATTTACATTTAGTAGTAACACCAATTTAATTATATCAGCATATTAAAAATAATTGTCTACCTTGAAAAATTATCTAGATAAAATTGGTACATCTTGATTTGAATTTCCGTCAAGCGCACGAAAATCACATATTCTTGTTTAGGCGGCAAGAATGGTGTTAGTACGGAATAATCAAATCGTTGAACACTGCCCTCAAGCATTTTATGCAATACATGAGCTCTTTTTTTCATTAATTTTACATCATAAGGCGTTGAATCATCGAATTGACCATTAGTGATAGGATTTACAAATCTATTTAAAAACTCCTTCTTAGTACCAAGTAAATTGGGTTTAACAAATTGAACCATACAGTGATCTGAAAATTGTATGACACCAAATCAATAATTAACTCTTAATAAAATGCAAAATTTAAAAAAAAATTTTCACAGGAATTATTGTATTTAACAACAAAATATTCAAAGTAATAGATTTAACTAAAATAAAATTTTTTTAATTTGTTTGACTTCACGGTTTTATAAGCACTTCCTAGTTTATAAGATTTTTTACAAGAATAGTTATAAAATATTGCAATTTTGAATACTGTAAATTATATATTTGCTTTATTTGTTAGCACAGATTCATATCAGAAAATATAATTTACATAGAAAATATAATTTTTATAACAATTAAATTTAGTACATAACCATTTTAAATATTATTTGCCTGTGTTAAATTTTAATATTACTTACATTCTTTAAGATTATTTTGCAAAGGTGTTCCAGTTAACACAATCCTCCTTAAAGTTTTTACCAATTTCATAGCTTTACTAAGAGCGGAATCTTCATTTTTAAGCAAATGACCTTCATCACAAACTACTAAATCAGCTCCAGGATCGACCAGTGATCTCATTACTGATTCTTGCATAGCTTTTCTCATTTTTTTTCCAGTACTAGTCAAATTACGGAACATTTCATAGCCGATGATCAAAACACCACCAGTTTTTTGCCAACTCTCTAGCTGATATTTTCTTTCAATGTTTTTCTTCATTCTAAAAGTAATAAACGAATTAATAAATTGTTATTATTACACCAAAGAATAGTAATTTTTATAGCATTTTTTAAATCTTACTTAGTCAATTCATAAATTTCTATTTCATCACCATCTTTAACATGCTTAAGCCATATCTTAAATTCATTAACCCAATTTAATACTGTACTTAAGGGACATACGATCATCACAGTATTGACTCCCGTCTTTTCATGAGTAAGTAAGGTATGCGCTAATGTTACAACTTGGAAAGTTTTACCAAGTCCCATGCAGTGAGCTATAATGCAGCCCGATCCCTCAGATTTTTCAATTTGCTTTAAAGATTCGAAGCAAGCATCCCACATGAATTTAATGCCTTTAGCTTGATGAGGTTTTAGTCGTTTCACCAATTCATTGTTTACAACTACAAGCTCTTGTTTTGTTTCTTCATCAAAATCAAGTACAAGTTTTTCAACTTTAGCTTCACCGGCAAGTCGCGCATCGTACATTTCATTAAACTGAGAAAGAGAAACACATTTAAACAAATTAGGTTTTATTATAAAAAAAGGCTTAATTTATTTTAATTTAATTTAATATATATATACATACACACACATATAGTACAAAAATATAAAAAAATTACAATTTCGATTAAACAACTAATTTATGAGAATCTACATTTAAAATAATAAACATTTCAATAGTAATAATTAATAACTGACTAGTCGCTGTCTTTCCGCAATACGTTTGAGACGTTCTTCTTCATCTTGAGCTGCCTTCTTGGTATCATCAGCTACGTGTTTATCTTTCAAAACTTTACGAATATTTTTTCTCCCTTTACCACTACCATCCTGATTATCACTGTCACTATCAGTTGCAACTTTTTTTATTCGTTTCCTTTTTGATTTTGTCCTAAATCAAACATTATTTTATAATCATTGTGTATACATAATCAATTAAATATTAAAGCATATATTTAAAGCTATATTGTATAATTCATAAAATATTTATTGGCTCACTTTTTGTCACTAGATGATGTATCCGAATCAGAAGATTTCTTTCGGCGCTTTGTTGGTTTTTTCTTTTTTTCTTCTTTAATTTCTTCGACCTCGTCACCCGATATTTCGGAATCTTCTTCATCAGAACTTATTTTTGCATCGGAGTCTGACTCTACAATTCTTCGAGTGTTTCGTTTTTTTCTCTTCTTTTTCACTGGTGATGCAGATGAAGATTTTTCAAATGAGACCTCCTCCTCAATACTATTAAAAATATAATAATATTATAAGTATTACAGTATGATTTTAGAAACACATATATCTGCAAATAAAATTTAAACCTTTTATCATTTTTCTTATTTTCTTTGATTTTCTTTTTTTCTTGAGATAGTTTAAACTTCTCTTCCTCTGATTCTGTATCTGTCACATGAAAAGTAAGTAGTTTATCTTGCTTCCATTTACTTTTATCTTTTTTCTCAATTTTTTCTTCCTCACTTATTTCATTTGACACATCCATTTCAGAATTGTCTTTTCCTGACTGTTTTAGTGATTTGCTAATTTTTTTAACTTTAGTAGAATCTTCATCATTTTCATCTACTTCATCTAAAAATAAGAATAATTAAACTACAGTAATTCTTTAATTTATATAGAGACTAATGAAAAATTGCTTAAAAATCATATGATTTATGTAAATTATATTTCGAATTTTTAAAAAAAAATTCTTCACGTGAATTATTACTGCAATTAATTTAAATATATGTATAAGATGTAATAATATAAATTATCATTCTAATGCTTCCATGGATCAAATCTTACCATTGCTTGAGTTTGAACAACTATGCAATAGATCATTTTTTGCTTGGTCTTCTGACTCTATAATTATTTCTTGATCAATGGAAACATCATTAGATAAAAATTTGTTTCTATCACTGGTATCTGATGTATCAGTAAATTCAATATCATTGTCTTCGTCTAATGTAGTTTTTACTGGTTTCTTATCATTTTTCTTTTTTGAATTAACATTGGTAGTATTTTCCTCACTAGATGTTTCTGCAATGTCTGTTTGCTTTTTAGCTTTTCTTTTCACTTCAAGGTTATCTAAATTGGTTACACTGAAAACAGTTATCAAATCTGTTGAAAATGAAATGTGTAAGTTAATAATTAAATTAATTCCCATTAAATTATTTTGTTGTTTGTGTCATATTTGATCAATAATTTTTATATTCAGTGCTTAACTATTTTCAATATTTATTATGTTTTTTGTAATATACAGTGTATTTACATGAGTGATATAATAAAAATGATAATAAGTCATGAGTCTTGTAACAAATTTAAAGAAATAAAATATTAATCGATGGTGATTGCCAATATTACAATAACTAATGTTACAAAAGTAAAATCTGTGAGTAAAAATAAATGATTCTCTTTTACATAATGTCGTAGTTAGTCTGGATACCTGTGAAATTTTTTATTTTGAACATATTTCATGGAATCTTCGAAAGCCTTCGAATGTTTTTCAACAACTTTTTGCGATAATCGTTTCAGCGTGACTCGGCACGCCATACGTAGTTTCTCGTCTGATTTGTAGTATTGGTTATTTTGCAGATTCAGCCGTCGTCGTTTTCTCGATGCGAAGCGGCAGGCTTTTCCTCGATGGAACTTCCTACCATCAGGTTCCTCACTGTTGTCCGAAGAGCTATCGGAATAAATTGAATTTCGTTTTTTAGTCTGATTTGGTACCTGCACTTGTTTTTTCGTCAATTTATTTGATTTTTGTTTAAGTTTGTTTTTGCAATCTTCATCAGATGAGTCATCTTTATTTGAATTAGAATTGCTAGGATCAGAATCACATTCACGAAGTAGAGTATTCAAAGCATTCTGCTCAACATCTGCTTCAGCAACTGGGGATAAAGAAATTTCTTGCTCTAAATCACTCTCTACTTCCTTATTGCTAATAACTGTTTCTTGAAATTCATTTGCATTTTTTATTAATGAAGGTTGCAGCTTTCGTGATAAAATAGGAGAGTTTGGCACTTCTGATGCAGTGGTTTCAAATAATTCCTCTGAACTAGTAAATTGTGAATTATTTACCACCATTTCTTCATTTGTAGCTGAATTTGATTTTGAAACTAGAGCAGCTTTTATATTACTTTCTTCTACATTATCATGTGATTCATTCTCAGAAAAAATTTTGTCAGTATCACAATCTGACACTTCTTTTAAAACCTCATTCTCTTGTAATTCTGGCATAGTAATATTTTTTTCTTCTTCTACTGCACTATCTTTATGAGATTCTGAGATGTTATCATTATTTGGATTATTGACTTTCATTGATATTGATGAATTATTTTTGCTAGTCTTATCAGTATCTGTATTTTCTAATTTATTTTGTTCTTCTGATGAACTTTTCTTTTTAATTAATTTTTCTTTAACAATATTTGGATTGTCAATCTTTCGTTGTTCAGTTTCTATATCCTCTTTGTTTGTAAATTTTTCAGAATTATATGATTTACTGTTATTTTTCTCAGAATCAAGAATATGTTCATTTTTAGAATTAGGATCTTTTAATGAAGCTTCATTCTCTGATAAGGTATCCTCATTTGTTTTATTTAATTTATTTAATTTCTTTTGTGTCTCTTTTTCAATTGAAGAATTTTTTTTATCTTCTATAATTTTTTCAGGATTTTCTTTGTTCTTTTTCTTTTTATCTTGTGTAAATACTTCTTTGGAATTACTGGTTTTACTAAGCACATTTTGATTTTCTTCAGAATCATCTGAAGATAATTTAGAAATCTTTCTAAATGTATTTTTCTTTACAGGTTTAGAACAACCTTCAAGCCAGTGTTTGTATGATTCTGCAAAGTTATTCCTATTTTCCTTTAACTTTTTATGTGTCTCATCATATATCCTCAATATTTTATGTGCTATAAATTTGGAATCCCTAACTACATTTACCTTTTTTTTTATAAGATAATCACTTTGAAATTCCAAATCTTCTACTAGTTTTGAAGTTAAATGTTGTATTTTATTAACTTGTTCAATAATTTGATTTTTCAAAATAATTTCTTGCTTATTATTTACAATTATGTTTTCATCATCTGACTTACTTGGTGTAGATATGATTGAATAATCTTGTATACTGCTTAAATTAGTGGCTTTCAATTTGGGTACTTGAAATTCCTTAGAAGAACTAGAATCAGAAGATTCTTCTTGTTTGCCTTCTTTTTTTTCTTGTAATTTATGTAATAGAGGTCTATGTTTCTGCTGTTCAGTATCACTATCACTGTTGCACAACTTATTTAATTGCTTTATAATTTTTCTACGTTTCTTTTCTTTTTCACGTTTAACATATGAAATTTTTTTTAATGCTTTAATATTATCATTGGTATCATTGTCATCACTAGAATTACAGTCATCATTGGTATCACCATCCTCACTAGAATCACTATTACAATATTTATCCCAGTCTTTCTTTCTAGTCCTTCTGAAACAAAGTATCAATATCCATGATACTTTATTTTGTTACTACACTTACTTTGTAAGTACACTTTGACTTTGCAATCATGCATATTTTCTTCTTGCACTTCAAAAGCGTAACTCTTTCCTGATTCTCTAATATCCCAACATCTTGATAATATTATTAACCCACTACTCTTGATGAAGTATAATGTTCAGGTTCAAATGATATTTTTCTATAGTTTATCTTGACATTGCTTATACGTACTTAAGAAATAGAAGGCATTTTTACCTTCTTTATTTCTCGAGTAAATAATAATTGAAATTAAAACTACTTTCTTTTATGTACATTGAACAATACATATATCATTCAAGTATTTCAAAAAATTAAAAAATAAAAATTGATTAAGCTACAATTACTCAAAAAGTGGAAGATAATATGCATGAAAAACCACTAAAGAAAAATTAATAAAAAAAATAACTAAATGTGTAATCAAGTGTATGAACTTAAAAAGAAAAAAATGTGTTCATTGACCAAAACTTTTAGTTTCAAACACAAATTCATCAATGGAACTAAATGTATAATTTCTCTATGTAGTCACAAAATATTAAAATAATTCAAACCAAAAGTATCTAATATTATTTTATTCTATGCAAATAAATGTATATGTGAAATTAGTTATTTACCTCTGTTTTGTCGCCATAATGATTATGATTCAGCTATGCTCCACGTTTTTCCTTAAGTTATCTGAAAAGTTAAAGTATTAATATATAATTGAAATCAGTATTTTAAAATACTTGACTACAAAAAAAGTACCTTAATCAATTTATGATTATTTAAAATACGATGTTGATGATTATCGCATACTTTATAAATTGAAATGATATGTTTCAATTTTATATATATTTATACATATATAAGATTCCCATTCCCAAAGAAATAAGTCGCAGAAAGTGAATTACTTCACACTTTACTTTGTATCTTAAAAGAGCAGAAGTCAATTTAAATTTATTTCCTCGTATACATTACCACCTGAAATTAAAATATAATAATTAATAAAACAGTTTTACTTTTTACAAGAATTTTATTATTTTTATAAAACTTTATAAAATAGCTTATAAAAAAGGTTTGAGGTTATAAAGTAAATAAATACTATAATATTTATTTGTATATATATTTGTCATTCAAAACCTTAAATAAATAAGTAATATTTTTAAAAAATTCATGCTTAAAAAATCGAAAATAATTCATATCAAACAATTTCATAATCAAATTTTTTACTGCAATTTAGAAATGTATGTAAACAATTTGTTATTTTGATTAATTTAAAATTTTAATGTTTTTAATTAAATTATGTTCAACACCACAACTATATGCACATTGCTCGACACATGAAACTAACAATATTGTTTTGATGTGTTTTGTAAAATTATTAATTTATATATTAGTGGATAGTTTTAAAAGTACAATACACCCATAAGTTAAATTAATCATTAATGAATAGTTTTAATTATACTTAATTATATATTATACAAAAAATCAGTTTTTTTTTGTTTTTTTTTTTTACATGTAAAAAAAATGCAGGAATATATAACAAAAAAGAACTAATAACAATTGAATACACAAACAAGAATCGGCAAATATCTGATATAAAACTAAGAAAGGAACAAAAATCTATGTATGATAAGGAATGAGAATACCCGAGGTAATAGAATATTTTTTCTAGACTTACTGAATATTCACGCAATATCATGCAGAAACGGATTCAGTCGGGTAATTCTCGGTTTAAGAACTCTTGGCTCGATAGGTCGCTATAACCAAGAATGCAAGTTTTTGGCAGGGTTACACACGACGATATCTCTATAACGATAAATACAAGCGCGGACGCCTCGAGTTTTTTCTCTAGTGGGGATTCATGGCGTACTCTCGGGTGTCCTTTCCCGACCCTTAACGCGTTAATGCGGCGTCCCGTTGTAATGTGGATTGAATATGCTTGTACACCGGAATCAGCCTTGCAAAGTTGGGCGTCGTCCGGTTTTCTTGAACGATGTCTATGTATACGGCAACCGGGAAGTGATGAATAATTTTGTCCCAAAATCGCTAGGAGCTACGGGGACCGTGAGCGTTCTGCGCGTTCAAGCTACCTATAACTCGCGAATAGCGAGAGGCTAGAGAGTCGCAATTTTAAGAATTGAAGCCGCGCGCGCATGCGCACCATCGTACTCCCTATTGTTGCTAACTAGGAAGATATACCTATATATATACCAGGCGAGAGAGAGAGCCAAGTCTATCAAAAAATCTCAAAACGTTTCCGATCGAATATTGTTTATTCCGCATTTCTTAATAATGATATACCGTTTAGGCAATTATTTTTAAAAATGAATGTTAATTTTTGACTAAGCTAGATTATACGTTTGCTTTTACACCCGATTGCAATCCCAGTTGTAGGGTCAAATGTCGTTTGTTTAACGGAAAGGTCATTGGTAAAACTGCAGCGGATTTAGATTGTTAATTAAACGCATGCGCACGGACATGAAAAATTAAATTTGATTTTATAATATATTAATGTTTCTTTTTTATTTCACAGTTACGCGGTGACAGGATATTATTGAGCCGACCAATAGTTTCCCGCCAAATAGTTAGACTTTTTTACTTATTTGAAACCCCCACACATCCATTTATAATGCTCTCTTTTCACTTAAACAAACGTTAACATGAAAATAATACTTCGAGAAACGATATCCTAATAAACTATTTATCTATTCTCTTTATCACATTTATTTTTTCAGTTTCAATGTAGCAAATTTAAGATATTTCCTAGAGTGAATTTTTAAACTACATTCAAGATCAAAACTATATAAGCGACGATATTTTATAAATTACACATTATAGGTAAGCATGAATGTTACATGTGTACTAAACTTTCTTGTAATATATCGTATTAAATTTGTTTCTAGAGTAACTATATAGATATGGGTTATCATCATAGTCCTGTAGCCCTTATAGGTATTGATTTTGGAATCACTTGTTCCCCCCATCTCACTGTAAGATATATGAATAGAGACACTACAAAATTCCTTTCAATTAATAATCTTCTTGCACATAATTGGAATCACATTTTTTATTTTCCTCAATATTACCTGAATACAGTGTCAATTTAAAAAAAAAGTTTAAATAATATTGATTAATTTCAATCAAAATTATAATTTACTGCTTCAAATCCTTATTATCTTATCTTTAATTGTTGTAAGTTTTATAATGTATTAAGTTGAACAAATATACTTTCGTTAGTGAAGTTTATAATTAAAAATATTGAAGCTATATTTAAATCTTGTGTCTATTAAACTATTTTTATTTTTATATCTTTAAAAATAATTTTTTACTAATATGTTTGTTTTGTTTTTTATCAATAAAATCAATATTTGTAAAATACTTTATAATCATTATACTTGTTCTAAGCAATATATTATCTTTTGATTATAAAATTAATAATTTTAATATAAATTTGATTAAACAAATTATTTCTCTTAGATAGTAACAATCTTTTTACTTTTAACTTTTAACTTCTATAGTTTTTTTCATATTTAATACTTTTTGGATGTCTAATGAATCCTCTTCTTATATTGTTCTTTATCATATCCTTAAATAAACTATATTCCATGGTAGAAATGTTGTCTAGTACTATGTAGATCTACAGTTTGTCATGCTAAACAATCGAGGAGTTGACAAAACTAGATAATTTTCTACCAGGGTTGTTGAGTACAATTTAGGTATATTTAAAAATCAAACTTATAAGATTAAGCTTCGATTTTGTATAATCATTACTGAAACTTAATAACAAAAAAAAACAAAATAATGTAACAATATCAAGTACTGTGCATAAGTAAAGATGGAATATTTAAAATAGGTAAAAATAAAAAGCTCATAGTAAAAAAGTTTTAAAATTTTATTTATCAAATTACTATTCATCTAGAATGTTGTCCTGAGACTTGAAATTTATTACTTAATAATAATATACATTTAGTGTTATTTGAATGATTGAGGTTTCTTTTGTTTGGTTGGTCTTTATCGAATATCGCATTATCCTAAAACAATTAGCTTCTTCCTCTACCAGGCTGTGGTGTACTAGTTTGATTTTGTTGATTGAGCCACGGAGCTGAGCCTGTGCCTCTTCCTCGTTGATTCTGCCCTCGACCTCTACCTCTCGCTATAAGAGTTTAATATTAATATTGTATTGTTTTTAAATGATAACAATTAGTAGATAACTATGCAAAACCAAGTTGCAATTATACCTTGTGCTCGTAGAATAGCAGATTTCCCTCTACCCGCTGTACCAGAACCTTTCCCACCTGGTCTTTTAAACATTGGTGCATTTTTCAACATATCTGGTAGTATAAGAAACCTAAGTTTTGACCCACGAATGTAAACGTTTTCCAATTGTGCTACGCGTCCGTCCCTGTAGGTGACTGTTATATTTTGCATTTGACAGTTCATATTGTCTTCTGCCTCGATGAGTTTACCTCGATATACCTCGCCGGTATTAGTTTCGCAGGTTATGATATGACCCTCCGCTTCGTGCAATACTTTTATTGGTACACCAATCGACATTTTAAGCCACTTTTTTGGTTAATATTTAAAGATAAATTGGTAATGGATTTTTATACTATTAAATGTTCTATACTATTTTAATTTAATGTTAAAACAATTATTTACTGGAGTGACGCGCGTAATTGTTGTGCTACTCTATTATAGAACTCATTGGATTTTGGACATTGTGATTGCACTAGTGTAGTATTTTACAGTTTTGTATATATGTATATACATTTGGCGTTTACCACGTTAAATCATACTTCACCAGTTTAATTTTGTGTCGACAAATGACAGCGACTACAGCGCTTGCGCGCTTATCCACAGTTGATAATATTTATATTTTTTTAAAATAATATTGAAGGATTACTTCGCATCCTTACAATAAATTGACATAAATTTTATAAAAGAATATTAAAAAAATTTTAATTCATCGAATGGTAATATCCTGCTTATCAACTGCACTTTCTAATAATTTTGGTAAATTTTTTTTCTATTCACCGCAGGTATTGGCGTTTGCAAATGTCGACAATCGAGTCGAGTCGACGACCTCGTCGAGCGTCAGCGTAGCAGATGGCACCACCGCTTTACTCTAGAGTAGCAGCAACCTATCTATAGCTAGTCTCTGCCGCGCGGTTCTTCACTTTGTTCTTTCCGGTTTGAGCGTTCAATCCATACGGACGCACCGTTACAACCATGACGTGAGTACATGCTTTAATCTCTTTTTACCTTTGCAATCCCATACTTTTTAAACTTTAATGAAACAAATATCGGTTCGTTTGTTTTATATTATTATTGTTTAAATTTTATTTTTTTAATATTTTGTCCATATTTCCATTTATTTTAGATGGGATTTGGTTACCATACATACATTGTACTATCTTATTCTCACGTGGCTCATATTTCATTATAATTATTGTATTTTAACTTAACGTTTCATTAGAATTAGCGAGTGAATATTTAATTTAATTTTTTTTAAATTTAGGTCGAAAGTTTCACGTGATACGTTGTACGAGTGCGTCAACGGCATTATTACGGGTGCACAGGACAAGAAGAGGAAATTCTTAGAAACTGTTGAACTCCAGATTGGACTTAAGAATTATGATCCACAAAAAGACAAACGTTTCTCTGGAACCGTCAAGTATGTTTTTACCTGCTTTGGAGTGCTTTTTTTGATTGTTATATTCTCTACTTACGATTAATTTTAAAATCTATAAAAATTATTTAAATCGTCAAAAAGTGCTACTCCACATGTCAGGGAGCTAAGCTTTGCTTAGCGGACCTGCACCCAGGGTCTTAAATAAATTGGGGAGGTATTATACCGAACAATTTTTTTTTGACAGGGTCACATGCAAATTGTGATCCTGCTGGTAAGTTTATTCATAAAATATCAATAATAAAAGATAAATTAGTAAATATTTTGCAAACCACATGTATTGCATATTGACAATATTTATTAATAATCTTGGAAAAATTAAAAACTGAGGGAACATTAAATATTACATCTGCTCAATGATTTATGTGTATTGCATGTATTAACAGATTAAAAAATGTTGAAACTTCTCATAAATGAGAGCTACTGTGTCATATATAATGTGTACCCAATCTGATGTTTTGCTTGCATGTGCTTTTACGCAATTGCTTAATTTTACAGATTGAAGAATATTCCTCGTCCTAAAATGCAAGTATGTGTTCTTGGAGATCAACAACATTGTGATGAAGCTAAAGCTAACAATATTCCTTACATGGATGCTGAAGCTTTAAAAAAATTGAACAAGAACAAAAAACTTGTCAAGAAATTAGGTTAGTTTTGTTATATACATAGTACTACTAATACAACATTTATTTTGCACATTTTCCCTTCCTCAAAGCACCTGCGTTACGTATTTTAACTTGTATCGAAGGTCGTCTATGGAAGGAGATTAAATTCTTCACTAGGTGTGGACAATGTGCTAATCATGTTGTACCTCAATCCGTGTTGAAACAATAATTACAACATATATTAATTGTTGATAATAAATTTGAAATTATAAATAATAAAAGTTTTATTTTGATTGCAGCTAAAAAGTATGATGCTTTCCTTGCTAGCGAATCTTTGATTAAACAGATTCCAAGACTGTTGGGTCCAGGTTTAAACAAAGCTGGTAAATTCCCTGGTCTTCTTTCTCATCAGGAATCAATGGTTGGCAAAATTGATGAAGTCAAAGCTACTATCAAATTCCAAATGAAGAAGGTATATTAAATGAATTCTAAGCTTTTGCCAATTTCATTTAAATATATTGGAATATTTGATAAATATTTAATAAATACTTTTGATTTTAGGTACTGTGTCTTTCAGTAGCTGTAGGACATGTAGAAATGACTCCAGATGAATTAGTACAAAATGTTCATCTTTCGATAAACTTCCTTGTGTCCTTGTTGAAAAAACATTGGCAGAATGTTCGTTCTTTGCACATCAAGTCATCGATGGGAGTACCACAAAGGCTTTACTAAATAAGCTTCATTTTGTGGATGTATTAATTTTGTTTACATACAAATAAAGCAAAAAACATCTGCTCTTAATTGTTTTTAATAACTTGTTGTCTTTATTCATATTCTTGTATTACATAAGTTTATACTAATATTGTAGAATATTACTTTTAAACATTGATAATGATAACAATGAAGAACTGAGTAAATTATATTTATTTATTGATAAGTTATGCAATTTAATTGTATTTTTTTAATAAACATTTTTTACAATATAATTAACCTTCATAATAGTTTATTTAATAACAATAGTAAAATTCATTCCATTTTTAATAACTGAAATTAACCAAATGTTTAAGTTCTTCACAAAACAAAAATAAGTTATTAGTAAATGGTCGATGGTCGATTGTTAAAGTTCAATAATAAGTTGGATTTATTTATTATTGACTATTTACTAATTCAACAATGGAGTGTGAGAATTACAAATTAAAAATGTTATATTTGTGTTAAATATATAACAAAATAATAGTTAAAATAAAAATTAATTTATAAATTGTAGATAAGTGTTTTAATCAATTTTATTAAGTCAGTTCATGTATTATAATTAATAATAAACAAATAATATTTTATAAATTGAAACTAAGAATCAATTTTAGGCATATTTAAAAATGCAACTTATTTAATGAATGTAATGGAGAAAAATAAATCTATTAACCTGTGCCAGTCATTCATAGTTTAAACTATTGATAAATTTAAATAAACGCCTTGCATATTTAAACTTTACCGAAATATATTTATGTATAAGTTAAAAAAAATTAAGTATATCTCGTTATGAAATATAAGTAAGTATAGATCAAAGAATCAAAATATCCCGCGTTGAAGTGCATCTAAAATCGTAAAAACGTAGGAGTACAGTATCTGTAGATAAGAAGTGCATAAAAAGGATGCAACGGCCATCTGTGTTTTCTCAATCCAGCCGCAGAGGCAGGGAGGCATATGCGTGAGTGTGAGAGTGGGAGAGGTACGGAGGGGAACAGGAAGCGTCGTCTCGTTTTGTCTCCTCCTCTTAGTGGGGGTTCGCCCCTTGCCGTCAGGGTGTTTGTAATTCGTATTTTTCATTGAGTTTCTTTATTTCAAAATACTGGTGTTACTGGTGGATACTGTAGATACGTGAGGCGGAGGTCAAAAACTACGTATCGGTATATAACTTATGTAGATTTCACAGTGACATTCTTGGTACTTACACACATTTACCTTGTTATTGTTATTATCCATTACAAGCAACGCTTACATTTCGCATTATGCGCGTCCGCATTTTATACTGTTCCGCGGGTGTCATCTTTAATTAATAAGCACCGGCCCGAGAGCCGAGAGTGGCGACTGGCGAGTACGCTTAAACACACACACACACACACACGTATATTACTTTGTATATATAGAAGTAAGTATATACTTTGTACGTTATCAGCGATATCGCGCGCGATTGCTCTCGAATCTGACTATAGGTCGAAATAAAAAATAAAATAAAAACGAGCCAGGAAGTGGCGTGCCGTTCTTGGACATTGTAACTAACTATGAGTACTTTACTCATTGCTTTATCGTTCGCGCAAAGGGACCGAGCGAATTGATTCTTCTCGATAACGCTACTGTAATAAATACCTCGTATTATCGTAAATTATGAGGCTAGATAGCACACAGTTATATTTTCAAATATTCATTTTTCACGTCGCTCTCTGATTACATTAAGGAAAATTATGTTTGTAAGTATATAAATATATATGTATATATGTGTGTACTCATCACTCATGTATAATATGTGCATTGTTATTCTAATTCGAAAATCCAACATTTCTACTTCCATGTAGTGTGTCTGTGTGTGTATCGTCATTCCAACGTCAAATTTGTATCCTCATTCGCGCTTGTTATTGATGTATCAATTTCATGATCGAAACATGACTTGTCAAAGTGTATTACGTTTCCTTCGTATATTTTTATCATTTCCTTTGATCGTAAGATTCGATATACGTGAACGATCAAAAGCAATGAACAACTAATAATTGTTTAAACTCTGACGTTGATTTTCATTGCCTGATTTGTCTTTGATTTATCAGAAACAATATGTAGGAAAAGATTTGAAAAAACTAGTGCACTTTCCCATTATGTTGATATTGTAAAACGTTTGGAATTTCCGATAGCGATTATCGCGCAATGTTATTATCACAATATAAGGATCGATTCATTACGCGGCCGCCGGGATCGTCACGTAAAACTGACACTTCGTCTAAAGAGTGTGTATATTATGTATATGTACATATATGGTATAATAATTATAAAATTTTTTGAACTATTAAAATACATTCACATCAAGTAGTGAAAATATTTAAGATAGAAAGGATATTAATAAAATTGTTTAAATATATTTATAATTTTTCAATTTTATGCTCATTAAATAATACTATTCTATATTTGTTTCAGATGACAAGTTGAAAAACAAACAAAATGATTCCAAGAAAAAGACTGCAGGTACTTTTGTACACATTGCAAATATTTTATGTTTTTGGAGAAGGAGATCCTGGAAATGAAGGTTGGGCTATTGACGAACTATCGGATAATATTATTGACAATTCTGCTGTTACAATTGAAACACCTCATGAATATCATACAATTCTTCAAGGAACTCCAACTATGGAAAAAGAAAAATTTTCTAATACATCTAATACAATGTATGATTCTGATAATCGTAAAGAAAATGATAAACTTGATTCACAGACTAGTATTAATACAATTGACAGTTTGAATCTCCAAAATTCTAATGGTAAATTTTTTATTTTCTCAATCGTGAAACTATTAAATAATAACTTTGATACTTGATTTGATGCATGCTTTTACAAATCCACAGATAATCAAATGGTCTTTAGACATCTCACAATAGATGACTTACAAGCCACTTCTGTAAATATATCATGGAGTAGTGTAGGTGACAATGCAACAACATACACAATAGAGGTGTTTGTGATGGAAATGTTAAATGGAACCTATGATACAAAAGATTTACACTATTCTATAAGAAATTTAGAGCCTTGCACTGAGTACAAAGTAGATGTGACACCTGTTGCAAATACAACAGAAAATAATGATACGATTTCTGTTATTTTTACAACATTGAATTTAAGTAATATTCTTAAAATATTGAAATAGTTAATTATATTATTTGATTCAGAATAATGTATCAATGTATTTTATATTCTAGAACCTGGAAAACCATCATTACTAGAGGCAACTCCTAAGCGTCCTTTTTCAATGGAAATTGAATGGGATAAACCCATCATTGCAGGAAACTGTATAAAAAAATATAGAGTTGAAATTGATACAGGCACTCATGATAACCGGCATACTGCCACTATGTATACCAATGAAACAAAATATACTTTCAACTATTTACATGCTTGTTCGTCTTATATGGTTTTAGTAACTCCAATAGATAAAGAAGATAATGATGGAGATTTCATAAAAATTGTTTCATTACCTACATTTCCAGAAGGTACATTTTTATATTAATAGCAATAATATTAGATGTTATTACATTTGTTTAATTTGTATTAAAATTAAAATTTGCAGTAACTGTTGCTCCTGTATTAAATGTTTCTGATACAAAATCTATAAATACTACTAGGAATTCAATAACATTATTATGGCAAATAGAAGATGAAAAGAATAACTGCTCTTTAGTATCTGTAACTAGTATGTGTTATTATATAGGCACTAATGGATCAGGATTTGAATTATTCAATGGATCAAACACAGTTAATATAACTAATGGGGATAAACCAAAGAATGTTTCGGTAACTGTAAAATATCTCAGTCCATATACTAAATATTATTGCAAAGCTGAAGTGTCAAATGAAGCTGGTGTTAGTCCTCTAAGTTCTCAAGTACAAGTTCAAACCAATGAAGATACAACATCAAAAGTGCAAAATTTTAAAAATGATGGTAGAGATGTAAATTCAAAACTTTTGTTTGTTTGGGAACCACCTAAATACAGGCCAGGGAAAATACTTAATTATAGAATTAACTTTACTTGGTTTCCATGTTATCCAGTACCAGATGGATGCAAATTAAAAAGAGTACAAATTGTTGATAACATTGATCCATTAGTCACACAAATGATTTTATCGGAGGAAGCAACTTACGCACATTATTATGCTATCATTGCTGCAAGAACTGGTGCAGGCTGGAGTCAAGAAACGATGATAGAATTTGATAGTACATTAATAGGAGGAGTGCCAGACCAAGTTACAAATTTAACTTGTACCATATCGCGTTCAAAAAATAATTCAAACACTTTAGAGACAGAATTAAGTTGGGGTTTACCATGTGCTTCCAAAGGACTACTTCATTATTTCGACATTGGATTTACTGGTACAAGACCTGGCTATCCAAATCATACTTTTACAGATGTCGTAAACGTTACAGATTATGTAAATAAGAATGATATATTTCGATTAAGTTTAGGAGAATTAAAACCTGTATATAATTATAAATTTGAAGTCTCAGCTCAAATACATGGATCTATAGATCCTGGAGAAATTTCTGATTTAGTTATTACATATCCGTCTGGAAGTAAGTAAATTTGATTAAATAAATTATAATAATTCTGTAATAAAATTTATAAATTTGTTTTCCTCTACATAATAAACATTAACAATTACAAAATTGTTTAGTTCCACCACATCCGGAATTGGACTATATTAAATCTATCACATTAGATCCACATAAAGCTCGTCGAACAACATCTTCGGCAGCAATTTTACTACCTCTATTTCCAACCCTTAACGGTGACATAAAGTATTACGCTGTTATGGTATCAGGTGTACCTTTCGACAACTCCTCAACTGGATCTCGATTTGACTTCCAAAATGAAAAGTGGCCAAATGTCTCATCCTGGGAAGAGGCGATGGAAAAAGATTTCAAAATTCCATATCAAGCAACTGAACCCTTGTGGAATCCTTTTCGTAAGATTTTCTTTAAAATTGATCATTAAAACTAAATACATTTTTTATTTCTTGAATTCGGGTTTAATCAAAATTTAGTAAATATTTAAGTTTCTTCCAAATTAAAAGTTCACATGAAAAATAATAATTTATGATTTCAATGCAGCTAACTATGTTGTTGATTATGGTCACATGAAAGCGGTAAAATTCATCGTTGGTGAGGATACTACATGCCCACAAGTTTCGGCAAATACTCCAATTCGAGCTTACTGCAATGGCCCACTAAAACCAGATACTTGGTATGAAGTGAGAATGCGAGCTTTTACTGATAATGGATATAGCGATTCTGTGCCTTTCACCATAAAAACAAGTAAATAATTTAATTATATAAATAATTTATAATTAAAGATTTAAAAAGTATTGTAAAGAATCTAGAAATTTCAGGTACTTGAATTTAATTGCGTTACACATAAAAAACCCTGATGTGTATTGACTGAACATTTTATCATTCGAATGATAACATTTATGACAGGGGATTAAGTTTTGTTATATAATCTTTTTAATACTATTTGCTCCAGATTTGTAAATATCGTTTTGAGTAATCATTGGTTTCGTTATAAATTAATGATTGATTAAATCAGATATTAAACTATAAACATAATAAATGTTTGAAAACATTATTAAATTAAATCATTTTTAGCAACCTATAAAAATAAGATATTAATTAAATTTATTATCATGAAAATTATTTAATTCAAATTAATGTTTAAAAATCTTAAAATTACAAAAGCTTTAGAATAGCTTATGTTTACGTGATAACTATATATACACATAATTTTATATTAAAATAAAAAGATGATAAAATTGTTTAATATTTAAAATTTTTGTTCAAGTAGATTTTGATTTATAATTTATGTTTGTACATTTCAAATGTTCTACATTTAAAATTCTTTTAAATGTAATTAAAGTTCTACATTTAAAATTCTATATAGAAGTCGATATTATTTATCAAATATTCCTTATATATTGAAGAAATAATGATAATTCGTTATGTGTGTAAGATATTCAGTAAGTCATAAGTAGATTGAGTTTATAATCATTTAACATTATTATTTGCTTCACAGATGCTGAGTTAAATGTCGGTTTGGTCCTAGGTGTTGTCTTTGGTATACTTTTCCTGGGCATTCTAACAACTTTAATGCTGCTCGTTAAACGTTGCTCTTTTAGGCTGTAAGTACCTTCATCAATTAATTTATGAGCATATCGACTTGAGTGATAAACGTAAAAAATGTAGGATCAATATTTATTTCGTGACTCACGGGAGATAGAATGCTTTTGTAGATTGCGTGGAAAATGTTTACTACATAGTCAACGACGAATAGTCGGCAAGTCAACTACTCAAGCTTGCTCATCAAATCGCTAACCGTGTTTCTATAAATCGTACATACTTGTATTCATCGTGTATGAATCTATTTTTATATCATGGATATTTTTAAATATACAAGGCGGAGGTGAATACAGGGGACTAGGCAATAAAAGCGAATGGGAAAAGATACGTATTTGCTGGTGCATCTTTTATCCTTTCAGTCACTACTTTCAGTTTGTATGAAAAACAATAATAGTTCTACTTGAATTGCATGCAATTGACAATGTTTTGTACGAATACAGTCTGTTTGTACTTAATCAAAACGTAAATTGTTCATGAAATAATAATTATTCATATAGATAAATATATAGATGACTGAAAGGAATTAAATAGAAATGAATTTTGGTTCTCTAAAAATACTATTTAAAATTGTACACAAGTTAATAAGATGTTCTGATGCATTTTACTTTATACCGGATATTTTATACATTTACCTGTAATTTAACACTTAATATTAATGTTTTCAGATTGTTACAAAGAATTCTGCAATCTAACATTCCTGAATCTCCGGTGCCAAATCCATATACGCGTAGAAAATTTTTAAATCATTGTCAACAATTAGCAGAAAATCCGGGAAAATTAAGCAATGAATTTCAATTACTCCAGACTCTTAGTGTTGATTTACAGATGCCCAGTAATGCTGCTTGTTTACAAGCTAACAGAAAGAAGAATCGTTACTCCGACATTTTGCCTTGTAAGTAATACAAATTTATTTATTCAGCAAATATATCAAGCAATAACCAATTATCATCAATCTAATTATATCGTAATTACAATTAATTGACTTTTAATATTAAAAATAAAAAAGTACCTATAATTTATTATTTTTGCTTTAATTGATAACATGTTTATTATATTAATATTTAAATAACAAAATCTATTTGTTGCAGATGATTTTTCGAGAGTTAAACTTGAAATCGTCGATAATGATCCGAACACAGATTATATAAATGCATCGTATATTCGAGTAAGAATAAATTTTTAATACCAAATTTTTAAGTATTACTTATTAAAAGATATCAATTAATGTAATACAAAATACTTAGGGTTACTCTGGAAATGAAGAATATATTGCTTGCCAAGGTCCTAAAGAAGAAACAACCTATGATTTTTGGAGGATGATTGATCAATATGACGTTAAAATGATTTTAATGCTTACTCAATTAGTCGAAAAAGGAAAAGTAAAATCATATTGTATTATTTATTTATATTATTTCTTTTTTGTGTATTACAATTAATTTTTATTATTCAGGAAAAGTGTCATCAATATTATCCTACAATTAGAGAAACATTTAATTACGAAAAATTGTCAATAAGATGCACAAGTGAATTGGATTATCGTACTTATACTCAACGTACTTTTGTATTACAAAAAGTAATATTTTATTTGTTCTTATATTCTTGTATTTATAATAAATATTTGCAATGAATTTACATGAATTTTTTTATATATTTAGGATGATAAAAGACGCACAATTACTCACTTACACTTTAAAGACTGGCCCGATCACGATGTTCCTGATGATTTTGATGCCATGATTCATTTTTGCCAAATATTCCGAAAGCAACTTGCTACTGTTAAAGGTCTGGCTGTTATTCATTGCAGGTAGGTTTTAAGCTGATCATTATTTAATATAGAAAGATAAATGTATTTTGTTTATTTATTATTTTTTGGTGAGAATTTTAACTTATCATCTGAAACTATTACTAATTTTTTGTGATTTTTAGTGCTGGAATTGGAAGAACTGGAACTCTTATTGCAATAGACATATTACTTCAATCTATTAGAGATAATCGTAAATTGGATGTATTTGGAACTGTTTATAGACTAAGAAGGCATAGATTGAATATGGTTCAGCGTGAGGTATGACAAAAATATACGTAAGAAATTATCAAATAATTTATTTAATTATTTTTAATTTTATTTTAGAGTCAATATGCCTATATATACAATTGTATTAGACAAGTACTGAAAAATCCATATTTTTTGAAATCATGTAAGTATTAAAAGTTAAAAAGCATCTTTCTCTTTAGTTTTATAATTAGTTTATTGTTTTCGTTTTTTAATTATGATTCTTATTATTTATTATATTTAATATTTTTTATTTTGTGTTTATTTTGGTTCGTTTTTGTTTTGTTTAACCAGATAAACCACCGCCTATTGACCCAGTATACTCTAATAAAGCCAAGACAAAAAAAGACAGAAGTGATTCTAGTACAGATTTCGTTGACAGCTTTGATACTCGTATGTAATATTTCATCGACACGACTATCTTCCTTAACACAATTAAAACAATTAAATAACTATACTTTAAACCTTCTAACAATTATAACACACACATTGCGGTAACTTAATATTATTCTTACATTATTTTGTGGATCACAAGCAACAAACATCCTATTAAAATTTTTTGAGGTATGAATTTATTAAAATATTTCCTTGCTTCGACTGCTTTTAACGTCTCGTCGAACTTGTTTTCAGCTCTCTTTGTGTTGGTATATTTTGAAATTTTTCAATGCTTGATACAAATTGTGTTTACGTCACATAACATATGCATAATTATATTTTTATTTATAGCCGAATTATAATAACATTTATTTTCTACTTTCAGTGAGAAAAGATAGTTTATCTAATTCAGTTGATTCTATGCAACCTTTGTGCCAATCATCGCCTCAAGCTACCCCAAAAATTCAAATGAATGGTAAATGAACATTTATTTAATAGATTTCTCTACTTTTTTAAATAGAAGATGATCTAATAAAAGTTCCAATAGTTTTATTTGCAGGGTTAAGATACTGTAAATCTACAAGTGCAATTGATACGAGATCAAATCATAATCGAATAGGTAAAATAAATTTACATTAAAAAATTTTTAATTAAAGTTTTTTAAAACTATTTACATGTCTGATTGAATTATTTAGGAAGATACAATAGTGTGGGCTATGCTATTTGCCAGTCTACTAGAGACTCTTTCTCAACTACAAGTAAAGAGAGTATAGATGAAAATGATCTCAAGAGTTCATCAAGTTCATTATATGAAAATGTTGAACCACTAATTCAACCAGGTTCTAGCCAAACAATTGATGAAAATAATTATTATTTAACAAATGGTTAGTAAAATGAAGAAATTCGTAAATATATATTGTATGTACAATTTTTATTAAATGCATATTAGTCATTTAAAACATATTTTTACGTTTTGCAGATTCAGTTGAAAAGGATACTTTCTTATAAAATGATTGGTTGTGACAGTATGAAAATTGTATTATTGTTAATCGTTTATAAGTTTTGTCATAACAAGATAAAATTAGTTTAAATTAATTTCTATTGAAGAATTACAATTGACAAAATAATTACTGTGTGCATGTAATAAATACTTAGTTTCTTCAAAATTTATAAGTGACTAAGAAAGAAAACACCTAAGTGCCATTTTGGTATAAAATACTTATACCATTTTAGTATTTACAAGAGTAAATTATTTTTGTGTAATATTTACATTATAGCAAAGAAAACTCTTGTAAATAATTGTAAGTCTTTCAGCGAGTTTTATGAATGTTATACTTGCCTAAATGTAGTTTTAAATATGTAAATATTAATGTTATAACATTTTTATACGTCTTATTTAAAGTTGAAATCAATTAAATGTTTTGACGTGTTTCATTGTAAACGTGAGGCAAAATATTTCCGTTTATACAAGATTTTTGTATTTATAATCTAAAATGAACCAAATATATTTGCTCATAATGCCGAATGATTTTGTTGTTTTATAAAAACCTTATTTTTTTACGAAATATTAGTAAATTTTTATACAACTATTATTAGGAACGACTCAAGGTTATATTACGTCGTATATTTTCAGTTTGAAGTAACGCGATCCTCAATTGCGCAAATGCATCATCAAAATCTCAAATTCTCATCCTGTCCACACCTACCATCGAGTAAGAAACACAAAAATGCAGTCGCTTATATACACGAGACGCATACGTTTCGACATCAACATCACGGGATGAACGCGCGGCTATTATAAACCAAAATTGATAGCTTGCATTGCAAAATTGAAGCGTAGCGAGTCTTATTTCAAATATATGTTTATATATATATATATATATATCAGCTCGCCAGACCCCGCCCTGGAGCAAATACCCATCGTATATCCGAACAAATGATCCAGAACCGAATAAATGGGTTTCAGAAACGAAAAATGTTTCAAGGCGAGTGGACGTTGTTTTAATAACAAAAGTTGTACAAACTACATCAGCTGCAAGTTATTAGCCATCCACTATATCAATTTACGCATGTACATAATGCTACATAATTTTCGTATACTTTAGTATTTATGCAATTTTTATAGAGTATATGTCACAACTACACTAAAGATGAAACTTACTTTATATTTAGGAAAATTATTAAATTTATTTTAATGCAAAAAATAATATTTTACTAATTGAATAAAGTTATATATAACTGCAGTCGCATTACTTAATAAGATTTTAGAAGCATTGAGTGAAGAAAAATTTAAAATAATATCGTTGATTATGATTATCAGTTAAGTATCCTTCTAGAAGTAAATACGAAAATTAAAAAATGATTATAACAATCGTATATTTGACATTAAATTTGGTAAAAACTTATTTTCCAACTTGTCCTTAATGTCTCACTCTCTTTTATAATGCATTATTTCTGCACATGTAAGAGGAATACACAAATGTAAATGTAAAACATGAAAAAATTGTCTGGTTATTTTATTCTTCAATATTTAAACTATCAATAGATTTAGTTTTAAATTGAACAATTAACTTACACATTAATTTATTAAAAAATTACGTTTTAATACTGTTTTAATATAAAACATTCTTTTCATTGCATTTGTTGAGTTGTAGAGATCTATTTTGAATAATGCAAATTAATATCTATATTTAGTAGAATAATCTTTTGGAGACACCACTAAACCTCTACCCTTCCTGGCTCCTCTATAAACAGTTTCAATGATATCTATCATTTCTTGCTTATCTTCCAAGGTCCAATTTATTTTATTATTATTACCAGTTCCCAAATCTATCATAATATGTTTGTTTCTAAAGAAAAACATAACTGTACATGGATCATACAATTCATACCTGTAAAATTAAAATTGCATGTAATCAAATTATGTACAATTGAAGAATTAAAATATATAAATATTACATAGGTATGTAAAAGCAAATTACATTTTATTAAAATCCGGTACTTCTGTGATGTCAACCAAATAGATAACTGCAAAATTTTTAACTTTTTCTGCAATGTTATACAAAACCTCATCCATTTTCATACACATTGGATCCCAATCATGGCCAAATCTAATTACCTGTAATTTTAATATTGTTAATTATTCATCATAATGTGTTAATATTTTTTAAAAATAATCTATAATATACAGCAATTTTTGAGTTTAAACATAATGCAACTGGTAAACTATTAATTAGAATAACAAATGGCTTATAAACATTAGATACTTATCAATACAATTATATATATATGTCTATGTCAAAAATTAATTATTAATATTATAAAAAACTAAACTTTCTTTTTACAAAATGGTAAAAACATTCTTTACATTATCTAGACTTTTCAATTTTCATTTTGTATTCAATTTTATTAACCATTTCAGGGACAATAAGAAATACTCAAACTTCCCACCTTAATTTCTTTAGTTTTTTTTTAATAAAGTTCTCTGCTACAGTATCATCATGATCTGGATTAGAAATATACACTATAACATGAGGTTTGTTTAAAAATGACGCATTTAGTAAGTAATTAATAAGTTGTATGAAGAATTTTTTAATTTTATGCAAAATATGTGCCCCTTTAGAGGGTTAAGGTATGTGTTCTCTTTTCAATACATTCAATTCAATACAAACTTGTAACATTTCTTATTTTCATGGTATATAAATTAAAATACATTTATTAATAGATATATCAATGATAGCTAATTAGTAAATTTAAAAATTTTAGTTTTTCTTTAAATTTTTTTTATAAAATAATTAGTAAAAAATATAAAAATCAATATTAATAATTTTGAGGTTAACTTACAACTACACGATCTTCTTCCGACAAAATTGCTTGATCTACTTGCCAACCATTGTGGAGATGCGATAGCATATACGACATGTTGAAAGTTTTAATTTATTAATTATAAATAAAAAATAAAAATATGAAATTTTCGTATTATTCTATTCTGTAATAATGATGACAGTCGTAATAACACACACACACACGACTCAGCTGTCACTCTCACTCAGAGTTAGAGAGACAACGAGAAATAATAAGACGAACGTTTGTAGACGATTCTAGAAACAGTTACCAACCTTACCGACCTCTGTATATATATTCTATCGCATAAAAATTATAATTTACAAAACAATTATCTTTATTATTGGTTAACAATTAATACATATTTTAATTGATGGTGTATACATATATACATCTTATTGCTTATGTAAAATACTAGAGGCGGTAAACGATAAATTAAATATAGCTTAAAAATAAAATTATGTCAATAACCATAATACATGCAATGAAACTTTAAATAAATATTTTTTGTATTACTTTATTTATCAAAAATCAAACTACGTTTGTAGTGCTGTAAAAAATTATGAAATATTTACCCGACCGAATCGAAACCCACGTGATGGGAACATGCGTGGTGTGCGCACGCATATTTAGCAGAATGATCGTATATATTTTGTATATTTAAATTAATTTTTAATATTTTATATGTCTTAACATGTACATTTATTCTATTTAATTAGTAATTTTAAATATAAATATAAATATATTGATATACTCGTTTATTTAGTATTTTAAAGTATTTTTTTCGTTTGTTATTTAAACCTATACAAATTTTTCGCGAACTGTCATAAAATTAAATTTTTTAATGATAAATGTTGTGTCTTCTTTACGTCTCGTCAATAGGCAATAACCCATCCAGCAGTGTCAAGTATCAATAGGAATAGAGATTCTCTTCTGTCCTCAGTATCACGCCTGTTTAGACAAGGTCAATAAGTACCTTCTGATTAGCAAATCCGTTTTATCTACTCGTCATTATAACTGGGGTTCAACCACATTGACCTTTATTTATACTTGTATTAAGTATTTCTTGAACTAGTGTACTTTTTAGTTGAAAATACATTTTTTTGCTAAACTATACGTGAAGTGAGAATTTACTCATTACTTCATTAATAGTTAAAATCAAGGTTACAAAATTATGTGTATAAGCACATTATGTCATGTAGATTCTTAGTGTTAAATCGTTGATATTAAAGTGTGACATTAGTTTTTGTATAACAATCCTTTAAGTAAATTTTATAAATACATTAATATTCAAGTTTTTCAATGCAAAATTAACCTTTATTTTATAAGGTTATGAATACTCCATTTTAATACATTAATTTTCTTTAAATGAACAATAATTGTTATAAATTATGAGTGAAATATATTTTAAATGTAAAAAAAAATTTTTAATTATTCATATATTAGGTAACTATATAAAGATATTCAGAAAAAAATAACAAAATGTAAGTAAGTTTAAATAGGCAAATTAATTATATTTATAGATATACATACATTTAAATTTTAATATCGTTAATATAACCATCTCGACTATTGACATCTCTAATGTGTTATGCACTTATAACGTGTGTGCTTAATTTTATATAAAAACCTATAATTTGTTTATTTGGTATTTCCGACATTTAAAAAAAGTAATAAAAACGCTTGTGTGCATAAAAACTGTCGTAACTTCCTTAAAAATGATGCTAGGATAAATTTAAAAAAAGCATTCGAAAGCTCTTAAAAATGCTTTAACTTTCATTGTTTAACATTTAAAATACACCTTTTCCTGGAAAATGCAGGCATTTATAGAGAGACCTGTTTTTCAGTTTTAAACTTTGGTTTTTTACACAAATAAAAAATTAAAAATAGACTTTTGCACCAGGTCATTTTAAAGCTTTTTAAATTACCTTTCGAACGGTATGTAGCAGGTTTTTGGAGCATTATTTGCACCAAAGTTATGAAGCTTTGAAGTTCGGTCAATTTTGATTTAGGTGAACCCAAACTTTGAGCTATAGTGTATATCTTTTAATTTAATTAATATATCTGTTTGCATTTTATTAATATATCTTTTATAATTTTATATAAAAGTATGTCATTAATTTATTACCTTCGTGTAATCAAATGTAGACAGAAGCATTATGGAGTAATATAATCTGTATAGGATTTATATATAATTAATATAGAAAGCTATGTATTTTTTATATAGAAATCATATAGAAAATGTTTACTTGTTGTAAATTGCTTAAATTTTATCTTTACTTTACTTTACTTTATCTTTTTATAGATTTTTTGTGGATAAAATTCTAAAAATTAATCAAGATTTAATGACGTATGTATGTCATTAAAATAATTATATAGATTATTATTTTAAAAAATGTAGATATATAGATTCAATAATGCTTTTGTGTACATTTGATTACTCGAAGGTAATAAATCAATTATATACTTTTATATAAAATTATAAAAGATATATTAATAAATAGTTATAAACATTTAATGAAACTATTAAAAACAGTGTACTGTTAGGTGTATATATATATATATACGTAAGTGAACAGAGACTGCTTGAAAAAGGGAAAATACTCATTTATCCCATGTTAGGAGTTTTGTTTACATTCGAGGCCTTTAAAAAGAAAAAAAACTCGCCGTCCCAGAGACTTTTCAAAACAATATCAGTACGAAATTCCCTCGCTTCTACATAGCGGTAGAGCCTCGGGTGGGGAGAGCGGAGTCCGTAGCGCGTGCGCTCCCCTCCTTCTCCTCAATTCTATTAAATTAATATAGTTCTACGTTATTATCTCGCGATTTTACACTCATCAAAATCGAGTAAAAAATTGTTTCTAAAGCAAATTTTGCGTTCTTTCATTTGATGTAACTTATTTTGCCGTAGCTATAGCCGTTCTTCAGATATAAATTAAAATAACTTTTAAACGCTTATTTCTCATAGAACCCCTGGACCTAGAAAGCTGCAAATTTCAGAATCGTTTTTAGCGACCTCGATTTACCAAATATCAAAAATGCAGCCATTTCTGTGACCAAGTCGATTTCAGAGCTAATTTTACTGGACTATAAGACGAACGTTTGTAGACGATTCTAGAAACAGTTACCAACCTTACCGACCTCTGTATATATATTCTATCGCATAAAAATTATAATTTACAAAACAATTATCTTTATTATTGGTTAACAATTAATACATATTTTAATTGATGGTGTATACATATATACATCTTATTGCTTATGTAAAATACTAGAGGCGGTAAACGATAAATTAAATATAGCTTAAAAATAAAATTATGTCAATAACCATAATACATGCAATGAAACTTTAAATAAATATTTTTTGTATTACTTTATTTATCAAAAATCAAACTACGTTTGTAGTGCTGTAAAAAATTATGAAATATTTACCCGACCGAATCGAAACCCACGTGATGGGAACATGCGTGGTGTGCGCACGCATATTTAGCAGAATGATCGTATATATTTTGTATATTTAAATTAATTTTTAATATTTTATATGTCTTAACATGTACATTTATTCTATTTAATTAGTAATTTTAAATATAAATATAAATATATTGATATACTCGTTTATTTAGTATTTTAAAGTATTTTTTTCGTTTGTTATTTAAACCTATACAAATTTTTCGCGAACTGTCATAAAATTAAATTTTTTAATGATAAATGTTGTGTCTTCTTTACGTCTCGTCAATAGGCAATAACCCATCCAGCAGTGTCAAGTATCAATAGGAATAGAGATTCTCTTCTGTCCTCAGTATCACGCCTGTTTAGACAAGGTCAATAAGTACCTTCTGATTAGCAAATCCGTTTTATCTACTCGTCATTATAACTGGGGTTCAACCACATTGACCTTTATTTATACTTGTATTAAGTATTTCTTGAACTAGTGTACTTTTTAGTTGAAAATACATTTTTTTGCTAAACTATACGTGAAGTGAGAATTTACTCATTACTTCATTAATAGTTAAAATCAAGGTTACAAAATTATGTGTATAAGCACATTATGTCATGTAGATTCTTAGTGTTAAATCGTTGATATTAAAGTGTGACATTAGTTTTTGTATAACAATCCTTTAAGTAAATTTTATAAATACATTAATATTCAAGTTTTTCAATGCAAAATTAACCTTTATTTTATAAGGTTATGAATACTCCATTTTAATACATTAATTTTCTTTAAATGAACAATAATTGTTATAAATTATGAGTGAAATATATTTTAAATGTAAATTTTAGTTAATAAATTAAAAATGAATTTTATAATAATACACTGTCAGAGTGTCAAATTCAAATTTTGTGGTACAAACAGTGTGAATCATACAATGATAACAGTGATTTTTTTTGGATAAGCAACTGATAATGTTTATTTGATTGATTGATAAAATACAGTTTACTTCAATTCTACATAAATCTTTTTAAAACTTGCACATTCATTTTTGCTTTAGGAAAATTTCATCAACCATGTCAGCTATTAATCTCAAAAGTCTCAGTTCTAATGAAATAAATAAATTTCTTGATTCATTTGATACGGTATTGACAGATTGCGATGGTAAGCACAATATTATTAGAAATAATTTGAGACATTTAATATATATTTTATGTTATTTAATAATATTTCAGGAGTCTTGTGGATGGAAAATACTGTACTTCCACATTCTGCAGAAGTAATGAATTCTTTTCGTGATGTTGGAAAAAGAACATTTTATGTTACAAATAATAGTACAAAAACTAGAGAAGAATTGGCTGAGAAGTGTAATGCGTTAAATTTTAAAGCAACAGAAGAAGAAATTTTATGTACTGCTCATATGGTTGCTAACTACCTAAAAAATATATGCTTCCATAAAAAAGCTTATGTAATTGGAAAAACTGGTAAGTATTTTCAGATATAAATTTATGATTGTTTATTACAGCTTAAATAATTTTGTATTTTAAATTTAGGTATTACAAAAGAATTAGATAAAGTTGGTATTAAACATTGTGGAATAGGACCAGATCCTATTGGGAAAGATATAACATCTTTATCATTTACAAAGGATCCTGAAGTTGGAGCAGTAATTGTTGGTTTTGATGAACATTTTAGTTATGTAAAAATGGTTAAAGCTGCTTCTTATTTAGCTGATCATGACATACACTTCATTGCAACAAATACAGATGAACGTTTTCCAACAGCTGACAATTTAGTAATGCCAGGTTGGTTCAAAAAATTAAAATTTTTTAAATCAAATGAAACACAATAAATGTACCTAGTAATAAACTTACAGCTAAAGTCATTTTTACAGTATAATTTTAACAGCAATGATTTCGAATATTTGCTTTTTGAAAAATGAGTCTATTTACTATAAGTCTGTTGCACATAGTAATTTATTTTAATTATTTTTTTTAAATTAATTATTATTTGTAATTAATAAAATGACAAATTAATAAAAGTATCTTCATATTAATATTCCTTGTTAACACAGGAACAGGAAGTCTGGTACGATGTATAGAAACTTGTTCCGAGAGAAAAGCTATTGTAGTTGGGAAGCCCGAACCTTATATCTCTGATATGATTAAGACGCTGTACAATGTAGATCCAAAACGTACATTAATGATAGGTGACAGAAGTAATACCGATATTCTACTTGGTGCAAGATGTGGATTTAAAACTTTACTAGTCTATTCTGGTGTTACAAGTTTTGACGATGTAGAGAGATGGAAAAGATCATCCGTAAAAGAAGATCAAGACTTAGTGCCTGATTATTGTATAGACACTTTAGGAGATTTATACCCTCATTTACAAAAATACAAACCTGCTAATCAAAAACAATAATTAAATGGATATATTTATGTAAATATTATATGCAAATATATTTATACATATATATATATATATATATATATATACATATATATATAATTTTTAAATTATATTGATTTTATACTACGATTATTCAGATTGTACAAAACAAGAATAGTCAATTCAGTATTGTTTAACAATAATGATGCATAAAAAAAGAAACCACAAATGTCTATAAACAAAACTATGTGAATCACTGGTCTGATTTACTGTACAACTATTTAAATAAATGATATAAAAATAACGAGATAAGTATAAAGAATTTTACATGTTTTTATTGCATGCATACCGCAAGAGCCAGCACTTTTATGTATATAAAAAATATCTTATGAAAAGTCACGCAGGATTATTTTACGTTAATGTAAATGTAAAATTTAACAATTCTCCAAATAAGTGCAACAAGAGGCGAATGACTAACGCGATGTCAACGCGTTAGCGTGTGAGCACAGACTGTTCACAGGTGAGCGAAATCAAGGTACCAGCGTGATTTCCTGATAAACGCATGCGGTTTTATTTTCCTACTGCATAACGAGCTTGTAAAAAGATAACAATAGTACAGCAATCAATGAGCAAGAGATAGAAAGAGAGAGAGAGAGAGAGAGGGGGATAAACAAAAATCGACTCTTTGGTTTTTCTTCGACCGTTTATGATAATAAAAGGTACAGCATGCGTTGGGTGCGTGGTCAAGACAAAGCGAAATAGGTGATAGGCCGCGCTCCTTCGTTATATAGATCGTTGCACGTAGTTGATACGAGTGCAGTCGTTACGTTGGATCATTAACGCGTAGTTTTGCAGAATGGCTGTGTGCAGAAATCTCAAGAGCTTGTCCAAAGAAGAGTTTAAAGAATTCATCGAATCCTTCGATATCGTCCTTACGGATTGTGATGGTGCGTTGAGCAAAGTTCTGTACTTTTACGTATTCAGTCACCAATATTCAAATGTTATCGAACTTTATGCGTACATCCATTATAAGTAATTTATTAATTTCACTTTCTTATGTATTATCTTTAACATAACTTTATAGCCATGGTATACATAAAAATCCCATAAAACGTATTATACTTAGCTCTACATGATTATAATGATAATTAACTAAAGAAGCCAAATTTAATGTTTAAAGTTACCTATAAGTTAACTAATAATGCTTGTTATTACTAACTCCATTAATAATTATTGAAACTTCCGTGTAGAAATTCTGTAAATATGTTTCTGTAGATGATAAATCATATTTGCATATACAGTATCTAATGAATAAGTCAATGCTTTACCACATTTTTCGAATAGGTACTATACGTTGACTGACTGTAATGAGATTACGAGCCCTTACGGTGCATTTTTCTGTAAGCTGTATGTCTCTAAAATGTAGTAAATCCTACAAACAATTTTAGAAGAAAAATTACAAATTCATAAATTATATCAAATATAAAATTACTTATTTATTATTTATTGATTTACTTTTAATATATGTCAGAGCGAAATATTTTTATATATTTATTTCATATATCTTCTTAATTCGTTGCACTATAATAAGGTTTAGAAACGTTAAATCGATTTAAAGTTGTCTCGATCTAAATAGCTTTGGATAGACTTTACAACTATTGCAATTTTTCCAGTGTACAATACGCGAAAAATTAGTTTTGTATATTTTACCAGCTGTGTTCGTTTTTAAAAAAGTAAAAATTGCGGAAAAAATTGATCAACAATTAATATTATACTTGTAACTCAATAACTAGTAATAGTAGATATCATTTTAATTAATACCTAGATCAATTACTTGCGATAAAAATACATTTTTCAATATATTCTAATCTAAAAATTAGTTTAAAAAACTTATTTTAAAAGTAATTAATTGTATTAAAAATATCAATTAAAACAATTAACCGTAAATAATATTAAATTTTTGTCTGAAATAATTAATTAGAAATTTGTAATTATTGTTGTATAAGTACATAACAAGTGGATTAATACTCGATATTTTCTAATTAATAATATTCCATCCCATTACAGTTAATTAATATAAACTATTCTTATATATAAATGGAATTTTAATACTAATTTTATAAAATGTATAATATATAACGGTAAATTATAAATTGTTGAAAGGAATCTTGACCTCTAATCTTAAATATAAAGTGATTAAATATATTTTTAAAACATAATCTATTACTACTTATAATAATATTCTCAACGAATATAGTACAATTAAAAAAAAAATTTAACATAGGTGTTTTATGGAGGGAAACTGATGTGATAAACGGCTCTCCCGAAACAATCGCCAAATTCAAGGAGTTGGATAAAAAACTGTTCTATATAACAAATAATAACACCAAAACAAGAGCTGAACTTGTTGAGAAATGTAAAAGTCATGGATACGGTGCAGTTACGGTAAGTACTCATGGATACATTGATGATAGTTAGTAGATCATTGCCATATTACCGTTCTGAAATTCGTCAGCTTCATTATTTGTACATAAGTACTATCGTATAAGTGAGGATTTTAAGCAGATATCGGATTCAGGAAATGGGTATTCCTTATATTTTTTATAAACATAAAACTTAATTTTCAAAAAAATCCTGATTATCAGGCCCTTGTGCATGTTTTAAACAATATACCCAATATTCTTCAGATTTTTAAAGTACATTTGGTTTTAAATTTAATATTTTTTTGCTCAAATTACCGACCAAAAATTGATTATTCAATTATTATTACAAAAATGATTTGTCCTCAAATAAACTCAATACGTCAGGTTAATACCTTATGTTTTAAACTATCAGTATGAATTTTTTTTGATTTGTAGTTTAATATTTAATATTATAAATATTGAAATTTGAATATTAAAAGTAGAGTTCATTGGTACGATATACACATACGGTTATAAATTCATAGGATTACTTGATTTTTCAATGGAATATTTGTTGATGTTTTTGAAATATTAGATTGCGTTATCAAAGTATACAGTTTGTCTGTCAAGTGCATAATCGTTTTAAATTTTATTACACATTTTATTGACTTTTTATTCTCTTATAATTTTCTACATGAATAATAGCAGCAAAATCGATGTATATAACGAATAAAAATATATTGCTTAATGACCTATGCAGAGATACGTTTAACATTAAAAGAATCATCTGTAAAATAATTAGATTTTCATTCTATTTTTTTTCATTGAAACGGTAAAAATTTAAACAAACGATGTTAAACAATAAAAAATATTTCTATAATCCTACTTGTTTTTAAACTATTATTATTTTACATAAATTACTTAAAATACTGTAAAAATACAATGTATTATAATCAAATAGTGTAAATATACAATTTTTAGCATAACTTATACGTAATAGTTTTTGAAGAATATGAAAAAATTAATTATAAATAAAAAAATAATAATAATTGAAGAATGAATAAATCGATCGTAATAAAAAAAATGTTTTCTGTTACTCCTAATTAAAGTTATTTTCTTCGGCAATTGTAACAAATTTGATTCGAGTACTTGTATGGTTTCAAAATAATTAGTATTCACATTGTCAGTTGAAATTGGAAAATGAAGTTTTACACCACCTTAAGTGCAAATTACTGTTTGAATGTAGGATGAGATTTTGTCTTCATCATACCTTGCCGCTGTATACTTAAAGCAAATGAATTTCAAGAAGAAGGCTTACGTAGTCGGGAGCAAAGCAATTACACAAGAATTTGATGCTCTGGGGATCAGGCATACTGGTGTTGGGGTATGTACAAATATCTATTTGTTAAGTATATTTTTACCTATAGCAACATATATTGTAATTCATAATATAATTGTCTGTTCGAGTTATTGACACTCGGGTAAAATACAAATCTTATGTAAAATAAATATGTATTTCTGGTAATTAATTAGTATGTGCAATCTTTTCACGTTATGCAAGGTTACATTTGATAAGTATTAACCCATTTACGAAACAATTTTTATAAAATTTTAACACGTGTATACTTTTCGGACCAACTACAAAAATTCTTTTTAATTAAATTTTAACAAGAATATATTTTATTCTATATAACTATTCAAGAGGGACTATAAGTCTAGAACTAATTTTTGTTACACCAGAAGATCATTTCCCAATACTTAGACCACTCACTCACACTCTTAGTATATGACATTTTGACGATAATTTTGGATTACCTCGGGCATGAAACCGTTTAGTCCTAACAATATTTGAGGAAGTTTGTTTGAAAATGTTGTATTAGCCGGATGTAATGGAGGGTGATGAGCTGGATACGTTGCTGAACTTGAAGCTCGATCCGGAGGTCGGCGCCGTCATCGTCGGTTTCGATAAGCACTTCAGTTTCCCAAAGCTCGTCAAGGCTGCGACCTACGCTCACGATCCACGCATCCACTTGATCGGTACCAATCCTGACGTTGAGAGGCCTTCACCTAATCAGTACCGTTTTCCAGGTACGATTACCGATCACCTTTTCATATTTAACGTTACATTTATTTTATCCCAATGGTTTTTCATTATGTTCTCCCAAGATCCTACACGTATCGTGACGATATTAAACATAACAGAGAAATATAGTATTCTATAAATATATTATTTTCAGATGCCGGGTGCTTTATAGGTGCTATTGAAGCAGCATCAGGAAGAAAAGCTGTTATTTTGGGTAAACCAGAAGCGTTCATCAGTCAACTCATCAGGGTCAAATACGGTGTTCAGCCTGCGCGTACCCTTATGATTGGTGACAAGTAAGTCAAAAGTATACAATATATTACAAAAATTATCAATTATTATTAAACGTGCGTCGCTTCTTCACGATAATACAAAATATTTTTAAAATATTTTAAAAACATCTCAAAGATTTATCTATCTTAACTTTTATTAAAATAGAAAATTATCCTAATTTAATTAATTATAGTCCCAGCACAGATATACTTCTCGGTAAACGATGTGGCTTTACGACGCTTCTAGTCATGTCGGGGATCACGAGTGCCGAACAACTCAAGGATATGAAAAATAATCCACACAACTCCGTTATTCCAAACTTCTACGCTAATCAATTATCGGATGTACTCGACTGTTTTAAATTATAGTATTAACTGCACGTTCGATCTCTTAGTTAAAACGCTTAAACGTTCAGTTCTACAGTATTATGATTTTTCGGTATTATGTTATACATATATATCATATATGTATAGGAAAAATAAAATTGTAAATATACTTTTCCTTATATAGTTGTACGTAAATTATTTCTGACAATCTATTTAACTACTAAAATATATTAACATAAATAAATATTCTGCAAACTAAATAAAAATGATCAATGGAAGTAAAAAATGTTATCTTCTTGTCTGGCTATAGGTATTCGAGAAAACGTAGCCGATTGTGACGTTAAACACTAATTGTTCAGGTCGTAAAATTGAGTAAAATATACATCACTTCGAATCACCGCGATTGCTCATATTTTCTTGCCGTTGTTGTTAACCGATTGACGGCCTTGGTTGAAAATTCCAAAAATATTTTTGTTCGCTCATTTGCACGTGCTTCTCGCTACATTTGCAAATTCAAGATACTTCATGCGTTTAGATTTGTAACGACCTTTGTCATAAATAATTAGTGCAAAATACGTACGTATATGTAAATAACTTATAATATATTTTGTTAAAATTATTACCTATATTATTACCGCAATAGACGATATTCAAGATATTTTATTACTTTATAGCAGAAATTGAAAATCAATAAATTGTACTTATACTGTTTAATAATGCAGCTTATGAAAAGTTCCATTATTGGCAATTGCAATCATAAAATCCCATTTTAATCAATGTGAAAAACAATTAAGTAGTAAAGAAACGTTATATAATTTTCTTTGGAATGAAACTTTATAGGATTTCTTTTAGTTTTCTATAATCTCTCATGCTTATAAGAAAATATTTTTTATTTCAATTTGCACTATAATTAAAATGGTAAAGTTATCTTTACAATGTATACCATTAAAATATAACATATGTATAAATTAATAAACCCAAAATTAGCAGCTTACATTTGCATCATCACCATATATCTATTGAAATAAAATTGTGCATAATCTGTTAATACTGGATAATTCAGTTATCGTTTATTATATACGTTATGTAATAATACAATAAATAATTTTTTTCATATTTTTAATTATTAGGGATTTATTTGAAACTATAAAAAAAACTATATAGTCAAAAACTTTATTAGTTATTAAATATTAACTACTACCTATTTCTCAATAATAATTTCAATTAGTCAGGATATAAAATATGAATTTCTGGGAACAAGAACCTTCTACGATTGAAAAAAAGATGTCAATAAAAAATAGAAAATATTATGTCATAAAAATTTTGCTCATTAAGCAATGCGCCCTTCAAAAAAATGATTCACGTGAATTGTTAACTTTTTTTTACTCTGATTAGTTGTAACGGAGATAATTGAACGGCGTATTTATCTTATGCGGAAATAGATTTATTGCTAGTTATAAAATAGATACTATAAGATATTTGTCCGATTTGGTCTTTGTTGTAAATAAAAAAAATTGAATTACCAATCAACTATTACAATGAATGGAAAATAATTGTAATAAATTATTAATCTTAGTATTCCTTATTCTTATTCCCAATTTGAACTTTTTTTGAATTTATTTAACATCGCTTTTTTTATGCTCCCAATTTGGTGCAAATCAGCGACGGAGGTCATATAATGTCTTTGTTTATAAAAAAAAAATTTTTGCATATAGTTACACATTTTTAGCAGGACGTAATAATTTTTACTACTCGACGTATTTATCTTTCCATTCATCAAAGCATACTAACTTTATTGTTCAAACATTTAATTTTCAGTCTAAAATGGCACATATATGTCATTGTACAAGGAATTAAAACAGTTATAGATAACGTGCGATCACGAGAATAATTAAATTGATCGGTTTTATGTTTATTAGTTTATTACTATATTGCTGTTTAACATAATAAAATAAATTGTTTTATATATATATACATATATAGCCATATATATAGATACAGAAAATGATAATTGTTTCACTGTCAAATAACAATTGATAATGACATAAAAGTATGATGTACATTTTTTTTACAAAAATTGATTTCTTTAGTATCGACGGAACGTAAAATTTATAAATATTGTTGTATATTGTACTATTTATTAATTTGTACATTAGAAGTAATAATTCGTATTTTTTATTCAACAATACCTGCATATATTCCTTTTGCCTATACAATCTAACTCCCTGTTACCCTGTATAATGTTTATTGCATATGTGTTACACAGAAAAAAGTATATTAATTTTATTTAGATTAGTTCGAGAATTTGTTTGGTTCTATTAATTAATTTTACTTAAAATCAAATAATAATTGAAATTAACAATTTTTTTTCTATGATACACTAGTTATAAATAATATATATCTATGATTGACTAGTTTATCGATGTTCTTGAGTCAATGGT
Organism: Theocolax elegans; assembly: GCA_026168455.1. NCBI lineage: Eukaryota > Metazoa > Arthropoda > Insecta > Hymenoptera > Cerocephalidae > Theocolax > Theocolax elegans. The sequence continues at coordinate 85,340,025 of CM047425.1, read as the reverse complement.
GAAGAAACAGTTTTTATTTTTGTAACGTTTCGACTGTCAATGCTACCGTCCACAGATTGCACAGAAAGTTTGTTAACAATTTAGATTAATACACATGTCAAAATAAAATTAAAATATAAATACAAGAAATGAGGTTTTTTTAAAGGTTTGTATAATAAATATCTTCTAATGTTAATGTCGCTCTCTGCTTACAATATATGGTTTCACTCCTAGTAAATTTAAATTATAAATGTAAATGTAGACCCTGTATACTTATCCCTATATAAAAAAATGTAAATCGTGTATGACAGATATAACACAAAATTTCGTTGTATATACATACATCCGTTTGACCTTTTCTCGCATATAATGAGGAAAACAGAAATGTAAAAATTTAATTCGACTTGCGGTGAAGTAATATTGTATACAATATTGATATTGAAAGATAATTTTTACAATTCTTTTAAAAAAAATATTTTTTTTAAATTGTATTCTGAGATGTATTAATCTAAATTGTTAATAAATTTTCTGTGCAGTCTGGGGAGGGTTAATTTTTCTTTTTTTCACCTTCTTTACCTTTGACTCAGGAATATCGATTAAATCTCAATCACTGCATAATATTGAAAAATTACCCAGTGATAAAGTCAAAACATTAACATGAATTTTAAATGATATGTTCCTTTTTATAAGTTATAATATATTACAATTTTTTATTTTTAGCATGGTATAAGTTCTAAATATAAAATAAAATTAAGCGTTAATAAATAATTTATTAAAGTCGAGTGAAACACACACACACACACACACACACACAGATATATATATATATATATATATATAAAATTTTTTAACAAATCATTCATTTCTATATTTTAGTCGCAAATGTAATAAAATTTAACTTGGAAAGTCTGCGCAAAACAGATCTTTACCAAACTCTAGGATATGATTTCTACTTCAAAAATATGAAGAAAGCCGGAGTTACGGATACCAATGCCCATTTTTACGGAATTTATAAGAAAACAATGAAAAATTTCGTAAAAAATAGCCTTGAGTTTGGTTGCTTACAACTTCGAAAAAAAATATACGCACTTAAAGTCAAGTCCGGGAGAAAATCTGAGATCATGTAAATTGGATATATTTTGGTTTGGTCAAAAGTTATGAAAAAAAATTAGAATTTAATTAATATTTTCAGTTTTGGTCTATTGAGCTTTTGGCCAAATTATCTTCTTATTCTTCTTTCTTCCGTAACTTTTGACCAAATCAAGATATTTGAGTTTCTTTATTTTGATCAATCTCAGCTTTCTTCTGAATTTAAGTCTAAGAGCATATCTTCATTTTTCAGAATTATAAACAACCAATGTCAAGGCTATTTTTATGAAATGTTTCTTTATTTACTTTTATCTATCGTAAAAAAGAGCGTTAAAGTCTAAAACTCCGAGTTTCTTCATATTTTTATAGTAGGAAAGATATCCTAGAGTTTAAGATAAAATATTCGTTTCCTGCAGGCCTGTCGCTTTCCTTATTAATCGTAAGAAACGTTTAAAAGTATGAATAAATATAACCAATAACTAAACCGACACGGTGGCGGAGTGGCGGAGACGCACCTCGGCCGGTCACGGAAGATAAGCAGCACTGAGTGCGGTTCGCACTTGGATGGGTTTGGCTTTCGTGGCGGGTTAGGTGTTTTTTCACACTTCACAACGTACGTGAGCGGGAGGTGTGAAACATTCGGTTTCGGTGTCAAGGCCTACGCAATGTGACTTTGACACCCAAAAAGAATGTTTCGAATACACCGGCCATCTCGGGTGAGGTTTTCCCTGCTTCACAGGTTTCCCTCATCCACGGGCATAACCCCGGGCGAATGCGAGATGGTGGGGTTTTTAAGGGAGGGATAAAGCACCCACACATAGGTGGTAGGTGAACACCGTTAAAGTCCCCCAGGGGATAAACGGTAGGAAGTGCCAGGAAAAAGAGAGCACAAAATCAAGAATAAAAAAAAAATATAACCAATAACTAATCGCAACAAAATATATTATTCTTAAAATGTTGCCCAAGTTTTAAAGAAACTTTATACACCTTTTTAAAATAATATCAAGCCATTAAGATTTCGTAATAGAAACATATATATAAGAAGGAATAGTAAGAAAAGCAGGACAAGCTATCTGCACAGTTAACTTGACACATTGTTAAAATCTTATTGTAAACCAATTACTGAGGCGCGATTCATTTATGTACAATCAGTGTTTAGTAAACAACATATAACTTAGGGTCTAAATTTTATCTATTGTCAGAGTCTAAGTAACTTCATAATTGTTTGTATAACCAAAATAAAAATTTTTAATGTTATTTAATATTTAATATTAGTGAATATAATCAATAATTATTAATATATAATTAAATTTAGTTTTTAAAAAATGGTTAAAAATTATTTTCTTTCAAATTTGTGCATTTTATGTTTGCTTTACACGGTGAAGATAAATTTTTGGATAAAATTCACAAGTTTCTTACGCATTAAGAATTTTTTAAAAAATTCCATAAAATGGTATTAAAATAATGGGATCCCTTGCCAAACTTTTCTTAACATGATTCATATTTTTAATAAACAAATATTTATAATCCAATTAATTATAATTATATATTTTACGAAAGGAAAAGTGTATAATTGATGAAAAAACATTTGCAACATTTTCTATAAATTTCCAATGACATTCGACTATTTCTTGTAATTCTATTTTACAGTATTTAATTGTGTATGTTAAGTACATAAAAACTTAGAGATTTATAAAATAAAATGCGCTTGCAATTGCGCTTTTGTGGCAGTATTCACTATTAGAATTCAAAATTCTCTTTGCAACTTAGCGCTTATATGTTCCGGTAAGATATTTTTCATTTTGATATACATATCTCTTTCGCTATAAAATTATTACAGCACAATGTAATATTGATATATTTACAACAAATGCGAAATAGTCACGTACTTACTTGACTTTACATACTTACACGATTAAAAAAAATATCTGAGTAAATATTGAAGACAATTTCAATGGTAAAGGGGGTTGATACTCTACATAAAGTTTTTTTACACAATAGAATTTTTCTGCATAAAAATGTATAAATACATATTTTCTGCAAAAGATTATCATGTACATGTATTTAATTAATTTTCTACATTAAGATTCCCTATTTTTTTTGTAATAATAGTCTGCGATTTGTACAATTTTACAATAGTAGTGTAGAAAATTAATTAAAACATACGTGCAAAATAATTTTTTTATATAGAAATATGTTTGTATGTAGAAACTGCAAATACTTAAACAAATTTGATAGTTATTTTTAAAAATCAAACTACTTCCGAATATACTATCGACAAAAAAAGAAATTTCTTATAATTAAATGAATAAAATAACAAATTAATTGAAAGTTAAGACATAATCATTGCTTTCTGTAACGCAATAATCTAATCTTATACAATTTTTAACTCAATTACCTTATTTATATAAAAATAATTTTTAAACCTAGCTGTAAGTATGTAAGTTTTAAAATGTTAAAACAAATCAAATTGGATGTATAATTATGTTTGTAACGATAATTATCAATACTGTAACAAACACCACAAAATCTTTATTTCCTTTAGATAATACTCGTGTTTATTATACTGCAAAATTATTGCTTGATGTGATGTATAATTCTATCTAAAAGAAATAATAATTTCCATTGAGTAGTCAAATTTTTTTACCATGTCGTGTGAAAACGAGTAATCTGTTATACACTAGTGCAAAAAGTGTCATACGCCATTCATCCGCAAATTTTCTAGAATTGATGAACTTACTATATTAACAATATATTATTTTGATTTCGTTGCAAGGAAAGTAATTACGATTCATTAACCCCGTAATTTAATGGATTAAAATACGTTATACAAAAATATAATTGAATTGAGATTTAAAATTACTGTACAGAATGTTAAAGTATGTCTACTTAAATAATTGTTACTTTTCGCCACTAAAGTGTACGTTGTGAATTGTATAAAAATCAACATGCATATGTAACATCTATATTTTGGAATAAATTAGACGTTGTATATCATCAATTATTACGAAAGAAAACATTCAATAGTATCCAGTTTTCATGTGCCTTTTGTACCTTAATCTAATAAGTTTACTGAATTGCACGTTACGATATTTTAATATATTAATTAGGATAGACGATATAAAAATAATTTTTAAACCTAGCTGTAAGTATGTAAGTTTTAAAATGTTAAAACAAATCAAATTGGATGTATAATTATGTTTGTAACGATAATTATCAATACTGTAACAAACACCACAAAATCTTTATTTCCTTTAGATAATACTCGTGTTTATTATACTGCAAAATTATTGCTTGATGTGATGTATAATTCTATCTAAAAGAAATAATAATTTCCATTGAGTAGTCAAATTTTTTTACCATGTCGTGTGAAAACGAGTAATCTATACACTAGTGCAAAAAGTGTCATACGCCATTCATCCGCAAATTTTCTAGAATTGATGAACAATATATTATTTTGATTTCGTTGCAAGGAAAGTAATTACGATTCATTAACCCCGTAATTTAATGGATTAAAATACGTTATACAAAAATATAATTGAATTGAGATTTAAAATTACTGTACAGAATGTTAAAGTATGTCTACTTAAATAATTGTTACTTTTCGCCACTAAAGTGTACGTTGTGAATTGTATAAAAATCAACATGCATATGTAACATCTATATTTTGGAATAAATTAGACGTTGTATATCATCAATTATTACGAAAGAAAACATTCAAAGTAAAATTATTTTAAACTATAAATTATTCTTCTTCCAGTTTTCATGTGCCTTTTGTACCTTAATCTAATAAGTTTACTGAATTGCACGTTACGATATTTTAATATATTAATTAGGATAGACGATATAAAAATAATTTTTAAACCTAGCTGTAAGTATGTAAGTTTTAAAATGTTAAAACAAATCAAATTGGATGTATAATTATGTTTGTAACGATAATTATCAATACTGTAACAAACACCACAAAATCTTTATTTCCTTTAGATAATACTCGTGTTTATTATACTGCAAAATTATTGCTTGATGTGATATCTAAAGAATAATAATTTCCATGAGTAGTCAAATTTTTTTACCATGTCGTGTGAAAACGAGTAATCTGTTATACACTAGTGCAAAAAGTGTCATACGCCATTCATCCGCAAATTTTCTAGAATTGATGAACTTACTATATTAACAATATATTATTTTGATTTCGTTGCAAGGAAAGTAATTACGATTCATTAACCCCGTAATTTAATGGATTAAAATACGTTATACAAAAATATAATTGAATTGAGATTTAAAATTACTGTACAGAATGTTAAAGTATGTCTACTTAAATAATTGTTACTTTTCGCCACTAAAGTGTACGTTGTGAATTGTATAAAAATCAACATGCATATGTAACATCTATATTTTGGAATAAATTAGACGTTGTATATCATCAATTATTACGAAAGAAAACATTCAATAGTAAAATTATTTTAAACTATAAATTATTCTTCTTCCAGTTTTCATGTGCCTTTTGTACCTTAATCTAATAAGTTTACTGAATTGCACGTTACGATATTTTAATATATTAATTAGGATAGACGATATAAAAATAATAATTTGGCATAAGATGCATCATTAGGCAAAATAATCAATTCGTTTGCTACGTGAAAGATAAGCAAACCAGTAAAATAAATTAATAGCTAAAAAGAAAAGTGGAAAGACAAGTCTGCTTGCCCTATCGATCTTGGAGACGGAATTAAAACGAGGCATACGTCGATGGTGCCTCGTGTTCATCGACCTACGGTGGTGCTCTTGATTTTGATGATGTTCTGCATCAGAGTCGCTTGACTCTATTTCGTTCTCCGCCTCGTTCTCGGAAGTGAAGTAACACTCGCCCGAACCATACTTGGTGAAGTAGTGAACCACCGCGAACTGGATAATCGTGGCGAAGATGAACCCAAACGAGAGGAAGACAAAGAAGTCCAGAGCTGTTGGGTAGGGTACCTTGGGTAAGTCCGTGCGAGCTTCGAGACCGAGGAATGTCATCGTCAGAACTGTCGTTATACCTGGTGTAAGTCACGAAATTTCGTTATAGTCCATCTTATATTATTTAAGAGTTAGAAACGATTTTCATGCTGGAATTGTTCATTGTTAAATATCAATGCAATTGTGACCTTCAATAGAGATTATTTGTAGTATGCGAATTAATGCATAATTATTAAATAAAATTTTTTAATACTCTTCAAGGTTACAATAAAGATATTCATCTAATACTACACAGGATTATTCTTATTTAATTACACGACCGTATATTATTTATGATCTAAGCTTACTTTAAATTTTGTATTACAAAATAGAAATGGTCAAAGAACCACACGTTTGTGAATAATTCGTTGTCAGAAAATATGGAATTTAAAAGTAATATTGAGATTGCAGTATATAACTTTCTGTACTAGCAAAACTGGATAGATATAGTACACAACTAAGATAATAAAAACATACAGAGTTCATGAGTTTTTATAGTTCACGTAAGTCTCCACTAAAATTTGATGTTGTAAATGCCTTTTTTGCAGTATCCATATATTTCTATTTTTATTATATTAGGGGAGACCGGGGCTAAAATTAACAGGGGTAAATATTAACATTGAATTCTTAGTGATGCGAAGAGTTCTATACACTTCATAGATGACTCTAGACTTAAAGTTTATTGTCCTTTAACATGTAAACACCTTCAGTAGATCGCAGGACGTCGAGCCGATAAGATATAGGAGACAGCGATATTTTGATCAGGTAATGGAAAAATTTTTCACTCAAAAATGTTTATTCTCAATTACATATCATATAATTAACAAAATTAAAATTACCATACCCCATTCTACTTGAAATAAGCTATTTAATCGCACATTTTTTTTTATTTTTTTTATTTCTTATTATTTCTTTTTATTTTTTTAACGATTTAAAAAAAAAATTTGTCGGGGTAAATATTAACAAATTTTCGGGGCAAGTATTAACACTGTTAATACTAATTAATTTATATTTAATTTTATTAATTTGAACTTTGCTATAATTTTTGTGTTTATCCATTACAAAATAAATTCAGTTTTTACAGGTTTTCGAAGAATCTTTATAAGAGTAAGGAAATTTGCGTTACGTATAATTTAATTTGTATTTTATCAAATTTCAAACGCCTCACGGAGAAAAATTTCTGATAAATTTTACCCTGCTTCTCTAGTCTAAAAACCCAGAAGGGTAAAAAGTATACTAAAGTGTACTAAAGTATATTAAAGTAATACTTTCCACTTTAATATAAACTTTCTTGAAACAAAAACATGTCATTCATTTCAAAAACAAATAATTTAAGTTCAAATTGATTCAGAAACACCATTAATAAATAAACGTATAACTTATAAAAGTGGTGATGGTTGCACTACTAATTAACATCCCACAGCCTCATAAGAAAACCAGCTAATGTTTTAACTAAAAAAATTAACGTTAATTAAAATTATTTTCGAAAAGATTCGGATCAATTAATTTTTATGTATGTATAAATACACATTTAAAATATCAAATTCCGTATCAAATTATATTCGTTAAGGTTTTAGGTTAAAATACTTGCTGGCCTTGTAGAACAATTAAGATAAAAATAGTAATTACTAATTAATAATTGAAAAATACCAAGTGAAACGCGATCAGCCGTAGCTTCTCTATTGAGCCAGAACGAGACCCAGGAGAGAACGACGAGAAGCACGCAGGGTCCATAAACCTGTATCAAGAAGTTGCCCATGTGCCTTTTCAAATGAAACGACACTAGTAGCATCGAGTACTCTGCAACCGCCGAATCTGGCTTGTTATTTCGTATCATTATTTCGAAATTCATTGATTAAGTATGCTCTACTTCTACCGACTACTTATTCCTTTGTTTACTACCTAAAAATGGTTATATCATCATTACGTGAAACTATTTTTCAATTATCAGATGCACTTTACTTAGATATAGACTTTTATTACACTATTTCAGAAAAATGTTACTGTTAAATGCTACGTAATATCCAACAAATTGTAAGAACTTAAGTGAAAATATGTACATCATACCTAATAATGTTAGTAAATCTTTTTAAATAAATAATGAAACTCTTAAACATAGTTTTATTATCCATATTTCTGTTATAGTTCTCCTAAATATTCACTTTACAAAAACAAAATACTTTATACATTTTGTAATAATTTAATTATCTGCACCGTGCAAAAAATAAATATTATACTTTACGCATTATAAAAATATTAAATTTTTTTAAATAAAAAGAATTACTACAGGTATTTTCACCTTAAAAAATTCATTTAAAAAATTTTACTTTTGCTGGAAAAAAGTTTTAATTCGATTAGTAGGGTTAGAGTTTATTCAAGCTTCTAGTGGCAATTTCACTCTAAACCAGTACGAGTACAGTTATATTATTATCAAACTTTAACTTTAAAAAATTAGAGTTTTGTAATTTTAATAAAATCTAGTTGAGGTAATCTTATATAAGCTTGTTGGTGAAATCTATGAAAATTGGCGTTCTTGCGATCCAAGTTTACCGAATAATGAAGGAGACTCGGGGAAAATTAGTCGTCGTACAAACCACTGAGCGCTCAATCAGTTTAGCTTGTACAATTATTAAACGTATAATAACTACGTAACAAAAAGAAGACGTTTAATTTGGTTATAAATCAGACAAAAGCGCCAACACTGACTATGTTCTTGCATCTACGAATCTTATTATCGAATATTTCATAAACAAATGTACAAATGTACTTGTTACAATATATGTAAAATGTGTAATGATGATTTAAAATAATGAACAATGACTATATTCTAATTTTAACCATGCAATTTTGATTTCTTTACTAAGATTCTCAAATCCATTAATATCATGAATGTATTAATTATTATTATTTATACAAAATAAATCATTATAATACTTATGTACATGTACATATTCGAATCATATCTTAACATTAGTTTCCTCTGTCAAATGAAGATAACGATCAACGTTTTATCAACATTTATTTAATAAATTTTGATGTTAGCTTTTCTAATATCGTGTAAAAGTAGATCAAATCTAGAATCACTCAACTTTTCTATTATTATCAAATTACACAAATTACTTATACTAAACAGGATTCATATGATTATTTGAAAATACGACATCAATAGTTAATGACAACTTTTCTGCTTTATGGAATTAGTATTTCAATATAAAGGATAAGTCTAATTAAAAGCTTATCGTTGATTATAAATGCATAATATTTTTTAATATCTTTTTAATTTTGTATTAAATAGTGATGTATTCTATATTAAAAAATATAACACATTTCTTATAATTTACTTTATGCGCATACATTAATTGCAGCTTGAACTAATATATATACAGTTTTTGAAACTTAAAATGCTGAAAAAATACGATTATTAACTTTAACTATGTTTTTGTCTATATATTGTAGTAAAATTATATTAATATGCATTGGTGCAAAATAAGTAACACGTACGTTTTTCAATAATACGTAACTAAGGTATTAGACATTCTGTATCAATTAATTCATTAGTTTCAGTCTACAGTTAATAGATTAAACAAAAATTTATAGTTTCCTTCAATCATTCAAGACAGATTGTACGAGCTTTTTGACGTTACATTATTGTAAGGCAATATTTTATGTTTAAATAAACTATTATTTATATCATATGGTAAACCATGTTTCCTATAAATATTTTCCGTATCTGTAAAAATAATAAAAATAAGTAGTATTATTGCAATACTATAAAATATTAAAAAATTTTCTATTTTTTTAAAAGACAAAAAATTTTTTTAATAATATACAATAATTACAAAATAATCGAAAGAAAAAAAAAGCTTTTTAGAGAAATTACACTCACAATTAAGCAAGATTGCAAAAGTTAAACCCAAACTAAAAGTCGTCTATTCAAGTTTGACTTTCAATCCTTACAAAATATAATATCTAGTCCAAATTAACTATAAGTAATTTGTATCAATCTGTGTTCTTAACTTTTTAAAATATAGGCATATAATTTTGTCAAGTAAAATATACTTTTTGCGCATTGATAACTTGTGTTTTACGAAAATAAAGTTTCAAATAAATGTATCAGTAATTTTTCAGTAAACTTACTTTTATAAAAATAACTAAAGGAAACTTTATTAATTTAAAACATCGAAAAAATCGATGAGAATTATTCGTGCACAATTATTTTTTCCATAATCTTCATTATAATAACTTTCGCACAATATAAAAAAAGAAAATAACGAGCGCATCAGGATTACAAGTGACTCTTACGTAAGTCAATAGTCATAATCTTTGGATAAATTAAAGCGATCTTTCTCAAACAGTATTGAGAATCATGTTCAAAAGTCTCGGCTTTAATAATAAAGTGACACCGAAAAATGTCCCATCCAAATTATAAAGTTGAAAAGCAAAGTGAAAACGCGCGAAGCCAAGCCAATGGGTAACTGGGGCGTACACCCAAGTGTGATCCAAAACTGGCTTATCAAAGATAAATATATGTATACATGTATAGACGTATACACGCCGAGGGTACGCAAAGCGTACACAAGATTCAACATTTGTAAGATTTGTAAGATCGCTAAATTGGGCTAATGAATGAAAGACGAGGTATTAGAGTGCTAAACAAGACAGATATATATATATATATAAAGTATATATATTTGTCTGTCAATTTAAACGCGAATTTAATCCTGAATGTGCCGTAATTACGTTACGCGTATACTTTTAGGTAGTTCGTCATCGAGAAGTATCGATTTTATTACTTACTTTGTGAGAATGTCGAATCGGTCGAGTTCGCCGTGGGATTCCCAACGAGATCAAATTGCGAGAGCTTCATGTCGTGGGCGATTGCCACCTGCCGCGCACTGTTCCACTTGTAGATCACGTCGCGCGTCGTGTATCCATCTGTAATCGTTCAATTCTATATTTAATACACTATCATTCAGACAGATTCTTCATTATTATTATTGTGTATAGCTTTGCAATTTTTTCTTTTAATCCGGAGTGAATTAAAGCATTTACAATTTTGGACGATATAATGGATGCCATTCAATCTTATGTATCTAACACTCCGGATTATAAGAGTTAATACAAATTTTCTGATCACCGACAGCTTCCAAATTTAAGTGGGCAGCGCTGCGTGTCCATGGGGAAGTCTTCCAGATTCATAGGACAAGCGGCTTTGATTGTAAGTCTGAAATATAAATACAAGTTTGACTGCGGTCGTTATACTTTTTAAAACAAAAGAGAATACTCCTTTTTTTTAATACATCTTTTTTTTTATATCATAAGTAAAATTAATTAGTGTAATACGACATCGTATTATACAGATGAATTTATTGATTGCAAAAAAGCTATTAAAATATTTACGAGCAGAGAAAATCTTTTTGATATAAAAAGTGCGATTACACGAATCGCATCTGCATTGGTTAGATAATATCGGTTAAATAATACTATCTATGCACAAAAAAAGTATTACAATGTAATTTTTACTATTCCTTTATATTTTACACTATAAACAACTGGAAATTAGATCAACAGTTAAAAAGTATTGCAAAAAATACACACCTCGAACTATAAAGAACTCTGCCGTCCTGATATAATCGAACGAACTTGTTAGGACTAGTGATAGTGTGAAGGTAACTCTGTTTGCCATTATAAAAGTAAGTATCGGGCTTCCAGATGCGTGCCAGCATCGAAATCGAAAGTGCCAACGTCTCTTTGCCGCTTTGGAAGGCGAGTCGTCGATCGACCCACGATTGACGAAAGTAACAGTCCATCGAGTACGTCTGCAATCCTCACGGAACAATTACAAACGAAAATACAAAAGAAAGGATATATTTTTTAAATATTTCTCACAAAATTTAATTTTATTGTTTAATCTTATTAGATATGTTAAAAGTCGTCGGTTACATCAAATATTAATCGTTAGTCAAGTGTCAAGTTAAAATTAAAAATAATTGTAACTATATTCAATGAGTAAGTACAATCGTCACTCACCATATCGACTTCCGAAATCGGTCCCATACTCCGCACCATAATATCGACCTCGACAGTGGCTGGTGGCCCTCCGAAATCTGGTCTGACACTGTTATCGTAACCTTGAAGTAAGTTATCCAAAAGTTGGCTGATATTACCGTGATTGTTGCTTTGGGTATTCGAGCTCGATCTCGACCTCGGCTCCACGCCTGCTCTACATTTTGATATTACTTAAATGATGGGTTTCTCGGTTGTGATCCTATTGTGCGTGAGAGCATATCCGCTTATACTTACAGGAGGCAGACGTACAATGTGATCGAGTTGATGAGGGTGAATCCGAGATCCAGTCGGCTCATGACCGGCTCGATTACATCCGTTTATTTGTAGGGCATGTCAAGTCAAATAATCAACTTATACTGTCAACATTAAATTAAATATTTTCACTATCTAGTTTTACTAACATTATTTCTTGTTACATCATATAATAATTACAAACAATAATGCATGTTAGTTTATTTTAGTTAGTACTTCAATTTCTAATATATAATTGTCCTGTAAGTTGTGCATATTTACTGTAATATAAATTATATTTAAATTCTATCGTATTTTTTTAGAATTGCAAAACAATTAGATTATAACATATATATCGAATACTAAAAATGTAACAATGATAAATGTATTTTAATAGTAACACTGCATACGCTCTTATTGTGTATATATAATTCCCAGTTTACCATATGCATATCCTGTATGAAACCTAGCATCTAATAAACGTTCTAAATGTTTTAACTAAAACGAAGTGATGATTTTCGGTGAGATTGCGACGTTTGCATTAATATTGAAATATTATTCATTGTTAATAAAATCTTTATTTAACTTCATAAACTGTTATCTTTTTAATTAAACAAAACTTAGTTAGTTTAAAATAAAAATGAATTTATCATTCGGTGATGAATATACGTGTGCATAATATAATATCAAATTAGTTAGGTTTTTTGTCAATCTGTGCTATTTTTTTAAAAACATGAGGCCTTAAAGCACCCTAATAAAGTATAACAGTACAAATACTTTAATAGACATTTTATAACTATTTTAAAGTTAAATAACTAAATTTACTTATTAATCGTAAAAATAAAAATGCAAACATTAATCATTGAAATTTGCTTGTAATTTTTCGAAATACCAGATAATTTGATCAAGAAGACTGACCGAAAGTAGAGTGCAACTGGCTCTGAGCCAATTTTAACGACAGGAGACGAGACAAAACTACTGAGAAAATTCGTAAACTATACCATTACTTTAGACTGATTAAGGTTACATAAAAGTGTATCTTTCACTACTATTTTTTTCAGAGACTGCAAATGGAATCGAAAACTGTATAGACTTTTAATGCCGTTACCTAATTTAGTATATATTATACAATGTATGATTTGGTTGACACAATAATATTGTAGAAAATCTGCGTACATTTGAACTGGTTTCACATATCTCTGTCTTAAATTCTTAGTGATAGGCCAATTACCTGTGTAACAGTCACAACATGTAGACAATGTAATCAAACTTTCAGGGCATTGATAAAAAATTGATCGATGATGTACGAGAAGTGTTAAATAAAATTACACATATTGAATGTCCTTCGAATTAAGCCGGCTGAACAGATTTGGATAGAACAGTTTGCGTTTGTCAGGTAACAACCAGTCTCCATTACATTGTCCTACCGAGTGTCGTTATCAGAGAATTCGAGTTTTCCGAGACGAATCTTGCTCGAGCAAACGAACCGCGTCAAAGGCCACGCGTGCTCTTTCCTCGGTTTTAGGCAATCACAGGAAACATTTGAGTTGGAATCCCTCCCCGAAATCAGCCACTAAGTTTACTTAACAACATATATATACACACACACACACGAGAAATTCAATGCCTTCTTTTTTTATCACTTGAAATTTTTTAACCACCGATTCAACGTAATTAGTTGGTTGGTTAAAAAAAAATAAGAAAAAAAAGTTGAAAATCCCGGTGTCTGGAAATCATCTTCTGACTTTATCTATCTAGGATGCGTCAGGCGGTAGCAAACACACTGGAATTGAAGTATCGGGTAAATATGATGGCGCGCGAGGTGCACCCGAAACTCCGAGGAAAATTCACCAAATGGGCTCCAGAGTCGAGTATAGTCGACTCAACACATATGTATGTATATACACGTATATAGAAGAGAGACGTTATTGCTGAGAAGACAACTCGCGCGTCCACAACTGCTTTTACCAAAACGAACGTCACGCGTGAATTACGAAAAATGATAGTACGTATATTGATATAAGAAATTTATTCAAACTTTAGAACACTTTTTTGTTGCAACCGTCTTACGACCTGTAAAATCTTCATAAAAATTGCAAATCATTGAAAAACAAATACCTTTAATTTCATTATTAATAATCAAAGAGGTAATCACTTGAATCAAGTTTTATACGAAAGGTAATGGTATTGATCCATTAGCTTCTCTTAAACCTATATTATGAGCATTTTTTCTAATAAATTTCTATTCTGGTATTATTGTAACATTTTATAACCAAATACATTATTTGAATAATGGTGATATAATTTTGTAGTACGAATATATTATTAATGGTCCTAATGTTATGTACTGAAAACATATCTTAGGAACCTATGTTAACGGGATGTCGAAGTCAGTTATACAAAAGTATGAGTTTTTGAAAAAATCCTTAAAGTCAGACGCTTATGCATGTTTTAAACAATATACCCAAATTTTTTCAGATTTTGAAATCGATAATTTAATGTTTAATGTTAAAATAATAATTACAATGTTTGGGTTGTGCCTTCATTGTCTAAAAATTATCGACCATAAAATGTTTATTCAATTATTATTAATAATATTATTTTATTCTTTAAAAATCCAAATGTCAAGCCCTCCCTTATGTTTAAAGCTATATCCGTATGAACTTTTTCAGATTTTCCAATTTTTACTTTTGAAAAGTATAGATCTCTATATAATTTGGCTCCGACATCCCCTTAATTGACTCTAAATTATATAAATAACTGTATCGATTATGTACTTTATATCTGTTTATTTTGGACAAACATTTAGTCTATAAATTTAAATAGAAATATATATTATATAGATTGAATTATAATAATTTTATTTATTTATTTATTTATTAAACCTTAATTATTTACAAAGATAAATACTACAGAGGCATGTGAGTTATCAATTGAAATATTTAATAGGATTTTCAAGTATGATTTATAAATAAGTGGAATGATCGAATATCACATTTTTTAAAAGTTGTTTTTATATGCATTTTTAAATATCTTAAAGTGTACAATAAACTTGTGCAGAATTTGCTAATGCAAATTTTGTGCACAAAAATATTGTCCACGTTAATAAAGAAATTAACTTTTAAGTAAATACAAAAATATTTACATTCAAAAATTGATAAACATAATAATTTGTGGACTACAATTAATTGTACAATAATTACGTGTACAGTCTTGACCCTGTCATACATTGTCAGTGTATGTCATTGAATGATAAAGCTATTTTTTACGTTTATTTTAATTATGCAATAATTACGTAAAACCTAATTATAATATCATTATCTGCTATATAACCCTGGAAATTATATCTATTGCACACATAGAATTATGCAATAAATGGCATAAAAGTAGTAATTAATGATCAACATTATTAATGCATGTACCCCTACAAGAAAACACTTACGTAATATAAGAGAATTTATTATAAATATAAATAAGTAACCTTTTTCGTATTGATCAACATATTATTATTATTTATACAGAGGGTTCATTTATTATCTCTATCAATACAGTTTAAATTTTATATAGTTTTATTGTACAAACAGAATTATAATTAATTATTTATCTGAACAAAATTTAATTTTACATTTTACAGGAGTTTTTATATTGTATCTTAATAAAATAATAATAAGCCAAACGATTTGAATAAAGTCAATGTTTTGTTCCAATGTTTTAATATGATTGTTAAAACTTTGTCTAGTTATCCAAAAGACTGTAGATCGATGTATATAATTAAACAATTTCTCTTCGCATATGGCACATATCATTATTATATATAGCCGTAGAACACCTTGCTGGCGACGCGGTTCATCTTGCGACAGGCGTCTGAGGAAAACTTCCAGCTCTTTACTGATGAAACCAAGTTGGAGCTCCTTAGATAAAACTTTTCATTTTTATTTTTTTAATACTCTATTCCTACATCTATGTATTTATATATATACAGATTTTCTAAACGTTCAGGACATGAAAACAAATCAACTAATTTTTAGGTAGACAACACGTGCTAGTCAAATGCGCAAAATATTAAAGTACCACGCTAATTCTTTAAAAAATTTTTAAACTATTGTAAATCTAAAAGCACATGAAAATAGATGTTCATCCTGCTTGTGAACTGTCACGCGGTTACACGTACGTGTAGATACGATCGATTCCCAAACCCTCGAGAAAAAGTTGGACGAAAATTTGTGTGAGCTGAGTGCATGCGCGCCGGGAGAACTTGTTGGAACGTTAAAAATTTGTTTTGTTAACACACCGAGTAATAAATTCCTCTAATACATTTTCGCTTCCATAAAAATGTGAAGGAAGCAACAATCTTATAGAGACGAAGATTCTTGAAAAACCATGTCAAGAGCCTGAATGTGTCTTTGTATATGTCTTCGCGTTCTTTACCTGTACTTGTTCATCGTGTCTTTCTGTCCCTTGAACAGATTGCTTCGATCAGCGAAAACCTTTGAGAGAATGACTGGGAAAGACAGAAATACAAATAAATATTTGTGTACATATATGTCTACGTACCTATATGTGTACCTACATAAAAACTGAGCATTTTTGAAATGTAATTTATCGTTTCGCAAAACAACCCCCCTTTTTACAAGCGCTTTATAAAAGTTTTTGCGAAATCTATCGTAAACCGTATAACTGTGTAACTATTTGGATAACGCATAAATATTTAATGTCATCTATACACAAACATCTAGAAGGAATAAATAAGTGATATTGAATTGGGTTTTCTTTAGGATCAATGTTACTGGATCGAAACTTTCTATCAAGAGGCAGTGAAATATTCCTGATACTTCCTGGTGCCCTTAATGTATATACGCGACAGTATAGTCTCTTATAATATAAGTTAGTTTTTTATTCTGAATTGTAACTAAATTCGAAACTGTGCCCGAACTAATATACATAACACGTAACTCTTATTTGCCAACAAGTTAATATTTTTCTCTTCAAATATTGGGGATTAATTTAACAACTGGTACTTTTATATAACTATGCTAATTATATACACATCCGCATAAGCTACAATGAGATCATTTTATTTAGCATGCTGTAATTTATATTGTAAATATTAATGTATAACAATATTTAATATAATGATTAATAAAATTAATAGTTCATCGTATTAATTGATTAACTTGAAGGATATTGTTCTTATGACGAGATAAATTATTAAAATTTATCTAATAAAATATAATAATTATTCAACTGATTAAAAAATACGTTTAGGTATAGAACTGGTTTCCATCTATTATGTACTTTTAAATAAAAATAGCTAAAAATTATTTCAAACTTCTTCCTTGCTATTAAGGAGATGTAAACCCATTAAAACAGAATCATTATTTATTTTTTCTTAAGCGAACAGTATACTTTATCGAAAAAAACGCTCTGTAACGGTGTTGTATTTACATTAAAGATAGTCTACGAATTTTTTCAAATTTTTTTATCAATAAATCAACGAGATTTTTGAGCAGCCGTGCAGCATTGTTTTTAGCTATATATTACCGACCAAAAAATGGTTATTTATATATAATTCATTTTAAATTAATTGATTCAACATTATCTGTAAATTTTTTCAGATTTTTAATTCCATTAGTTTTTAAAATTTTTGGGATTTTAGAGGTAGGTTCCTGTAATTTGGGTATCACATCGCCTTAAACGATTTTTCTTACTGCCTTCCCTCATTTTACTATAACGAAATTAGTTTTTTTGTATCATTTATCAATTTACAAGTTATTTTTAATCCTCCGAAAATGTCTTTCGTTGAATAAGTCAAAACTGACATACAAGTTATCATAAGGACATTTAAGATGTTCTTCGTAAATGGCAAATTTGATCTCGAAATTAGAAAACTAAAAATATGTTTGGGAAAATTATTTTAAAGAAAAAAAATAAATGTTTAATTTAATGATCGAATGACTCATGTAATGTTATAGTGAATGCAGACTTCAGAACAATATAAGAGTTAGAAATTGATTAAAAAAATTTTGCATGCTATGTTGAATCGATTATACATAGACTTCCATTGCAGTGGTAATATTATTATAGAATAAGATTTCTATCAGGATATATCCAGTCAAGGATATAATGTATATTTGCGTTTATTCTAAAAAAATTTATGTAAATAACATTAAAATGATAGTTATCACATATTCTTGATGAATGAAACTAATTAAATAAATAAAAATATATAACATCACACAGTATGACCATGCGTATACTATGAGTCAAGTGTATAAAATCAAAGTAAATTTTCGGAAGGTCGGAGAAATCGGTATCTTTTAATATAAACGACTTATTATTGCAGGATCAACATATATTTAAATTTGGCCAATCCTAAACATAAATGTTTATGAAAAGAGATCACCTGCAAAGTACAATTTTTTTACATGAACATATTAGGAGCGAATGAAACGAGGAATGAAAACATAATAATTAAAATATCCTTGCAAATTTAATATTTTCCGATTTTCCAGAAACTTTCAGACAAAATAAAAAATTAAAATACTAACATGTACAAACTGAATTTTGTTTAACAGGTACGGGAATCACAATTGTTTAAAAAATCCATACATATGTGCTTTATACCTGTAAGAAAGTACGGTGAAATATACGCTTTCGCTTTCACATTTCATTTATTTTTTAAGGAAATAAATATTCCTTCATTTACAAAAATATACTATAGGTACTGCCAGGGTATTACCGTCTGCAAAATCAATATATCATTCGCTTGGCACGATAAAATATTTTTTCGGCATAAATGTTTAGTTGGTTGGAAAAATAAAATATTCCCTTATTTTTACATTATTAAGCGTCAGATGCCTACGTACATATAGTCACTTGCAGAAAAGCGGATAAGAGTTGAACAAATGTCATTTTTGGTTCAACCAAATATTTTATCATCGACTCGCAAAGTCGCAAATTTTATAAATCCAAAAAAAAGTTTTTTTTCTTGATTCAATAAAATTCTTTTGGTCGGTACGTGTCAAGAATAACTAAAATAAAGGGAAAAAATACACAATACATATATATAGAGCCAGTGAAAAAATGTAAAAATGTGCCTTCGGTATACAGGGTTGTAAAAAACGTCGTAGCACGATTCGAAAAAAGTCTAACACGGTAGTGGAACACGTTTCCGGCGACACTCACTCAAGAAGCGCGTTTGAGGCGCACTCGAACGTCAAGACTCGAGGAGAGGTAGGCGTTTATTATGCGACCTCGCGCGAACCAACGAATATTCGGAGTAAAAGAGGGTTAAAGCGCGCGAAATCGGTAGTCCCGCCCGTCAAAATTATTTTAATCCTTGTGAAAAAGAGATGCGCCCGTGAATATTTGAGAAGCCACGTCTCGGCTGGGCGCGCTACCGCCTGAGTGACACTCGCTCCGAACTGGGTCGTTTACGTCCTGACCGTCGCGCTAATTGCGGGCGCGCTCCTCGAATTTTGAAAAATCGATTCCCCCTCGTATATAACGGCTTCGTTACACTCGGCGCTTGGTTCGCTCCTCGCAAATAAAGGAGCACCGAGCGGATATAAACCGACTGGCAAACACAAGTAATTACAAACAGACCACGAGTGGCTCAACTACCTAGACTCGGCGATTTTTATTCGATTTTTTTATAGACTATTCGAAAATGCAACCGATTCATTCCTCTTCTCGGATAATCGATTATTTAGTCATATTAATTTTTTTTTCATTTTACTGCCGTTTTCAATTTTGTTGATTTTTTTTTGTTTTCCGTTTTAAGTAAGAAAAATCCTTGTGTCCTGTAGGTGATGCGCGTAGTATACTATGTACATACCTATATATCTCTATAGTGAATTTACTGATATTCAAAGTTTAATTCTGGAATCGATATTATACTTTATTTTCGAGAAAATATTTAACATTTTCAATGTGAATTTCGAAAATATTTACAAGTATTTACACTGTGTAGGTACACAATGACAATCTGTGAAAAACTTTTTTTCAAGTAGTGGCACCATATTTTTCTTATTTTCACCACGATTCTCATTTACGATTTGAGCGCAGAATAACATTTTTACTGATCATTGAAAAAAATAAATATTACAAATACTAAATACTAAATTTAATATTACAAATATTAAAAAAAAATAATTAGACTTAAATATTTTCGGTAATATAGTAAGAATAGTAGGTCGTAGTTTTAATTATACTGCATCAAGATTAAATATACATATAGAAGAGTAATAAACAATTTTTTTCTTTTATTTAAAATATCTTTTGAAAAGCAAATACTTAACTGATTACATATAAATAACGAACGAACTCGGTAGAACTCTTTCCTAATTTTAAGCAAACATTCTTCAAAATAAAAGGATGATTGCAGAAAACGTGAAAAATTATAGTAATGAAAGATATCTTACCATTGTAATAATTCTTCCTTTTTATTATTATTTTCTAACTTTATTAAAATTAACTAACACACTTGTGAGAAGGTATATTTAACATATGTATAATATTATACGGTAGAGTGCTCAAATAAGAATCTAGTGGAAAATTATGAACGATATCGGTAATTCATATTGCAGTGTATAGCCGTTTCATTATTTACGATCAACTCGAAGTTACACGCAGACAAATGACTTCAAGTGCGAAAACTGAAAATGAACCAATTTTAGCTACGTTAAAATGTTTAATAGTACGCCGAAGAGGTCATATTTTAAAATGCAGCAACCCACGGCGGATCGATCATTTATTCGAATGCGCATTTTCCAGCCAAGTGGAAATCTGTTCGATTAGGGCTAATATTCGAAAAAAATGTCGGATCGTTGGGGAAAGTGAAAACATAAGTTCCAAGAAAATGAAAAGGCTTTGCGATTACCGGCAACGAGCACCATGACTGCGCGAATAGCTCCTGAAATTAAATGAGAAACTCAAACTTGATTCTATGTGAGGAACATTGCACAGATCATTCGTATATCCTATGTAAAAACGTACCAAAGTAATTCGACAGTTTAATTACTTTCGTCGACAAAAATCCATCTGGTCGTGCTTTCATATACGAACGTAAGGTAATCATTACGTCTACATATATTGTTCACAAATTTACCGATAACAATTGTGTCGATAAAATGTTTTTAAAACATTGTAAATTTAATTGTAATCAAATAAGTTTTAAAATATAATTGTACAAACATTGTATATACATAAAATGTGCAAGTGTAATATAGCGAATGAAATTGTAAAATCATTGTCGTTTACAACGTGATAATTGAATAAAGGAAACCAATAATCTAATATGACGCAAATTGAGATTTATGGATAGGTTTTAGCATTATTTAGAGTGATTCGCACTTTAATGCACCGCGACATCATACAGTTCGAATACAAATTTAACTACGATTTACTGAAGTTCGGGAGAGAATGTTACAACCTCAAACTATAATCAAATAAGCATCTTTTGCAGTGCACAAAAGTTACTGGTTTTTTAAATTTTACATTCGAAAGAAGCATACTATACAAAATAATAAATAATCCAAATTTATTTCATTGTCGAGAATTTTCTTTTTCTTTTGTTTTTATGCTATAAAATATATTACTGAAAAATGAGTTTAGCAAATAATCCAGTCTTATTGTTTTTAATTTTGATTTGCGCAAGTTGTGATATCGCAAAGAAAATAGTTATATAATTTAATTCAATTTATGAATTAATCTTTCAGAATTGAATTATCAATTCACCATAAATTAGCAAACTCAACTATAGTTTCAACTAATTTTGTGAATTTCAATTACATTCAATTACGCACCTAAGAAAATAGTCTACGATACACGTTCTCTCAGGTGATTCTTGTCCATTTCGCGCACTTGAATCGTAATATACTGTTTTCTTCCATAAAAACATTCCTCCTTTGTAATACAATTACATAAACTTTGATATTTTTATAACCATGAAAATCTTTATTTACTATAGTACAAGAAATAAAATTGTATATGTATTAAAATATTTAAAATGTATATAAAAAAATAGACTATGAACTGTAAAAGTTACTGGATATAAGCAGTGCTTTATAAGTAATTGTGATAATTTAATACGGTATTTAATTTTTTAATTAGAAAAGTCTATACAATTTATTTTAAATCAATTACATATGGAAATTTTTTAATAACCTTTACTAAACAAATATCTGAGCATTATTATTATACAAACCTATATAGGTGAACTTTTTTTGTACAAAATTATGTAAAAGACGTTATAATTTAATATTCCTATTTTTTCTCGAGTAATGCATTACAACATAATGTAAATTTTAATACAGTAGTGAAAAAAAAATTGTTGTTATAACAAGTTGATCTTAACGAAACTAAGTTTTGGTTAGAGATTATAAAGTAACGGATTCGTTATAGTAGTGTATATTGTTGGTAACAAAATCACAAACAAGCGAATCCCTTATTCATAAAGACATATATTACATATGTAGAAAAAGATAAAGCATATTTAGCTCATAATTAAAAGCGTAATTTATTTATATTATGTTTTGATGGTCACGTAAAAGAACATTTAGTTAACGATTTACATTGTGACAATGAGAATACTAAATTAGAATTAAATTATTTGGTACCATGTTTTTTGCGAACATTTGGATAAATATCAATATTTTTTAAAATTCTGAAAATAACAAACGCATTTTTATTTTTAACTACATCTTGATAGCATATGCGTGTGTGAGTAAGAACGACTTTAATTTATATAAAAATAAAATTTAGAATCCCTAAGGAATCTCATTGAAACCTTTAAGAATATAAATTTAAAGTATCAAAATATAATTTATGCATACCCTAAGCATACAACAATAATAGAAATGCGGGGTGTTATATTCGACATTGTACGCAAGAAAAAGAAATTTTGTGTAATGTACGCTTAACATATCCTATTGAAATTAACAAGGTAAATCCAAATGGTGTGAAAATCATTTGCTTTGCGAAATTCCTACATAACACATTTTCATAATGTTAATTAATTATAAATTAACATTCTGTTTTCATGTTGAACCTATTTGCTTACTTTCTTTGTAATATAATTTATATTATTTCTTTGAAGTAAAATACAATTTTAATTCATTAGCCTTATAGGTAAAAAAAAGATTAGGAAATTTTCAATGAATCTCACAACGAGATCATTGTAAACAAATAAAAATCTGATTTTCAAGGGACCGGTAGATTATTACAATGAATAATTAAAGAATACTTATATATTTAAAAGAGAATTATCATGGGAGAAACTGAAATCAGATCGTCTGTGTAAATAATACATGGCATTCCGTTTCAAGTAATTTTAAAATTATTAATAAGTATAAATAAACCTTAAATGCATTTGTTTTTAAGTTAAATTTATTTAAATACTCATTTTTATTATACTTTAAAGGACGCTCTACGGATATTTTTTGTTTGTCCCATTATAGCCTATTATACAGTGTGAAAGTTATTAATGCTATTGTTTTATACAATTCATTATAAGTGTTATTACCTCTATTGTAATAGTTTTATAAATTCTCATTAAAACTTATTAATATGTATACAAATGTGATTTTTTAATATAAATATACTAAATTTTTGTTAATGATAAATATAGTTATTTTTTTCTTAGTACAATATTTTAAGTTTATTGACGTTTGTTTAGAATTTTGTTACAAAGAATATATATTGATCATTATTTTATACTGCATACAATCCACTGTGTAAAATATAATTTATAAATATTTATTTATAGATGAATAAATTACTGATAACATCGAGTGACAATATCTTTATAGAATTATAAATATATAAATAGTACTTTTGATTAAATTATTTATATAATATCGGTATACTAAAATACAATTTCTAAATTTGACTTAGAATTTAAAAACGGTATTTTCTTGATTCACGTATTAGTAGTAAGTATGTAAATTTTCGAGTAACTTAATTGGTCATAAGTGCGTAAAATTTCTTATGATAGGAAGATTAATGAAAAGAGTAAAAATAAATGAAATATTACTTATTTAATTTCTTAAAACAATAGTGCATAATTATAAATACAAAACACTTTTAAACTAGTCTTTAATATACGAGAGCGCGTATGTTCTATTTAAAAAAGTCATTTCAATACATTTATCAAATTTAAAATAAATAAAACTTTACGATTATATTTAAAAATTAAAAATTATTATAAGCAAAGTTTATATATAAATATATTTTATATAAACTGTGAAGGTACTGGAGTACAAATATTGTAATGTTATTGCTGAAATTAATTGTAAGTACTCTGACTCTCAAAGTATGTTTCTTTTTAATTTGAGGATAATAATGGATAAAACTAAAAAATATTGAGACCAGTAAAAACAATGAGGAATACAAATAATTTTCGCGCGTGAAACCTGTTACATCAAAGGAAAAAAATAGATAAACATACCCCAGGTTTGATTGAGTACTTATTATAGGTATCCCCCCGAAAAAAATAAATCTGAGTGGATGCACGTGGAGAACGGGAGATGAAATCCGCGTATACCGGTATGAGCTGACTGAGGGGCGCGCGACGGCACGACTGATGCCTCGGTCCTCTTAACTCTGATCGAGGCATCAGAAGCGCGCGCGCGCGCGCGCACCCCTACATTTTTATGTACGGGGTGGGAGAAAGACGAAAGCAGACTCGCCGGAGTATCGAGAACAACTGATCGAAAGGGAAAAAAATTATAAAGGGGTTCGCGTTATATACCTACCCATCGATTCCATATTCTCTATGAGAGTCTCTCCAACTCGCTCAATGTCCTACATATCCCTGGAAAGTTTTGCTTAAGTCGTCAAAAGATCTTATTGAGAGGAGTAACGTTTTACGATCGGTTGCTCCCTAGATCCTCTATATATCGTCCAAGAAGGGATAACTTTATTAATGTGATATTCGGTAAAATCTGTGCCCGTTGTACTAATGAGCATCGATTCGCGGTTAAATCTTTCCCTATTTCACTTGAATCGCGATGGAACCACGGTTCTCTATACTTATATGTATATATATATGTAAAACTAATAATTAACTCGTTATAGTAAACTTTATGGTAATTCCATTTCCGACTAAAATTAATAAAGAAAAATTATTAGATTCTTTTAACGACTCGTTTACGTGGTACTAGTTAGCAGCTATTTCAATAGGATGTAAATCATCAATCAAATATAATATATATTTTTATTTTAACGTACATATACGTTATATGTATACTTATATATTAATACAGTATAAGTTTTTAAATAATTCTAAACACGATTATAAGTCATTTACGACACTTTTAATTATAAACATTTTTTAAATTTAATAAGAATAATTTGTTTTTTTTTATAAAAAATCTTGTACATATATTATTTAAGGAATAAATTCAATGTTCACGTTTAAACACCGTTAGAATTAAAAATGTATTGAACGACTCTCGAAAAGTTTAGTTCTTGAGACATTTGTAAAAAAGAAGGAAATACTAGGATTTGGAAGTAGGTAGGTCTAACATTTTTTGTTTGTTAGAGGGTAGTTTCGATAGTATAAAGAATAAATCGTCAAACTTTGAAATTCTACAATTTTAGTTTTAGTAATAGTTGTAATTAAAAATAATAGATAAAATTAGTACCTAGCAAATATTCTATAAATTTACTTATAGTACGTATATTTCAAAAACTAACAATCTTTACAATAACATTTAATACTTGCATTTTTTAGTTTTTATAGTAATGTAAAAAGGCTTTATATATTAAACGATGTGTGTTTCTTAATTTGCAGATATAAAACTAATTAATTCGAATTAATATATGTTCAGAGTACCAAAATAAGTCTACTTATATTTTAAATATTCTGTTTATATAAAATAATGTAATGAATAATGATAAAAATGAGTAAATAAAGAAAAAATAGTTAAAATGATAAAACTAGTAAAAAAATGTATTAATAGAAAATGACATTAATCGAAGCAATACGATTTCTAATCTTATAATTCAATTCATTCTATGTTCGATCAAATGCTAAGCGGTTAGTAAAGATCAATTTCAAATTTTATGAAATACTTTATGAATATAGGCAGCTGGGAATAAGAAGATTTTCTTAATACTTTGTAGTCAAAAGCATATCGACTGTACGTTTCTATGTTACCCAATAAGTAGAAATAACTTAAAATAATAAATATAATAACATAAAAAATAATATAAAATATGGTGTAGTTTTATTGTAAATGAATGGTTATACAAGGTGTATTAATTAGAGTTAATGACTAAGTGGAGTATCGAAATAGTGTATAAAAAGAAGGTCTCGGCCGATCAAAGCTCGTCGATGGATAATTGAACTTTGCGCCTGAAGCGTGACGACGCGCCACGAGTTCGCGGGTCGGATAAAGTGGCCGCGCAGGTCGGTCTTTTCTCCTCTTCTCCTCGACCCGCTCTTTCGTCGCCCGCATCATCAGCAATATTGAAAAGCTCAAAGTCTCGGTGGATGTAGCATTTCTCTCGTAATATTCTTTTTTCGATCGGTCCTCCGATAATTTGTTTAACCAACCTTCAAATCGCTACTTATTCCCTCAACCTTTCAAGAAACTCTTTTTAATCGTCCTTGAGGCTTCTTCACCTTATCCACGATATACGTTTCATTAGCTTTTTTGTTTTCAATTTCGCTATTAAATAATAGCCATGACTGGTTGCAGGCAATTACAGGTTGAGTGTGCCGAGCTTAGCCTTAGCGCGCTCGCTCGCTGTATACGTATATAGCTATTATAACACTTGCGGGTGTAATCCGTTCAATTCTGACGTGCACCGCTTCTCAAAACAAAGCTTACTCGTCAAACGTCGGTTCGAACTAACCGCTTATTTTCAACCCGTTCATTTATTTACTCTGATTACTAACATTTTCCCTGTTACATTTTTTGTACTATTTCCATTTTATATCAATCTCTTTCAAGTGTGTCATAAATATTTTTATATTTGTTATACATTAAGATTTTGTTAGTCTTATTACAAACAAGTGCAAAATACAGAATCGCTATAACGTGTCTAATTGAATGAGACCAGAAGTTTCACAACTGCAAAAAATTTACTCTTTTAATGTGAATACTGACCCCAGAGGCACGATCTTTGATAAGGGATCGGTACATTGGGGTTGATCATGAAACTATATTATATAACTATAGATGTAGTCAAATCGATTTTGAGTTAATTACTTAAGATTTTAGAATTATTGTATACAGACTAAATCAGAAGTATGCTGAGGCGTATTGCAGGAGTCGGTAGGTCATAGACTAATTTTGTCCACGTTAGCTATAAGTACATCAAGTCACAAAGATTATTTTGCTATATTTTAAAGTATTTCTTTTCTACTTTACTTATTTTTTTTTATTTAAAACACAATCAATTTTGTTTTTTATATAACTTTCCCTTTAATTGTAACAAGGGACTACGCACTCAAAAATTTCGAAGAGATTTCCAAAGACTTCCAAAGATTTCCCAAAACTTCTATATTAACTTTTTTTGACTTTTTCGAGTGCGTAGTCCCTCGAATTGTAATATACTTATCAATAAAAGTCAAGAAGCCTATTTATAATAAAATATAAAAATTTAAGATTTTTACAAAGTAGCATTAATTAATCAAGAACTTTATAACGCATTAAGAATTTTAAAAATGATATTATTCAATTTACGCTATATCCTGAGCAAAAAGAAAGTTTTTTCAGCGTCACACGTTAATTTACCATCCAAACATCCGTACTATCAAAATGCTAATTAGCTCGACTATATAGATCTATTTTATCGTCTACAAGATTCCGAAAATTCAAACTTTTTGAATATAGTGAAACCAAGCCATTCCTTTTACTACATTTGTATAAGTAATATAAGGTTTAAAAATTTTTCAAAAAATGAATACTTAATCCCTAGTAGAATTTTGAGCATAATTGAAACGGTTTTTAAGCCAGAAAATGACGAATTAGCAAAAAATGCTCAAAATATGATCCTAATATGATCAAATTTCAAATTTTGTCTAACCTTAAAATGCTCAATTTCTACTAGGGAATATTTTATTTTAAAAATATAATTATGTGTAGTGCAGCTTTTTTGAGATTATTTTATTATTTATATTTAAACTTATTGATTTTCGAATTGAATATTTTTTATATTATATTTTAATTAAATAATTAAACATAGTTTTTTTATCAATATAATATGCATTACAGGTATACCAAGAAAAAAATGGTTAAAATAATTCAGTTTATCTAACTAACGGATTAAGATAGTTAATAAATGTCAAAAGATAAATGTAAATAAACGTTCATCGTATCATTATAAATTATACTAATCAATATTCATACATATGTAATAGGATAAGATATCAGTTTTCCATAATATAAACTGTAACAAGTTTTTTATTAGCGATTTCCACATTGATTTTTTAAAAAATATGCATGTATAAATCAATTTATTTTCCATATATATTTTTATAAAACGATATTTACTACGTAATAAAATTAATGGTCTTAAAACGATGATAGGGTTTTATATATATGTCATACGAATGCAATTTCAAGGTCCATAATTGTTGAACTATTTACATAAAAGACATTTCCTTTAGCGTGACTCTTAAAAAAGTAAATAAGAAATGATAAATATACTTCAGTAAACATTATTATCCAATGTATGTCTCAAAAAAAAAATTTATATTTATCAGCATCGGATATTGCAAAGGTGATGTAGAACATATGGATGTATCAATTTTGATATGTCATTTTGTATTTTTCGAAACAAATAAAATTTTTAAAAGTTCTGACTTATTATACTTTCTTTTATGACGTCACGTTCACAAAAGTTCGTAGGTACCAATCCTATGATCGTGACATCCCAAAAAGTTTATAACGCCATGTATAACTCCTTCAATTTTTGTCGGATCAACAAAATTACTAAAAGTTTACAAAGAATATACGATATGATCTATCATAATACATTTTTACACAAAGATTGTTACTACTTTGACCTATCGGTCTTGAATACTATGACATATTTTTCCTGATTTTGAATTACAATGATTTGAAAAGTAAGACACGACGTAGCCGTAGAAAAAACATTTAAAAATTCTTTTATTTTTTGTGTATACACACATGCTATTATTAGTTATTCATTATCGATTCAGTGAACCATCTAGCAACAATAATAGCAGTAATAAATGAAATTTATTTTATATTTTTACACGTATTTGTAGCAGAATGTTCGAACACCGTAATCTTAAACGATAGAACAATAAAAAAACGCGCTGAACAATTTGGTAAATAGGTAGGTATAGGTGAAAAAATAAAATAGATCGAAAGCGAATGATCAAGGTTGAAAGAGCAAATTGTGCAAGTCTCGTCCTAAGTGCTCCGTAATTCATGCGATTTTAATCGTTTTAATGCCCTGTCACACTGTAGCCAATTTCCATGTTTGCTAGGATCAAACGACCCAAGAACGGACGTTTGAATAATTATTTATACCGAATGTTTGCTCGAGCAAGGACGTGGTATCTAACGGAATCACGGCTCGAGTGGAGCGCGCGCGGAACGCTTATCTATGGAGGTGTTCGTTGTGCGCGCGCCTACACTCGATCGATTAATAGTCCGGGCCGCGAAATCTCAGGAAGGAGGAAATTGCGAGCTGTCTCCGGGAAAACAGAAATATCGCTCCAACGATGTGTCCCTATTACCCCGACGACTAATTGCTCTCGTTCCTTAAACTTTCTTTTAATCTGCCGCACTTCCGTTTGCGAGTTTACCCTTACGTCCTTATGTTATATCCTGCCGATCGCACATCTTCGAATTACAACTATACACCTACATATTATTTTCATATATTAACGTGATCGTTACTGCCTATGCGGTGATTTAAAGTGGTGCGAAATTTAAAAAAAAAATCAGAATACCTATATCTATTTTATTTTACGGTTATTTATAGCAAACTTATTTTATGCAAATATTTCAAATGAATACAAAAATAAAATAACAAATTTCATAAAAAGTAAGAAAATGCTAAGACTTTCTGACTTATTGGAAAAATTAGTTTTTATCACGTACGACAACATACAATTTGCAATTCGAGAAAATATGTTGTTTGAGAAAAATGTGTTCCAAACTATTTTTTGTTTCAGTAACAAAGATTAAGATAAATCTTCAGCAAGAGCGTATATTGATCATTACGAGGCTAATATTTAATTGATATTATTCTTATTTATAAGAGCAATCAATTTCTCAATTTGTTGATAATCTCGAAGAATTTACTTTATCACTATTACTTATAGTTAATCCAAAAACGTTGGTTATTTTCATGTGCGATTTCGCGAATCATTTATATTATTTATCGGTCAATAATTTCTAAAGAATATAGAAGCTCAAGATTTTGAATTAAATTCACCATTTCTGTTTTAAAATATATCAGGGTTAATATCAATTTGTGCCTTAATAGTGTATGATTTCATTATTCGATTCCCAGGTATAATCTCTGCCGATTGATTCAAGCGCCATTGCAGAATTTATTTCCTATCAAGTGGTTTGTTTACAATATAAGCATTGGAATGAAAACGAATATGGAGTGACGTTAAGATTCTACTTTGAAATAGAAAAAAAGATACCCGCAGAATAAAAAATAGTAATGTATTATAAAAACTGTACTTCGATAATGTTAAAATTCACTGCATCACATTTGATAAATTACTATGTCGCTAAATAATAATGATTACAAAAACGGGTGGGGTCCGATTTGTCGAATGTTCATTCAAAATGTGTGCAATATTTCGAATTTTAAAAATTAGAATAACTTTTTTGTTATTTCGAACCGAAAAAATAGAATGATCATTATTTCGAAAGTAATAAAATCCTCAGATATTTGGTATTAGGTGGAATATTTCGAATTCCAAATAGTAGATAAATAATTTTCTGTTTTATTGTCTGTTATCAAGATGTAAATAGACAAATATTATAAAAGTTATTTCTCTACACTATAAAGTTCGAATTTTTGGAACAAATATGTAAAAACTGAAGAGTGCATTACTTTCGAAATAATAACCATTCTATTTCTCTTGGTTCTAAATAATAAAAATACATTTCTAATTTTTGAAATTCGAAACAATGCACACATTTTGAATGAGCATTCGACAAATCGGACCCCACCCACAAAAACAGCATCCAATTAAATTTGCCGAAATCGGTGAAGAATGTAACTTAGACTTTATAAATAAAAATTGAATTGATAATTGAAAACAGAATTAATAATTAAGTATAGTTAAAAAATGTGATATAATTATTAAGATTTGTAATAAAAGTATATGAGAGTAAGGATTGACACATTATTTGAGATTAAATTAATTTATTGTATTCTTGTATCATATATCGCTTTTAAACAAGTGTTGATCGTGAAATAAATTGGCGAGTTTACAATTCAGTTAATGTGGTTTTATTTCATGGTTTTATTGCATGGTTCTACATATATGCAGTGGAAAACATATCACGTAAAGTTCACTGTGATAAAATCCGTGATCTGGAGGCTATAGCTCGCTTTGTAGCGTTTTGTTTTTGTGATTATTAAATTATAAACAATTAAGTATATACATATGAGTATATTGAAAAAATAAACGAGTACACGTATAAGCATCAATCACGTTAGAAATAGTAAATTAAAACCCTCTGAAACTGATCGGTTCAAGAATAAACCGAATGCCACTCGAGATGCTTACTCGTTATTGTCTCGCGTACACAGATAGATCCATTCATATCTGTAACAGCCTTGGACATAGGTAGAAAGAAAAAAATTCGCTGCAACAGCGGGAAGAGGGAATTCATCGCTCGGTCCAAGAGAGGCCTCGTAAAACAACGTTTATTTTCGAGGGACGCTTCTTCTCCTTCTCGTATTCTCTCTCGTCTCGTCTCTCTCTCTCTCTCTCTCTCTCTCTCGCTAGAAAAATTACGATGGGAACAGTGGGGAACACGAACCGAGTGCGATTTTATTCCAGCTACACCAGTGAGCAGTCTGCTCGAGATGGAGCGATGGCGCGGACGCGTAGCGGTGGTCACCGGAGCCTCCGCAGGAATCGGTGCTTACGTCGCAGAACTCCTGGTGCACGCGGGCGTCAAGGTCGCGGGCTTGGCTCGTCGCCTCGACGTACTTGAGGAATTCGCTGGACGACTAAACAAACACCATCCCGGTACTTTTCATCCAATCAAATGTGATCTTACCGTTGAGGAAGATATACTCGCGGCTTTCTCGCAAATCGAAGAGAAACTTGGACCGATCCACGTGCTCATCAACAATGCCGGTTACCTCGTGTCCGAACGAATTACCGGTATGCCGTTCAACTTTTACAGATTATTTGTCTGTCACCGCATCTATTTCATTTATTTCAATCGATTTAATTTGCTTTTTATAAAATTTATTTTCCTAGGTAATGTTTCATTACACCGCTTTTTGTTTCTTCATGTATAGTTTTTACTTCGCATTAGCAAAATTAGGTCGATTCATCAATTCCTATAATAATAATGGCAGACAAGTATATGTGACAAACTGCAATCATTATTTTGATACGTTTCATTGATACGTCACGTGACCTTACGAATTTTCATAAATAGTATACTTAGATATTGAATCGAATGTACTTACGGGTAATGGAATAATACACAAAAACATTGATTATTTCTGTATAGGAGATGACAGTTATTAACAACATTAACAATTATTTATAATAAATATAACTGACTTTTAATTATACTCTATATAAGTGTATACATTTTAGTTATATACAATATACAATATATCATAATTTTAATTAATACAAAACTATATAGTATATAACAATCTGTAAGATAAATAAACTTTTCCTGTTAATCATATTTCTTGGAATTAATTGACAGAACATTGATATTGTTTTTTATTATTATAAAAAACATATTTCACAATAGAATTTAACGTGACAGTCATCGTAATTATGGGATGTAATGATTTTCCTGCTAATCATTTATATTTTTTTTATGAAAATTACATAAGATTCAAATAATTGGATATGTTAAATTAAGCATTTATTAGTAATTGTTTGTTAATTTTAGTATAATTAAATAATGGAAAACTAATGAAAATTTAATATATGCAATATCTACCACTTACAGAGTAGCGTATTTAATTTATTGTAATTAATTAATTAACAATCTCTTAATCTCTTAACATATTTTTATTTCGTCCGATATTACGATGACTTGCATGTTCGCGTATACGGTTTTGAAAATTATAATCATGACTATTAGAAAGTGAAAAAGTCTGTAATAGTAAATGTATAGCTATATATATTTACTACAGAAAAATTAAGAAATGATAAAAACATCTACAAATTTAGTGTTTACAATTTACTTTTAAATAATACTTGGCATAGTTTCATAAATATTATACCGCGATTAATGATAAATTGAGTTGAAAAATCAATAAAAGTCTACTAAGATGTTGCACAATCATTGAATTTCTATTTTTAAAAAGGATTGAAAACTCGATTACTTTTAATCAATTTAATTCTGGAATTTTACATATATAAAGTAATATTTTTTGAAGAACTGCTTCAATTTACTATTTTTAACAACGCGTAAACAACTTGCCAGCGTGTATAGAATTTCAGAATTGTCAATGACCCTGTACAAACGATTTAATTCGAAATAAGTACGTACACGTACTACTCATCTACACGCTTGGCAATTATATGTCGTGAAAAATGTTCAATAGCTATGTGCTTCTAACTATATGGATTTTAACTATCTGATTACATTACTAATTCATAGTATAGAGCAAATTATCATAACTTATAACAGAATCTTTAATTAATTCATTGTTATTAAGGACAGTAGAAAATGTAAATATGTAAATAGCAATCATGCAATATAATGTTTATAAAATAATATGTTTCTAATATTTTAGATGTGTGATTTACTGTGAACAAGAGTAATAACTAAATTTATATTCATACGTTTTCTCTTATATTATACGTTTCTTCTCAATTTAATAAGAAAAATAAATAAATAAAAAACCGGAAATACTGAATAAATGTTTTGCTTTCTATTATTTGTATCATTAAAGACATAATTACAAAGTTAATTGAAACAAAATACTTTAATTTACAGTATTTTTTCGTAACGTTTAAGCTATTTTTTGTATTATTTTTATTCTCTATCATCTGGAGAAGATAAAGAGACTTGATTTGAACTATAAGTACTCCCCTAATGAAAATCTCATAAAGATGTCGACCACCACTTTGTCAACTTTATCACTGTATCTTTTAGGTTTTAACCTTATAAGGGCAAAACCCTCTTATCGATAATAGTACCAAAATTTTACAATAGGATTATCTTTCGAATTATTTCAAAAAGCGTATTAAATTTTATTAGTTAAAAAAAATACTTTTTATATAATCTTGAAAATTTTGAACGTGTGATGAACTAGTAAAACCTAGTTTTTCATATGAAAATAATATAACTTGTGGTTTCATATTGCAGAAAGTATGTGTACTCGTTAACTTTTAAGTATACGAAAAAAAATTAAAAATATTAGATAAATATTACTATAGGTTTTAACCTTATAAGGGCAAAACCCTCTTATCGATAATAGTACCAAAATTTTACAATAGGATTATCTTTCGAATTATTTCAAAAAGCGTATTAAATTTTATTAGTTAAAAAAAATACTTTTTATATAATCTTGAAAATTTTGAACGTGTGATGAACTAGTAAAACCTAGTTTTTCATATGAAAATAATATAACTTGTGGTTTCATATTGCAGAAAGTATGTGTACTCGTTAACTTTTAAGTATACGAAAAAAAATTAAAAATATTAGATAAATATTACTATAAAGAATATAACGTTAATATCATTTGCGAGTAACAATTGATTTTTCTCCCCGGTCGTAACAATGTATAATTCTTGTTCCCGTATTTGAGGTAATAATGTGTGTTATCGAGGAATGGCATATTGTGTAGTCAATCTTTCTTTTGCATGCTACTGCACACCATTCTCAATTTTCTATCCCTTTTACGCGCGTAGAAAAAAGTCTCTTTCATGCGAGCGTTAAACAAAATACTATATGACTGAGGAGAAAATGCAATGCAATGCGAAAGTCGAAGTTGAGGGTGCCAAAGACCTCATCTATTCAGTATAAATAGTTTATTTTTTCCCTTTGTTCAATAATGTACTATTTTATAACTCCTATATGTGTTTGTAAATAGGCACATTTTTTTATATTCCTATACGTAATATAATGAGCTTGAATAGTTTTTTGGGAATGAAAACGAAAATATAAAAAATAGTGATTAAAATACGAAACTTTTCTTACGTTCATTATATCTGGAAGGTATATAATCAATTAATATTAGATTGAATAAACAATATAAGATATTTGTCACTGTAATATTGCAGAAGGTAGCACCGAAAACTTCCGACGTATCCTGGACATAAACGTCCTCGCAGTAGCAATTTGCGTACGAGAAGCCGGCCGACGTATGAGAAAACAGGGAATCCGTGGTCATATCGTCAATGTGAATAGCTTGGCAGGTCATAATGCTGCAAGAATCCAAGTGCCCGTGAGCATTTACTGCGCAAGCAAATACGCCGTGACCGGCATGACTGAGTCACTGCGTAACGAGTTCGCAAGCCTCAATTGCGGCATCAAGATCACGGTCAGTTTTAATCCTTTTTTTTCTATTATATCAAGAACTACGTATACTTGCTTCTATAAACACTTATTTACATACACACTTGCATTTTTCTTAATATTCATTATTCTTGTTTGATTCGTTTAGCGCACAGTACTTATTCAACACTGTTTTTAATATCAACGTTAAAAGTCTCTGTCAAAATGATTTACGATCTATAAACGATGATGAATTGGACGACGATCGTGTGGTATATTTCAGTGGAATATAGACGATTACATACTGTTTTAAATGACATAACATTACTTGTATTAAGATTATATTATTTAACTATTTGTTTTATGCCTGCAAAAAAATATTGAATAATTCTAACGAGATACAATTTTTTCATTTATAAATATAAATATGAGTTTTTTAATTCATCAATTTGAATCTACCATTTGAATCAAGCTTTTTATAACAATTATAATTAAATGTTTCCTTATCATATTCTCAAAGTTTTTTATGCAAAGTTAATTTATTAGTGGAACTAGAAATATTTTTACGACCAATTAATAATTTTTGTTTTCTAATGCATAAACTAATCGACTGTTAGTTGTATAGTAACATCATTTTTATACGATTATATTATTTATTAACAAATGAAATTCAGTTACTTTATACTACTCTTGAAGTAATGTTATATACTTGTAATGCTTTAGCTATTAAATCGTTTTTCCATAATCGTTTAAAGCTACTTGCTGCGTTCTTTTCTTTCGATTAGCTGCCCGTCACCTTATTTTAATACAACGGTGACTCCAGCCGTATTATATGTATATAAATATATGTATAAATAATAAATACAACGATTATTATCTGATATTAACATTTTATATTCTCCATCGCAGTTGCGTAAAAGAATAAAGATCCGCGTTTTACCAAGAAATTGTTAATATTAATGGTTTTGTGAAATCTCGATACTCTGCAGGATTATCGATTCAGTCGCAACTAAATTATGAAGTATAAATTACCGGAACGATAGATTATCATTTGTTGAAATGCTAAAACGAATCAACCTGCAGATCGTTCGAAAAACTAATATTACGTGTCTAATATAAGATAAACAAAATTAAACTTACCGATAACAATCGTTGCAGAGTATTAGTCCAGGACCGGTTCGAACGGACATGATCCGTGCGGTGGGGATCCCGGACGATGTAATCGACCGCGTGCCAATTCTCGAGGCCAAGGACGTGGCCGATGCCATTATCTATGCTCTTAGCACACCGCCTCATGTTCAGGTTTGTTATTATTTTTCATTAAGAGGATATCGAGTACTTTTTCACGGTTTAATATTTTCTTATTATTTTTTACATTTTTATTTCGTTTCTTTCACTTGATATCAGAGATTTTTTTCTTCTAAGTATACCGATAATAACTTGGGTCCAGGGTTTGAATTACTAACTCTTACAAGTATTGGAAAATTCTTACTAATTGTATCTTTTATTTAACTGACGAAAACTTAAATTGACCTAGCTTTAAATAATTACTGGTACATCGTATAAAATGTACTTTAAAAATTTTAATTTTATTTTTCTTTTAATATTAATTTCTAACTGATTTTCTATTACAATATTGTAATTTGTACTAAAAAATATTTCCTCGTGTCGAAAGAATTTCTCAGAGCATAGGAAACTACATGACCCAGAGGTCGACAACTTGTTTTGTACTTAAAAGAACGTAAACACGCCATATCATTAGATTAACACTGTTAATAGCAATTAGTATATTATATAGGTATAAATAAAGATTTACCAAAACGTGAGAGCGAATGAATGAATCAAATGAATGTAAATTGTAATGTCAAAGGTACAGATAGGATTGTATAAAGTTTGATGCATTAAAAATGATTATCGTGGTAGAAATTGAAAAGCGCGCGCAGCCTGCGGCTCCTTTATCGCAAGCATTTTTCTCATCTTTCGCATTTTTCAGATAAACGAGCTTACTATCACGCCTCTGGACGAGACAGCGCAGAACGTTCGACACTGATAACACCACTCTACTCATTGAGTGTCGTCCTCCGCATTATTCTTCTACCTAAATGAATAAGCAATGCGCCTAAATAATTCATCTTTACTGGAGGCGTAAAACAGTTGCCAAGACGAATCAGTTTTATATACCGGTTATACTTATCAACACGATATGCTGACCAACTTTTTTTTTTAAATCTTCGTTAATCATTTATCGGTGCTCTTGTTTTTGTCCTCTTGAAATATGAATAGTAATATACATATTGTTACTTCAGCTTTCTCGGTTACGTGATAATTTATGTAAACGGAAAGGAATAACTTGCTACTGCATGTTTTATTCAAGGGTGCTTTAAGTTTAAATAAATTCTCGTGGACGTATCCAATAAAACCGCTCACTTACACGTGTATACATATATATACACACATATCACGTATATACATATATATATATATATATTTGTTTTGTTTTTAAAAATGAAATACTTATGTACTTTAACTTAGTTTTTGTATATCCCGTAATGACATACGACCTTATACTCTTTTTAAATTGTAAATTTATTTTGTAAATTATCACGAACGCAATCAGTTATTAGTTTTAAAAAAAGTGATTAAATAATTTGTTGATTATGTAAACAAATATATACATAAATTATAAACCATTACTGTAAGTTACATTCATAAAAATTTTTAATAAATTATGTTTATGTTCTTTTGATATGTCAAAAACTTCACGCAAAGATTCCAGCGAATCGAATGACAATAAAGCGAATGTATTTTAAAATGGTTATTTAAAATTAATTTTGATAAACTACATGTTTAGTAGTTTCAATTAAGCTTTTTCTTAAGTATACACTCAATTAAATAATACGTTAAACGATCACTGAAGAGTTTTTTTAGAACAAATATGAAATGTAAATGTAGTTCTTTAGGTAGATCACGTATTGATTCTCACATCATGCAATTTTTACAATGTATACAAAATTTTACTTTGTGCAACTATAACGATACATGTTTTTAAATGTATATTAAAAGGTGCTATTAATAAATGGATTATCATATAGAACACTAAATTCGAAGTTTTCCTTTGATTATCACTGTATATAATAATTAATTTATTTTAGCTTGGTATCTCAATTTTTTACAATTATTTTATTATAATAAGATAATCTAATTTTTAGTGACGTCTGTTAATGTGATTTGCGATTTAACTACAGAGCTCCCATCCCTTTTTTGCAAAATGAAACAGCGCTACGGAGTGTGTTGCTCAGCAACGAATCTCCAGTATCCACTAAAAATAAAATATTTAGATCAAGACTGTAATTTGCATTAGTTCAGGCTGGTACACAATCTTCCGTTTCATTTCGTTATATCATTCATACGTGTATTATGCATGATACATTCACATTCTTTCAATCTTTCAGACATCTATTCACCTCTTTACAGAACATCACATTTGTAACGCATCCAGCGATCAGATACCAGAAGTTCACGATCACTTTGACTTTTGTATCTGTATAGATCTTTGTTGCAGTTCAGTCTAATAGCACTTACTTTCTTAGTTAATCCAAGTCTGTTGATCCTTCGAAAATGGATTCGGACGTATTCGTAAATAGAAATAATTTGGGTTGTGTAGAAAAACTTACTGTGATTTCTCACTTATTACAAACTCATCTTTATTTGATATGATTGTCCATCTACTAAAGTTTTATTTCGTTTTCATTGGTAGCAAGTAGCGTTAGCCCGCGTCATATCCATCGCAAGTCGATCATATTATCGTTGATGATCCAAAGACTGATATCTATAAAAACCGATACTAGCATGAAATTCTCAGTAACCTACCCTCATAGATCGTCATTACTTACATGTTTTTCTAATCAGATTTCTGCTCCGTGTAGTATGATCGAGTGGGTAATGCTTTTCACTAGTCTACGTAATTCGTTCATTCATATGGGACATAAAACTAGATAGAGCATTTGCATTATTTCAGTACATGGGCCATGGAACGGAAACTCAGCTTTGTATTCAAGGTTAATATCCTAGGTATTTAACTTCACTGCTGCTCTCCACATCTATTCAGCTTCAACCGTTTTCGGTACCACTGAGGCTACTTTTGTTGTCTGGTCAAGCAGGAGAATGCGTGATTTGATTCAATTCAGACCTATTAAAATTCAAATTAATGTAAAATTCAAATATGTGACACGTTCGAAAAATAAGTATAATTCGAATCTGTCGAAGACAATTTATTTTATCAAACATTCTCTGTTTTTGTTTTTTTAAGTTATTAATAATTAGTCAGATAAAAAAATTATAATTTGAGTTATTATTCGTCATTAAATTCTTTTTATAATAATCTGTTATGAAAGACGAATTTTTAAGTGCTTTTTAAGTTATTAAAGTTATATCTGCCAAATTTAACATACAGTTAATAAAAATTAATGAAAGACCTTAAAAACTTTAGAGTTCGAGAAACTAAAATGGCATTTGAAATGACAAGCAAATAAATGTTTGTGAGTCTAAACGATCATTTAGATAAATAAGTATTTTTTTTAACCCTAGTATAAAAATTAGAATATTCAATGTATTCTAAATGCAGAGCGACGACAATGATAAGATAAAGTAAATAAAATACAAATAATATTAAGCATTATAAAATATAAGGTTATACTATATAATATATCAATTTTTAGTTACAGATAAAATGTATGAGCACACATCCAATTTACTTCTAGTCACTTATCTTTTGTACAATAATTATATAACTCTATACAATAATTACAAAATTATTAAGTTTATGAAATAAGAAAAATTCAAAATATTCTAAAGTTAATGCAATTCTTTTATATTTTCTAAATATAATGATTTTATACTTTGAAGTATTATAATTTATACAGCTGAAATAGAGCAAGAAATAAGGGATTGAATCTGAATTGGATTATGAACAAAATCATTAAATTTTTATAAATACATGTAACTAAGAATATACCTAACAAATCAAAATATTATATAATTATACCAATCAGCAATAAAAATTGAGACTAAAAAAGCAATGTTAGCAGTCACGGATTAAGATTTATAAGTTATAATTTTACATTTTCTAATATAATACACATATTAGAAAAAATAGATTAATATCCAATAAATACAAAACTAGTACGATCTGAAAGAAGAAAAATTGGTTACTTGATAAATCAATAGAGGACTTCAATATCTTAAAAAATTTAATTACTTAATTTTTTTAAAGAAATTATCTGATTATGTTTGACTAACTAAATCGGCAATATTTAATAACTAAATTGCTAGATGATTCTATTAATAAATTTATTGACATCTAATAAATGATTTAGCA
Source organism: Theocolax elegans (assembly GCA_026168455.1). Lineage (NCBI taxonomy): Eukaryota > Metazoa > Arthropoda > Insecta > Hymenoptera > Cerocephalidae > Theocolax > Theocolax elegans. The sequence continues at coordinate 85,298,616 of CM047425.1, read as the reverse complement.
TCATGAATAATTATGTTGTATGTCTATTTATTTTGGAAAATCGAGTGTTCTGTACATTTAATGAAAATTTTTTACTTAGGTTCGTCTACTTTAATCGCAAATTAATTAACAAGTCCACAAACGTAGTATAGTTAAATAACATTTAACTGTACAATAAAATTATAGTAAAATATCATTTTTCTACAAAATTTAATATTGATAATAATTTTGTATCTAATTTGAAATATAAATATGCTATACAAAAATTTCTGCACAGAGTACCTTTTTCTACTGTAATCTTGTTTATAAACATAATTAGAAAAAAAGAAATTATTGCAATTAACGTGATCAAATAATCCAAAGGATATACCTGAAATCCTAAACTGAGACAATCGACAGACGATACCAACGATTTAATAGACGCGAGCGTGCATATATAAAAAAGAAATTACAATCGCTACGTTCAACCTTCGCGAGGCGGATATGACGCCTTGATGTGTAATATAGGCAATACGACTCGGAAGCCAATTAATCAATTTACGATCGCTTATACACCTCGGATTTATGTTTTGAACGCTGCGTCTTCGATTATTGTCTTGGCTCGGTGAACAATTGAACCAGGAAGCCAGCTGATGAAAGTTGACCAAGGGCTTTTGCCTTGAGGCGACGACTCTTAAACTCATTGTCGCGTGTAATTAACTCGGGGAATGCCTCGGGTTCTCGCTTCTTTTCCTTTATTTTTTGTCAACCACTTCAAAGTCTCCCGTGTTTTCGAGAAGGTAGATCGTTTTACTATTGTTTGTCCTAGAGCTGCGAATTGATTTTAATGACAGCGATTCACTTTGAATAGTACATTCCAGAAAAAAAATGTTGGATTCTCGTTTTACTCGGCATTTGTTTGCATTTAATTGAGTGGTTGTCTAGGGTATGATTAAGTACACATCGCGAGTTATTTCTATCCGATCGTGATTTTACTTTTTTTTTCATTTGTTTATCTAATTCTGATTTATCCTTATATTTACCATAATTCGCGGAGGCGTGCGTTAGATACATTATAGGTGATAAACTTTTATAATTATGTAATAAAGTTTTTTAGTCGATTTGAAAAAAATGCGATTTCTTGTAGACCGTTGAAATTATTTTACAATGCAAGTGTAAACGAGGATACTCTATCGAATACCTAAGAACAATATCAGCGTAACTTTACGCAAACTCTTATTTTTTTATAACGCGCTTTTTTTCTATTCTACAGTTTATTAGCATCAAATTCAACAACGACACGGCTAGAGCATACTTTGTTATTTTATTATTGAAGTACAAATTCATCCAACCAATTGGTAGATTAGCAATCAATCTTGACCGTGAAGGTAAAATTAAAAATGTAACCTTGATTTGGTATAGCAATCAAAATCTATTTCTTTTATGAATCATTAGATTTTAATTATAAAATTAATCGTTTTCAAATATTAAGGATATTTACACTATTATATTTTATATATTGGATCGGATTAATTATACGTAAAGGACGACTGTAAGGAAAACATGCTTGCCAGATTTCAACCAAGCTTGTCCAAGTTGAATTATAAATTTGAGTAATCGTACTTTGTCTCTTTCATTCCCTCTCTTTTCTGTTTATGATATAATATAAAATCTAGCACGTGACTGGTCATCTCTGAGCCGATCCCGCAATCCAATGTCCTTGTCCGGAGTATCTATACGCAACGTATAACGATATCCTTAAAGATCTACGTTAAACAAGTACCGTGGACTTTTAAGAGATTGGCAGAACAGAAATCTGTGGTCTGGTAAATAACGCATAAAAACCAAAGATGGATTTTATTATCACGCAGTTTGGTGCAGAGGTGGATAGTAGGTGCGCAAATCTGCGAGAAAAATTTGTCTAATAGTATAAAAACTTCTCCAGCTTTTGCAAGTGTCAAAACTAGATTTCAGCTCAAAGCCGCTATTCGATCTTTAAGTGTCAAGCTTCGTAAATTACGAATGTGTGTCATACGCAACATTTACAACGTTAAAAGAATAATGAGTGTACTGTAATTGGTATGTAATGACAAAATGTATATCAACCATGAATTAACGAACGTTTGCTGTATATTTTTAACAATTACATATTTTATGTATATGTATATATGTATCACACAGAGAACCCGTATGAAAGTTTGATGTACTTTTAGCGAGCTTTCAATTAGTAATGCGATTTTAAATGGAAATTTATTAATCAACCAAAAAGAAGTTTTTATTATTAGTTATATATTATCGAACCAAAGAAAAAAAACTAATATGATAGTGCTCGAATTAATGTTATATTCCTTTTAATCTTCATATAACACTGCATGAATAATTTTAAAAGCAAATTTAATTATTAATTAAATAAAATAATAAAATAAAATATATTTATAATTTCCAAATATAGGTAGTACATTTTTATACATTATTTATATTATTTACTATATTTGAATCGAATATTTATTTACTAAATAATAAATTTAAGTGTATTTAAATTAGGCACCATTTTCATTAACATGAAAATAAAACGATTAAAAAATAGAGAATTTCAAAGTGAAAAGCAAATGAGTTAATTATTAGCCAGTCGCAATCACGGGTCGCCAACTATTAAAAGCCGCGTCTAATTTCGCGTCTCAATATTCACAGGAGATTAGGAGGTAGTGAGGGAAGAGCGAGGAGAGGGACATGACAGAACATCCGGATCTTGCTAATTCCAGGAGTTTCTCTATTCGTCCACCGTTCACTTTTATCCGTTTCTTCCTTTTTCATTGGTTTTCCACGAACTCCCAAGAATCAGTCATCATTATTTATTTTTAATCCTGATCGAGATTTTACCTTTCTTTCTTTCTTTCTTTAACAAGTATTTTCTAATTAACGAGATCAGCAATTTGAGCATTCAGATGAGAAAACGAAAACAATGATGATCTTTGGTTAACGAGGATATTTCAGGAAAGCTAAAAATTTATTGTTGTTCCGCTCGTAAAATATAGTGACTCCGTTAATTGTTAACGATAAAAAAATTATGATTACATTACTCGATGGTGATGTTCTACAAGTTTGCATTGAAAATGGAAAAAAAAGTTTTGTCCAAACTCAATACTTATATTGGTTGAGATCGTAAAAAGTCGAGTAGAGACGTCGTTTACTCGAAAAAGCTATGATCGCATTCAGAGCTCGTTAAGCATTATTTTATTGTTAAATTTTACAATTCGAAACAGTTCTGTAGAACTTGTTACTTAGCTTCTCGCAAACTGGCAAATATTTTAATATTTATGTTTTGAGTATGTACGACAGTTCTTAGATCCTTGCCATATCAATTGCGTGTAATATGTGATTTTCTAAATCAACATTTTCCATCAAATATTGCAATATAATACATTTAAGCAGTGGCCACAAATCTAATAAATTTTATTGGATTTTTAAAAAATTCTATGTCTTGCTTTCTCCTGAATGAAAAAAATAAAAGTCATCTTTATGTTTTTAAATAATTAATTTCTTAAAAGTGGTAACCATTTATTTATAATTCATAATTATAATTATTGTAATTGTTTAAATTACAAAAGTAGTCTTTTTGTTAATATTATAATAAATATAATAAAAAATTTTAATTTCCACTGTTTTACGAAATTAAGAATCACCAACTGCCTGTGCAAAATTTGCACAAATTGAACATTTTTGTATCATACGCATATAAAATGCTATTATTATTTTTTAGTATGTAGATACTAGCTTAAAAAGAAACAATTTGTTACATCACTGAAATAATTCCTCGAACCGTTTGTTTAACGTTTGTTATCTTGCAACACAAGTTTTCATGTACATATGTATAATCATAAAACCATATAAACGCGTGTAGGTAATTTCTTTTTATTATAACAAATTGGCGTACGAAATTCCAGTGTTATTGAAACGGTTATTACGTTACTGTTTAGTGGTTTATTTATGACAAACGATGTAAAAGTTAGATTATATCCTTTGAATTAAAAATATTTTTCATCTGTTTAACACCAACAAATGTGCTTCTAATAATAATATTTATTTAAGCGGAAAATTCGCCATCACGTTATTCAACTTATATTTCCAATTTTTATATATCAAATAAAATATTTAAAAAATGAATTAAACATAACGTTATTGTTGATGTGTTGAAAAGCCCTGGAGTACGGATGACATTTAAATCGATCATTTGCGCACTTTTCTGAATCGGTTGGCACGTATGTAGACGTCACACTCGATTCAAAATCGAATATCCATTTTATTTATTATCCATTATATTATATAGATATCGATAAAACACAATTAGTAACTGATTTAATTTAAATAAAGTCAATAATATATTCATATAAGATAATATCCAGATAGAGATGTTATCATTCTGGTGAATACTTGACAAAATATGCCGTTTCTTAGCTAAAGTATAGTTAGATTTGTACTGGGATAATCACATATATTCTAATTGTATTCTGTTCTTTACATGTACACTTTTAAATATTTAGTATAGAAGAAGATATATTCCACACCTTATGTATAATCTAAAAATATAATTAATAAATAATTGGATTAACAATTTTACCATTATAACACAGTGAGATCACTTGAAAATAAAATCATTAGTAAAGATGGCTCACAAAAGCATTGAATTTGATTAAACTAATGTATTTTTTTATATATAATAACTAAGCGTGCAACAGCTGATTTATCGCGAACAAAAAATTTGAAATCTCCTTAATTATATGATGTTCTCATACTTTACAATAAGTGTATATTTATAAAATATCCATAACAGGCTTCAGAGCATTTGTAGTATGTTAAATAAATCGTCATTAAGACCTTAATCGATATGTAATTAATGTTTCCAATTAAATGAAATTATAGCAAATATACGTAAAAGTTGACGAAAGAAACGTGGAATTTTCATAATGTAAATTCCACTGAGTATGTATAGGTATATAGTCGTTTGCCTTCGATCGTTTATATTTTTCCCCCACGCGTTATTACACCGTGTACGATCGCAATCGAAGGTTAACATTCGGAACATCCCTCGATTTTTTCGCGATTCAAGAGGAGGGACACTCGCAAAGTGAAACGTTCCCCACCCGCGCGCGGAAGTCTTTATAGAGAGGTGAGAAAATAAAGGTCGTGTTTGCAGGTATCGTCGGGTTCGCTCTAAGTCTCGAAACTCTTGGCGCAGTCTCCCGTGAACTCTCGACCGGCGAGCGGCTAATCACTCGGGGATTTTCGCATCGACCCCCTTACAAGGGGCTGTGGACAAGTGCGCGGTTTTACGGATAACCTCGACCCTTGTCCTCGATTTTCTTCAGTCCTTCGTGCCTCGACTCATCTTAAGGTTTGTCCGATAAATTTCTTTTTTCTTATTTTTATTTCAACTTTACTCATCCATATAGACTGACAAGCGACTTTTACTACCGAGAAGCAAGATTTAGTTAGAAAAATAATGATATCCTTACTCTCTTTTTAGTATTATGCTCCGGTATATTTACAATAAATACAATTTTCGTTAATTTATAAAAGTGAAAAAATTTAATAATGATATTCATGTTTGTGGTATAATTGTAGTTTAATTTTTTTAAGACAGTTTTTAGTGTATGCGTTATGAAATTAAAATTTTAATTAATTCAATTATGCTAATCGTTTATTATCAAAATTCATTCATTTTGCGATTAAATGCAACTTTTTATGCCAAATTTATTTGAGGTAATTCTAGCTATTTAGTAAATTAGAATAAATAATTACTTGTACGTTAAAATAATTAATAATTTCACGCTCTTGTTTCGTTTTTCTGTATATCATGTTCAACTAATCTTTCGTATCGTTAATAGGTTAAGAGCGTGTCACTTTAAATGAGTATGCACGTTTAATAGTGACATGTTCATAAACGATCGTGACGCGTTGTGAAAGCCATATTATGTATACCTGGATTTAGGATGCTACCCTTAATTAATACGAAAAGTATTATTTAATATTGAAATTACCTGTATCTATTACTTATTTATAGATTGTCATTTATATATTTATGACTAATAAAGCTTTTTGATTACAACTTATATTAACTAATTGTTACAAATGGGCTTCAATTTACCTTTTAATGATAAATTTTACCGTATTATGATAAAATGTATATTTTGTTCATTCATGCAAATAAAATTAATTTTTATAAATAACATTTGTTTTTCCCCAATAAGAATGTCAGTCAATATCTCCGAAGCACAGTATAATTCTCGCATTTTTGTATGCCAATCTAGTGTCCCTTTTCACGAAATTTTCTAATATATTCCTCAATAACAAAATAAAATCTTAAATAAAATAATTTAAAAATTTAAAAAAAGCAATCTTGGTCCGAGCTCGAACAGAAGCCCGGCCTGTCGGGGGCTAGCGCCCAAATTAATGTATTATGTTCAAATTTACGTATAAATTAGAATATTTTATATTTTTCTATATTTAATTTCACCATCTTTCAATACAAAAAAAGTACATTTATTCAAACACTTTTGTAATTCAACATATACATCCTAACACACCTTATCTTTTTAATTGTAAACTGTTAGTCGCTCTAGGAATACGATAGCAAAGTGCAACATGCAGCCAATATTTTACTATCAATCTCTATTTTAACAAAATTCCTCAGGAAGTACTTATATTCAAAAATTCTTTCTTTTACAAAGTTCCAAAATTAGATGCTTGACAATGTATTTGCAAGTGAGAAATTGTTCGTTCTCGTAATTTTGTGCAATTTATAAACAATATTATTATAGTTGTCCATGTGACGGAAAAAATGTTTTAAATTTGCATTTATTTGAATAATAAAAAATAGGTAGATTAAATATTAATATTATAAAAAAAAATAGATATACTTGTAATTGTTTTATATATAGTTTTTAAATGTATAATATTTATTTATATTCCTAAAGTTTTTAACGTGAGTTTCGGAGACTCCTTTCAAAAGAAACGAGAAAAGTAAAAGTCCAGATTTAAAAATATTGGTTGTTATGCAATCAAAGAAAGTTACAATGGAGCTTTATACAATTCTGTATAAACTGCAGTGAATAAGTTTGACAAAAGCTTCTTAATACACAAATCTTGAATGAAATTTACCGAGACATTAAAAATTTTTACTTTTAAGAAGCAAAAAATGTCTAATACAATATAAAACTTATTTGAATAACTTATTTACACGGAAAGTGAAGAAGTCGAGGCGAGGAGTTACATTTAACAAAAATATAAAGTTTAAGAAGATAAATTAAAATGTATTCGATCGCAAGAGCATAAGTGTATTGACAGTTTTGTGCACAGATTAAGAACCCGCCCCGATATTCTTTGGTTTTATCATTATTTTCTATTTCGAGATATCTTATTTTAATTGGTCATGTTAAAAATTACGTTTTCTAATTTACTAAATAGACTTTGATTATGTTATTATTAAATTACTAATAAAGTTGTAAGTATGCGTGCATTACATAACGTAATTCTAACGGCAAAGCAAATCAATGCATCCCGTTTAACAATCTCAAATCTAAAAATACGAATAAAAATATAAATTTTAAAATCGATTTTATAATTGGAAAAATAGGCGTGTCACATTATTATTTTTCCGCTGCAGGTGTCGATCGTGTAATCGGTCGCGCCTATATAGACAAATGAATAATTATAAATCCGGTATTGCGCAATCGATAGGAGAAAAATTGAAAAGTATCTTATGCTTATAAACATATAACGGATTTGCGTCGGGCTCGCTTTAGCTTCTCGAAGCCTCGCACCGCTAAACTAATATTATGTGAAAGTCTATATATGTGTGTGTATGTATACCTGTATGGTTTATAATATATGAGATTCTTCGATCGAAAAACGAAACGCGAACGATAAAGAGCGATAAAGAGTGTGAGCTCCTTGCTATTTCATTTTTTACCGTACTGTTCAATATTGAGCTGTCATTTTGCTCCCATTTTTTATGACTATATACATACGCATCAGATTATCGCGATAAATATGTCGTTAAAGCTTCGATCACCGTAATTGGAACTATTCTCATTTTCGTCTACTTTCTTCTCGAAATTTTATATAGCTAAGAATCTTGTATATTGAATTTTAAATGACAAGCAATGATAGATCGATCATCGATTGATTTAATTTATAGAAGTAAATAGACATAATACCCGGGTTCTCAGTTGATGTATAGCACACATTTTAATGAAATTAATTGAAACTGATGGAAACACAGTTTATTATATCGTTCGTTGATCGTAATATTGTCAATCGAAATGATGTTAAGATTTATTCTAAAATGCTATTATAGTAAATTTTTAATTACAAAATCGGCTTTAACAGCTACATGATCTATTTACAATCGATTGGAGATTGTGTTATATTATTGTACATTTATCTATTAAACGCAAATATATAACTTGTATATTAAAATATAATCAAATCAATCGTAATTATGCGAATAAAGTATACCGTTATCTTTAACTATAACTTATAAATTTATAAATATTAATTAATAAAAGAAGTATAAAATTTATATATTAAGTAAATTTACTAATAATTTCACAGTACTGTAATCATTTTCTAGCAAGTTAATTGAATGAATAAACTTGTTTTTTTTAATTTAGTAACTTTTAAATATTAGCGATAGCTATTCAAATTAAAATTGCTGCTTAATTAAAAATTAATATAATATTCTTCAATCGAAACCTTAATTGGTATACCTTGTCGTAATTGCTCTATTTGCTCAAAGTCAATTATTATACAATATATACGATTGATGGAGAAATCGAGAAAAGCGCACACGAAGTAAGCAAAAAATGACAAGCTGCAAACGCAAACGGGGTTTTCGATTAAATTTACTATTTTAGATTAAATCTGTAAACAACAACTCAAGGCTATCGAACGATCTGTTGTAATTGTCGTGTCATTTGTTTTCTTAATGGTTTACTACAAAACAAAAGTAAATCATGCTAAATGAGATGGAAAATTCATGGGTGCAAAAAAAGTGCTTATTAAATGTAGAGAAAAAAATATTTATTTAAATTACGTCAACTCGTTTACAAGTTACTTAAGTGTAGGTATACATTTTTTTTATTTAAATAAGCTATGTATCGCTAATTATATTTCAGATAACCATTGATGCATTACTGGATTCTGGCATTTATTATAAACATATATTTATAGTAACACGTATATTTACATCACATTCAGTAAATTGAAATGTATATGGCTATATATTTTCTTGCGTGGAGATTTTTGAATCTCGAGGTATAGGATAAAGTCAACGAGACAACGGGTTAGAAGTGAATTTTCGACTCTAGGACATCCAGTTTTTGCAATGAATTAATGCTTCGATTTGCAGGGACACACATTGAAAATGCTGCGGTTGTTCCAAACTCTCGGGACAACAGTAAATTGACATTTAATATAACATTTTGTTTCATTACATTATTAAATTATCAAATTAAAACTGTCGCAGCCAATATTACCGTTTATCAAAAATTTCATTGAAATGAATTGCAAGTTGATTGAATTTTAATTCATTTCAAAATCGACTTTTCATAATCTATTCTTATAGGTATACTTCAAATCGGCGAGAAAAGCAGTGTTAATTAAAAAAACGTCACTCAATTACTGCAGTTATAAAGGACACTTTTGACCTATAAAAAACTTTTATGATATTTTTCAAATTTAAAATTTAGCCAAATTAAATGAGAAATATTTTAAAAATTTAGTAAATACGCAATAGTTAAATACAAATTAAAAAATATAAGTGATTCAAGATTTCTCTTTTTACCGAATATGTAAAGTTGTGTATGCCTTATAATATAGTATATGTATATTGGTATATATAATTGGCGCTTGCAAACAATAATAACTAGAATAATTTTACATTTTTAAATAACCCTGAGTAAAACTAAACTGTTCACCTGTAATTGCAATCTCACCTTTACAACCAAACAAATTTAGATTAATGTATATATTTGAAAACGTACACTTATACATGACAATTCTATTGTTGGTTCAAATTTTTATAGACGACTAACTCTGTTGACGAAATTGAAAATTAAAAGATATGATTTTTAGCTTATAATTCATGTAATATAAAAGAATTAGAATATTATTTGAAATAAATATAAAAGTCAACCTAAAAATAATTTTTAACAGAAACTTAATAACTCTCAAAGAAGGGTTCCAGTCTCCGGGTCACGGATTTTGTTGCAACTTTGGGAACTGTATTTCTGGTATACAAATATGAAAGAATTCATGTGAAATTTGACGAAAGTTCTATGCAGTAAATATTAATTTGTAAAAATATGATGCTTTAGTTCACTTGCTGATAGCTCAGAAGCAATTACAAATAGACACTCTAACTTAAATTTGACAAAAAACTGAGATCAAGTAGATACGATTTAAAAAAAAGGAATCTCAAATATTTTAATTTGATCAAAACTTATGGAAAAAAGAAGAATAAGAGGAAATTTTACTCAAATTTTAGTAATAAAATTTGATGGACTTTTTAGTCAAAAATTTTATCTTATTCTTATTTTTTCTTTTGACCGAATTAAAATATATGAGTTTTTTTTTTTAAATCGCATCTACTTGATTTCAGTTTTTTTTCAAAGCGTCTATTTGTAATATGCTTCTGAGTTATCAGCAATTAAACAGAAGCATCATATTTTTACAATTTTATATTAACTGCGTAGAATTTTCGTTAAACAGCCTACGAGATTGAATTTCACATGAGTTCTTTCATATTTGTATACCAGGAAACAGCTCCAAAAGTTGCAGCAAAATCCGTGACCCGGAGGCTGGAATGTTTCCTTGTCAGTATGGAGATTTGGATATTAAATCAACAGTTAATGTTTCATTTATTAATTAATAAATTTTAATGTAAATTCGATAATAATTAATCTATTTACTGTTTAATAATTTAATTACTTTTAAGATGCGATATCATACTGAGCTTTAAATTTAAACTGTGATTCATAGATATTATTAAGTATGTATGTCCCACATTTTGACTTTTTAAAATACTAAAAATTTGGATTTCATAAATAATTAAAGTATACCGTTTAACTATATATTCAATATTTTCATTGACATTTGATACAGTTTTTGATGTAGTTTATGTTGATAATAAATTTTAGATATTTCGATAAAACAATCGTTATGGTTTCAAAATGCATGTAAATATTTATTTTTTCGACTCTAATAGAAGTCGTTGGAAATTTAATGATAATTTATGAAATGGCACATCTCTTTGCGTCACAAATGTTATAGAATAATAAATGATAAATGAGCTTTCATGACGCGCTTGTAAAGAAGACACGTACGTAAATAGGAAATATATAATGCATTTAACAAAAAAATCAATTTTCATAATAAAATATATTTCAAGGAAATAATTGAATAATTCAATTTTTTAAAATTTAAATGTTTAGTTCGTCGATGCTACAATTTGTAAAAATTTTTAAGATAATTCTTATATTTATGTTACTAATATACACCCCTTAACTATATGGATTATATCCGAACGTTTAAAATGTTTCAATGCGATGGCCGTAAACGAAAGAAGTAATAAGTGTGCGTAACTTTAAATTATTCGGACAAATTCAATAAGCTACAGGATGTACTTCATTGCGAAATATGTCTTATAGTGATTATTAATCATTCTACTCTGATTCTATATACTTACATATATATCTATTTATTTAAAAAGTGACTTTTAAACAAATACAAACCAAAAGCAATCTTTATTTTCAAACGTTTTGAACGTACGTAAAGTTCCTTTCCAAGGCTACAATTATAAAATTGCGAATTCTTTATATTTATTCATGTAAAGAAGAATACTTCGGTATAAGTGCAAGGAAACAATAAAAAATAATAGATTACTAGACAATTTGATATAATATTTATAATTTTATGATTGTTACCATTAATTTTCTTTAAAGCAAAGAATGTTTTTTATATCTTTAATTCGGCAAGTTATTTTTTCTTCTATTATTGTACATCGAATAATACATCAGACCTATTAGAATTTATCAAGTTGAATTATATTTTAAATAGTCCAAATAACAAATTTTTTTCTTGAAATTGGATCTCGTTGGTTATAAAATGTCAAACGATCGCGTGTGCTGGAATGAAATATTAATAATAAAAGTAACACGTATAAATAATGTATTATAGATGATCCGATCCCAGGTCTTGGTGCTTTAGATCAACCTAGCACCTTCCCGGTCGGACTCATTAATGTAAGAGACTCGGTTGAGTGGCTGTTAACGTCCCATAATGTCGACGACTTGCAATATCTTACGAAGCACATTTCCAAAACGAAGTGAACTCCTATCTATCTATATCGTCCGAGTATCCATCGAAAGTCCAAGTAAACGCTTATAGCGGCAGAGAACAACTCTCCGACATCAAGGTTCGGACAGGGAGAGAAATCGACCAATTTAACGACTTGTGCCCCTAGTTTATTCAAGATAACAAGTTGCATAATTGCACAGTACTTGGTTCTCTGTATATATGTGTGTGTGTGTGTGTGTGTATGAATAATTGATCGATAAGAGCGTCTGTAGCTTTCATATAACCTAAAACGATGAAGCGTTATAATTTTACTAACACTTTTTTTCAGTTGATGACAACTGTAAAACACATTTTTTCATTAGTACGAGTAACTTTTACAGGAATTAATCAGATCATCTTTCTAATTTTTTAATAGTTAAGCAACATTTGTTATAGTTACAGATTATAACTCTTATAATTTTTTATACTTACAATCGCATAATTATTCCATTTACAAATGTAATTACAATCTTCGTATTTCTAGTATAGATTATTAATTTTATTTATGGTTTATTAATTCTATAAATACTAACATCACGCTTTTTCATTCACGTTAATTATGATGCACTTATCGAGACGTTGAAATTTCATAATAAAACTGCAGTATAAATTAACTAAAAACTGTTTTTAACTAAAGTAAAAAACTATTTATGCGATCATAATCATTGTATATTATACAAATAAAAATTTTTATTTTAAATAAGAATTTTAGTCGATACCTCTGAAAACAGTAATTTTCGCTTTTTTGTATGCCAAAATTTTTAAATTATTAATACACTATACTGGATAATGATTTTAGGTATACATTAATTTAATTGCTGTTTTATAAAGGTAAGAGTACATGTAACGTCAAGGTTCACTGCGAAATATCGTTAAATGATTATTTTCATTATAATTATGTGTGAGAAAAATTATCGAGTGCTAATTGAATTAAGAAATTTTATAAATGTAGGTTACTGTATCTATATGCATATCGATATTAAATGTGAATAAAAATAAATCTTGTTATACTTGATTATTCTAGGACATTAAAAACATAGACACGTCATTTATGATTTGCTACAGAAACATTTCATTATGAATATGTAAATATTTGAATAGTACCATTTAACGAAGACGTATTTTTAATTTTACTCTGCACTTGTTTCCCTACTCTTTGGCGTGATGATATGCTAAATTGACAAATAATGCAACGTATTATTTGTATACAGAAGGTTTACGCGCGTTTACTTTGGTCGGCCGCTATCGCGTCCTTTGATTAATATTTTCACAAATGAGTTAATTTCAACAAATATGACATTAGTTTTATAATTCATTAATTATATACTTGTTTGATAATTTTTTTGTTTCTATAATTTTTTTATTCCACTTTGTAAATATAATGTATTTAAATAATATGTTGTGTGAAGAAACCTAAGGCACGCACCGATGTATAGAAAAGTAAATCCTCGCACTAATTCTAAAAGAATCACATACGCTCACATTTCGACTTACAGAAAGATCCCTAAACGTTTAGTAATAATTTGAATTTACCTATTATTTGTTTTAATTTTTATATATTCTCGCAATAAATAGATTCAAAATTAGACTATTTCTAAATTGTAATAAATAAAATATTAATTAAAATGTTCTTTACCTGTTTAGGTGAATGAAAGTAAAGAGTAAAAAATGCGGAGTCCTGAGTGGTTATTAGCAATATGTTGCGGATTGATCCTGACGGAAGCAGTGCCCAGGCAAAGGAGATCGCTGGGTACCACTCCCAGCATTCCGACGAGTAGTAATTCGGAACCGCCCAACATCATTATGATAATCGCGGATGACATGGGATGGAACGACGTGAGCTTTCACGGTAGCGACCAAATACCAACCCCTAATATCGACGCGTTAGCTTACAACGGGGTGATACTAAACAGTCACTACGTCTCGGCTATGTGTACACCTAGTCGATCGGCTCTCCTTACTGGAAAATATCCTATACATACTGGTATGCAACATCTTGTTATTTTGGAAGCTGAACCACGTGGACTACCGCTCCACGAGAAGATATTGCCACAGGTTTGCTTCACCTTTATTTCTTTCTTATTTTTACTTTTTATTCTAACTACTCAATCTTAAATCCAGGAGCTACATTGCCAAGTGTGGAATTATGTTTCTGGATTATTTTTAGAGAGAAAATAAATTCTTTTTATGCACTTTATTTATTTACTGTTTAGATTTGTAGAACAACTTATAGATCTCTATTAAATTAATCAATATTATTTAAAAGTTTTATACTTCTAAGTTTGTTTCTATAAATTATATTTTTAACATTTTTATATGATACAGAGTTTTCACCGACCAATTGAACAGAATCTTCTTTGCAAAATATATAACGTTTAAATAAAATAACTAGCTGCATTAATAATCATTAAACTGCAATAATATTGCACATAATCATAGTAATTGAAGTGTCGGATACAATAAGAGTCAACTATATTAAACGAGCCAATATTAGAGAAATACAATTATAAAATGTATTATAAATTCATTTTTTATCGAGTAATAAACGTATCGTTGCATAAAAATTATTATTTTATTGATGGCTTAACGTTTTTCTCAGTAAACGCGTAAATGCATCTTCACCGACTAGTTTTCTAAATTGTTATATTTTAATTATTTATCAAAATCTTCACTGTGTAAAAATATAAAAGATACGTTTAATTTTTTAATCATTAACGGATCCTATTTGTATACTTTTTAGTGTTTATATATCAATTTATTTAATAAATTATAATTGCCGTTTTATTTTATACTTAATATTAGTTTATTAAATTAGATCACCTTAACGATCTTATAAGAGGTATAAAATGGAGAAATCAAAGAATGTATGTAAATGACATATTTATGAGGATAACGAAAAATCTGTGCAGACTTTCATCATCCATTTATCATCACTCATTGGCGATACAATTAATTGATTTATAAAAACAATCATAAAAAACTATAATTGCAAATAATTTACAAATATTATATAATCCTATCAATTACTGAAATACAATATTGAAAGGTGATTGTGATGCGTATTATACATAGGAAAAGTAATAAAAATTCGTAAACTAAATCTAAAAACTGAAAATATAAAAGTTATATCAAAAGCTTAAATTGCTTAATACGAGGTTATTCGAAAAATTCTTAAGGTTCGTTAAATTTAATGTAACCAATTAAAGGACAAAAACGTATAGTCACCGAAACAAAAGTAAAGAAATACTAAATAAACGCATCGTCTCCATCGATCAATCGGTCAACGATGCAGTAATACATTTTTTTCGTACGAAGGAATGTTTATTGCGCAGTCACAATGAGCTTATCAGCACAAGCGAGCCACGGAAAAAACGTTAGCAAAGAATGAGCTCTACTCCCATTCTCTATAGTCGGGCGTTTTTTTGGTGACAAAAAATGATTAATTTTTTTAAATCTTACCTTGACTCAAGAAGCAAATGCATTTACAGTATTTGAAGGAGGCCGGGTACGCTACCCATGCGATAGGCAAATGGCACCAGGGATTCCATCGTCGCGAATACACACCGACCTATCGTGGATTCGATTCACATTTTGGTTACTGGAATGGACTCCAAGATTACTATACCCACGAGGTTGCTTCTTCCGTTAAAGGCGAAGGTTTCCTTGGATTCGACATGCGGCGCAATATGAGCGTGGCGTACGATACCCGAGGCAAATACTCGACCGATCTTTTTACCGAGGAGGCGGTTAAGCTGATCGAAGAGCATCGACCCGAAGCTGGTCCAATGTTTCTCTATATGGCTCATCTCGCCCCTCACAGTGGTAACGATCAAGAACCGCTTCAAGCACCCGACGAGGAAGTTGCCAAATTTTCGTATATTCAGGACCCCGAGAGGAGGATCTACGCGGCGATGATGTCGAAACTGGACGAAAGCGTAGGTGAAGTCGTCGCTGCTCTTAGGAGGAATTCGATGCTTCACAATAGCATTATTCTTTTCATTGCTGACAACGGAGCTGCTACTCAAGGAACCCATTACAATCGGGGCAGCAATTATCCTTTGCGTGGGGTAACTTCAATTTTTTCATACTACTTTATTTGTTTATCTACTTATTTTACCAAGTTTGAAAAAGATAAGCAGATATATAAAACATAGTTAAGATTTATGTGAAATCGGATATATCCTAACTTTTTTTACAAAAATAATATTACTCACAAAACAGTTAATGTGTTGTCGAGATGTCTCGTAATTCCAAATAAATATCAACAACATAAAAACAGTAATTTTTTCTTCTTAATCTCTTCTTAATATCTTTAAAATATAACAATTGTGTCTAGTTAGATATCACATTTATTTAGATTTTGTGAATCGTAATATCATTCTAATTTGTATACATCTCGTAAATAATGAATATTTTAAAATATTCTACTTCAAGATTAAAAACGAGTTCAACAAAAAAAATTTTTTAATCTATTGTCAAATATCTATTTCAATGTTTAATGTGTATAACACTCAAATATTCATAATTTATTTTTCAAAAAGAAACAATTTAGTTTACAAAAATAGATTTAGAGGTATCACTTTTCCTTGTATCGTTTTGTCGTTGATAAAATGTTGAAATACATCCAGTGTAATAATGTAATGTTTCAATATATATATTCAATTCAGAATTTTAATGATCTCTTATCGCATGTCTATTAATCGCAATAAAACTAATTAGAAATTACATTTCTTTAATTAATAATTACAATTAGTTTGATAAAGTATATTTAACTATCAAATCGTTAAAAAGTCACGTATAATGTTTACGTATATGTGCACTAATTGATTATTTTGAATTAAACATATTAGATAGAGTTAAAAGAAAAATCAAATTATCTTCCATCATATATTACTGCAATTGATATCCAAGCAATCACAAATTAATCTTGCATGAAAATATTTAATTTAAACTAAATACATATTAAAATTACTTAATAGAAAATTATAAATTAAAAAAAAGGTATTAGGTATACTTCTCTCTCTTCTAACATTTTTACGTATCATTTATTTCTTATTGTAAAAATAAGCTATTTCGATACGAGCATATGCTTAGATAATACGATAAAATCAAGAAAATTAATAATTGTGTATAAATCCTCTATTGACAATTTCTTATTAGTTTTAACTTTCAATGGGTTCAATATTTCCTTAAATTTCGCCTTCTTTCAGAAATATTATCTTATCAAAATTAGCTTAACTCGAAATATACCTAATAAAAGTGAAATTGGAATGAGAGAAATTTTTACGTCCAATAAAAAGCAGGTTTTTATAGAGAGATACTAACGAGTATCAGAAAATTCTCTTTTTTGTATATTTATATATGACAATTTTCAATACAATGGTTTTTTTTAAATACAATGGTCTGAATATTAAAAATCGTTTATATTTTATTCTTTATTCCGAATTTTTTTTAGAGTAGACTTAGAGTTATATAACCGCACGTAATATAGTAGAAGCTTCCAAACTTTCTCCATGTAAGTAATTTCTCGTCGGCACAAAATTTATCGCTTTCAGAAAATGATGTAAAAAGACCGAGATATTTTAAAATTTACAGCATTTTAATAGGTACGCTATTTTGTGACGTTGTTTGACATTAATATTCTCAAATGGAAGTAAACATTCATATTAAATTAGTTATGTATAATATTATTATCGATGTTTAAAAAAGTAGTTTTACTTTATATAAAAACTAAATGAAAGTTTGGTTTTTACATTCTTATAAATATTTATACAATTATTTAAATAATAAAAATATAATAAATGCATACGACGGATGAACCGAGACGTTCATGAATAATATAAATCTCAACATCCAAGTAACTGTCTGGCAATAAAATACAAATAACGTTAGCATATCACATTAAGAATAGTACGTTGGAAACACATTAATTTATAATTCAAATTAAATTATGCACATCTAACATAAGTAAATACTTAACTAATCCAGTTATACATATTTATAAACTCACCTATATAATATAATAAATGCTCGATTTGTAAACGCGCGTCGTATCTAAAATCAGTTAAGACATTCTATTCATATTAACAAAAAATGTTAATGAGTCTAAGAATGTGTTGGAAAAAAAAATTCATAATAATGAAATTCTGTTAAAAAAATGTGTAACCAACAGATAAAAGCGAGTGCCTGGGAAGGAGCAGTGCGAGGAGCCGCTGCAATTTGGTCACCTCTGATCCGACGAAGCAAACGCGTCTCGAACGAGCTGATGTACATCGCTGACTGGCTTCCAACTCTTCTCTCGGCTGCAGGAATTCGATCTAAGCTTCCAACTTCGGGGATCGACGGCGTCGACATGTGGCCGAGTATAATCGGTGAAACAACGACGTCGCCGAGATCAGAGATTCTGGTCAACATAGATCCACTGTTCAACTATTCGGCCATCAGGCGCGGTGATTTTAAATACGTTCTAGGTACCGTTGGAAACGGCGAAGAATGGTACGGCGAAACTGGTAGACCCGAAAATTCGGAAATCGAGGGTACGAGTCCAACTTACGATCCTGAGTCGGTTCTGATGAGCAAGGCTGGTACTGCTATTTCGGCTCTTCTAACTGCTAAACAGGTATATAGTCATACGCGCGTTTGTAGAATATCGTATAGGTATAGGTATAAATAAAAATAGTTTTCAAAAAACCCTGTTATATTATAGTTATTGTAACTTTTAAACTGTACGTTTGATCGATATATCTTTTGGTTAGGTTACGGAAATTAGGGCTATAAGACACGAAGGGTACCAAAGACTCAGAGAAGAAGATACGACGACAGCTAAGCTTCTTACTGCGGACGAACTACTCAAGTTAAGATCCACTGCCACGTTACAATGCACTGTACCCGCTACCGAAAGGGTAAATATATACATTTAAACAGAACCAATATAAGTAATCTTTAACTTACGGTTAGTTAATATCGTGTATTTTTTCGTTCGTTTATATTAGGTCGCATGTCATCCACTAAAGGCCCCCTGTCTTTTCAACATCCGAGAGGACCCGTGTGAACAACGTAACCTTGCAGATAGTCGACCCATGATTTTAGCGACTTTGGAAGAAGCCTTACTCAAGTATCGAGTTACCGCGGTACCGCCGAGCAATTTACCCAACGATCCCAAAGCTAATCCTGATATTTGGAATGGTACCTGGGTCAGTTGGCTCGATCCGAATCCACGTGAATTTCTCACCAAAGAACTCGATACCGAACAAATGCCGGGCTCTATCATTGCTGTTATCGGTGTTCTACTTGGTTTATCTATCCTTGGTATTTTCGCTTTTATTGCGTTGAGGTGCAACAGCAGGTATACGGCGCTCAAGAAGAAACAAAAACACCACAATCATTCGGGATATCGAAACTCAAAGTAATTAAAACATCATTTAGCTTTAATGTGATTATAAACGTATCGGTATTATACAAACTATGCACTATTCTTCTTAGGTAAAAAAATAATTTGTGGGATACAACAGTGATAATAAATTTCATTGTATATTTATATATTTTGGGGATTCATTTAATTTGAACTAAGGTTAAGTAAAATATTATTTCATCTTATTGATCTTGAATTACTAATTTTTTTTACAAAATGGGCTTTAGTTAGCCATAACTTGGGTAAATTAACGCGTAAGGGTCTAAAAATCTGGCTTTCCTCATATTTTTATATTACAAACATATCCTAGAGTTTAGTTGAGATCTGTGATCCGAAGGCCGTGGCCTCTTCTAGTTAGTAATATAAATAATATTTAAAAAACTACTATAAAAATTTAGAAACAGGGACTTTACAAATTGTTTAAGAAAGGTATAACACCTGTTACGTTTTTCAATTTACTTTTAATATCTGTATTTAGAACTTTCTTTTAATATTAATCTCAGTGCATTCACATAGGATTAAAACTCATATTTTATCTTAAAAATGTGACAAATTACTAATTCGAATGACCATTTTTTATGAATGTCAAATTATATTGACAAGTTTCAAATGTTGTGTTATAATAACAATATTTTTCAATGTTTAGACATATACAAGAAATACAGCAGCCAGACGAAACAACAGCAGTTTTAGAATTAAAGTTGGACGACGACGATCACCCACCTGGAAAAATACTCGAAAATTTCGTGCAAGAAGCTAAGGACACGCCAACTCTTAAAAGTATCGCGAGAGGTATTGAGTGAATTAAATTTTAAGATTACTATTTAATTCACTGATAACCAATGTACCTCGATCTCAACCGCTTCGCGGCATAATCGGGCTCGCCTACATCTATTGTACAAAAGCAAAATGTACTTAGGCACTTTATCAAACTGATGTTTGAAAGTATTAGATCATTATTTAATTTAGTTTTAAAACTCACACACATAATCGTCCATTTAGAAGATAAAACGAACTTAAGAATTTAAATTAAATGACTAATGATCAATTCATTCCTCTCGGTATAGCGATCAAATTATTATACCGGTGAAGCGAGTGATTATTACAAAATTATACGATTCATCGTAGCTCTATATTATTAATGACATTTTTACGTATCTGTAAAAATCAGGTCTATATATTATAGAGCAACAAACGATGTAAATTGAAATTAGATCTTTTGTATTTTATTTATTGTATTGCTATAAAATTATGTATACTGCAAATATTAATTATTTGAACGTGACGTGAAGCAGCTTTATATTCCTAATACAATCATTATTTTATGACTCTTTTTTACTCATTCTAAATTAATTTTAATTAATGGAATAAAATTATTAAAAAACATACGTACGTCCTAATTATTAATAAAATAATAACTATTTACTCTTACAACTGTAAATTGTATATAAGTTTTTAAAACTCTATAGGAATTCAATTACTTTTTAAATGTATTAGGAGTATTTTACAATAATATTATAAAATTGTATTGTATACTAGAGATATTATGTGCGTTTTATAAATTAATGTATACTAACATATATTCAACATTTCATTACATACAAATGTTGAAGTCGACTGTTAATACACTAATGCAAAAAGATTAGTGTAGTTAGTATATTAAATATTTTTTGCACTATTGTAAATAAAATGTAAATGTATTACACATAATAAATAAATTTGATTATTATTTTGTATTGAGATAACATGAGTCCCTACAATCCAATCAATTCATTGTCAATTGGTAATATAAGTAGTATAAACTATAAATTGATAATATCTATTGTATATAGATTAATTTTTATTTTCTATGTACAATTCATTTTTTAAATACAATTTTCATTATTGTAGCTGTATTATATTTACATCATTTTAATAGGGCCAACTTTATTTTTTACGATGATTTTAAAAGCTTATAAAAATCGTAGTTTACCTAAGAAAACAATACTTTAGCATGTTAATTTTTCCTGTAAAAAGTAATTTCTATCAGTCAAAACTGTAAAGGATGAAAAAATTATTAAAAATTATTTTAAGGCACTTGAATTTTTTATCAAATATATACAATGTTTAAACTTTAATGTATTATTAGGTTTTTCATTATTAATTGTGAAATTGTCGTTAGATTTTTGTAATGTTTAAAAAATTTTATTACACGTGACAATTATGTACATAGTTTTCCTAGAATAAACACAAATTTAAATAATGTAAATTCGTGATTTAATTTATAATAAACATCGGCAAGGCTCTTTGTGTTATGCGGCAATCTTGTTTTTTTATTCATTTGTACAAAATTAAGACAACTCAATTATACGTTAAAGTCTCAAAGAGCTCGCAATAATTGCATTTTATATTAAAATTAATAATGCGACATTATATTTACTTATCAAGTTATGATACACATGAAAAATAAACACAATGATCTCAAGATTCAAATTGCAACCCTCGAGCAGACGTGCGGTAGCAAATATCGATATTATGACGTGAGGCTTTACAAGTGCGTAAAAAATTGGAACGTTTACAAGTACGTCGGCTCAAGGGTATCAAGCAGTTTTTTCTTTCCTGATTATAACTCACGATATTCTAAAATAAATAAATGTACAATCTTTTGCTTTCGTTCCACAATCTTAAAGGCAACTTCTTATAAATACATGTTTCTTTACATCAGTTACTCGTCAACAATATCTGTTTTTTATAATATAGAACCGTAATTCCACTATCACTTCATTTTCTTTTTTAGCTATATATAATACATTAAACGAATTTGCAAAGTTCAACAATAGTAGTAAATAATAATAATAATAGTTGCGACATTCCTTTGAATTCGCATATTAACAGCAAAGAAGCACGATTACACGCTCGATAGCGAGGAATTTCTGTAAGGCTTCTTCTATGACGGACTTTTGTGTCGTACAACGACAAAGTTACGTGTTGACACTTGATATACACTGTTTGCGGGAGCTAATCTTTGGCCTTGGACTCCACTCAACACCCAATGTCAATCGAATACATGCCAACGAGAGATAGTCTTCATTCTTATTTCTGTTGTTCATTTTCTTTCTTCATCACATATGTACTACCTTCGGTGTACTAAACAATTAAATAATTGGTAAATTTCATTAAAAAATTTATATTTGTAAGTTATCACGTCTAATATTAAGTTATGATTTGAAGAAGATTAATTACCTCTTTCCCCACAGCCAGTTCATTAGAACGCTCGATTGACTCTGAACGTCTCGCGCTATAAAAAAAATATTATAATAAAATCAACAATTACATGAAGGAGAAAGTTTTAATGATAAATGATTCTTAGCAATTTAATTTATAGGAGCAATATCTAAAATATAATAAGTACAAAAAAATCTGGAAATTGAAAAACAGTAACTCATTTCATATAAAAGTGAACTTTGAAACATCAATAATTTATTGTATAATTGAAAACATTTGAACGATATTCTTATAAACTGGTTTTAAAATTTCCAGAATTTTGTTTCGATAAAATACGCACAAAGTGTATAGTTTGCATTGACAAGTCTTGCAGCTGCTTCAGGTGGTAATTTGCTCAGCACATCTTTATGAGCAAGTAACGACATTTGTTGCGAATGTCTTAATTCTCGTTCATCCCTTAATCGTACATCCTTTCCATGACTCAGGCTTTTTAACTGCGACAATCTAGATTGGGAATATAATAACTTCTAGCTTATACACGCAAAAACTACGTAACAGGAAATTTACAACTAAATTAAATTTGCAAGCGTATTATAGAATTAATCATTTAAACAAAGATTTATATGTATTTCGTAAATCTGTAAATGGATCTACTAATAAATTGCTTTATTTCATTTAGTTATTTATTAGAAAAATTGAAACATCAATATCTAAACTAAGGGATAATGGTTGTATGATTTTAAAAGCTTTTAAGATAAACTTTTATATACTGCAGCACGATATAGAAATAATGAAAATATGTTTCATTTAGTGTATAAAATAAGCCAACAAACATACTTCTGAGCAAGAGCCTTCTTGTCCTCTTCTATAGGGGTATTAATAGCCTCTTTGGCAATCTCGACCGGACCTTCAGATTTAGAAGGCGAGAGATTTTGTATAAGAGGTTGAGTATCAATACTTGTTTCCAAACTCGTTGGCGAATCATTGGTGGGACTAGGACTTGTTCCCAAAGTGAATTTGCGTAGTTCCTCGTTGACACGCATCGCATTAGAAAGTCGTAATTGGAGACTATCACGTTCATCTAGTAACTGCATCAACTCGTGAGTTAATTCCTCACAACGCATATCTCGTTGATGAAGCATATATAGAGCAACGTCTAATTCGTTTGCAGTCAAAGAATTAGAATCGGACGTTTTAGCTGCTTCAATGCTTGCATTTTGTACCAGCTGTAAAAAATATAATTATGTGGTTTATTTGATTATAAATCAAATTATATTTCTTTTACTGTTTAAAGTCACTCTTTTTATTGGAGCTAATCAGCGTGATCTTTAGTTTATTTTTATTATAAAATTATATCACTTATAAATAATAGTTGTGAAACCATATTTACCTGTTGCTGTGTTTCTGAAAATTGGTCGGGATTGCCAACATGCCTTTCAAGAGCACGTTGCATGAGTTCGTATTCCTTCACTTTTTCATCTAGTTGTTGAGATAGACCATTGATTTGCTGCTCTTTCACCTCCACTAACTTCCTCATTTCGGTTAATTGTTTTTCTTCTTCTACGCTAAGAGCCGTCAATTCGTCTAAACGTGCATTCTTTTCAGCTAGTTCTACTTGAAGATTGTGAATTTCCGTGTCTTTAGTTATGCGAAATTCGGACAATTTTCGGTCCCGGTCGAATAATTCGCTCTCCAATTGCGTCAATCTCTCTCCTCGATGATCTCGTTCTAAAATCGTTTGTTCAATTTGGTGTTTAAGATGTTCAATGTCTCGTTCTTTGACCCCTAAAGCTTCGAGCAAACTTTGATTTTCTAATCCTAGTCGTTGCTTCAATTCGTTCATTTCTATTTCTACCTTCTGAAAAGACATTGTTGTAAAAATATGTTAATATTTTTATTACTAACTGTATTCACACTATTTTAAAATAAAGTAATGACTTTAACATACTAAAAATTAAATTAATATTATTATAAGTTGATTAATTTAGATAAAAATATGCAATATTGTTAAGTTTGAATAAATAATGTAATAAATTAGAACTACTAAAGGAATTTTATTTTATACATAAAGTAAACATGAATTTAAAATTATGCAAAAGATAAAGATTATAGTCTATTTCAAGGTAAACGTCAATATAAACCAAAAAAGATTAAAATTGTACTCACTTTAAGAGTCCTATTTATAGCTTCCTCAGCTTCTTGTCTTATTCCCTCCTTTTCTGAAGTAAGTCTTTGTATATTAGCTTTGTCTTCAGCTGCTAACCTTTCCAAACCTCTCAAATTAGCCACCTCACTTTGTAATTCTGAGATCGTAAATTTAAGGGATTCAAATTCTTTCTGTTTTTCATACAATTCAGACTTTAATCTTTCCGAATCTGATTCAGACGAGACTTGACTCAAAGCAGCTTGCAATTGTGACTCTTTTTCTGCCAGTGTAAGTTTTAATTCACTCATTTGCACATCTCGCGCATGAAGCTCGTTTTGTAATTTTATCAATTCATTACCTTCTTCTGAGGAACGTTTTTGAGGTTGATGTTTTTCATGCTGCAGCTCCTCTAATTGTGACTGAAAATTAATAAAAAACATTTGGTTTTTAAAAATCGATTCTCATTACATTCAAAGAAATTGTCTGACATCCCCTTAAGATAATAATATAGTAAAACAGTAAAAATTTTTTTATAAAATTATGTGTATTTATTTTTATTCAAATTTTTTTTAAGCAAATACATTATTTGTCAACTGATGATGATGTGTTGCCTAATTATTCATATTATTAATGCTATATATGAACAAGTAATCTTATTTTTCTATTAAGAATGTGTATTAACGTTTCATGAAACATTCAAGTTTCAAATAATTAAAGAATATGTTTAATATTTACCTTCAGTGCTCCAATTTCTTGATTTCTAGCAATCATTTGGCCTTCTAACTCAAATTTGTCGTTGTACAGCACATTGAGATTATCCTGTAATTCTTGTACCATATGTGTCATTGAACTTTCACTAATGGTGTATTGCAAATGCTCAATCTCTTCATTCTTTGCCTGCAACATAGCTTTCAATCTTTGCACTTCTTGATCATTATTGTCACTCGCAAAAGTAAATACAGGCAGATCGTCTACCACCTTAGTAGCCCCTTGTGTTTCCACAACTTTCTTGGTTATTACACTCTGTTCTTCTATCAGTCCTTGAAGTTCACTCTTCGCTTCTTTCGCTTCGATCTGTGCTTGCTGCGTTTCCGATTGTAACCTGTGCAATTCATCTTCTAGCGTTTGAATCCTCGCTTCTTTTTCATGGATAATGTTGTTTAATTCAACGATATGTTTTTCTGCTTCTTCCAATTTCTGCTGAAGTTCTGTCTGATGTTTCGTCTCTGTCGTACACTTCTCGATTTCGGAGCTAGAGTCTTGGAGTTTTTGATCCTTCTCGACTAAAGACCTCTCATAATTTTGGATTTTTTCAGTATAAATGCGAATCTCTTCGTTCTTTTGTTGTATCTGCAATGTGCAATTTTCGATTGTTTCCTCAAGAATCTTGAGTCTTTCGGCTGAATTAAGTGCGTCCCGAAGAGCGGTATCATGTTCTTTAACGATAGATTGCATGCTGTCGAGTTCTCTTTGCTTATCGGTTAGCTCGCTCGTAAGTTCCTGTAACTTGTTGTTCATTGTTTCCTCTACGTGGTCGTGCTCTGTTCGTTGTCGTTGTAACTCCTCGCGTAAGCTGACTACTTCTTGAACACGAGTATTAAGCAGCTCGGTTAACTCGACCAAGTTAATGTTTGCCGCATTAAATTTACTTATTTCGGATTCCAACTCGTGGATTTTATCTTCTAATTTTGTTTTCTCCTCTACTACTGAATTAAGTCGTACGTTTGTTTCTTCTTTCATTTTTTCGCATTCGAGAGTCTTATCCTGGAGTTCAGTTTTAAGGACCTCACAATTTTCGCGCATTATCTGAACTTGATCATTTGCATCCATTAGGGTTTGCTCGTACTGTTTTCTTAGAGTGCTATATTCGGTTCTTAACTTTTCATTGCTTTCGCTTAATTCGACATTACGCGAACGCAACTCCTCGACCTGCACACCCGTTTCTTCAATAGATGTTTGACGCTTAGTTCGATTTTCCTCTAGTAGTTGTTGCAACTCTTCGTTTTCAGCAGCCAACGCCTCTACGTTTTGCTTCAATTCCTTCAGTTCCTCATTATACTTCGTATCGAGTTGAGTGGCTTCTCGAGGGGGTGAATCTGGCTCTTCCGATTTAGAATTTAGTTGTTGAATTTTCATCTCAAGCTCTTTGTACCGCATCTGCCAAATTTGTACTTCAGTATCTTGTTTTTCTTTAGATTCGGTAAACCTTTCCGTTGCAGCAGTTAGAACATCGATTCTTTTCAGCAAATTCTCTCTCTCCAAAGCAGATTTCTTCGCTTCCTCTTTAGCCTCATTCAACGCCTTTTCTAAAGCTTCGATTTGTGATTTAAGCTCTTCTTCAATCGCAGAATCGAGGTCACCGAAACCACCGATAGATTTTTGCAACTTCAATTGAGTTTGCATATTATCGAGTTGTACCTTATACTCTTTGAGTTTCTTTATGTACTTAACGTTTTTCACCTGAGCTACTTTGCCTTCTTCAATCAATTTGAAATTTTCATCGGTAAGCTGTTTAAGTTGTTGCTCGAGCTCGTCGACTTTTAGACGTAGCTCAATCTCCGCACTGGGTACTATAGGAATGTTGACGTGTTGCTCCACAGAATGTGATTTATCATTGAAACCCCAAGGATCTTCTCCATCTTCCCACATCGATTCACCAAGTGGCTCTTCTGTTTTAGGTATGGAACTATCGAAAACCCCGGTTGTTTCCTGACTTGCCACGTCTTTAGAAATACGAAGAGCTTCTAATTCTACTATCAATTGATTCTTCTCTTGTAATATTACGTCGAGTTGGGTTTGAAGAGTCTTAAGACTTGCATATTCTTCTTTAAGATCCTGGTAAGCGCGATTAACGTCATTCAGTTCTAATTGTAGTATATCTCGCTCGCTAACAACTCGACCAATTCGTGCTTCCAAATCCGCAACATGATTTGCTTCAGTTTCTAGTTCAGCTACACGATTTTGATAGGCCACTTGAGTTGCCATGAGACCTTGATTTTCAATTTTGACTGCTTCGAGTTCTGACAAAATTCCAGCTATTTTCGTTTCGATTTTTCTTGTATCATCGATCGGACCCAATAGTTGTTCCAATTGACTCTCAAGTGTACCAATACGCATATTCCTTTCTTCCAAATCTGCAAGAAGGTTTTCACGATCGGATTGAATAGCTACACGCAATTGTTCATCGCGGTCCGCCGCATTCTGCTCTAGAACCGTTTTACTGCCATTTAAAAGGATTAATTCCTGATTTAATGAATTTATCTCAAATTTGGCTGTTTCTAATTCACTAATTAATCGCGCTTGAGTTTCTTCCGCTACCGCTCTGCTTTCTTGTAACTGTCCGACGATAGCTTCCTTCTCGTCACGTAATTTTGCAATTTCTAATTCATATTCAGCGTTGCTGCTTGTTTGAGCCGGTGATGCTCCAAATACAGACGCGTCGAAAAGTGGTGGTGACTCTTCTTTGGCTACCTCTTCGGTTTCCCTTTTTTGTCTCTCGACAGTATCTTGTTTTGTTTTCAGACTCTCGTACTCCTGCATCAAATTGTGTTTTTCCTGCTCCAACTGTTCGATACGAGTTAATAATTCGCGTGACGATATCTCGTTTGCATCCATAGTGTTTTGTAGTTGACTTTGACTTGATTCAAGTTCAATTTTTTGCTTTTCAAATGTATCCAACAATTCCGTATATCGCACGTGTACGTCCTCGTAAGATGCAAGAGTCTCTTTTGTACTCAGCAATTCTTTTTCTAGGGAAACGACACGTTCTTGTAATGTCACGTTTATTGCTTCTAATCTAGTGATACGTTCAACGAGCTGCTCGTTATCTCTCATCGCCACCTCATATTTCTCCCTCGTTTCTTCGTGCGCAGTACTTAACACGTTGAATCTAACCAAAAGTTCATTGTATGATTCTTGTAATGCAGGATCTGGGATGGTGCTAAGCCTTAGGTTCTCCTGCATCTGAACTAGATTGTCTATGGAGTTGTGAAGTTCGTTATCGAGATTTTCTATTTCAGCGTTTCTTTCCTGCAACTTTGCTTCTAGTGCCTGTACACGACTAGCGCATGAAGTACAACTCTCTTGCACAGCGCTTCTTTCGGTCTCAGCTATCTCCTTTTCCTTTTCAAGTTTTTCTACCAGAGCTCGACGCTCTTCGGATTCCTTCTCTACGTTCTCTAGTTTTTCGTTTATCTGCGCTTGACGTGACAATAAGAAACCATTTTCAGCTTTTAATGAATTTATCTGAGTAAGCTGATCGACGTATTCTGCTTCCATTACTTCCATACGTACACTTAATTCGCGAGCTTTTTCTTTTTCCTCGGCAAGGTGTTCAATTTCTGCGCTTAGAGTACTGATTTCATCCTTTGCTGATATTAGCTCGAGCTTCATGGCTTCCATATTCCTCAAAGCTTCATCTCGTTCATTACTCAAACGTTCGAGTTTTTCTTCAACATCCGCAATTCGGTTGTCTTTTTCTTTAACTTGGTTTAGCGATTCTTCCAGTTGCTTATTCTTAGAGTCTCTCTCGTTGTTTTCTATTTCGAGTTTCTCTTCTAGCTCCACAAGTTTTGACTTTAATTCATCACATTGTATTGATTTCTTTTTGGCTACTGCCGCATATTTTTTGAGTTTCTCGAGTTGTGTTTGTGCCTTTTCTTCGGCCTCGGCAAGATTTCGTTTTGATTCCTCCAGCTGAGATTCCAAGGTAGCCTGCACTTCCACTGGAACACTTTTGGCTATTAACTCACTCTTCTCATTCAGTTCTTCTTGTAAATTGGTCACTTCGTGGGATTTCGCATTGATTTCTTCCAACGCGTCTTCGAGTCTATGATTGAGCGCAATCATGTCCTCATCGTGCTTAGACTTAAGTTGTTCCAGCAACTCGTAAGCTTGCCGCAGCTCGGTAGTCACGTTGTTTGCGTGTCTTAAATTCTCTTCCTGAGTCGCTTGCAAATCCATAAGACGATTTTCCACCTCAGCTTTGGCTCTCTCTGCATTTCTGAGAGCATCTTCTTGACTCGAATTACCTTCGAGAAGTTCCATCACCTTCTTCTTCTCCTCTACTAGCTGTTCCTGTAATTGACGATTCTCTTCTAGGATAGCATCAGCGTGACCTTTCAAGGAGTTGATTTCAAACATTTTCTGCGACACTTTCGATTCTAACTCTTCCACGAGTATTTCTTTTTCATTTAAAAGTTCCAACGTCCGATTAAACTCCTCAACGCTCTTAGAATTATCGAGTTTGTCCTGAAGATCCGTTAACTGATGTCGCGCTATAAAGAGATCCTCTTCAATAAGACTCATATTGGTTCTCTGAACTTCAAGCGCCTCTTTTAATGATGTTATCGTAGCATCTTTTTGCTGCACATTCATTTTCGTCTTTTCCAACTCATCCTGTAATTCATCTATCTTGATTGAATCATTTTGTAGTTGAGCAAAGCTAGACTTAAGCTCTAATTCCTTGTTTTCGATCATTTTTTTCAGATGATTCACCATCTCTTCTTGTGACGCAATGATCTCGCCGTGTTCTCTGGACTTGGCCTCGAAATTACTTATCGTGGCATCGAACTCCTGTTTCATAGAACTCACCAGCACTTCTTTTTGTTCTATCAAGTTTTGATTCTCTATCTGTAAAGATTGGAAAGCCTCCTCGATGTGACGCTTGTCTTTCTCCAAATTTTCTAACTTATCCTCCATTTCGGAGCATTTGTTTTTCCATTCGGCTACCAGACTAGCACTATCTTCCAGCTCTCGGCGTAGGCTTTTAACATCGAGCTCACAGGTTTCACCTTCCACCGTTAAATTTTCCAGTTGTTTCTCTTTCTCCGCGATCTTCGTTCTCATATCTTCTATCTCTGCGTTCTGTTCGCTTATCACTGCACTGCATCGTCGGATCTCAGACTCGAGCGAAGCAAGCACCGTTTCTTCTGGATTTGCTACCAATTTTTCTGCTGCTTCCGAGTTTTCGCCTTCAACGTTTTGTTGACTAATCGTCAGATTCTCATTCAATGCAGTGAGTACCTCGATCTTAGCAAGTAACTCGTTTTCTACTCTTGTTTTTTCTTCTAGCTTAGCGAGAAGCTCTTCAACTTTCATTGTGTCCTCAGTAGTTGACTCTACCGACCTCTCTTCTCGTACCTCGGACACCTGCGCGAGTTTCTCTTCCAGTTTGGTAACCTTCACTACTAACTCATAATTTTCACGAGTCAAATTTTCCAGCTTTGTGGTTACTTCACCATGTTCGGGTATGCGTTCGAAAGATTCTGTCGAGCCGGTGTCCGACGATCCCTTTTCCTCGAATCTCGTGAGCTTTTCTAATAATGCATTGTTTTCTCGCGTCAATCCATCAATCTTACGTAATAAATCAGCTCGATCTGCGTCAACAGCTTCAAACGATTCGGTAGAATCAACATTGGATCCCGTCTTGACAAACGATTCTGTCGAACCTATATCTGATGAGTTTTTCAGTTCTTCCAGTTTCACAACTTTTTGGGACAAACGCTCGTTTTCTTTGACCAAATTTTCGATTTGACGGTGCAGTTCATCGCGCTTGGGATCAGCCGTAGGCTCTTTATGTAAATGTTCCAATTCCTCTTCAAGGTCCACAATTTTCATTTCCGCGGTAACCCGTAAAATTTCCGATTCGGCATTTTCGACTTCTAGAGTTGAGATTTCTTGTTTTACTGAGTGAAGCTCTGAAATTAGACAAACTGTGAATTTTTCGTGGAACGGTGAAATCTTTACGAAGGGTTGCGCCGCAGCCACAGCAGCTAAATATTAGCGCTACGTGTTAGAAGATTTTATCCAGAAATTTTGGAATATTTCTCTAATATTACAAGATAGAAATAAAAACATTTATGAAGAGGAATCATATTTTAAAACTTACTAGTTTAATAAAGAAAAATAAATTTCATAGCTGTAATACTAGCTGTAAAAAATAAATAATTTAAAATAATGACTTTTTTAGCATTTTATTTTATATTAAGTCAATTGTAGTGCCTTTAATTGTTTTATATTTGAATATTTTATATATTCTATTTAAATTTACAATTTCTGAAATACAATTTAATTACTAAATCTAACATTAAAAATTAATACAATCATATATAAAAATATTCTCTTGACCATAAGTAAAATTTACTTTAATTACTTTAATAACAATCAAAATTTTAATATTCAGTTCAATAAAAACCAAAATTTCTGTTTCTTTCATCATCTCAGCTGTACATTTAAAAAAAGCAACAAACTATACCTTGCATTAAATCCAACTTCTGATTCTCCAGGATAGCGATTGCTTCAATGTGTGTCTGTATCTCTTTTGCCTGAGTAGATACCTTACTTTCGAGATCGTTGATTCGCTCTTGCCAGTCACCCATTGAGGCTATGCAGACCGTATTACATCCCAAATTGCTCAATTTTTTAGCATTACATTAATATTTTTTACAAAAGCCAATGTAACTTCACAATAAACTTTTGTATCTATTTATACAATTGCGTTTGAAAGCATGAGAAAAGCATTGGATTTTAAGCAATGAATTTTTATCATTGAAAACTACTTAAAAATTTCAAAACTGTTATTTCATGTATTTGGAATAATTATAAAAATATGTACTTATCAGTTAAGTATGTATTAATTTGAGTTTTTTTTTTATTTTTATTTATTTAACTGAATATTTAGTTAATTGTCTATTGAGAATTTCTTTTAAATCATAGAAAAATACAAAATTAAAATACATCTTCTAATTGCAAAAAAGAAATATATATTAACTAAAAAAATAATGAACATAAATACAATTATATCGTATTAAAATTATTATTTTTCGAAATTAAATAAATTGTTTTCAACTAATAATGTATTAATCATGGATACCACTTAATCAATATTTGTATTAAAATCAATCAGTTACGTTTATATTATTTACGTGAAATAACGTTATACAAAATTTTGAAACTAATTGTAAGTTATCAAGTTATCATTTTATTTATAACTCCATTCTTTTATATTAATTATATTATTTCAAAGTATGTATTACTGGTAAATAAATAAAGTGGCATTCTAATTGCAAAAACTAAGGTATTGATAGAAATGATAAAAGTAAACAATCATATTGAACACATAAGCTTAAACTTTGTTATAAAAAGCAACTAATAATATTGGATTTCCAATTAAATAAGAGCTTAGTAAACTTTGACAAGTATTAAAGGAGGTCCCATGTTTTACACACGCACACTCATATATGCATATACATTTTTACATTTTATATATATATACGTGTATGATAATTAATTTAATGAACAAAAGATCAATAAAATAGAAATTTCATATCATGTACAAAAAAACTAAATATTTTTAATGTCAAGATCATAATTTCATTAAAAACTCCATCACCAAAAACAAAATTAAAAGCAATAATTCTGCTCTGTAAAAAATTCATATTCCGTTTATATGCGTATTTACACTGTTATTTGCAAAATAGTTAAATCATTTACCGCATACCAAATGAAAAACGGAAAATACGGAAATGAACTTTGTACAAAAAAATAATAAATAATCTATACCGACTGTAAAATACATGTGCAAAATAGCACAGCAACTCAATAATTTCACATTTAAAAATTATATGTGGTATGTAAAAAAACAAATAGGAGATGATGGATAATGACGGTACAAAACTAGTTCCGCCTTGGTTCCTACCTTTAAGCTCATCAAAGTCTACCAGACTCAGCTGAAGGTTACCTTTCTCCTCCTCCAATAGTGCGACCTGATTTCCAAGTTTCACCAACTCCGCATTAGTATCCGACACCTATGGTAAAAACATTTTAGCGCTATTCTTAAATGATAACTTTTTTATGAGAAATAACTCTAATAGCAACATTGAACTCTTAAAATGATATATAAGAAGTAAGAAAATAACCTTTTTGAAATTTTCTAATTGTTTTTGCATGTTCTTCAATTTATTTTTATGTTGAGCTTTCAGCTTTATCATACTTTTATTTAATTCCTCTAATTCTTTGGTCAATTTTTGCACTTGGTCATCTTCTTTAGGTACTTCAGTTGAAACCGCCGCCAATTTCGTTGCTAACTCACTCTTTTCGTTTTCTAAATCTTGCAGTTGCTTTTCCAATTCTGAAAGCCTTGTTTCTATCTCCTCATTTCGTGTATTCAAGTAAACTGTTTGTTTTTCCAACTCTGATTTCTTCAAATCCTCCAAGTTCCTGTAAGATTCTTTTAATTCAGTAACTAAAGTTTCAAGTTCTGTTATTCGATTATCCTTTTCTAATAGCACGTGATTACTAATTGGTGCCTCATTAACAATAAATTTATCTTGTATTTCTGCAATATTTTTTTGTAACTCATATTTCTGATCTTCGAGTTGGCGATTTGTTTCTTCCAATTTTTCTACTTTGTATAAAAGTTCATCCAAATCAGGAGGTCTTTCTATACCAATACCAGTTTCAAGGTTAAGTATTTTTGCTTCAGCCTCTGCTAATTTTATTTCACGTTCTTCTAATTGTTTTAACAAGTGTTCATTTTTGGATTTAAGTGTACTCTCTATCAAAATAAAGTTTTCTTGCATAGATTTCATTTCATCCTTAGTATCAGCTAACGTATCTAATGTTGAACGTGAAATATCTGTACTAACTGTTTCAGCTTGTTTTTGTATTTCCAATTGTTGTGTTAAACTAAAATAAACATTTATTTAATTAATGATTCATATATATTTAAAAAATTATTAAAAATACCTTTGGATATTTTCTTCCATTATAGATAGTTGACTATTTTTTTCTTCCAACTGCTTTACTAAGTTATCATTTTTACTTCGTAAAGATGATTGCACAAGTACAAAGGTTTCTTGCATTGATCGCATTTCATTTTTTGTATCCTCCAATGTATCCAAGGTTGTCTTCCCTTTCATTGATAAGTCAGCAGACATTAAAGTAATTGCTTTAGTTTTAGAATCAATGACAGAATCTTTCTCTTTCAAATTTTCTTGTAAATCTATTATAATTGCTTCCAAATCAAATATTTTGTTATTCAAATCAGTAATTTTATTGTCTTTATCTTGTATATGACTCAATTCCATGACAGGATGAGCAGTCTAAAAATTAATAAACAAAATCATTGATTGTAAATAAAGAAATGAATAGTAACATCAAAGTTTAGAAAAAAACTAACCTGTGAAGTAATTAGTACAGGGTTAACAGGTGTAGCTGGTGCAACATATTTTTCTTCAAGTTGTTGTCTGAGAGCTTCAACTTTTTCTTCTACAGCTCTTTTGCTCTCAGTTAATTCTTTACTTCGTTGTTCAAATATCTTTCTATCTTCAGCAAGTTTCTTCTGTAATAATGAAGACTTGGCTTTGGGAGTTCTTGCTTGAGTAATATCATCAATGTCATCTTGTGATATTTCAGATGAATTTAAATCAGACTTGGATTTTGGAGTACTTTCACTGGAAGACGTTGCATCATCTTTATTTGAACGTGCTGTCTTTGCTCGAGTCTTAAATTTAGATAACATTTTGGCATATTCCTGTAAGTAATATTATATATTAATTATACAATGGTGAAAAAATTTACTAAAGGAATAAAAGTTAATACTGATTAAAGAATTCAGAAGATTCTATTTCTTATTTAAATGTATTAAGATAATCCATAAATATAAAATAAAATTACCTCTAATTCCTCCTCTTTTTTCCTTAAGCTCTGCTTGTTCCGAAGCATCATGTCTCTTACAGATTCTAATTGAGTTTTCCTTTCTTCATATGTCTCCTTTAAATTGGCCATGGACTCGGGAGGACCAGCCTCCATTGTCCCTGGTGGTTCTTCTGAACTACTCCACATTGCTAACTGAAGAATTAAAATTAAAGAAAACCACATTATTGACCCAATTATCAATTACTAAAAATATTTTTTACACGATACTCGGAATAAATTAATGGCAGTGAAAGTTTGTTGAGTGGCTAAACACAATGTCACCCACTGCTCTCGTTCTTGACTACTAATTGGATAGGAATGTGACTGGGGTAAACTAATTATGTTAGTATTTGCATACACGAGTCTCTTATTTTTACAGACTGGGGATAATACCACTTTGAAATCACTGAACCAAATCATATATTTTTTTTCAAGAATTCAAATTACATTTGTATGCTTGTAACAATTTACATAATTATGTGATAAAAATTATAATGTAATTATTCATTTATAGTTTATATTATTGAATCAATACCAAATATAACTAAATAATCATATTCACAAAACAAATTAATTTAAGATTATTCACAAATAAATAGTATCAATAGCTTTAATAGTTGAATAAAACATTGTAATATACTCAATATTTACATCCAAAATATTTATTGCAAACCAATACAAATAATGTTAACGAGTTGCCATATGTAGATTGTTATATGTACACAAATAAAGTTAATTCTTATTAACAAATCTAAATATAAATAAAAGTATTATTTTAAAATAAAATGCATATACAACATACAAAGATTAGAATATTATTATAAATAAATAACAATCAATGAATAATGTTAATATAAATAATGTTTGACGTTTAAAACTAACCTACCATTTGCTGACTTTACTTTTCAAGGAACCAGAAGAATTTTGATAGCGAGTGTTGGGTCAATAAAATACAATGATAATTATTCAATGACCAGAAAATTATTGATGAAAAAATAGTGAAAAATGTATTTCGAATCTTTTTCATGATAAAAGTATCAAATACGAGAATAAATTATTTAAGTAGTTAATATAGTCTGGATGGATTCGAAAGTAAAATGTTGCACAACAAGATGAGGTTAAAAAGAGGTTAGTGCAAGCCACGAGTGTAAACTGTAAACTTATAATGAAAATAAAAGAAGGAGATACCGAGGAAAGAAGGTGGTAAAAATAATAAAAATGTGTAGATATAAGTACCTGAATCCGTCGTTATACATAAAAAATGATCGGGAAAATGTCAGGAAGGCAACACGTCATTGGCAGCAGACATATTTATCCACGTCGTCGATATGCCGCCGCCGCTTCGTTCGCTCAGTTTGGTTTACCTCTTAACCGAAATTGACACATGAGCTTATTTGGCAGTGATCGATTACTATCACAGTTTAACTTTTCGTAGGTATCAAAATTTTGATGAGCGACGGGTATTTAGAAAAAGGAAAGCCCAACTTATTGTAGTTAGCCGTGTCTCGCGCGGGTCGTTGAATCGCGAGCTCGTCAACGCGATGGCCGTCTACCCTCCCCTCTACCTACTTACTTTTCACACTGCACACAGCACACAGCACAATGCATATAGTATACATCAGTATACATATACACGACACGCTAAACGCGACTAAATGTCGCTTAAGTACTTAGGATATATGTATTAATGTGGAAACATCGTTACACTTAGCCGAGTGTGCAACAATATGCGCGTACACCTATGAACAAATCTTGTTTCTGTATTATATATAATTTCAGATAAATGATATACTTATGTACGTTACTTTTTTTACCCAATTTCCATAGTTGCGGGTAGATAAATCGCGCAAATGAATAAATAATAATCTTTACGATTAAAATAGCTACATTTTATTTAAACTTAATGTTTTAATCATTTATTCCGTGACGATAGTTAAATAACTATTCGTTATTCTTAAATAAAATATAATTTAAATATGTATCAAATAACTGATCAGCTGTTATCAATATAATTTTATCGCATTTATTATTAATATTTAGGATAATTGCTAAACTATTTGCAAAGTATTGAATACTAATATGTAACATATGTAAGTGTTGCGTTTCATATTCTCAAAAGAAAAATAAATAAAATATCGACGATAATATGTGCCTGACTAAAAACAGTGTTGAAACAATTACATAAAAGAGAATTTACTAAAATTGTATAAAAAGACGAATGAAATTTAATACATTCTCCACATTAGTTAGAATCTAATATTCGAAAAGTGGTAGTTCTCATTGCATAAGTATTAAATACTTGGTGATTTTAGTAAACAACGTATTAAATAAACAGACAGTCAGCTAATTATCTTATTTCGCCAAGTCTACTTTCAGAAAATGTAGGTGTAGAGTACCGACCAGCGTATATCAACTGAAACCGCATAAAAAGTTTATTTAATACCTAAAAATTTTTAATGTTTACTTTTAAAATAAAAAATTTTTTACTTTAAATCAAAATTACCTACATACAAACTAAGTTTCAGTAATCTTGCTCGTAAAAAATCTACAACAGATTGATCATCGAGTAACGGGAATCTAAAAAAATTATTATACTTAATCATATAATAAGGTAACGTTTAATAATAGTTAGTTTTGGAGACTAATATATCAGAAAAAATTACTCTGATATACTAAAAAGAGAGGTATTTTAAAAAATTAAATTGTTCGGTATTACAAAAATCTATATAAATTTATATCTCCTATTATAATATTTATAATATTTATATTTAAGTTATAGTGATGAGCAACTCACAACATTATAAAATGTTGGATTTGCCGCTAAAAGTTTCATATATCTCCATCTATTGAGGAAATGTAAAATTTGTTGCGATCGACTGAATCGACTGGTATTCCAGAGTATAAGTATATAATATGTAGATCGATCTTAAAGAGTATATCAGCTGATATACTGTTGCTGATTTTCGGAGTTGGGAACATGTGACCAGCACGATCGGTGTCAGTGTGTTGTGTTTACAAATTGAGGTTATAATATCTAAAATATTTATCCCAAGTTTTACAATTTATTAACTAACACAA
Source organism: Theocolax elegans (assembly GCA_026168455.1). Lineage (NCBI taxonomy): Eukaryota > Metazoa > Arthropoda > Insecta > Hymenoptera > Cerocephalidae > Theocolax > Theocolax elegans. Next base: position 85,259,725 of record CM047425.1, on the reverse strand, counting down.
TCGCAAAACAAGTTACTGTAAAGCAATACATTTAATTTATTTAGTGTATTGATATTTATTTGATAAATTTCTTATCTTACATAAAGTTTATTTTTTACTTATCTAAATTACATATGAGTCGTTTTAACATCGCTAAATTTTATGTTGGGAAAGTTGATTTTCTTAAATAACGATGGATTCTACTAAATTTAGTGAAAAGGCGTGTGCAAAAAAGTATTTATCTAAAGATGAAGAAAGAAAAAAGAAAAAGGAGAAGAAGCATAATGCTGAACCGAATACGTAAGTAAACATTTCAAATCTTCTGCTACTTTTTTTACTTACTACAATATGTAAAAATACATCGTTATTTTCTAAATCTTACTGCTACTATGCCTATGAAGTAGCAGTATTTATAAAAATATTAATATTATATAAAAAAATTGAGCAACGTATTATACTAAATTGTGTAAATAAAGACTATAGGTGGTTCCCTTGGCAAGAGAGAAGGAGAATACGGGAATCTTATAGCGTAACGTGGAATCAGATAAGAACAAAGAAATTAAGAAACTATGTACTTTTGAGTATAGTCAATTGCGGGCATTAACGCGCCGGTGATCGTGTTCCGCTAATATTCGATACTAATTGATAACACCGAAAGATCTTTAGTTTGAATAAGCACGCGCAAAATTAATTAGAGTCAATTAAATATTAAATAGCAAATCGATATTTTTTTAATTCATATTTTGAAAACAAATTTAACTAAATGGGACTGTATTCAAATTTTAAGTATAACAAGCTGTCTAATTCATTATTGCAGAGATTTAAGTACATTTTCAACGCAAAACTAATATTATAACTATTAAATTAAAAATTTAATATAATTGATAAATATGTATAGTAAAATAATAATTTCAATAAAAAATATAAATTGCCAACAAAACAATATCTCTTTTATTTGTAAAAAGTAATATAATGCCTGTATTTATAAGATTTAACATAAAGGGCACGCGTGGAAAAAGGGCATAACTCGAATTATGCCTTTTTCAGATTATGTGTAAAAATTAATGTTGGAGTTATTCTTTATATGGACAGAAAATATAAGCCACAGAAAAATTATCGGTATATATGTAATTGCTATAAAACTATGCAAAAATTTTATAATTTTTATTGATTAATATTAAGTAAAATTGTTTTTCTTGATTTTCTCAAAACGAGGTTTATGCCCTTTTTCCACGCGCATACTCATTATGTTTATAAATAACATTTTTTGTATACAGTAGAATGTACAGATTTTTTATTAATAAAAACATGTATGTGCATGTAAAAACTTGACTTTAAATATGTGCAATGTATAAAGATGTTTATTCCAATTTTAATTTAGTAACGTCCGACTTTAGTTTAATTTCTAATAATTTTAACAAAAATAAGTCAATTGAACCAAAATAGGTATATTAATTAATTTATTACAACATATAGATTACTTGTTAAATATAGTATATATCAATTATTGATATTTTTCGTTCACAAATTGAGGTAACATTTTTTTTAATTTGTATGTGTTAATTAATTAAAATAATTTAGTATGTTATTTTTTATTAACTTTGATATATCCCTTTTTTATAATAAAGTTTAATTATATACTTTTCTAAATATTGTAAAGAATCAACAGTGGAGTCTTTAATTAGATAAATGTATAACAATATACAGTTTACGTATACAGAAAAAGGTATACGAAATTTTATAATATTTAAAACTGGCTTCGCGTACTTATTTTCTATTTACAAAGTGTTACATTTTCATCGCGATATGTAGATTTCTTTTCTCATACCATTTAAAATAATTTTAAGTCGCTTTAATAATATGAACTTAAAGAACCGCGTACATACATTATTATTTTTGTAAATTGTTTGTAATAAAAAAATTAACTGTATTTTTGTATAAGTTACGTATTACTACTCTTTCTGAATATAGAAATATGAAGAAATTATTTTTTTCGATATTATTAAAATTAATCTTTTTATATATTTTTGAATACTCTCACATTTTTGGAGACTTTTTTCCACTAACAGTTTATCATTCTATATATTTTTTATTGAACTAATTTTTTACATACATTTATATACTTTTATGTTCAATAATATTCATTTTCATATATATACTTTGGTATATTATCACACACGTGCGAAAATATACACTAATGTACAGTAATGTATGCATGAGACGTATACACTATAGCTCCAGGAATGAATATTAACAGTGTGATTATTGCATTATCAGTTCTCTTTCCTAAATAACTTTTCAAATAATAAGTATCATAAACGTTGTCAGATCGTGTAACTAACGCTGATGATGCTATTACCTAATGATATTGGAAATTCGAAATATTTTCTGAATCAAGTTAAATCTTGAAGGAACTATCTTAAGTTATTGTTTGCAGAATTCAGGTAACTGACGGCGATGTCAACCCAAACAAGCTCAATTCTACGGACGACAATAAAATTAGGATATATAATACAACACAAAAATATTCCGGACCAACAGATTTTGAAAATAAACAAAAATGGAAAGCTATAGTTAACGATAAATGTAATGATACTGTAATTTCAAAAAAGGACCAAACGAACGATAATGTACAAAATGACTGCGATAATAAAAATGTAAAATGTAAAAATGTGTCTAAGTCAAAAGATAATAAATTAGTTAAAGGTAAATTAAAAGTGAAAGGGTCTGCAAAGAAGAGAAAAAGAGACAGTAGTTCTAGTAGCAGTAGGAGTAGTAGAAGTAGCAGTAGCAGTAGCAGTAGCAGCAGCAGCAGCAGCAGCACTAGCAGCAGTAGCAGTAGTAGTAGTACTACCAGTAGTAGTGACAGTAGTAATAGCAGCAGTACTAGTTATAGTAGTAGCAGTAGCAACAGCAGTAGTAGCAGTAGTAGCAGCACCACCACCAGTAGCAGCAGCAGTAGCACCAGCAGCAGCAGTGATTCCGACAGTGATAATAAAAAGAAAAAAGTATCAAAAAAGAAAAGAGTTAAAAGAAGTGATAAATTAAAAAAGAAAATTAGAAAACGTAGTAGCACTTCTTCCGATTCTAGCACAGACTCAGATTCTGGCACAGATTCCGCTTCAGATTCAAGTGCTAAAAAATCTCACAAAAGAAAGAAAAGGAAACAATTACATAAAAATAATAATATAAATATTTTAATTTCTAAACGGCCAAGACGTCCTAAAGAAAATAAAAAAGAGAGTTCAAAAAAGAAAGTAAACAATAATAAATCCGATTGTAATTCGGTAAAAATACAAAATAAAAAAAGTAAACACGAATCTAAAAAATCTAGTAGTAATATAAGTCCACCTGAAGGAAGGAAAAGTCGGAGGGATTTCGAAAATTCAGATCCTGATACAAGTCCATCAAGAAATTCAAGACGTAAACACGATTCAAAAAAATCTGATTCTGATATAAGTCTACCAAACAATATGAAAAGTAAAATAAATGCTATAAAATCTAATTCAATTATTAGTTCTCCAAAAGATAGAAGAAATAAAAACAATACCAGAAAATCTGAGTCTGATACGAGTCCACCGCGAAATTCAAAACGGAAACATGATTCTGAAAAATCTGATTCCGATACAAGTCTACCAAACAGTATAAAAAGTAAAAATAATGCTATAAAATCTGATTCCGCTATTTGTCCTCCAAGAAAAAAAAGAAATAGAAAGAATACCAGGAAATCTGATTCAGATGTTAGTTCACCGAGAAATTCAGATCGAAAATATAAGTATATAAATATGAAAAAAAATAGAAAAGATGTAAATCCATCTGATTCTGATGTTAGTCCACCGAGAAGTTCAAAACGCAAAGAAACGAAACATGTGCCTCAAAAAACAAAATTAGGTGAATTGGATGAGTGCAGAAATCGATCTTCAAGTCCAGAGGGGAACCAAAATATAAATATGAAGAAAACGTTAGAAAATTTAAAGTCTGTTAAAGAAGAAGAAAAGGTCCAACAAAGAAGAGAAACTGGAACAAAGAGAAAAGTAACTATTCAGATACACGCACATAACTACTTATATTAAGTTGCACTATTTTTAAATAATGTGTAAGGTCGGTTCCAAATGAAATTCAATAAAAAATGCTCATTTTATCTTAAAATTAATTCTGATTATTAAGGTATAAAATCTAGATAAATAAAAATAAAATACGCGTCATTAATAAAAAAAGGCAATAAACTTGTATAAGATTATTGTTATGAGAAAAATATTATGAAATTCAGATCGATCGACTATCAAATGGTCACGTGGAATCTCTCGCATTTCTACCGAGGGACTAAGATGACTCAAACGTAAAAAGACAGTAATAGATCCATCAATTTGTTTCAGATGAGTAAAGAATCTAGCGGTTATGGCGAATCATTTGTAACACGCAATAAAAATACTGAGAGAAAAGGAGACTTGGAGAAAGAAGCTATTGATGAACGAGAAACACAAAGAGTGCATAATGAAATTGGTAAATGGAATGCAGGGTAAGGTCCAACTGTTAATAAATTATTCGTCTTACCATGTATACACAGATCAAAATCGATTATTTAAATATTTTAGTTTGAGACAAATAGAAAATCGAGAAAGTAAATTAAAAAGAGATTTACGTGAAACGAAAAAACCGCTAGGAAAAAATGTGTATCGTGAACGCGACAGAAAAGATGATCCAATATTAACAAGTATTAAAGAGAAAAGATAACAAGGTAAAATTAATATATTGATATTTCAAAAAAAAATTCTAATTAAATAATTATGGACATTCAAATAAATATATTTATTAATAAATTTACAGATAAACAAAAAGTTTCGTATACAACGATGGCATTAATCACAGAAAGAAATGTTTGAAAGCGACAAATAAAGCAGAGGAAAAAGTATAAAAATGAAATATAATTGACGTGTAGAAAGATACCGGTGATAAGTACTTAATAAACCATATATAATAAATTTTACACTTTATTTTGTAAACAATTATTTTGTAATAATGTAAAATAATGTTTTTTATTTCTATAATGTTATAATAAATCTGCAATAATATACTATATTAACATTTCTTTTAATGTAAAGTTATTTTTACCGTTTATGTACCTGGAAAATAAATCTTTACATACATTTCTAAAAACAAATGTTTAAGTATCCACAATATTTTACAAACTTAAACAGTGCTTAAGAGCATATAAATCAAACAATAATTCAAAACTAATCTTCAAATGTTTTATATACATATCTTATGGTTGTCATTCGGCATGTAAAGTGGAGCTGACGACACCTTCCGATCATCTTTATAAAATATACATGTTAATATTTGATTAGAAATTAAAAATTAGATATCTTAAAAATAAATCTGTTGTATTAATAATTCCTACAGTAAATAAATTCAAATGGAATTGCATTATTTTCTTACATATTAAGTATCTCTGTTCAATTTAAGCAAGGTAATTTGTTTTAAAATACGTTAAAATAGATCAATTTACGTACTCATAAATATTTAATGAATCGGTATCTTGTAGCATAATTAAGCTAGAAAGATAAGTGGACAATCGATAACCAGCTCTTTGAAAATAGGCGTTTTCAAGCAGAAAGAAGCACATTGATATACTTATAATAGAAAAAAGAAAATCACTATCGTTTACAATTACACAATTTGTAAATACGAATTCTGCAACTGTGCGTCTAAATACGAACGCATGATTCAAGGATTTCGACAAGTTAGTCATCGATTTACGTAAAGCACAATATAAGTATACCATCGTAAAAAAGGTAAGGTAAGGTGTACAACCGCAGTGGAGTGGACATCGAGGCATTGGACGGTCGCGTGAAATAAGGACCGTGATACAAAGCCTACAATCCAAAGTTTTAAAAAGACCGCTCCGTTAGGGGGGTTCATCGAACCTCTCGTTAATCGGCAAAAAGTATACACGCGTATAGGACCTCCCCCTCCCGCGGAAAACCGGAATCGCTTCTCCAAAGAGCGTCCGCGTCACAGAGAGAAAGAGGAGTGCGCGAGGAGAAGAACAAAGACTCGACTCGGTGGGAGGTCGGCCAGCTGATTGGACGTCGCTCAGCTGTTCCGTGAGCGGAGTTGGTGCGCGTCTCGCGAAACTCCGCAAGCCGCAAGTAAACCGTAAAACGTCAGTCGTCCGGAGATGGTGCCCTCGTCGCAGCTGGTTCTACTCCTCCGCTCTCTCACTTCGAGGATACGTACGTACATGTGTACATGCACACGTAAATACGCATACGTACATATATAATACATATATATATATATCGACCGACGTGTTTACCTTAGGCCCCAGGCGTGCTAAGTACCGTGTACCATCTATACTAACGCGTAGTACTTTTTTTCCGAAATCGTGTAAAACTATACCTAGCTTATAAAAATTGCACGCGCGCGCATTTGTATATTCGCTTGATCTAGGGGATACGGGGCTATGGGGCTATTTATAGATACCTTAGATATATCGCTTTATATGTATTATACTAACGTATGGAACTCGTTATCGTAGTGTATGTCGATGTCCATGAAAAAAAATCAAAACAAAGGATTATTTATTACGTTCCCTTCTTCCTTCTTCCTTATTATTTCTTTGTCTCCAGTTTTATTACTCCGACATAATATTTAGTTCGCGCGAGTGAATCGTCCCGGCGCTTATCCCCGCGGACGCGCAGATGAGTAGAGTATACGATCACGAGGCGCAAAAAGGCAGGAGGGGAAAATCGAGAGGAAAATTGCAAATTTCCGCTCGAACGTTAAATTCGTAGACATACATATCCAGACAAATTCATTAGTGCTCGCATACTCAATTCTTTTTCAACTCACAACTTGCTATAACGTTCAAATTACTCGGTTTATTATACTCGGATTTATTAGTCCCCTATTGATATATGTACCCGTCTAATATATATTGGCGCAATCCTCTTAAAACTCGTACCAATTCCATTTTTTTCCCCAAGTTACCTATTATTCTATAGAATAGAAAAAATGTACAGTGTTTGCTTATCGATTTTATGTATACTAACAGAGAGGAAAATAAAGGAAAAGGAGGGAAAAAATGAAACATCGAAGTTACTGTCGAGTCCACGCATCGTTCTCCTGGTTATCGGTACTGCTGTTGTGATCGGTTCCGTAGCTTTTTGCAACTTGCTCACCTGGTAAGCTATTCAACGAATATACATATACTTTTTAATCCCGCCGTCGTTTCGTTTCGATCTAGCGTGACTAGGTATATAAACCGGTCGTCTTGTTGTTTCTTTTTTTCCTTTTTTTTTTGCATTTGCTTTTCGTTCAAGGCACTTTCACAAATTATGGGGTGTATCCGGCGATTTTGCGCAAGCTCAATGGCACAAGATTTTATACTGGTTTGGTGATGACCCAGCGACCTACTGGATTTACGGTATTTATCATTTTATTACGATTCTATTTATAGTTTACTGGCTTAAAGCTACATCAACTTCGGCAAAGAAAGTAATTTATTTACATAATTTTAAAGATTAAACTGTACGTTTACGTCAAACTAATTTTTATTTATACTGTCCAATTCGAGTGTGTGTGTGTACGAATTCATAAAATAAAAAATTTTGTTAGTAGAGAAATTTTTGAAAAAATGTAATTAGAACGGTATTAAAAAAAATTGTGTTTATGTTTTATACTTTTTGTAACTTGTTCACACTTTCTATTTAAAGTTAATTAATTATACAGTGCACTTAATTTAAAATGTACATGACCTGATATAAGTATGTTTCGTTAAATTTCGTTACGAAAATTGATTGAAAAATTGTACACGCCATCCATTATTTCATTACATCGATGCTGTTCAGTTCAGGTTATAAAGTCTGTAGACTTATCCAGATCAACGTATAGTGCATGTAATATTGATTACACCTCTATATGCAGACGTAAACTTAATCAAATAGATAAATAAGCAAACACGTATATACGTTAATACAAAAGAAATAAAATTTTGAATAGCATCTACTTCAAATTTACCTTTCGCCTGTATGCGCTAACGAATCATGCAATTCATTATATCTCATTAAATCTATAAACTAAAAATTGTTAAAATAATTTCTTAAATACTGAAAATAATTATTATTTGTTTTGTTACTTGTCGGGTTTTTGTATATTTTCTACAATATATCAAAACAACTAAATATTTTTATATAATTTACTATAGAATTCAATATATTTGAAAATTAAAACAACATACTCTAAGAAAGAAGATTTAAAGTTTGAAATATCGTTTGTATAGTTACACTATTAACACGATTATTTCAATGTTTAGTAACTAATGATTAAAAAAATCTCGAGTATTGTAACATTTACTATCAGTGAAAGTGACTGGGGGCACTGATTTGATATGAAGATACGGCACGAAAATAATGAAGAAATTAAGTAATAATTTATAAGTATAACTGAATTTTATATACCAAAAAAGTAACAGGTATATAATTTACAAAAGTAAAATTGAAATACATATATGTTTTATAAGAAATAATTATTCAATACATCGTCGGTGTATATAGCCACAAACTTATTTACATTATAACCAAAATTAAATGCACAAAAAGTGATTATTTTCTGTGTAAATTTTTATTCCTATAAAAAAAATAAAAGAGATATTACTAATCTAATGAGCTTTTAATAAGTTAGAAACGATCTAGATATTTAACTAATTAAACATCAAATTTAATTACAGAACTATGAAAATCATAACTAAATTATGGAACTAAAAATATTTTTGAGTATTTTTCATTAATTAAGTTTACAACGATTTATAATAACTAGTTTTTTTCGTCTGCAATGATTAGGTACAAAATCTAAATCATTTGAAATATACAAGTTGAAAGAAAGTTGTAGATGATATTCGAAGCCAGTAAAAAAATCCATTCTAATTGAAAAAATAAATAGCGATATCAATTTTTTAAGTATAACGTAATTTAATCTTCTTTATTTAATCTCTGTAAACATGTTTCGCATAACTTTACGAATATATACATAATTGGTAAATAAAACATGAAAAAAATAATAATGGAATAAATACAATCCGAGGCACGACACTGATAACATTCGTCGTCTACTGGCTCGTGGGCGGTATCTACACGTTTATGGACTTGACCAACCGACCAGCGGCTCTTAGGAAGTACAAAATTCAACCTGGAACAAACGAACCTGTCGACGTGTCCGCCCTTACTCGTGTTATAATTCAGGTGCTTTTCAACCAGATCGCTATTGGTCTACCATTAACTCACTTTGGTTACCGAGCGATGCAATGGCGAGGATTCCCACCGATTCAGCAGCTGCCCAGCTTTACTTGCTTCATCACCGAAATCGCATTTCACATCCTCTGCGAGGAACTTGGCTTTTACTATTCCCACCGACTTCTTCATAATCGACATCTGTACAAGTACATCCACAAGCAGCATCACCAATGGACAGCTCCGATCGCTGTCACCGCTATTTACTGTCATCCTTTGGAGCATCTGGGCTCGAACCTTCTCCCGCCATTTCTTGGTCCATTTCTTTTAGGATCTCACGTCGTTACATCTTGGGTTTGGTTCACCCTTGCGATCCTCTCAACTTTGAATGCGCATTCCGGATATCACATGCCATTCTTTCCTTCACCCGAGGTTCACGACTTTCATCATCAGAAGTAAGGATTTTTCGTTTACTTTTTATTTTTATTAATTAGTTGGTAAACAATCGTTTTAAGAAAAAAGGCTCTTCCTTCATTTCGTTCAAAATTTTATAAGAGCTAGTGAAAATTTTAAAAGCAAAAATTAGAATACTAATTGTGTAATACTTAAATTACTTAAATTCAAGCCTTTACATAGTGTAATAACATTTTTCAACTTAATATACCTGTCAAGAAATTGCTGCAATAAAACATAAATATCTGTACGATTAACATTAAATTGAATATAGATATATACATAAAAATACAATACTGTACAAAAATAGACAGTATTTTATAATTTATCAGTACAAATATTTAAAGAAAACCAAGGAAAATTTGACAAACAGAATACTATTATTTACCATTTATAGTCTATACCTATATATATACTCGTCAAAAATATAACGTACTTGTGTACAATTTAAACAAACATTGCATTACATTAAATTTACAACTTATAAAATATCGAGTGAAAACATGATAAAATCCGCTGGTAGTGTTTAATGAAAAAAAAAGCTAGTTTCTTTTCATTATAAGCGTGTGTGACAGTATAATCCATTTGCATATAATCATACAAATGGATTCTACGTTTCCTTAAATAATCGAACTACAGGATATACCAGTTCATCGTCCCGTAATTAAATACTTTTTCTATAAGTAATGGTTAATTTCAGATGATATTTTCAAATAATTACTTGAATTAACGATTTAACGATCAAAATTTTAATAAATATTACTCTTACTAAACTCAAATAATAATTATATAATATTTTGATAGTTATTTTATTGGAAGAAAGATTATTGGTACATAAGAACTGGTAGAAACTAATAATTAAGCATTCATTTAATTATAACCATTTAAGTGAATCTTTGTTTAAATGAAGTAATTGAAGTAACAAGACTTTACAATAAAAAATTATGTAAATTAATAGTATTACTCTTAATCATATTTTATTACTTCAGTCAAAGTTTGTTGGCATTGGCAAATATATATTATATTGTGAATTTCTATAATACAGTTACGTAATGGAAACTTCCATTATTCGCTTAGCCGTAGTTTAACCAGATATCCGTACAAGTATACAATCAAGAAATCTGAAATCTACATCATTTAGATTAAAACATTATTTTTTAAGTATCGATAATTTTCATTTTAATATACTATCATTTGGTCTCTAATTTTCAATAGTACTTTATAATTATATATAATTTCTTGTTTACTTCTTCCTACAGCTAATTTTTGATTAATGAGTACTTTACAACTGTAATCTAATCTATTTACGATACGGCTTTCGTGCATTCAATTTACTATTTTGCGTCTACAATTTTTTAACATAACATACATGTATATATAATTTCAAATGGTCGATATAGATATACAGATAACTTTATTAAAAAAATTTAAAACACGAATACTTTTAATTTGTGATGTTTAACGTCGAGCTAGTAGTGATCTTATAAATAATAAAATAAATTCTGTAATTCTTGCAGCCACATAGTAAAGAGAATATTAACAATACCCAAAAGTTCTATACGCGCTACGACGTATATTATAAAAAAAAAAGTTTAATTAAACCAGATACCATATAATACTATTATAATTCTATAATATAAGCAAATTTATCATTACGATTTAAAAATATCACCGCCTCCGCGTGAAAAGATTATAGCTCACCGGTTCACAATTCGATTGAAGAAGTCGTTAATTCAGAATTCGGTTGAAAAACGTCTAACGCAGGCGATTAATATTTAAGTTGAGAACCACTGCCGATATTATGATGATTTATTCATGTTTTTTTGTTAGTAATTATATTTCTTTTAACACTCACTTTAGCTTTTGTTATTAAATAATAGGTAAAAAAACTAGCAACATAATGGTTTTGGATATATTATGAAACACCTTTGAAGTAATTTTGTAAATTAATATGAGTTATTGTTAAAATATTTGTACTAAGAAATACCAAAAAAACGGATGAAAATGTAAACTATTACGGACGCATAAAAAGCGTATGTATACATATTGTAAAACCGTGGTTTTTATAAATAAATTAAATACAGCTTGCAAAATTTATCTAAATAATATAAAAATATTTTAATGCCAAAATTTTATATGCATCAAATATTACTAGCATGTTTTATCATAAAAAAGAAAAGGTTTTACGCACACTTACACTTCTGACTTATATTAACCATTATACACATGGATTATTTGACTTTTATATATATGACAATAATTTTTTTATTACTTAATAATTTAGTTTCATGCTTATAATTTTGCATTTATGTTTCTTACAATTTTGATATCTAAATATATTGTAATTACATATATTTTCAGTTATACGTATATTTATATTTATTGTTACACTTAACACCAGCGAATGATCTTAGGTCTAATAACTCTCATTTTTCTGTCAAAAATATATAGTGGTATATTTCTTTCACCCATTTATTCGTTTAATACGTTCGATTTAAAAAGTTATAATATAAGTAATAACTTAATGTTAAAAAGTAATCATTCAAAAAAAGCAATGCATTTTAGCGTATTTAATATTTAATAAAATTAACGTGTTTTTTTAGAGGCGACGATATAATAGATATTAAACTTTATCACGTTAGCGTCATCTAAAATATTCGAGTGAATTCATTAATTAAACGTCGTTCATCTTATCGTATCATGTATTAAAGTGATTATTATAATAAATTCTGTTATTAATTTTACGTCTAAACCTAACAGAAGTATTGCTGTGATTATTAAAGAATTTTAAAAGACAAATGTACTTTTATACTTGTATTACCTCGTCAAAGGTAAAAAAAAATCAACTAAATCGTTCACTTTAAATCTAAATCTGCAGTTAATCATATATTAGTATACATTACGATTTAATATATGTAATATAAAATTATGTCCTATACCAAATTCTCCTCTAGTAGACTTGATTTAAGTATCATTGTTATTAAATATCAATGAGTCTCATTACTCTCAACAGATTCAATCAATGCTTCGGTGTATTGGGGATCCTCGATCGTTTTCACGGTACTGACACAATGTTCCGGAGCTCCACAGCATACAACCGTCACATGATGATGTTAAGTTTCATCCCAGCACGCAAAGCTTTCCCTGACATAGATGACAATATTTCTACAAAGAAGCAAAACGTCGTCTTTGATACCGTTAAATCCATTCATAGGCACTGATCGATCGATTATCTCTTTTTATGTTCTCGTATACAATACCAAATTTTCTTGTCGTACCATTAAAATATTGCGACAATCTAACAATCGAAATGTGGGTGAATAGACGTATAGGTATAGGGATAGGTATAAGAACAAACAACATCATTAAGCTCTAACATTGATGATCTAAATCGAAAAGAATAATATTTTTTTATTAATAATTTTCTACACATTTTTTAACGCGAGAATTTGATTAGAAATACAAGCGATTGATAGATTACAGTCACAGAGCATCTAATCTGATTTCGAGGACCAAAAGCTTTTTATTTTTTTACAATGAACAAATATTTTTTTTCTGCGATGTATGCAATTTAAAATTCTAAATATGTATTTAGAAAATCTTAAATTTTTAATTTATATTGCTAAACTACATTATAAACATAATTTTAGCCCATTAATTATTTTATAGCATTAAATGCCTAATTATGGGTTAAAATATAATGTTATTTAATCTCAAATAATACTTAGTCAATTTTTGATAGTAAACCGAAATGTGTAATTAATATTTTAAATATTATATGCAACACATAATATCGTATAGCGAAACTCATTAATAGCCTCAGGTACAAAACAGCTGATATAGCTTACAATAAAACATTTAAATTTCGATAAATGCCATTTACAATTTAATAATTTTGAAGAAATTTAAAACTACCTACTCGTTATCTACGTTGAAGAAATAATAAAAACTATACGTATACATTTAATATAATTTGTACAGCGAATATGGTGAAATATATTAACGGTATATTTGAATTATTTTACAGTCTGTGTTGCACCAGCACCGCGACTATAAATATTTTCTTTAAAAAATAACAAACTTGTAAAATATTGTTTGTCGAATGAAGCTACCTCCTAAAGTAGATTTCGCGTTGGTAAACAAAAAGTCACAAATTACTAAGAGTGTAAATATATAACGTATATGTACGAGTATGAGGTGGACAATTTCTTGCTTGATACCAAAATGGTATTAATATAAAGTTCGTCGGTACCATACTCTATACTAGCTTATAAATCCAATTATCGCTGTTGATATTAATTTGACAATCTGTTGAGGAATGCACCTTTACCATTTGTTTCAATCACGGAAAAACTGAAGAAACGTACAAAGCCCGTTAAAATGGTCAACTGCGTATTAAATAAAAAAGCAAATGAATTTGGCTCTGAAATATTATCTTTATCTAATTCAGCAGCAAAATACCTACTTGGTTTCCGAATTGACAAAAACTCGCGAAAGTAATGATGATAAGTTTCATTTCGAACACTCGCTGAGGTCACAATTACGGAACTGCTAGGAAAAATTCATAAAATTAGGAATTTAAATAATCTTTAAAAATATTAAAAGAACTAATAGTATTAAAATTAGAAAAGGTATGCCAAACTGATCAGTTCTACCAATATTTTATAAAAAATCGTAGGTCAAAGTTTTCTCGCAAACGAATCGACTGATTCCTCTGAAATTTTAACGACTAATTAAAAATATACAAATCAAGGGGGACAACTCATTATATTAAAATTAAAAAACGCATTAATTAATACAGTTACAGTTTAATTAATAAAAGCTTATATAGAAATATTGAAGTATTTTAATTGTTCCTTAATTATAAGATGTAGGGGATGTCGGTGTCAAATTACAGGAATTTACAATTTTCAATCCAAAAATTTTATCGAGAAAATATTGAATTAAAAATTTGAAAAAATTCATAGGAATAGCTGAAAATATATAAGAGGGAGCCTGACGTTTTAATTTTTTAAGTAAAAATAATTTTTATTAATAAATGAATAAATGTTTTATAGTTGGTAATTCTTAGTTAAAAAAGGCGAAATTTTTCAACCCAAAAATCGTTATTAAATTATTAATTTCAAACTCTGAAAATATTTGGGTATATTGTTTAACCATGCTTCGGGGCCTGATATTCGAAATTTTTTCAAAAACTCATTCGTTTTTTATAAAAAAAATATAACAGATGACTATTTTCTGACTTCAACGACCCCCCTTGATTTTTATATTTATAATTAGTCGCCAAAATTTCAGACGAATCATTCGATTCATTTGCAAGAAAATTTTGACCTACGATTTTTGTAAAATATCGGTAAAACAGATCAGTTTGACGTACACTTAATATTAAATAAAAATCTTAATTGTACAGAATGATTATAAATAGAAGTAAGTGAAATAGTCGAGTTCATTAACATGTCAACTAAACGTGTGCAGAATGTTTTAAGGCGCAAAGTGCACAAGACTTTTACCAAAGATTGTTCAATAGGTGCACGACGACATACAACTAGAAAGACGATGTAGAAACGGAATCCGAGTGAATTTATGCGTCGATTCATAACTATTAATGAGAAGTTATTTTAAAAGTAAACGATAGTCAAATGAATGGACTAGAGCTGGTGAACCAAATCCAAATAAAGCAAAATAAATATCAGAAAATAAGATAATGGCGACTATTTTTGGAATCTGAAATAAATTATCTTTACTAATTAACTTGCAAAGATTATAACTATCAATGGTGACTACCGAAATGAATTACAAAATTTGAGTGAGAAAATAAAAAAAGCAAGAAAATAAATCTTTTTTCACCACGACAATTGACTAGCACACTTGTCATTTATGATGGTTAAAATCTACGAACTTCCCCCAATCAATAATTTAATACCCAGCGATTATCGTATATTCTCTAAGCTCCAAGCATGGATTAGTGGACAAAAATCTGTAAACAAGGTACGTTGACGTTGTAATAAACGATGTAAACTTAAGATGGGTACCGCTATTTGGCAGACCGTTACTTTCTTGAGAAATGTAAGTAAAAAATGGTTAATTTATCAGGTCGGAAACTTTTTACCCCACCCTCGTACAAGTGTGTGAACTAATTCTCCTCTATATATGTGTGAATTTTGGATTTTCTAAAGTACGAAATTGGAAATTATAATATTTATAACATAAAAACGAAATGTTACAAAATAATGTATGTGTACGTACGTATGCAAATGATGATTAAGTATATGAAAGCGAGATATAAGTCTTTTTATAAATAATATAAGGACTATTTAATACTTATTACTTTTTATTAACTACTAAATGCCTATTGTAATGGAAATTGCAATATCTTCCGAATTGTTATGAACAACTTTTTTTCATTTGTACTACACGTTGAATATATGCTATATATAATATGTCGCTGTTTGAGCATAAATGTTGGCACTATACAATATTTATTATTGTAAATACATATGAATTCCATAGCGACTTGCTATTTTTCTACAAATAAATTTATAAAAGTTTTATTTAAATTGAAACTTTAATTTTTTAATGTAATCTACACTTGTTTTATCGTTTTTTATACATATATGTTTTTGGCAAAGTGTCCTTCACAAATCAAATCAACTCACTATATAAAAGCAAAGGCCGTATATCTACGAGTAAAATATTTAAATATATCATTATCGAGTTATACACCAATTTTTATACTGAAGATTATATATAAAATATGAATATATTTTACGATACAAAGTAAGAAAGAAAGAAAAAATAGAGAAAAAGAATATACATGTAATTGAGTTTACTGTTATTCCTGTTCTTCGAGTACTGTTTTATAAGATAAATATACCCTACACTGCAGTGCATATAAGTTACTGTTGATTCACACTTGCGTGTCACAAAATTTGCGTTAAACAAGAAAACTGACATTTTACATACTTATATAGTCGCAGTGTTTTCGCGATATGCAAGAATTTATAAAATTGTACGTTTCTTGTTTTCATACCTATTTATAACAGAGAAAGTTAGAGAAAATTGTAAAACATCGAGTTTTAAATTTAAACAAGAAATATTATGTATTGTACCCGCTAATTCTTCCGACATAAAAACGGATATGTGCAATGCCAGTGTTAAACGATAATACTAATTAGCACTATAGTGTGAACGCGTTGACGCGATAGACGTGTACGATTTGCAAATATTAATTAAACGATTTGATTAACTCGAGATACGTATAATTTTTTTGTTTCGCGAATGTTTGCATTATTTTCGCAACGAAATTGTAAAAAACTACAAAATATTTTTAAGTAATGATGTAGCTGAATATTTAATGTAAATTTGTATGAAATTTTATTATATTATCTAGAAGTAATTTTTATACTATGTCTATACTACGAAAATAAATATATGTAATATGTTATATTACTATTATACAAGGAATTGTTAATAAAAACAATGAGTTAATTTTTTCCATGTTCTTTATTATTTTATATAAAAATTCAAATTATCTTATACCTAATATACAGGTATATTGTTAAATTTTAATGTTAATATTAATAAATTGTCAAATTTAATAAATTTTAATATTCTATACAAAAAATCTGAAATGTATTATTTGTTATAAATCTTTTAAACAAGTGGTACAACTTATCAAATAAATTAACATGATACATTGATATGTATATAAATGTTTGAATTTATTAAAGACATACAGCAATATTACTGTATATAAATCAAAATTTAATATATTTAATCCTTATTCTATCCATGTATCTTTTTATTACGTACAAAAATAAGTCTTAATATTTATGCAGACATATTGTCTGTCAAACAATTTTTATTTATAATTTTTATTCTCCTTAGAAGAATTTATTGCATTGTTTATGTTTCATTTCACTATATATTCAAAATATATCTTTCGAAATTTTATCAAGATATATTTTTTTACAATAAAAATATCAACCAAATAATTCAATTATTTACAAAGTTTAAAATGGTTTGATACAAGATTTTTGTTCAATGGCACAATTGTACAAAACACAATTTGTTTAGCACACTGAAACTTGTAAATTGTATAAAAATTGAGTACTTCTATTTCAAAAATAAATTTTTTTATACAAAATTTAACAATTTATTCATTGTACATCCCATCAATCAGAAAGTCCATTCTACGATAATGTCTCTTATCCCAATAATCTCGACCTCTTTTGTACAAAACATAAAATGCAACACCTAATAAAGGCAATGCTGTAATCGTAATTACAACAGGCACAATATAATCCATTTTTCTTGGCATTCCAAGTGGAGACTTATTAGTAGGTGATGCTGGCATTGGCTCATCAATTTCTTGTCCACCAATTGTAACTTCTGGCTTGGGTTTTGGTTTTCTTACAGTTTTTATAGGAACCGAATTATTCACAGATTTATTAAGAACTGTATTAGACTTGCCAGTATTTATTAATATCTTAGAATCATTTGCAAATAACTTTTGGTCAAGTTTATTAATGTCTAAAGAAACATTCACATTTTCAACTACAGGCCTTATATCTAATGGAGGATCAAGTATCGCAGTATCATTTTGATTTAGCTTTTCACTTGATTTATTTAATAATACACCTTTTCGTGGAACCGTCTTACTTTCTTTTTTGGCATACTGTTTCATCAAATGATTTTTTAACGAGTTGAGTTTCACCAATTCAGTTTTTGGTGACTGTCCTTCCATTATAATTGGTATTTCCTGAAGTAAAAAGCATATAACAATTTGTATTTAATAATATACAGTTTAGAAATTATAATTACAATAAAAACTAATAATAATTTACTTCTTTCGAAACCTGTTCAATTTTAATACCAGCTGTTGAAGTTGTTTGTTTGTAATAAATTTCTTTGTTTACAGTTTTGTTACACAATGACAGACCAAATAATAGGCAAAAAAATATTACAACTATATTAACTTTCACCATATTTTCACTTTTTACTATAAAACACTGCTCAGAGCTTGTACAGGTACTTTTACAGGTTAATTTAATAACCAAAATATTAAATGCAAAATCAACAAATGCAGAAAAATAAAAGAACACTTTAATTTACTACCTAACAAATGCTTTAATATAGTAGCTACTTCATTTTAGGAATGATGAAGTGATTATTGTTACTTTATAAGTAATAAAAAAAAGATGCATATAAATAGAAAATATATACAAAGGAAACGGTATATATTCCTTGATCTCACAAGCATACTACTGACGTCACTGGTCACAATATATATATTTTCTTACACACACACGCGCGCGCGCGCGCGCACATATATATATATATGTAAATATTAAGACAATAACCCAGCGATAGAAATTTAATTATAGAATACGACTAAGACGAGTAACGATGTTCATTATAAAAACAAATATTTTTTATTTACCTTGATGTAACATATATTTATGCCTATAAATTAATTACACTAAAGTTATACTTATATGTATTTGAAACGTATATGTATATATTTTTAGCGACCGAACTTCAAGTGTATACAATAAGACTCACATGTTCCAATTTGACATTCGTTTAACATTGCTTCTCTATGTATATACAAATGCGTTCGACAATCAAATAATATCAACCAAGTTATTTTCATTAATGTTAATTTAGTGAAAGACGTATTTTTACTACTATTAATTATGAATCGTTTGATATCTACATATTTTTATATATTTAACGTATAAAAATCGTTGGCTTTTTAACTGTGCGACAAGGTACGTAGTTAACCTTTTAATTTACGGAAGTAAATAAATCATAATTATTAAAAATAAAAATAATTGTAAAAATGGTAATAAATAAAAATTAACATCTTTTTTGCGTTATAGAAAAATTGTTAATAAACCAGCAAAATGAGAACTAGAAGTAATTCTGGAGTACGTTTGGACTACTACCAACGAGTAGTCCATAAAATTATTATGGACCATCAACATCCTGTAACTGGACTCTTTCCAGCAAGTCGTGACAATAACCATGCATGGATTCGAGACAATGTTTATACAATACTTGCTGTTTGGGGTTTATCAATGGCTTATAAAAAGACTGCAGATGCAGACGAAGATCGTGCAAAAACTTACGAATTGGAGCAAAGTTGTGTCAAACTTATGAGAGGATTATTGATGGCAATGATGCAACAGAAGGACAAAGTTGAAAAGTTTAAATCAACTCAAAATCCATTAGATGCTTTACATGCCAAATATAGTTCTGCAACTGGTCAAACTGTAGTTGGTGACAACGAATGGGGACACTTACAAATTGACTCTATTTCATTGTACCTTTTAATTTTGGCTCAAATGACTGCATCAGGACTTCAAATTGTGTTCAATTTAGATGAAGTATATTTATATTAATGTATGTTATTACTTATCACATAATTTTTTTGTCATAATTACATATGCATTTTTAGGTAGCATTCATACAAAACTTAGTTTTCTATATTGAATCTGCATATTGTACACCTGATTATGGAATATGGGAGAGAGGTGACAAGACAAATCATGGCTTACCAGAATTAAATGCAAGTAGTATTGGTATGGCCAAAGCTGCCATGGAAGCTATGAATGAACTTGACTTATTTGGTGCTAGAGGTGGTCCTACCTCAGTTATTCATGTATTAGCTGATGAAGCTCAAAAATGTCAAGCTGTTTTACAATCTATGCTTCCCAGAGAATCAAATTCCAAAGAGTTAGATAGTGGTTTACTTTCAATAATTAGTTTTCCAGCTTTTGCAGTGGATGAACCAAATCTTATTCAACTCACAAGAGATACAATAACTAAGAAATTACAAGGAAAATATGGATGTAAGAGATTTTTGAGAGATGGATATAGAACTCCAAAAGAGGATCCTAACAGGTTTCTTTATAATTTTAATGACATTAAACTGTTAAAAAATAAATGTATGTATAATATTTTTCTTGATTGTAGATTATATTATGAACCATGGGAGTTACGCATGTTTGAGAATATTGAATGTGAATGGCCTATTTTTTTTTGCTATTTAATTTTGGACTATTGCTTTCAAGGCAATAAGGAAGCTGTAGTTCGTTATTCAAAAATGCTAGAAAATATAACAGTAAAGAATGAAGATGGTATAAGATTGGTACCTGAACTATATGCTGTGACACCAACAAATGTTGCTGCTGAATATGCTGAACCTGGTAGTCAAGAAAGGGAAGCACTGGGCAGAACTCCATTTATGTGGGCTCAGTCTCTTTATATTTTAGGAAAATTGCTTCAGGAGGTATAGAAAACTATTTACACAATAATAAATTTATTAATAATATACATACTAATTAATAATATATATATTTTTGATACAGGGTTTTTTAGCTGTTGGAGAATTAGACCCTTTAAACAGACGTTTATGCAGTGAAAAAAAACCGGATGTCGTTGTACAAGTCGTCATTTTAGCTGAAGATGCTGAAATTAGGGAGAAAATTGCTCAACATGATATTCATGTTCAAACAATTGCAGAAGTTGCACCTATCGAAGTACAACCTGCTAAAGTTCTCAGTCATTTGTATACAAATTTAGGTACACTACTGTAAATTTCCATCTTATTTTTTCTTCAAAATTAATTTTATATTTAACTTATTAATTTATTTTGATTAGGTCGAAATAAAAAATTGGGTTTGTCTGGTCGCAAATCCAGGGATGTGGGTATTCTAAGTACAAGCAAACTCTACTCATTACACGACAAAATTTTTGCTTTCACTCCACAAGTAAGTTATGATGAGTTAGTAATGTAAATACATACTTATCTTCTCTTTTAGTTTAACTTTATTTCCCTTTGCCTTTGAATATGAAATTAAGTAGGTATAAAAATTTCATTGAGTTTCTTGTTTGCGTGAAATTCAGTTGACAGACATGACTCGCTTCTACATCGCTTCGGACTATGAACTCATGATAGACATATTCAAAGGGGAAATTAATTTCTTAAAGTCTAGCTGGCAGAATATGTTAGGCCGACCACTTGTCGTCATGCCCCTCAAGAATATCCATCTAGGTACAGTAAAGCAAAATCCGAAAGCCATAGAAAGTAGGATTGTACCTATTTATTTCTGTTGAAGATTTGAAGCCTTTTTTTAAATAAGTAAAACTTGAATGTATGGCTTTTAGAAAAAGCATCTCCATTAATATATATATGTTTGATTTGTACCTCATTCAGTTGTCCATAATACAACTTTCACATTTTTTTCATTAATCAGCATGTGAGCGTATTGTCTTTGTTCTTATCTTGTGTTCAAGTGAAAATTCTCTGAAAGCAGTTGCCCTAAAAAAGTGTGAAAATAATAAATATCCCATTAAATACATATTTTCAAAGTCAAATAGGTCTAAGCACGTTATATTAATCAGATAGAACAAATGTAGAGACATAATAAGTTTCACAACATACTCTTTTACATTGCATAAAATCTCTGGCTTAACTCGTTTTGTTTGGTGTGTATGTGTGTTGCATGTGCCTAGAATATTGACGTCGAGGACTACTACACATCGAATGATGCGGCCTTCCTCGCCGACACATTTACGACCAACTTGGCTTTTCTCACCATCAACTGGAAACAAATGCTTGGCAGACCAACCGTAACTCTTGTTGCCACTAACCGTTATTTAGGTATGCCTGCTAATAGAAGCTTTTAAAGTTTTCAATTTTTATTGACTACAAATTTACATATTGTTTTACTTTTTATCTTATGACTAATTTCTATGATAACATTACTTTTGCTTTTTAAAGAATTTTACATTTAAGCACAATCATTTATCTGATCATCGTAAAAACAATTATTTGCTACTATTTTCATGTACATTAATACTATTCATTCAATTTTTATTGTATTCAGATCAAGGGAGGATTCCTTTAGCAATGATAACAACTATGAAGAAGCTGAAAAGTGGTTACATTAATGGTACCCGAGTTTCCTTAGGTAATCTTAATGATTTTCTAAGCACTTCTTGTATCACAAATCTAAGCTTTCTGGGCAGTGCCGAACAAGGAAGACCAGATAAATTAAATCCTAAGGTAAAACTTTTCTTTTTTAATTTTATAAATAAATGATTTGGTACTTTACAATTAAATTGTTGATATTTTATTACAATGGAACCATATTTGTAAAGGTAGAAATAATTAATTTTACAGGTACAACAGTATTTAGATGAACATTTGATGAAAGCCTTCCCATTACGTACAAGTCTTTTAAGCAGATCAGGGACGCACAGTTCAAGAAACATAAAGCGTAGAATGTCGGTAAAAGGAGCAATTAAAAAAACAAGATCAATAGCCGTTGAGCGTATGTATTAAATTGAACACTTTAATGGGATTCATTTAAAACATAAATGTTATTGTATTTGTTTGCATGATTGAGAGGCGTTTAATACCAATTTCATACTAATTCATACAGCAGCCGAAATTCCCATAGTACTTCAAGAACGTAAGTTTTCGAACTTAACAGCATGTTTGTTTTCATGTCATATTGATTGTTTAAGGGGATCATTATTATTGCGCAACTTTTTTTTTTAAATTTGGATAATTTTAATTTGGCTTAATATTTATTTTCTTAAAGCTGGCTCTTACAAAACTAATGAAACAATTTCACACAATTTATCATTTAAAATTATGAAAGTAAATAAATAACTCTTTAATTATAAAAATAATCAAAATAAAAACAGTCTGTGAAATTTATTGCAATATAATAGAGCCATCTTAATAGTTAAATTAACAAAGGTAAACGATATCATTGATCATTCTTAACAAAAAATCCATAACTGATCTAGATAGAGAACCATAATTCTTTATTATAAAAAAAAATATTTATTTTGAAAAAGTAATAAGGAATGCCAATAATTTTTTAATCAACTATATTCTTTCTCTTACTATTAATTTTGATAGGTTTCACAAGAAAAATATATAAAAATGTACCTTAAAAAGTATGTTTTATTTTTTTAACTCATTTAAAAACATACTTAATTTAATGTATGTATTTACGCAACTTATAGTGAATAATAGAATTTAATAATAAATAACACAGGAAACAAATAACAAATTATTTTGTGAAAGATTTATTTTAAGAAAGGAACAGATACACTGCCAGTCACTTACTTTTACCCCCCCTGGAGCAAAATAGAATAAAGTTTAAAGTTTTGTATCTTTGAAAGAGATCATCGTACAAAAACCAGTCGGAGACCATTTGAAAGCTTATTTTAATACCTTTCGATTGGCCTAAGTCACTTATAAAAAATACTATTTTTTGAAACTATTAAATGGCAATAAACTAGTTTCAAAAAAAAAATTTTTGGACACCTTTTTGAATTCAATGCAGTTTTCAAAAGATTGACGAAACCAAAAAGTTATCCAGATAGATTTTTAGCTTTTTTTCAACAGCTTTCGACTGGTTTTTTTTTCATTTTTGTAACTTTATTTTAAACAAAGTTACGGTAGTTTTTGCTCGAAAATAGCCTTTTTTTTAAAATGTAAATATATTAAAAACTTTTATAGATACAAAAAAATGATAAAGAGAAAAAATGTCACTTTTATATCGTAGAATACGAAAATGTTTTAAGTAAGAGCAAACAAAAAAATTTTTTATTAACTGTATATTTTACCTCTGCAGGTTGATTTTTTTCAAAGATGATTGTACTTAAAAAAAATACAGGTAATAAAAAATTTTTTTGTTTGCTCTTACTTAAAACATTTTCGTATTCTACGATATAAAAGTGACATTTTTTCTCTTTATCATTTTTTTGTATCTATAAAAGTTTTTAATATATTTACATTTTAAAAAAAAGGCTATTTTCGAGCAAAAACTACCGTAACTTTGTTTAAAATAAAGTTACAAAAATGAAAAAAAAACCAGTCGAAAGCTGTTGAAAAAAGCTAAAAATCTATCTGGATAACTTTTTGGTTTCGTCAATCTTTTGAAAACTGCATTGAATTCAAAAAGGTGTCCAAAAATTTTTTTTTTGAAACTAGTTTATTGCCATTTAATAGTTTCAAAAAATAGTATTTTTTATAAGTGACTTAGGCCAATCGAAAGGTATTAAAATAAGCTTTCAAATGGTCTCCGACTGGTTTTTGTACGATGATCTCTTTCAAAGATACAAAACTTTAAACTTTATCCTATTTTGCTCCAGGGGGGGTAAAAGTAAGTGACTGGCAGTGTATTTTTTAATTGTAAAAGTGTGAGATCAATTTTTTAATCTAATTTACTTATCTGTGTAAAATAATCAATAGTTATTTAATGATTGTAGCTATAATTTACATACATACTATAACGATAATGATTGGATGTGTCTTTAAATTAAAATAATCCCATAATAAAGTAAATATTTTATCAAAATTTAAATAAAAAGATTCTGCATCCCCTTAATCAAGCGAGCTGCAAACTTATAAAGAATGTTGCCGATAATAATCAAAATAAAATCTTAGCGGAGATATTGGGCATGGCAGGAGAAGACAGAAGACCCTCGGCAGTTTTGTCGGTTAATCCGTTTATTAAAGTGACCGACACAACGTTAACTCCAACTTCGACAATTACATCATCCCTCGATCGCACTCCTTCGCCAACGGATGACTTATTTCCTTGGAAACCACACTCACCCAAACTGAGGCAAAGGATGAATTCAGAAACTCAGTATGCAGATACCGAAGTCGAAGAATTGATGGCAATGTTGAGAGAAACCGAAAGTTTAGAAGAACAAGGAGATATTTTGCAATATTTGGTAAGTATGTTGTTTTTATATCTTAAATTTACACATGCAAAGGTGTATATCTTACAAGGGGAGTGCACACACCCCGGGAAACGGATCTTATCCTAACTTTGGGATATCTTTTGCAATATAAAAATATGAAAAAAGCTGAGTTATTGCTGTCCAATGGTCACTATTACAAAAGTTATACGAAATTTAATAATAATTTGAATAAAAACTGCTTCCACTTCAATGGCTTATAACTCTAAAACAAATAGAGGTAGACACTTAAACCACAAACCAGAAAAAAGCTGAGATCAAGTATATGCGATTAAAACAAAAGCTAAATTGGTAAATTTGGAGCAAAGATATGGAGAAAATAAGAAATTAAAGAAATTTCATTCAAAATTTAGTATAAAAAATTTATTTATTTTTTGAGCGTAAATTTTTATAATTTCTTATATTCTCCATATCTTTGCTCTAAATTTACCAATTTAGCTTTTGTTTTAATCGCATGTACTTGATCTCAGCTTTCTTCTGGTTTGTGGTTTAAGCATCTACCTCTATTTGTTTTAGAGTTATAAGCAATTGAACTGGAAGCAGTTTTTATTCAAATTATTATTAAATTTCGTATAGCTTTTGTAATAGTGGCCATTGGACAGCAATAACTCAGCTTTTTTCATATTTTTATATTGCAAAAGATATCCCAAAGTTAGGATAAGATCCGTTTCTCGGAGGTCATGTACTTCCCCTGTTAGTTCTTGTTTAGTTATTCATAATAATGTTCCGGTTCATTGAAATAAAGTTAATCGTTATTGCATTAACTTTTACACAGTACAAATATACAACAAAAATTAATATTTACAAATTTGATATATCAGCGAAAGATATATATATATATATATTATATATTATATATTATAAATTATTTATATTAGGTGGATTCGCAAGGTCTGCAATTTAATACGGGTATGATAGAAAATGGACATCCAGTACTGGTAAAGGATTTGCTAAAGGGATTGTACGAAAAAGCTTGTCAGCAAAAAATGTGGGGAATCGTAAGGCATACCGCTGGAATGCTTGGAAAGCGCGTAGAAGACTTGGCGAAAGCGGTGACCGATCTTTTGGTTCGTCAAAAGCAGGTAACCGTTGGAATGCCACCAGCGAACGAACACACAATTGTCGCTCCTTTACCAGAAAATGAACTACGCTCGCTCATTCATCAAGCTTACGGCGACGATGAATCGACTGCTATGCTTACTCAGGAATTACTCGTTTACCTAGCCATGTTTATTAGAACTGAACCTCAACTGTTCCATGAGATGCTTAGACTTAGGGTAGGTTTGATTATTCAAGTTATGGCGACCGAACTGTCCAGAACTTTAATTTGCAGTGGTGAAGAAGCTTCGGAGCATTTGCTCAATTTGTCACCATTTGAGATGAAGAATTTACTTCACCATATTATGAGTGGAAAAGAATTTGCAATCAGCAGTGGTATGTTTTATTCCCTTCTTTTAAGACAATTTATTTTAGCTTACATTTTTTAATTGCATTTCCAAATGTATATATTATTTTAAATTATTTTACAAGAATATTATCGAAATTTCACAATTCCTTGTTACATTTAAGTTATCAAAACTTATTTTCAAATATTGAATATTTTGATATTGTTACAAATATTTTAAATCTACAGATTATTTTCAAATTAATATTATAACAATACTTTATATCATGTACTTGGAAAGAAAGCACAAACTTATTACAAACAGATATATCATTTTCTTTGTCATCCACGCAGTATTTATTTCAAGAGAATATTATTTGATCATGGTGAATAAACCACACTTTTAATTAGATGGCGACGTTTCAATGACTTCTGGTCATCCTCTTCAGGCTATATCTTTATTAATAATAAAAAACGAATATATTAATAAACATTAAATTTTTATTCGTCAATTTGTCATTTACACCATCCATTGTTGAATTAGTAAATTGTCGATAGTTGAGGGTCAATAATAATAAAAGTAATCGAAACGTCGCCATATAATTAAAAATGTGGTTTGTTCACCAAGTTCAAATAATATTGTCTTGAAATAATTACTAACAGTTTTGTAAAACCAAACAAATAGCTTTTACTATACTCTTTATAAAAATTTATCCATAAAAAATGTACAAGTTTTTATTGAAATTGCTTATTTATTTGTTTACATTTCAAGAACGATTTAATCAATTTCAATTGTTGAGAAGGGTCCTGTTTTTTAATCCACGGTACTCAAGTTCTCAAACATTATTTAAATTATTTCAACAACATTCACGAACATACGTAAATACTTAAATTAATGGTATAGAAAACATTTATCGAAATCACTAATCTCTCTAGTCAAATTTACAAAACTCGCTATGTATCACGCTATATCGTAAGTTTTGTAATGTTTACAATACTTATAGTTATTTGTTATAGTATTTTCTCTTAGCGAAATAATAAAAAATAATTTCATATTTAGATAAATCATTTTCTAAAATTCTACTTTTCAGTTGGTCGTGGCAATTTCTCAGTTATTAGTTGTAAATCGAACCGAGTTAGTAAGGTAAAATCTTTTTTTAAACTCTTAAAATATAATTATTAAATATTAATTAATTACAATTATTTTTTGGAATTAACTGTTTGTTTAGAAATCACAAATTGGAGGTTTTTTAAACGTCGATCAAGATACCACTGAAATGGATTCTGATAGACAAGGTCAATGGTTACGAAGAAGGCGCTTAGACGGAGCTCTAAATCGCGTTCCTCGAGACTTTTATCCTCGTGTTTGGCATGTTCTTGAGCGAGTGTGTAAAATTATTAATTATTTTAAATCTTAGTAAGGATATATCTTATAGAATATAATTAATGTTATAAACCTACAATTTATTTTTCAGTGCCAAGGATTGGCAATTGAAGGTAGAATTCTCGCACAAAATCTAACACAAGAAATGACTCCAGGAGAACTGAAATTTGCGTTGGCTGTAGAGACTGTTTTAAACACAATACCTCAACCTGAATATCGACAACTTGTAGTAGAAGCACTGATGGTATTAACACTTGTTACTGAATATAATGTCGCTGCTTCTTTGGGTGGTTTAATAGCTGTTGAACATTTGGTACACAAAGCAAATGCCATATTTTTAGAAGATCAGGTTTGCAATTATTAATTTCAGAATATCTTCTATATCATATGTATATTTATATTTGATTAATGTATATTTATTTTATCAGATGAAAATTGATGGAGATGCCACACTTTGTTGCGCAAAACCTAAGGAACATAGAGAAACCACAGCTATGGGTACACTTCTTTGTGGTGGAGCTGCTTATGTTTGCCAACATTTTTATGACTCAGCTCCAAGTGGAAGTTACGGAACCATGACGTACATAACGAGAGCCGTTGCTAGTCTATTAAATTGTTTACCAAAAGATGGTGACTTAGAATGTTCGATATCTTAACAGTATAGTCGATCATTATTAGTATTTTTATTATATCTTTATATTTAATTGTTTTTTGATGTTATATTAGTACAATAGGTTTTATTATCAATATTTTTTCGACTCGTTTAATCGTAAAGTGCTGTTATAATGCAGTAAGAGATTCAATGTTAAAATAATCAAACATAAGTACATATTATTGTACAATAAATTTATACACTTTTATTGTTGATAAAAATATTTGAAACAATATTTAATATTTCATTTAAACAAACTTTGTTTTTTCCTACTTTTATTTACAAATATGTTAAAAAGTTTATTTATTCAAAATTCACTTAATTTTCAGTTCCTTTTAAGAGGTTGATGAAGTGCTATCACTAGTACTGCTTTTCCCAAATGGATTGATTTTAGATAACCATGAACTGCTAATTTTTAATAAACAAAAATTAATAATGGTGAATAAAAATAAAAGTGACCATTAATTTGTAGTGTTGAGTTAAATTGTAACAAACCTTTCAGTTTTATCTTCTTCAACAGCATTCTCTTGTTTAAGTTGCTCAATCAATGCTTCTCTTAATTTAAATTTTAATGGTACAGGCTTTATTATGGCTTCAGTTTTAATTCGTATTAACTTACTACATGCCTCTTTATAAGTTAAACCATACCACTCAATTTCTTCTCTTGTATACTGCACAAAAATGTCATTTTTAAGTATATTAATAAATATTTTTCTAATAAACAGTCTAATAAAACAACTTAGATTAAACAATCAAATTTGAATTGCACATAAACTTACTGATTCTAAATAATGTTTATATCTTTCATAAACATCTTCATGTTTAACAGGATCATCAGGATATAACGTTTTATCGTATAAACTAATGAGTATTTGTCGTTTTAACCCAAGAGCTAGTAATGATTTGAGATCACAAGCTTTAGTCTAAAAATAAACATAATTTATTGTTAACAAAAAAGATCTATTATAACATAATTTAAAATAAAAATTTGCTACCTTTAACAAATAGTGATCAAGTCCATAATGTTCGTATATTAAATTTAAAGCCCTTCTTGTTACAAATGTACTAAAATGTTTGTTAAGTACTTCACTATATACAACAGATTTCATAATAAATGGTACCCAAAATGTAGGTTGTCTACGATAATATCTATGTTTCTTGATAAAGCCTTGAACGACTGCTTCTCCTCCCCAAAGACCTTGATCAAGTTCCTTTGGATACTTGAGAGGAATTGGAATATTTTGTACAGGAATTCTGAAAACAATATTAATATACTTATTTTGTTCTAATGCAATAATCAGTTTAATGATTCAATAATTACACCGTGCAACCATCTTCTGCTAGTTCATATTTGCCTTGTTTTGGAATATAGTGAACTGGTTCAGGACGTTCAATTTTCCATTCTCTCCAAAACTTTTTATACTCTTCCGGTAACTCAGCACCTATTCCACTCGTCCAACGAGTAGGTTTGGTAAATTTATACATTTTCTGCAAAAGAGTACACATTCATAATTTGAAGAAACACAATAATCTAAGTCATTTGTTTATAGTTTATTTAAGAATTAATTAGGATATGCTAAGGTTATGTCGAAAAAATCTTTGTTTAAAATATAGAAATAATTGACTGAAGAGATTTAGTAGAATAAATAATAACAGCATACGTTTCCAATTGCCTTTGAAGCGGATGCCATTTTCTTAAAACACTGTAGAACTTATTTATATATTTTTCAATAGAATTTTCTTTACAATTCTTATATACACAAATATAGAGCTGAGTGAAGTATGCTCTGTGCCGAATACTAATCGCTGATCGCAGTACTGAACTACTGATCGTCGGGGTACACGTGATTTTTAGGATGCATTTTCATGCAGGACAAATTGATACTATATATATATATATATATACATACATATATATATGTATAGATTTGTTTTCTCCATTATGTTCATGTTCCAGCTATAGCCTGTAATCGGGCAATCAAAAATATACTCAGAAGATTTGAAAAAAACTAAAAAGTAAAAATTGATTTTGCGAATGTTAATCTATGAATACATAAGTACAAAAAATAGTGTCTTTATTAATTTGCTCAGACCATTAAAAGATGAATGATGACCTCCGTTAATTTGTTCAAAAAGAAAATGTAATGGATAATAAAACATCGATTGTAAAGAATATTTAGAAACCGTCTATAAGTCATATCATAATGTATATCATACAATAATGGTATAATAAAAATAGCATTTGATTCGTTTGAATTACTATAATTAGTCATTAAAGAGATTACGTTATCTATTTTCACAAACTCAAATTTTCCCGGCAAAACGATCATGGGCCGTTGACGACTATCAGTGTCTTATTACCTCGATAACCGGATAATATTAAATTTTCTTTATTAAATATTAATTTACAATTAAATTTGATTGTTGAGCAAATTAAATCAAGTGTAATAATGATTGTTGAAAATTTATCGATCTTCCCAATCTAAATCAAGAGTACTTACTGCACATCGTGTAAAAAAAGCGCCATTATTGTATGACTTATAATATGCGTTTTCTTGATACTTCACAATCGGGAACTAATATGTTTGATTTAAATTAATCATTACATTTTCTTCACAAGCAAATTAAAAGAGCTCGTGATTCATCTTTTAAAGTATCTTGAAAAAAAATCGCGTCTCGACTCTCGAATATATAATAAAGTATAAACGTGTTTGCTAAATCGATTTTTACAATTTTAATTTTTGTTTAAAATACTGAACTCAGCTATTCATGATGTTAATTGTGTAAATTATGTAACGTAAATTATGTTAATAAATAAGCTGATTAATATCTTTCAATTAAGTAGCATATTTTTGATTGCTTGATTCGCATTTTTTAGGCTGGGTTGGTCTCATGCACACTCTAATATTATATATAATAATATATAATATATATATATGTATATAAAATTGGTAGCGGGAACCGGGAACATACTCTTAACACTCACGCACCGAGGAAGAAAAAAATATAGAAAATCGCTGCGAATTTGTTGCGTTGAAAACGCACCCTTACTTTCTTGTTTCCGAAAGAAATTCGCCGAAAAGAGCATGAGGTTGTTTATACCGCTTACGGTTTTGG
The DNA here is from genome assembly GCA_026168455.1 of Theocolax elegans. Lineage (NCBI taxonomy): Eukaryota > Metazoa > Arthropoda > Insecta > Hymenoptera > Cerocephalidae > Theocolax > Theocolax elegans. The sequence continues at coordinate 85,227,728 of CM047425.1, read as the reverse complement.
GTTTCGATACCCATTTATTTAGTTGATTCAGAAAAAATGAACGTTTAACGCTTATTGATAAAACATAAGTTGTGTGAATTTTCTTTTAATTGATTATTAAGAATTAAAAATGGAAAACAAATTGAAAATAGAAGAGGAATGCGGACAAGCACGTGTAAGTTTATACAAATGCCCTTTACAGTTTAGTCGATTGACTTTGAACTTTTTTAAGATACGATATACTTAAGTAAAAGAAAAGATGTAAAAATATTAAAATATTGGTATGTTTACAGGAGGAAGAACAGAAAATGAGCAAAAGCATACAGGACTATAAAGACACTATGAAGTTGATTAAATTAAAAATGAACAAAGCAGAGTAAGTAGTTTTTATACTCATAAGTTTAACTTATTGTTTAATTTGATTATTAATTTGATAATTAATATTAAAATTCAACCTTTTAGCACTTTAATAAGGCAGTACAATGATAAGATGAAAGAATGCGATAACTTGAATGAAGAATTGTCAGTAGCAAAAGTTGAAAAACAAGATATTCTAAATAAATATAATATTACAATGGAGAAATTAGCTCGACTTGAATTGGTAAAATAATTGCAATATTACTAAAAACTAATTTACATTATACTAAATAAACAATTTTATTAGTTTTAATTTAATTTTTAAAGGAAAGTACTGATAATAAACAATCCATTGAGAGCTACAAAATATTGAATGAGAAACAACAAATTAAATTGCAAGAAAATGAGAAACATATAAATCAGTTGGTTTTTAAAATTGAAAGTATCGAAGAACAGTGTAAAGTATTGGAAGGTACAGTATGTTTTATTTCTAAAATTATATGGTATTTAACATTTATGTAAATGCATTAGTTTGTAATACAATTATTAATAATTTTTACAACTAAATTAATACCATATATAATTGTATTTCTACTGCATTGAAACTGTTTTTTTTATAGAAGAAAAGAAAAACTTCCAAAATGATATTAAACTAGTAAAAAAATTAAAAACTGCTGTAGAATTAAAACAACAATCAAGTCAAACAGTTAGTAAGTAAAGTACTGTAATGATAGTTTGTAGTACTAAATTATTGTAATTAAATAATTTAATTATGTTATGTATTTAACACCAATTTAGGTCCTAAAATGCAAGATGTTTCAATGAATACTGATCCTATAAATACTTGTACACCTAAGAAACCACAAATGAGGGATAAAAGTATAATGACTAATGATACTAATGTTAATAGTAAAGAAAAGAAAGAGCCATTTTCAATATTTTGTTCTAAATGTAAAGGACATGTCGATCCAGCTCCTGTAGATCAAATTCTAAAAATAATGTCATCACGTCCACCATTTTTGTCTGAACATTTATCACCGCCAAATTCTCCAAGTAAATATTTTTAAACTTAAAATTTTGTGTATGTTTTGCATTTTTATATTATTACAAATATTTATTTTATTATTAATATAGCTAAAGCAATTACTGCAAGTCACATCGTCGATCAAACAGATTCAATTAATGAAGCAATTGATGTCCCAGATCCACCTATTCCATTAATTGATGACAAAAGACTTGTTGCACCTTTGATTATTAACAAAAAAAGCAACCATACAATAAAAACACTTGAAGAGTCAAATAGTTGTTCATTTATGGAAATTGATAAACTGTCCAGGAAAATAAGAAAATTAGAAATGTTAATGAAAAAGAAGAAAAATAAGAAGGATAGTGCTTGCTGTCATCAAAATTGTTGTTCTTCAAAAAATATTAAATTTATTGTGCAGCTGCCTAATGAAGATAAATTATATAAAACTAAGAAACGTGAAAAACATAAAATAAAACGTCTAAATCAACATAGTAAAAGTATTTCATTGAAAGAAAAGAAAAATGTAAATAAAGGTAAGTGGAAGATAGAAATGCAATCAAATAATTCTGTTCAACAATGTGTTAGTCGGTCTCAAGAAACAATTGTGCCATTGAAAAATAGTAATAACGCTTCAAATAAAGGAGATTATTATTGTAGAGAAATAGATGCAAAGAAACAAGATCAAGTATTTAATTTACCTGAACAGATAGAAATTAATAAGCACTCTACAAATACAATGGACTTAACAAAGGAACTAAAGGATACTAAAACAAATGAAGAAAATAAAAACTTATACGATAATCATGGTTTATTAAATAAACCATCTACTTCCTATTTACTTACTGTTTCTGAAACTAAAGCTGTTTCTCATAAACAAAGAAAAAGTGATGATATAAGTTCAAAGCTAGAAAATGAAAAAGAAGTTGCAGTGAACTTTAAGACAGTTAATATGAAAAATGTAAATATTTTAAATGCAGAAGAATCTAAAGTTTATGAAAAAAAAGCTGTAGAAAATGTTAATTTAGAAAACAATTTACCTCATCAATCATTTTATAATAAATTTAGTAATGATAAATGTAATAATGCAATAACCAATAAAGAAAATATTAAAACAAAAGAAAAGAATAGTATGGATAATGCAAGTATTTTAACAACTACATCAAACAGTAATTTTATATCTGATTTAGAAGAAGTAGGTATAGTAAATAATAAGAATAATGATGAAGCAATTGTAAATTATTTGGAAAAATCTTGTGAAGTTCTTAAACGAAGTGAACTCACAGAAAATGATAATCAATCAAATTCTTCAAGTGTTACAATTCTGGAAAGAAATTCAATACCTCTTAAATTATCTAATACTGATCTTAATATTAATGGAATAGAATTAGAAAATAATCATAAAGATGCCCTTGAACAAGCAACTGGTAATAATTATGAGAATAATATTTTAATAAAAAAATTATCTAGTGATACAGCAGATTTGATACCGTATGAAATACATACGTCAGAAGTATCTGATAATGTAATAAAAGAAAAAGAACGTGCAAATGAAGTCAACTTTGTTACCAAAGACAATAGTTTAAACAGTAGTCATATAGTAAATGTAAGTGTAGAAAGTGTAAAAAATTGGAACGACATGTGTATTTCTAATAATGAGGAATTTATAGAAAGTCATATTACTCATCAATCATCTAATGATAGTTTTAATATAAATAAAAGTTTACCTTTAGAAGAAATTACTAAAGTAGTAAAAGAAAATACAGCTAATAATAGTATTTTAGTAAAAGATAGTACATCTTTCATGACGTCAGAGAATAGTTCTGCATTAAATAGCAGTTGTTTTCTTAATGGTATTGAGCAAGAAAAAAGTGACAAAGTACTGACTCATTTCACTGCCAAAATAAGTAACATTAACAATTGTCATAGGTTGCCTGGAATCACAGCAGATTTTGGTGGCTGTAAAGAAGCAGTTACTGAAGTAGTCAAAGATAGCAAAACCTATTCACGTGTTCAAAGTTATGAAAATGAACTTGGTATCATTAAAGATAAAAACACATTAAATGAAAATATTTCATTAGCTAAACCATCAGAATGTAATGTTTGTTTATTATTTGGATCTGTTTGTGAAAAGTGTGATGATTCTAACAATAGTATTTTATCAGATGATTCTATATCTATGAAAAGATGTAGAAGGGCAAGTGTAAGTGATCAAAAAACATCACGACCAACAAGTAGAAAAGCCTTATTATCAAATATTCGAAATGTAAAGAAAAATGCTAAATCTACTCTGAATAAAATACAGACTTCTGTTTCTGAAATTGATGATACAGTATTAGTTAGCTCAAGCATTGATTTAATGAGTGATGTTAATAAATCAATTGATAATACACCAATTTACACACCAGGTAAAAGAAAACGAATTGCTCATACACCAAAAATTTATGACATTGTACAAAAGTTTGATTTAAAAAATGACATTACTAATGAAAAATTAATTAAGAAAATTAATGTGACAACAACCCAGCAACAAGTAGAAACTAATGATAAAGTTTCATCTATCATAGAACAAATGAATGTATGTCACAAGCCTGAAAGCAAAAATTTTTGTACATTAAAAATAAAACCAAACAATTTAGTAGAATCTGTATCTTTCAAAAATCTCATATCAAATGAGTCAAATATTAGTACATCAACTCTAAGTAAAGAAAATTTATTTAAAAAAGATAGTTTCACAGATCTATTAATCAATAATACAAGTATAGATTCCATTGACAGTATTAAGATTAACAATAGTGAAGAAGAGATTTCAGACTTAAATTCTTCGTGTGATCCAATAAGTTCACTAAGTATTCATGATTCTGATTCTAATGGTATATGCATTTGATTATACAAAAATAGTAATAATTTAATCTATATAATATTTTAAAACTTATTCTTTAATAATAAATAAAATTTATTATTTTATTTTAGATGTATCAAAAGTAAAATATCTTGGAAAAAGAGGATGCAAAAGAAAATTAAACAGCATAGATAATGAAGAGAAAAGTCCAGTTAGAGAATTAAGATCTCGACAAGTAGTAATTAATAAACAAACTCCTAGGCAAAGAAAATTAAAAGTAGAAAATAAATTACTACTTTCTAACAAAACAGCTTGTGACATATCAAATTCAACAATAGTATCATATTTAACAGAATATATAACGAAACCAGCAGACAGAAAAGTATATAAAACTACAAAACGTATTGAGGATTTAAAAAAATCACGTAATTATGTTAATTAAAAACATTTTATTAATTCTTTTACTATGCTTATCTAGAAAGGTATTTAATTTATTAAATGTAAAATATTTTTAGAAAAATTTATTTATAAACAACTCAGGGTACTAATGTCGACAGATAAGTGGACAAAAGAATTAAATTCACAAGTTAGAATGAATCTCATTAGTTCTCAAAACTTTAGGACAATTGCAGTGTAAGTATGTTATTTTAATTTAAAAACATGTATAAATATATAGTAAAAACAGTGTAAAAATAAAATAATTCATAATATTTAGATATATTATTGACTATGCAATTGAAAAATGTAATGATGAACTGGAACAATTTGATAAATCACATACACCACCTGCTCCAATGATGACTAGAACAGAGCAAAAGCTTGTGACATTAATTTTAAGTATTGATAAGGAATTTTTAGGATTTAGTGATTTGATTATAAAAGGAATCCAGTATAAACTTTTTAGACTTTGCCCTGCTCAACAGGTTTGTAATGTCATAAATAAAATTATATAGATAAATTAGACACTTAAAAATTCATAACAAATAAACTTTTATTTATCATTCCAGGTACAAATTGTGGAGAGGCTTTTTCGGATACTGGTTGTTTTAAATAAAATAAAAAAAGACAGAGAAAAAGTACGAATTTTTTGTTGCGACGCTCTTTACTGTTTAAATATACGAGCCATAAACATTATTTATGTTGCTTTAACGTGCTGGCCTGAGATACTTCCAAAACACAGTTCTAACAATGGTAAACTTCTATAAAAAATTTTATTGTGTAGTATATAAGTTCGCAGTTGTGTAACAAGGATTATTATATTCATTTTCAGATATCATAGTAAAAACTATAGTGCATATAGTTATGACTCTAGAAGTTAATCAACCTTATGCTAAACTTAGTTCTTTGAGGAAGTTACTTTCTACATATTACGAATATCCAAATTCTGGATATATAACTAACGATTTTAAAGAAGAGCTTATAAAGAATTTACAAGGTAAAGAATCTCTTACTTTTTGTAACATAAATCTAATATTTATTTGTTTATACTTTTTATATGTTGCGTTATGTTTAATAGAAAATGTACCTGGCATTAATACCGCGATACTATTACTGTGCAAAAAGTTAGGACCTAAATGGTCCTTAGAACATATTATTAAAGGTGGATTAAATCAAATGATAGTAAATCAAACTCATCCGTCATTGTACGAGGCCTTCAATTTACTTGGTAAGTTTCGAAAAATATTAACTTATTTAGTATAATTTTTATTTATAGTTTACTGTAAGCTCTTTTTACTTTATAGGTCATATATTGCGATCATTTCCAACATCTGATTCAACTAACAGTGTTGGTGAGATCATCGATCAACTCTGTGATATCCTCGCAGTCAATGCTGGTACGCTTGCTAAACTTTTTCTCTTACTTTATAAAATTTTTATACAAACATTGTCAAATATTATTTGCATAATTTATAGGTTCAGATGATTTACAAGAGGGTGTATTATCTTCTCTACTAAGTATTAGTAAATTTAAGTATGAACAAGTAGCTCAAACTGTGATAAAATGGCAGTCAAACAAAGACATTCGCCCTGCTACAAGAGAAAAATTAAATACTTTCTTTAAACAACAAGATAGTAAATGGTGGCATCAGTTTATAAATAACTTGTCATCACTAAAATAAAACTGATTATTATAATTTATGTTAAATTTTGCAAAATTACGATTATGAAATTTATTTTATTATATATATAATGTATATTTTTTATATATATAAAGGAAAGAGTTTTTATACATAACGAGTGCAAATAAATAAGGTAAATTAAAAAAAAACAAATGATTTTGATATTTCAATATTTATGCTATTAAACATTTTGGGGGGAAACAAGATTACAGATGTCTGTTTTGATAATGATGATGATGATAATAATAAATGAACATGGTGAAAAGAATGATGTGATAATAGTAAATATAATAATAATAATATTAATAATAATAATAATATAATAATAATAATAATAATATTCAACATATTTTGAAGCTTCCATAGGCAGAGCACGCTAGAGTTAATACATGTACATATCTGTATCATTTATGTAAATTTTTCGTCATCTTCGCAGTGTGTTTCATCATTGTTCACGTATTCATTGTCTTTTTTTTACAAAAATAATGTAACAATGTATCGTCATAACATTGCTGGATCGGTGATTCCTCTAGCTAAATCGTATTTTAGCAGTTTCCTTTGGGATTTATTAAATTTAACATTATTACTCTTGATTTGTTATTTATTAATCCACATCTTTAACTTTGATATTAATTAACTATTTTTTCATCGTTAGTTTTCTTGAATCGCTCGCGTGAATCAGTTTTAAGCAACGTTGTCTCTTTGGTACATTAACAACGGACAGCGTACCGCGCGAGTACGGAAATCAGTATGTGGGACGGGGTACCAACCATCCGCCATCATAATGCGCGTGTGTCAAAAATTTTTCAACAAGAAAAAAGTCAGATGTTCTTTCTTTGTTAATTTCTAATTTATATAACTTTATCGAGGTACGAAGGAGGTAAAATCGCTGGCAAGAATAACTATATTTGATATTTTTATTTTTAATCATCTTAATGAAAAGAAATCTAAATTAAACGCCGACTAGATATATGTATATATCTTTTTTTTGAAGAATGAGTTATTTAAATGTTATTTTAGACTTGACATAAATCTATACACAAATAGTCTAATTCAGCTGTGACGAATTTACTCTCCTTCGAACTTATATGATTACGCACGGTGCTGTCTGATGCATTAAAATGCCACCACTGTCTACATAAGTTGGTCAACTATTACACGTAGGCTGGATACCATACCATTTTCTATAATATTTTTGTAAATTTTTTTTTATTTTTTTGTTTTTATTATTTATTATTTATGTTTTGCATCGTCTTGTTAATGTCGGTTTGGATACTAGAAAAGTGTTACTTTTAATAAACGTATGCGGTATTACAGGTTACGATTATTCGAGCGTTACTTAAAAAAACTGAAGTTAGGGCAATAGAAAGCATTGTAGATTAGAAAAACAAAGGCCACCGCTGGCTCTGCATGTCATACATTCGTACCCGCACAAGCATACAACAAGCTCTATTCCGTTCTTTTGGATGCACACGCGCACATTTAACTATATTATCTCTTTTTCACGTTATTACTTTAAATTAATTATTGGGGCTCGTGTACCATTGCAACGTCATCTTGACAATTCCACGTGTCTCCTAGATATTATGCATTGAATAAAAAATGTCTTTTCAGAGGATATTTATCAACTGACGCGTTCTAGGCATGATGTATAATGAAAAAATTTACATGAATCAACAATCGCTATAGTCTTGCTTTAATAGTTACTTCGGATCCTCTGCCGTGTAGCTTCCAGTATATTTTTTCTCAATTTTCTTAATCTTCAGTGAAAATATAAATTCCGCAATAAGAAATTGAATACAATATATTAAAGGCACTCAATCCCCTTTATCAATTGCGCCTCGCATCTCCATTACATATTTTTTGTCTCTTCTCTAGAATTACAAGCGCGTCCTTATCGAAGAAGAGGACATTGTTACCGTTACGAATAATAATATTAATAATTAATAATATATCTAATAATTATTCATCAATAATGATAGTATAATAAATTAGGAACCAAGTAAAATACGAAATATGTGGTTGATATCTTTTTTGCTTTTAAATTAAATTAGTCTCGCTAAACTTCCGACAACTAACGACTATTTATAAACTGTACGGTACGATTGGGCTGATGTTTATTTTCATTTTTCTATACAATACTTTTTCTCTCTTACTCCGCCTCTCTTTCCCTCCCCCGGTCTGCTCCCTCTCGCAAGTATCTCCGCTCGAAAAAATACAGTATTAAAACAAAAGTGTTATTGAGAACGAGAAAAAAGTGAAATAAAAGAAAAGAGACTTTAGAGAGCGTCGCGATTTTTTCGAGCGAGAGAAAGAAAAAGAGCCCGAATGAAAGAGACAAATCGGTACCCAACGAACTGCTGCGTAACAGATCGTCTGGAAGAGCAAACGCATAGAATATTATCTACAAATATACAAAATACTACGAGTAATTAAAATGCATTTTACCACCTCCCTCTCCCTCTCTTTCTCTTCTTATGCAATATTCGTCGCGCGCCATCATTAACCCAACTCGTCGAATATGCTCTCGATGAAGCCAAAGCTGTCTGTTCGGTTCGTGTGTGTGTGAGAGCGCGCGCGATCGCTCGTGTGTGTGTGTCTGTGTCTGTGCATGTGTATGCGCGTGCGTGCGTGTGTGTGCAGTATTCGTAATGTTCTTTGAATATCTCTTAGTATGTACAATTGACAAGAAAAAAACGTGACCTGTCTGACCGATACTTATGTACGATTCCACTAAATCAATAGTATCTATGTATATTTTTCGTATAGGCATGTACATGCATACATATACACACATACATATATATATGCATACGTACGTACACATATATATGTATATTTACGTACACGTAATAACTGTGGCCGCGTAACGACTAGGCCCTGGCCTTTCGATAAAAATATAAAATCCTGCCGCGCACTGGGACAGCGTGATCAATACGCATTATACCGCAAGTATAACAATAGTATCTAGGAATCAAGTGTATTATTATTATTTATATATAGAATTTCGTTATATATCTTCGGAAGAGTGAGAAAACGTTAGTAAATTTAGCGACGACGGAATAATTCGTTTGGTAAGCAGCATATAAGCACAATGGATAATTTGTTTCGTATCTTGATCCTCTAAAGTGACTCTCCATTTTTTTTCGAATTGCCTCTCGCGTTGATGATCAACGTCAAAGAAACGGCTCTCGTCTCGCTACTTGGGTGGGTAGGAAACGTTTTTGCCGCTTCTGGAGAACAAAAACAGAAAGACAGAGGAAGAAGAGTAAGAAAGACACAAGAGAAGCTCCAGAATCCGAGCGAAAAAAAAAATAATTAAAAAAATTAGTTGAATGCATTTTTCTCTTGAATCTCTCTTGCTCTCACTCAAATGCGCTTCGTCAAAAAGAGTAAGCGAGAGTCGGGGGGTGTACGCACGACCCTCCTTGCGGTTACAGGCACAGAGAATTTCAGCGGAATGTATCGCGCGCTCGTTCCGATTAGAATATGCGTGTGAGTGTGCCTTTGTAGCCGGGGTGAGACTCGCCACAGGCGAGTAACGCTCATCCTCGTTGTTGGCTCGTTGTCGGCTCGTTAATCGTGGATTTTTTTATATCTTCGTTCGTCTGGTACGTTAGTGCATCCCTCGCGTAGAATGCACCCGTTGTCAAGGGGAAGGAGGGGTAGGACGACCGTTTACTGGTACGGACGTTTATTCTCGTTGACCGAGGCCATTCGTGTCGACGTGTCCGCTGGATAATTCCAATTCGGCATCCTCGTCTGCTCTATCGACGGTGCTGTCATCTAAAATAATTCAAGTAATCAATTAGAATTCATGACTACTCGGATAATGCATACTTAAGTAAACTAACTTATTATATATTAAATAAAATAAGGTAACCCTAATTTTATTGACTATAAGATAATGACATTATTTTTTAAGATTTTATAGTTTAAATAGGTATTGTAATATTTTTAATTTATTTTTTAATTTATTACTTATTAAGAATACCAGGGATATTCTTTTATAAACCTACAGAAAGTAAGGTTAAGTTTATTTCTCTTTAAAGTATTCACATGCAGTACGAAATTCCGAAAGAATCTACGTTACTATTATAGTAAAGCAAAAAGAAAATATAAAATCATGTCACTTCATGAGTCATACATGAGTCATGTCTGCATTAAAATATCTGAATGTTTATACGATTTTAAACTAGAATCTTAATTATTTTAACAATATGTATTTTCACTAGACATTAAAAAAAATAATTTTCCAATAAATACAAGTAAATAAGAATTATGTAGTAATCGGTATTCCGAAACTCCCATGGAGTTTCGTTTTATCATTAGGATCAAACAATGGCGAGCGACATCTAAAAGCGTCTTTGTATACCAAAATGCGATTCGCATTAGGTATATATACCGTACCCCACAATGAAAATGTATTTTCACAAAGCACAAAAAAGAGCCGCGTCGAGCGGTTTCTTTCTAGGTTAAATGGATTTCCGCCGAGCACCGGGCGCGGCAACCAAAGTATGCAAAAGGAAAAAGGACGGAAAGAAGGAAGCGAAAGCGTGCTGAGGAGAGGGAAACAGAGAGAGAGAGAGAGAGAGAGGGGGGGGGGGGAGAGGGAGAGAAAAAGATAGAGACAAGTTCCCTGGAATCGACTTACCGAGCTATTAGGATTCTTGGCCATGAATATCATGAGCGAGCGACTGCGACTACAGAACGGCCTGAGCTCGGGATCTCGGCCTGGTCCGTCTACCGCGTCGACGCCGGTACTGTGACAAAAAAACAACATGTACTTTAAAAACGTCATCACTCACCTTGCGCTTTGAGCAACCTCTTACTCCTACTATTTTTTCTAACACTTTTTTTCTTCTATTCATAGCAATCGTGTTTGTCTATGCAGTTATTGTACCTGTCCATTCATTTCTAATACTTATTTTTGCTTTTATATACTATATAAAGATTTGTAATTGCATTGATGAACTAACCGTATTAAAATTAGATAAAAATGAAAATGTAATAAAAAAAAACTTCGTTAAATACATTTTTTATTTTAAAAATGTCATAATATAGTCTAATAAAAAATGTTATTTAAACATGCTAATCTTTTTGTAGGAATGGTAATTTCATAATATTCCTATAATATTTTTTAAAGTTATCCTGCAGTTGTCTAATCTGATCATTTTATTGCAATCAATTTTTTTTACATTAATGGTACGTGATTCATTGCTTGTTACTAAATCCAACTTTATACTTTGTTACATAGTTTCCTTTAAAATATTATTTTTATTTTCTACTAATTATATTTTAATTTTCTAAATTGTCGAAATATTACGCGACTATGAAAATGCCTCTTAACGTTAAAGTCTAAAAATAAATTATCCAATTTGTAGATATTTGAAATTGTAATTATTTTGTAAAATAACCACTTATTATCACATTAAAATATTTAAATGATTGTAGTAAAAGTATCGTTAAGCATTTTATAATATATCTCAACATGTTTAAGTTTAACGGGACAATGATTAAAAAAGTTTTCGACAAAAATTGAGGATTGAGAAACCGCAGTTTGTAGGATAGTAATTTTATGTTCTTGTTTGACTAAATTTCATTGAATCATATTATAGCAGGTTTAGCGCGCATAGCATATTGGCATCGACATCCCCTTAAAATCGGAGAAAACATGGTCGTTTCTCGAAAAGTCCGAAACGTTATTCGAAGTCGATTTCTTTCAGGTGAAAAAAAGTGAAAGAACGCAAGAGGCTTTGGATGGGTTGTGTGTGTGTCTAGTCGGTTATTCTTGCCGTCCATCTGTCGTTCGCGAATAATTTCGTCGCTCGTACAACATTCAAGCCTGTTCATTCATCGGGTTCTCGTTCGGTTTCTTTTTTTCATCGGCGTTCGAACAAGTATCGCAAGTGCATTATAGCCCCGGGGGCGTGTAACGAGTTGTCTCTCGGGCTTACTTACCTCGTGCGTAATTCCTTCTGCTTTCGCTTGCAGTGAATGTAAACGGATATGAAGGTGATGACGGCGAGGAATACTGCTATCGTGACGGCACCTGCGATACTGGCAGTCTCGAGCATCACGCGTTGCCGAGATGCTGCAAATTAAATACCAATATTTTTATTACCTATTCATTCTTTTTAATACTATTATATTAATAATATAATATTAATTTTGTCAAATAATTGTGCCTAACCGTCAACTTTCTATTACTTATGTATTTAAAGAGTATTGCTCATTCAAAAATTGTATTGTCTTCTCAAATTTTAGTTAATATTTTATTTATTTATTCATTTTGCCTCACACCTACAAATAATTGACACAATGATAATAAATTAATTTTTTCAGAAGGTGACCAAGCAATATTAAATAAACTTATACAACATTTTTGTTACATAATTGGTAATGTTTTGCATTTTCCATAGTACCTTGTAACATATTAATAAATTAATCTTGATACGTTATACCACTTAGTTACATAATAACCAATGGATTGACGATTATTTTAATACAATAGACATATCACTATTTTTTATTAGTAAGTAATAGTTATAGAATTTTAATTTAAAAATCATTTCTTTTGTGTTAAATAACATTTTGAAAAACAATTTTTATAAAATGTTACAGTGCACTTTGAAGAAAGAAAAGTTTGACATTTGAAGCAACCTAATTGCTTATTCATAATTCAATATGGTTAAATCCGATGTAAGTGAAATCTGCAAGAGTTAACGATTTCTTACTTTCTGAATAAATTTAACACTTGACTCAATTTAACAACTAGCGGTTCTTTTTAATTAATCGCACAAAGATAGAAACGAAAGTGAATCAAAGTGGGTATGCAAAATGGGCTTGCAGATCAAAGGATGGTCTACGGCGAAAGATACTTACGCAAGTAGGAACCATCAAGATCCTTGAATTCGCATCTCTGGCCGATGTATCCGTTGGCGCAACTGCAACAAAAGAAGGTGACTCGAGTTAACATTCCATTATACAAGTCACCAACAACAAGAGAAGGAGAGACGTTCGCTCAGCCGCGCGACAGAGGAACAGTTTTTCCTTCTCAAGGTCGCGGCAACCGCGCGCGCGCTCTCCAAGGCGGGGGTAGAGAGAAAGAGAGAGAGAGCGAGAGACCGCTACATCGCGGCATGAGAATGACGCCGAGCGATTATTCCCAGGAAGGACTCAGGAGTGCGAAAGATGCATTTTTTTCCTTTTCATTTGTCATCTCGTGGTCGCGCGAGCTCGAGCCTCGAAGATCTCTCGTTGAATTTTCGGGACGTGCCGGGGCAAGGTAGCCGCGGATTAGGAGCTCACTGACCCCTCCTTCTCCTCCCACCTCGCGGAACAGGACCGTGGGAAAAGAAGATGTTACTCGGTTTCTTCCGTCCCGTCCCGTCCCGTCCCATTCCATCTCGCGCCCCCACCTCTCCCGCGCTCTCTCGCACTCTCTTTCTCCCTCGGTCTCTTCGGTTCTCTCTTTCACCGAACCAGGTATAGAACGAAAATTTTGGATTTACGGATGCACATACACGTATGCGAGTGCGTGTGGCAAGCGCGGTACGCATACATGTTACACTTACAGGCAATTGTAGAGCAGAGAATCGACGATCTTGACGGTGAAGCACGTGGCCCCGTTCAGGCAGTACCATTCCGCGTAGTCGGGCGGACACGTGTACATGTGGAATGTGATGTTGGGCCGCGGGGTCGGCGTCGGCGGCCGCGGCTTCGGCGTTGAGCGCGACGAGCACGCGTCTAAATATCGACAACAGACAAGATATACACACACACGTTTAAATATGTAACACATATACATACATACACACACACACACACACACACACACACGCATATATATAGAACAAAACACACACACATGAACTAACATATAGCGCGTATAAATACACCCTCGTTTGTCAGATGTCGCGCGCACCTGTCCTCCCTTATATTATGCGATTCCCTTTTTTTCGCTATACCAAGAATTTTACAATTCGATATTCCTCTTTGCGCGAATTGTGCCCCCACTCCTTTTTTTTTCTTTTACTATCGCTTACAGTAGGTTGTTCTTTGTAACATCTTGAGCCACCCAAATACAATTATATTTTGTACTGGTCAATTTTACGATATTACCCAACGTAAATATAAAATAAAATTCACAATCCCAAAAAAATTGAGAAAGAAAATAGTATTATTATAATTATATAGCCTGCAATCAAGACTAGTCAATCAAGATAAGAGTAATATGGGAATATTTCAAGTAGAAAAAATACAGGTATACATAATAAAGATTAAATGACCATCTTACAAATATATATATATTACTTTATGAGCTCTTGAATGTCCACGAACGTTAAAAAATTAATAAATCTTTTATCAAAATAAAGAATATGTTTTGATTATTTATGACATTATGCTTATATTATAAGCGCGAATTTGTACTTTCTAATTATTTTTCAAAGCATGCATTTTTATTTATTCAATAAATTAAGTTTGTTACTAAAACATACATATATTTTATTATTTACATTTAAACCAACAAGTTGCATTATAATTTATTTATGAAAAAAAGAAAATGAAATATTAGAACTTTCACATTTTCTATACATTTATAATGTTTCGAGTCACAGACTGATGAGTTGCTAAATATATAAAGTTTGATTGAAAAGTAATATGTATCAATATACTGCATCAGGTTTGAAACTATCATTGCTGAATAATACGAAAATCAATGTCTAAGACCCTCGAGTTCCGGATCTGGGCTTTATCAATTTTATATTCATTTTGATCAGAACAAGGTAAGATTTCAGGGACTCGATACTACTTTACAACGTCGAAAGCTGATCAAATTTTAAAAAGATCGTAAGTCAAATACTCTTTTACGTACTACCCGAATCGATTAGAAAATAACTAACATTATTTTAAATTATTGTACATCTGTAACAAATAAAATTAAAATTGATGTAGTATTTTCTTACGTATTGAAGAACAACAAAGTAAAAAAATTCATAATTTTAGATTTATTAATATTGTTTAACAATATATTAATAAATAAAATTTGAAGTTATACATTTAATCCGCATGCAAATAGAAAAACGCGTAAGTCTAATTTTATAAATCTGTGCGTATAGTATTATTCTTGTGTACAATATTTGTTTATATAAATAAGCGGTGGTTTAGTTATGATGTCGGGACATTGTGTCAAGAAAAAAATAATAACTCAATTGCGTGAATACGTATGTATAGTTAACACCAGGAGGCAGACACTAACACATAGGCGGATTTCAAAGACATATCCAAAAAGTGTGACAAAAATCTGGAAAAGGATGAGGAATAGGATGAAAAGTGAAAGCAGAAGCATGTAAAAGGTACAGGTACAATACGTAAAGTAGAAGTAGAAGAAGAAAAAAAACTCACCTGCAACACCGATTAGGCTGTACGAAAGTATGAGTAAGGTGGCGAGGTAAGGCGGTATACACGAGCCGAGCCTCGAGGGCCTAGTCGTCGACTCCTCGGGCGGCCTCCGTCGTAAAACATCTCGATCCCCGCATCCGCAAGCTCTGGTACCGCGCCTCTCGAGCGCCGGTGCAGGCTCCGGCTCGGATGTCCCATCCACAACGAAACTCCTCGTTCTCGTTCTCGACGATCTCGTTCCTTCATCCTCCTCTACGGAATCGGATGTGTGCAGCTGCTGACGATGGTGATGCTGGTGCTGGTGGTGGTGATGTTGGTGTTGGTGTTGTTGCTGCTGCTGCTGCTGCTGTTGCGGCCGGTGATCGGTGACCTGATCGAGACCGAGGAGAGCACAGGAGCAACAGCTACGTCCGCGGCACCGACAGCAGTCGAGCGGCTCCATGACTGCGCGGCCGGCTGCAGCAGCACCGCCGGCGTGGCCACCTGGCCCGGAGGACCGGCGCACGTGCCGCCGCCGCCTCCCTGTAACCAAACACCGAGGCGCACGCGCCCCCGTACGTTAGAACACATCCTCGCGCACGCGCCCGACACGCGCCTACCTCCCCCTCCCCCGTCAGCTTCCCTCCTCTAGAATATAAACGTATATACTGCATGCTGTATAACCCACCCTCCCGTTCCCTTTCCTCATCTCGCTTTTGGATGATTCAGGTGCCGCCGCCACCGTCGCCACCGCCGTCGTCGCCGCCGACGATGACGACCTACATTAACCCAACAGTTTCCGGACACATATATACCTACTATCTATGATACAACGCTCTATTTTTTATTGCTGTTTTAAATGTTTTTTTTTATTTCGATTTAGTACCCTGCACTTGCCCGGGTCACGTAGAAAAAACCAGCTCGAAAATGGACAATTAAGATTGTTCCACGACAAATCAGTTTAGTTAATATTTAATTTAATTCGTCCATTTACTAGTTAGTCTTATCTCAGACCAAATTTATCTAAAGGATAACTTATTGATAATTCTAATATTGTTGCCAAAATATCAATAATTTAACACGTATTTGAATTGCGCAGGAGTTATTGTACAATAAACAGTATATCCTACATAATATAAAATAAAATATATTTTACATGCATATATTGTCAAATACAGGTGCAAAATTTTTACAAAAAGAATTATTAAAAAATTGTATTTTGTTTAGTTATAAATAATCGAAAAAGTGTACATATGAGGTTTAACATATGTCCTGAAACATATAACTTTATCTACGATTTATTTTATTTATTATACGTTACTTCTTGATATAAAAAGGAAAACTTTTTGAAAAATTATATTAAAAAATGATGAAAAACTATAAACTGTAACGCTTATCGAATGATAAAATTACGTGATCGTATAACGAATAAATAATTAAATGAATAGATAAATGAATTAAAAGATGATATAAGGTGTCAGTTTGTAAGTGAATTTGAAGTTGGTGACAGTGAAGTGACGTGGGATTGGGGCATCAAGACCGTCGCATAACCGTAAGAGGACCGTCTCGCGTTAGCAATAGAAAAGAAAACGCTTGCAGGATATATACGCGTGCGTATAATAGATGTAGATTGGATCGTGGCAGGGTATATACGTAACCGCAGCGGCTAAGCAACTAAGGAAAATAGAATAAGGAGAGTGTTAGGTACGTAGAGGCGCACGCGCGGGTACCTTATAAAGAAGATATACATCTCGCGTATTCGTACGGGAAAGATCCGTTTGGAGAAAACTCGGCGATCGTTCGCGGAAGCCCACGCGTTATCACGAGTGCGCGCGAAGGAAGGCAATTGGCCATTTCCCGCTTAGAGTAATATCCCTCTGTTAAGAGAGTGTTCTATTTGTATCCGCGTTATTTCCCCCGATCAAGAGATAGAGCGCAGCTGCCCGCCGCTCGTCCCCAAACACGGAAACTCGCGCACTCTCGCTCACTCGGGCGCATTTATCTCGACCGAGTCTCCAGCTGAGGGCCGCCGAAAAAGAGAGGCCGGATGCAGCCTGCCCCCGCGCATCAAAAGGGAGAGGAAAGGGCTGGCTCGGGAAGCCCAGGTACTCGGTTTGCCAGCTGCGCCACGCGTCCTTTTTTCTCTCTTCTTTTCGTCCCGCGCTTACTCCCCCGCACCCGCACCCGCACCCGCGCCCGCGGCTTCGACCTCACCATCGCTCTTGCACTCGCACACGAACGGAGACGCGTCCGTGCATCCGTGCACGAGCATCACCCCCACGAATTTTCCGCGATCAGGTTGGCCGAATCCATCAGGTTGCTCGATCTCCCGATCAGAATATGCTCGTTCAATTGCAAACTTTGCAAACCCGAAGACTGCCTGCGTCAAGTATTATATACTTCAGAGATAAAAGCAAGGAGGACGAGAAGGAGGAGTGGAGGAGAGGAGAGGAGAGGAGGAGGAGGAGGAGGAGGAGGGAGGAAGGGCTAGTCTGCGGCTCTCGCAAAACCGAAAAACGGGATCGCACATGTCGCGACCGCGCAGCTGCCCCCCGAGTGCACTAGAAGTGCCATTATACCTGTTTTTCGGGCGAAAAAGTTAGCTTCACCCGGCGCACAGCTGCCGCGCGCGCGTCTCTATGCACAAGAGCCTCTCGTCGTTGCCGGGGAGAAGAAAAATGCCGAGGCTGACTCATTCGCGGAGGTTATCTTATCGTGTACCTACAGAGAAGAGAGAGAACGAAAGAACCTTCGACTCGAATCTCGGCCGACAACGATAAGCCGAGCCCACCTGTCGTGGACGGTTCCGTTTTATCTCGCCGAGTTTTACCTACGCTACGTGTGCACCTCTCTTGCCCTCGCTCTCTCTCTCTTTCTTTCTCTATCTATCTATCTCTATCTATATCTATATATATATCTCTCCCTCTCTCTCTCTCTCTCACCCGCACCCCCTGCCCTCGTATACCCGCAAAGATTTTCCGGGAGTTTCCACGTTTTGGTAAAGATTACCCGACCGGGATAATCCTGGGAGCTACGACACAATAATGCGATTAAAACTACGGTCGAGCCTTCTTTTTCGCCCCTTTTTTTCCCTTTCTCGCTAGTTTTTCTATTTGTCGAGGCTACCTAGAGGTACTACCTTCGGTCTATCGATTTTTTGACAAGTTTCTACCGGCACGGTTTTCCGTTTTCGGTTTTCACTACACACCGTTGCTATTTCAAAACGGATCTTTTCCGCGCTTTCAATGCAAATCCCCGCTATCTTAATCTTTTCATCTGCTTGTCGGCCGGAAAAATAAATGCCACAGTTCTACACTCAATTGCTCCCGATTCAGAGTTTTAGCTAAGAAAGAGGTGAATGTTGCTAATGCACGGAGATATTCTTATGCTTTTTCCTATACAAAATCGATCCTGGGCTTTAGTGAAATGAGAAAGAAACAGAAAAATTATACACTTTGTCGTCAAGTTTTCAGTATACAATACAATACCAAACTGCGATTTATTTTCTTCTGAATGCTTGCTTGTAAATACGCGATCAAGGAGATAACGAAAATTACAAAAATGCGACTTTATAAAATTTGTATACAGATACTCAATATATTGTTCAAGTTGTTCAATTATAACGGGTACTTAAGATATTATTACATGCATTACATATTTTAGTTTTACATGTGTAAAATGAAGCATATTTCATGACGATTTTAAATTTAGATTATTGATATAATGTTATTAATATATCGTTAAAATTTATAACACGTTAACAAAAATGTAATTATCAATTATTTTTTAGATTAATGTTAACTGAATATGTTCGTTAATTTCAATATTGCAGCATATTGTGAACTCGAAACAGGTGTTTTGAAAATTGATGAAAACAAAACATGGTCAGATCAACTTTCAGATCATTTCTTTACGAAATTGGGTACGATAGTTAAAGAGTAATTTCGTTTTTAAAAGAATTCAATTAGGAATGTAACGACGTTGTACAGTATTTATTTTCGAAAATAAAGTATTAAAAAGAATGACGAAGTATTTTGAAACAGTTTAACGGGAATACCCGAAATTAACTGGATAAACGATTTGAAAAGCAATTTCGTATCGTATGAAGGCTCGTCCAACTATACACACGTCTACGCAGAAGTATGAGACACGCCGGAACAAAATAAACGATACTTTAAAGAATCAAAGTCCATGAAAAATAAACTAGTTACGTGTAGTAGTGCAATCGTTGAAAGTAACCTAAATTAGAAGATAAGATTAGGAGTTGTAAATCAATTGTGCTGATCCAAAAGTAAGTAGAGGCGTCAAGGATTTCCCGAAAGGCAATTTGAAATTTTAAAAGAAAAAGAAATCTTAGCTGAGTAACGATGTTATTAAGTTTATCGCTTCCCCGAGTGAATTTACCCCATCTTCGTGATGGGCCATTAGCCGAACGTCATTATTTCATTGCAAGCCACCGACGCAACGCAAGCACAGCAATGAATGTGGATCAACGAGTGACTACGAAAGACCGAGGAGCGTAGAAATTAGAGCTGCTAAGTAATATCCACGTACATGACCAATCCAACAAGGTATAAAGACGTCACTAGAACGATTGTCGCGAGTGAAATTCCGCGCGACGGTCGACGAGTGAATCATCTCCCGGCGTCGGCGACGAGAAGGACGGGATTGCGCAAGCAGATTTAGCTAGCCGTCGCGGTGACGTTGGTGCAAGCTGTTGTTATGCAGTCGCTTTATCGTAGGGACGCATCCACGTATGTTTGCGCGAATTTCAAATGAGCTAATGTACGAAGAAAATTGGCAGGAACGCGAGGATATTCCGCGAAAGCAAGATGTAGAATAAGTGGAAGGAGGAGGAGAAGGAGGAGGAGGCAGCAAAGGCATAGAAGGCATAGAAGGCGAAGAAGAAGACGAAGACGAAGGCGAAGGCGAAGGCGAAGGCAAAGGCGAAGAAGGGGGGCACCTGTCCCAAAAACCGCAGAGGGGCACGCCTAGCTCGGTATAATTAAGCGTGTGCTCGGCGCGTCGTCATTATAGGAGCCACGCGCTTCGAGTCCAACGAACTCGAGGCCGCAAAAGGTATACGCGCGAAAGCCGATCTCCCCCCGAGTGGTATGGAGAGAAAGAGAGAAGAGCGAAGAGAGAGGAGCATCTGGAGCAACGATAGCCCATGGAAGATAGGGCCCGCACACGCGAGGGCACTCGCAATTTGCCACTTGGGCACGAGCGACTTGTCACTTCCTCCGGCTTTAATCAACCGTATAATGTTATATAGGAAGCCACCTTACACGCGCCCAGGCAGTATTACCTCTATACCCACCCAATTAGCCCTGCTCCGCACGGCAACTTTATATATTTCGGCTTCCGAAGCGTGTGTGCTCCCGAGCCAGCGAGCGCGAGCGAGCGAGCGAGCGACCGACCGACCGACCGAGCGAGCAAACCAGCGAGCGAGCTAACAAACATCCGAGCTAGCGAGCTAGCCGACCGACGCGACTATCGATTCTCGAAATGGATACGGAAGCCTCTATAGTGCCTCGGAATTTTGTGGCCGCGAGTGTCGCGTTCGACCGACCCGGAAAATTAACCACGTAATGGAAATGCGCCCTCCACGTCTATATTCCCGCACACGCACGATATGCGTACCTGTACGTGTGCACCCTTCCCTCTACTTACTCCTATATGCACATATTATACGCGTATTATACATATTATACATATTATACATACTATATATATTATATATATATATTTTTTACATCTATATTGTTCGTATATATATGTATACACGTATATATATGCTTTTTTGCTTTCGAGGCCTTGGTGGTCGTTTTCTCGTGAAACACCTGGCTTTTCTATCCCATCGTTCGCTCACTCTTTTCTGCTCTTTTGTCCGTCTGCCTCATGACTCCCTCTCTCCACTCATCTCCCGTCTTCTCCTCGTTTCTCCGGGCAACGCCGCGCGCGGAACCTTCTCATTAACCGTCTCCCCCTACCACCTCTCTATGACGCTCGGACCGCACACCGAGCTCGTTATACCTTCGCAATCGCTTTCTGCCAATTTGTCCCTGATGGGTCCCTCGACTCGCTCACTCTCTCACTCTCTCTCCATCTCACTCCGACTCTCCGTCCGTCCCTCTATTTCTCTCTATGATTCCTCGTTGTTGCTATACCTATACGTACACTCGCCGATCCCCTTGTTTACCGGCAACAGTCAACACGCACATTTTTGTATATCCTATTAAGTACATACCTATGTACCTACTGCGCGATTACCACCGGAAAGTGAAAACATTTTTTTAAATACAAAGTGTTGCTATATAGTTTGCCGATACGCTTAAACTGCATTACGATCACTTTATTTACACGATTAAACGAATGCTCGAAGAACTCGTGACAAATAAAGTACATAGTGACATATATTATATCCAACGTTCGAAAAATATTTAGTCACGTTTGTTATATATTCTTGGGTCAACATAAAGGATTTTTATTTATTCATACTTGATATCTTAATTATCGAATAACCAAAGACATTCGTAGTAACAACTTTAGTTGCTTGAAACGCAATGTGCTTGCAAAATTTGTTTTAGATTAAATCAATATTATTATTTATAGATCATATAAATGTTAATCCCTGAATATAATTTCGATGCATTTAATCTGTAAAAACGAACGCGTATATTGCTCGTGACACGGTAAAGTCTTTCTTAAAGCTATGCGAAGCATGTAATCATATAGCTCCATTTCGATAGAAAAAAAACGTCTACATATTTAATACATTAAATGAAAACATGTCGATTGAAAATGTAAGATTTATGTAAAATTGGAGTTACAAAACAATGTAAAATAATCGATTGTAATAAAAGGATGTACTGCATAAAATTTAATAAATCTAATATACGAATATTGAGGTTAGGTTATCCGATAATTAGAGTGTACGGTGTAAGTACATAAGTGTAATGAGTGTGCATAATACCTTTTCTTTTTAAATGTGGCAATACCATGAGAAAAATCGTTTCATCGGAAGAAAGCAACTAAGTAATCACTTATCCTACTAAATAATTAAATACTTTCTTGTCAGTTTCTTATATCTACCAAGAATATATAACTTTGTGTAAAAAGAAGCTTGATCTTAGTAAAGTATGACAAAAGTTGTTTAGCATCAATCGTCCAATATCTGGTCAAAGTTACACTAAAGACTGGCTTATAGCATTCAAATGACTCGGGTGAACTAGATTCGAATATATCCTAAGAAATAAGAAAAACATGTATAAACTTTGTCTAAGGTAAATAATTTGTGGTTAATTAACTGATTAATGTCTCTGATTAATATTAATACCTAGTGTCATAATGTTTAATTAAGTAAAGCTAATATAATAATATAAAAAAGATTAATTTAATATACAAACAACGCGATATCAATCAAATATATATACACACATAGACTCCCTCGGAAACACGAAAAATCCGTTATAAAGTTAGACGAACGGTAATTACGAAAACTTGAACTAGACATTAGTTGAATTTTTAGCTAGTTAAACTTTCATCAAGCTTGTAGAAGATAAGAAACTTTTTACACGAAAGAGTTCGAAGAAACATTTTCACCCTCGCGCACGTGTTATAGATGTAGTACGGATAAGAAAAAGTTTTAAGCAGAGTCTAGGTCGATCTAACACTTGCATTTTCAATGACGCAATATGCGTTATCCCGCATATATCCTGTATTTAAGTAGTGGAAGCTTATTTTCCTCACGAATTTTACGAATGGGTTTCCTTGGGGTAAGATCCAAAACTAAGGACGCGCGTGCGATGCCTTCGCGCCGAGTATAGAGGACGTATACACACGGATACGTACGCATCCACGGACGGACACACATGCGTCGAGTATCTGTGTGAAAGAGAGATGGAAAAAGGCCGGATTATTTGTCATCGGGGACTGTCGATCGATATCACTCGCGCCTCCTCTCGAGGGGACCGGCGCTCCATTCTCTCCATTTCCACAGAAATTAATTCACCACCGAGGATTGACTTATCGAAGAAATTTTAGACTCCACTGTATTATACTCTAGCGGCTTTCACTATTTTAACATTTTCTATGAAATAGCTACGTAATTGCAATTGTTTAATCATTATTTATTCACTATATATATTATATTTAATTTAAATATTTCAATTTTTATTTCTTATAATCCAATAAAGTGTATTTGCTCAAATGTTATTTCCAAGTTATTAAAAAGATATACGTGTAAAGAAACATTTAAAACAATAATGAGTTTTAGTCAACCGCTTTAGAGACCTTTATTATTAATTTATTTGTTATAATACGTATGTCCTATATATAGCAAATCTTTACATAAGCTATGTACACTATATTGTTACGCATTGCAAAACATTTTCATTTAAAACAATGTTAATAATTTATTTTCTTATTTCTGCGTATTTGATTTTTTATAGTATCAACGACATTAAAAAAAGCGCAAGTAATTAATTCTTATTGGAATTAATCGATTAGTTAAATTTCACAGCTAGATATTTTACTATTATATAACATTCTAGAAATACAGTCTCGTCAGCGTACAAAAATTTTATTCATTTCCGTGTAAAGTTGAGATATCTTAAAACGTTCAAAGCCATTTTAAGTGGAAGACGTTTAGCATTTAATAGATCTATCGTCGTGTAATAAAATAAAAAATTTTATACTTAATTAATTGAAAGATACATTCTAAAGTGGTTAGCTCAATTTCGTCAAGTTTATACTCAATTACAATACATTTCACGAGAATTTCTAAAATTAGAAATGATTTATTGCAAAGAAAATATTAAAAACATGTAATAAAACATTTAACA
This sequence comes from Theocolax elegans, assembly GCA_026168455.1. NCBI lineage: Eukaryota > Metazoa > Arthropoda > Insecta > Hymenoptera > Cerocephalidae > Theocolax > Theocolax elegans. The sequence goes on along the minus strand of CM047425.1, from coordinate 85,203,176 downwards.
AGTAACGGCTTAATAAAAGTTTAATATCTTTCTTGAAACTACCCTCAACGTGGGCGTTTATTGATTACACAAAATTTGACTTGACTCTCAGTTTGATAATATAGTGTAAAATAAATAAAACACCTGACAAACGTTCAATGCGACAATCCGTAAGAGATTGAGCAATAAATTAAACGATGATCAACATTGTACGAATGGAGTGGATAACCGAACAGAAGCAAGTCAATATATCAGGGGCGTTCGTTTGAATGAACGAGGAAGAGAAAGAGATGGTACGCGAGATGGAAAGAAAGACTCGGAAAATGCGGTTCCCTTCACCCTCGTACAAACCATGCGTGGGCCGTCTTTGGCAGATGTTAAGGGGAGGTTGCCGCTCGTTAAAAGGAAGAAGAAGGAACAACGGCCCAATGGATCGATCATTTTCGTAATCGAAATGTATTCGTCTCCTATTCGAATCTTATGTGTACAATCTACACACAGATTCTATCCAGTTTAAGATTAAATATTGTAGCATTAAAATATTTAAACGCTTTTTATCGTGTCTTGTTTCTTATCTTTGTACGCAAGGCTAGGAGAAATAAATGAGTCGTAGAAGTTTGTGTTCAGTAAAAAATATTGGTTAAAACAAGTATTGGTATTTTGAGTAACGGTAATTATTGAAATAATGTCATTTCTATTATCTAACATGTTTGTACAATTTTACAATAACGAAATAGTTATAATATTTCCAGGTATCAATTAAATTGCATATAGTGATGCAATAATCAATTTCATGAGCTTAATCATTTGTATAACAATAAACAGATAAATGTTAAATATTTGTCAATGAGCGTTGAGAATCAATAACATTGCGAAACTACAATCGAGAATACGTTTAAAAGCATTTAACGCGAGTGACGCAATTTCTATATACAATTTAAGCAGGTGCACCTTTATGGAAGAAAATTGTTAAAAAAACATTTGGACATTGGTTAACTATGCAAACTCGAAAGTTTATTCGAAACAATCAGAGAAGGAAAAAGAAAAGAAGTTATTCACGACGGCAAGTTTAAATCAGTTAAAAAACACATAGCTACGTTCGAACATCGCTATTTCAAAGCCATGAGTAATCGGGGACGAGTGAAGTGACATATCCAACAATTACCTTTTACAAGGCACAATTGACGTTTATTAACTTTGTTATCAGTAGTCGACGTATATATATATATATATACATATAGGTATGTACCTGTCGGAGCACGAAATTTCGTGAGAAAGTGAGAAGAGACGGGATTATTTTTTCCTCCCGATAATAATGGGAGCCATTGTTGCGCGCGACAATTCGATCGGGCTTTTTTTACCGCGAGAAAAAAAAACGCACAGAAAGAGATAGAGAAAGGAAAAAAAGGTGACGCGCCGGCGCCGCCTTTCACCTACCTCATTGGCCCACCCAGATCGTTTTCGCGACTTTTATTTTTTCAATTATACCGCGCGGTCGGAGGATCGATCGCCGGTGTGCGCCGCTCGATTCAATGTTAACGCAGATGGGATCGATGTAATTGCGAAATTCTTCGAAGGTCGTGTCGGTTTCGATCATTCGGAGGGGGTTTGACATTTCCGACAAACGGAAATGCTTTTTGGTGGAAAAAGGGGGATTATTTCGGGTGCAGGGACATCTCAGCGGGAGTAGACTTTGTCGCGCGCGAGCGCCGACGACCTATACCAAAAGAGATGTGTCCTATACTATACTACTATATACGCCATAGAACGATTGCTATTTCCGACCGCTGCTGCGGCAACCAAGCTAAAGATAAAGCGTCTGCCGCCACCTCGCAAAAATCCCCGGTTTTGGTGTGCTACTCACGCGCCGCCGTTACTATCGAATCCCTTGGTAACACGGTCGATTCCATTGTCTAGCATCTCTTTTTTTTTCTTTCTACATTTTACCCAATTCGATTTGTCGTTGAATCTTGAAAATGGTCGGCTCGATTAAACGGGATAATTTAAGGTCGAGGTATGTGTACCATTCTTCTCTTATTCTTTCCACATTCTCTATGGAAATGGACAATTTTTTAGGTCATTGATCACAAATATTTCAAATAACGCTGCGAGTCTCAGTTTTTCTACCACAGAGAACAATTTTACTTTACAAATTGTATTCTGCACTGTTCTATCCATTACGAAGAAATGACAATGATGTCTCAAATTTTATATATTGTGCGTACTTATATATGAAATAATATAAATATATAAAAAATTATTTTGGTAGTAAATTAATCCATTAAAAATATGGTTTTTTTTAAACATCTATTATTGAACATGTAGTAAAATTAATCATAATTATAAATGATTTTGTTACACTAAAAAGCTACATTTATTATATATTACATTCGTTTTTTCGTAAAATAATTTATACAATATTTAGTTTTACTGGTATTTTATGCAGTTGCAAATTTAAAGTTTTAAAAACACCTGCAAATAGGACCTGCACGTTACACACAACTACAGTTTCTTTTCACATTCATCCTTCTTGTACAACAATAAAATAAATGTGTACATAATTAATCGTAAGATATTTAATTGACTATTTTTGTATTCTTCGGAATCACGAAAATTTGTGGATAATTAATTTTTTTTGCTCATATAATACGCCAACTTCTTTATTCACAGCAATTATCTTTCTGATTTTTTAATGCAAACTTTTCGCATTTGCTTCAAGGTTAATCAATTACCGTATAGTGACGTATCAGCGTGTATTATTTTTATAGAAATGATTTATCTATTATTTAACGACGAGACTAAAAATGTCGATAGTACAAACCTTTTATTTTATTAAAAAGGAAATTAATATATTATATGTATATTTCAAACGCAATGTTTAATAAATTGAGTTTAAAATAATATTACGATAATATTTATTCTTTCTTATCTCAATTAGATTTTATCATATAAATTTTTATCGACCAGTCGATTTATAAAGTCTTTTTTATCAATAAAACTTGCGATTGAAACTTTTCGTAACATTGCGCGGCAATAATAAACTAGTATAGTGAATAAAAAATAATATTAATTAAATAATAGCGATTAAATTCATTCTTTAAGTATTTTATCGGTGTTTAGATCGCGATAAAAAATTAATTAATTAAGTTGAATATACTTCTTATATCTTTTATCAACTAATAGACGTGGCTCGAAGAAACAAATTTAGCACCGATTCAATAAACTTTTATTTCTATCGATGTGATTCATACGAAACAAATTTCTATTAGTTATTCTGTGTATAATAATTTTGTATCGCGTGCACAATAAGTTTACATGAATTTTTCAAAATTGTACGCACATTTTATACATATTTATAGTTTGCCTTGAAACTTTTATTTAATAATTTTACTTTTAATCGAGGTGATGAATAATTTGCACTGAAATAATTACGAACTGCAATTTAAAGTAAATAATGTAGATAATACATTGAGTATAGTTGAATTATAGAGTAAAAAATCTTAAGTAAAAAAAAACAGGACAGTTATATGTTACGGAAGGCGTTTCAAATAATTCAGTTTAATCGTGTGAAATTCGTAAGAAATACTGTACAACTTTACCTTTATAATTGTGTACTTATAGTTGAAAATGTATAAAGTTGAGTATGTCATAAAACGTAGCGTTGGAATACTCATGAATCTTCGTCGTCATGTTTAAGAATTGTACGACTTGATTACGAATTTGTAGAACCTCTCATTGTCAAACGGAATATTAAAAAAAAAGCATAGCTTATGCATTCTAAACGATTAATTTAAATGTTAAACATATGACACGTTGTTAAGATTTATTTTTAATAAAATTATTTATTATCGCGATAAATTGAAATATCGTAATTATTGTATTATAATATATTAATATAAAGTAATATATAACGACAAGCAAGCAGAATTAACCAGGGTTATTACCTTAGCACGAAAGAAAAAGAAAAGAAATAGCTTTGCACATCAGGCTTATCGGAGCTGAAGCTTATCTGGTGGACAGTCGGCCAATGATTTTATATTAACAAAGAACCGTATTTGTATAATACTAAAATAAAATGTAAGAAAAGAAAGAATAAGGTAATGAAAAATGGTGGCGGTAGTCGAGGACGAAGCGGAGAACCGCTGAAACATTAATTTACGTAGCCGGGTATATTGGTATATTAAAAATTGCAATTGAGATGGATCGATTGGCTGAAAGGAAAACAACAAAGGCACCTTATATATGTACAAAAGCCCAGAACGTCGCACAACGGCAAAATCTAGAAAAGTCTCCCCCGTCCCTCCTGCCCCCCTTCCGGTGACTCTGACGTCGGTTCTCATCCTCCGCCGAGTATTTCGACAAGGCCGATCGTTACACGTCTAGGATATATACCACGCGAACTTGGCTTTCGCGAGCTTTTCAACGAGTCGGAAAGTCCATCCGGAGAATATCGAGCGATCGTAGGTGGTACTCTCTTATGTAAAAGAGAGAAGGAAGGTGAGAATCAAAGTGAATGGGGGGCAGAAGGGAGGGAGGGAGGAAGGGAGGTAGGGAGAAAAGTTAACGAATTCAGAATTCGACCAAGTAGGGTCAAGTATGCACAATCGCTTATTTTACACGTTATCGCCTATTGATCGAATGAAATTGCATGAAAGGGCAAAAGGCAGAAGGCAGAAAGCAGAAAGTGGAAGGAAGAGAGGAAGAAGGGAAACGGGTAGGTAGGAAGAGGGAGGATCGAACGTTAAAAGGTATAGTAAAAGAGTTGTAAAGGTAACGAGGGGCGGCACCGCCCAGCTCGCGAAATCGCGACGGTCCTCGTTCGCACGGAAGAATGTACTTACTATAGAATAAGTAAATGAGCGATCCCGAGACTGAGCGCGAGTACGGGCGTTCGAAGAGTAGGCGAAGAGTCCCGAGTCCCGACACCCCGCGAGAAACGAAAGGGGAATCGTCAATCGAGAAAAGGAGGAAAGGGGGTAAAGGGGGAGGGGGGGGGTTAGGGCGAGGAAGAAGAAAAGCGGAAGAGGAAGCGGTCCTCCTGGTGGTGGATGCTATTTTTAGGAGCCGGTCGCACGCCCCCACCCCGGAGGAGACGGCGGCATCGTTCCCGGTGATCGGGCGTCGAGACTAGAGACTCGAGACTCGAGACCAGCAAGTGCGCGTACCTCCGTTTTTTCGCGGGTCGTCATGGCAACGATAAAGGGGTGAATCCCAAGACGCGCAATCTAACCTAAAATTCGGGTGCACCGTGCACGGTATAGGTAGCGCTGGAGAGCGACACTTACCTGAGAGTCTAGCGAGGTAGGTGAGCATACTGGCGAGGCAGGTTGGCGTTCCGGCGATCAGGACACCTGGGCTGATCGGCATCGAAGGATCTCCTCGATCCCCTCGATCCCCTCGATCTTCTCGTCCTCCTCTTCGTCCTCGGCGCGGCTCGGCGCTCCTCGGTGTGTCGTCGTGGCGCCGCTTTCGGTCTGCCCCTCTCGACTTCTCGCCGTCGACCAACTCGCTCTGATTCCGTGTGTACGTGTGTGAATGAGCGAGGTAGCGACCGACCGAACGAACGAACGAACGAACGACCGAGCGAGCGAGTGTGCGTGCGTGCGTGCGTGCGGCTAGCGCCGCCTTTCTCGCCAACAACACGACCTAACCTCAACCCGCGAGATCCTTCTGTCTCTCTTCTCGGTCTCCCTCCTCTTCCTCCAGATTCTCTTGGGTCTCCTCTCCCTCTTCGGTGGCTGGCTGGTTGGCTGGCTCGCTGTGTGTCTCCCTCTCTCCCTCTCACCGTCTCGCGCCGTCTCTCTCGGTCCGTTTAAACAATCGGCGCTCGCGCGGCCGTCTGTTATTGTCGCGGCGACGAAAAAGAGAGACCCCGGCGCGTGTGGGATAATGAGAGAGCGGCTCGCCGAAAGAGGAGAGCGAGACGGACGTCTATATAGGTATAGGGACCGATCGAACCTTTCGGTCCGCCGTGTTTCTCCGTTTCCTGTCTGGGCTATCCCGTGCGGTCGACTCTTTTCCCAGGTTCGACGGGAATCTAATCGATCTCGCTCCTACAATATGAATCCCAGATACCGATACACAATTCTAGCATTCCACCTCGTCTCGTCCTTCTCCCAGGAATATCCGGAACTTTCGTCACACTCGCATCAGGGTACGGTAGTCGGTACGGTACGGGACGAGGGCGAGGACGGGGACGGGGACGGGGACGGGGAGCGCGACTGGGTACGTCGTCAGGATAAGATCGCGCACGTACACTCGGGGTGGGACCGCGTGCGGGTACCACGCACTTTCGACACTGGGAGTTGCTTCGTCTCTCTCGCACAGCCTCGTCGTCGTAGGTTATGTGCGGTCGTCGCGAGCGGAGGGCGCGCGGTGACGGTGACTGTGACTCTGACTCTGACTCGGGCTCTGACTGTGGCGGGTACGCAGGTGCTGCTGAATCGAGGCTCGGTCACTATGAGGCGAGCGACTGCCTGGTCCTCGCGGCTGGGCGCCCGTCGCGCCTCCTCGCAGCCCATCCCCGCATCGTCGTCCTGGGTGTCGATCCCGCTACTGGGCCGTGCGACCTACTTGCCCGAAATCGCATCGCGAGTCGCGTACCGCGGGCTGCGAGCTCTCCGCATTCCTCATAACCTGCTTCTCCCACGGGCCGATCCAGGGCGATCGGGGACTCGCTTGGTGCTACGCAACTCGACACTTGGGATCCTCCTCCCACGACACCTCGTGTTTCTCGTGTCTCTCGTGTATACGTCGACGACACGAGCCACGCGTATTACTTAAAAATGATGTATGCGCGAGTCCTCGAGACTCGAGACCCGAGAGCCTGCTGCCTGCTGCTGCTACTACTACTACTGGTGTTGATGTCGTGGTGGGGAGTGTACGATACGTCGTCGTGGTTGTCGCGCAGGCGCAATGCGCAAATACGTCCCGTTGTCCGCGCGATCGCACGTCCAAGAGCCAACTGCTAGTGCTGCGGCGCTCTGCTCGCTGCTGCTCCTGCTATAGTAATCGCTCGCTCGCACTCTCTCGCTCTTGTTCTCTCTCTCTCTCTCTCTCTTTCGCCCTCGACCGTTGAATGCACATCTGTCCCTGTGTATATACAGTATACACGTACAACGGCCTCTCTCGGGTGCCTTCCCTTCCCCTCCTCCGCCCTCCGTCCTCCCGACCTACCGCCTCGCCTCCTCCTCCTCCTCCTCCTACTACGTTGCCCTCCGCGCCCCGCTCTCCGCTCCACGCTCCCACCACCCGTGCACAGGGATCTCCGTCGCCGTCGCCGTCGCTGCCGCCGCTGAGGCCTGAGCGCGCGCTCTCTCTTGCAGCTCTCTCTCCCTCTCCTTTGCGCTGTGAAATTTCTTCCGACGCCGCCGACGCGTGCTTACGGGTCTCTTTTACCCGTTGGTTAGGGCATACTCTTTTTTTACGGGCCCTCGCGCGCGCGCCCGAGCGCTCTCGAATCAATTTCCATCGAGTCGGCCGTCCTTGTCGGAGTCGGAGTACGAGAGAGAGAGAGAGAGAGAGAGAGAGATAGAGAGGGATAGAGGGAGGGAGCGGATCAGCCGACTCAATGGCTCTTTCTCGTTTGAGTTCTGTATATATGCACGTGTGCATGTGCATGTGCGCGTGCGAATGTGGCTGTGTCGCGGGAGTCGGAAACTCGGGGACTCGGGACTCGACTCGAGTTCTGTGTAGCCCGTGCAACCGTGACTGTAAAGTATATAGATGTACGTGTATATGCCTACGCGGAATCGACCGGGTCTTTTCGAATAAAAATTCGGCGAGGATTCCCGTTCGTGGAAAGCGGCAATTACGGGTGGGGAGCCCTGCGGGGGAACGCACCGACTACAGACTACGGGAGAGAAGAAAAGAAGAAAAGGACCTGCCGCGTTGAGCTGGTCACGCGCCGAGGAGCGAGCGAGACCGAGCTATATACGGCTAATCCGCACGTTTGCTTTTCCGCACGCCCCGACCCCCCGGCCTTCCTCTCCTTCCTCTCCTTCCTCTCCAGTGTACACAGAGACCCACTGCAGGCACACTGGGTCTGGAAAGTGGAAACTGGAAAGCCGAGCCGTCGAGGGCGTGCAAATCGGGGGGTCTCGCGCCTGGCACACAATTTCGGGGAAATCGGCGGACGCGATCGCAATGAGATCGGATCAAGGGAGGCTGCACGTCCCTCGCCGTCCGCCGATCCTTGATGGCACGACGATGCTCGCTACATATAGCTGCCCGGACGGTGGTGGCGCAGAGCCGGCAGGGCGCTCGCGAGTCTAGACTCTAGACGCCGTAGACGCTCAAAGCAATCGATCGTCCGTTCGCTCCCACCGCGGCCAATCGCGAACCTATATCGAGTGTCGCGTGCACCGCCGGCCGCACTCGATCCCGGCGAAATCGAACCTCTCCAACGGGGGACGAACCGACCGACACTTTTTCTTTCTCTTTCTCTTTCTCTTTCTCTCTTTACTTATTCTTTTTCTCCTGCGACCTGCGACTCCTTCTACCCTTTCCTTTCCTTTCCTTTCCTTTCCTAATTCTCGCTATGCGAGACCGTTTTTATTTGATGAATGAATAATGCAGGATATGCTGGATAGGTGGTCTCGTGCTAGACCGCGCTTTCTTTCGCGGAAATTATTCGCACAGGTTTATCCGTCTCTACTTATAACATACCTACTGCATTTACGTCGATATTATTCTATCTACGTTTGAATATTAATAATGTTGTATTTAACCACATCTTTATTATGTCACGATATACCAAACTATAGGTGATACTTAACTTTTTAATATTTTAAAAACCCTATTTATTTATGGTACTGACGTTCAAACCAATTTTCATTGAATGCGGTGAACGACGTACTTGTATCTCAATTATTTATTTATTTCGGCTATCTATAAATCCTTATTGTATATTGTCTCTCGATTATATTATTATTTCTAAAATATCCTATTGCCTATATACGACATTAATTATTATTTTATTCCATTGTTATACATATAAACTATCAGCCTATACATCTTATCAATTTTAATTGAAATAATCACACATATTACGCACTAGTGTCGTTTAAAACTATAGTAACCCATCGGAATGTTTTCTTTAGGAGATCTTTAATACTTATCAGAAAAATTAGTTTATTTGTTTTTGAGTTAGAATATTCGATCGATTAAAAAAAATACAAATTAATGTATTACGTCTCTTCAATTATAATATTTATGTAAACAGTTGTATTGATAATACTAAATTCCGAATGTATATAAATATAGAATTTTTCGTGCAACTCAGTATTTTAGAAATCGTTTGATTAAAGAATTTGTAGATGTACTATTTTGATTTTTAAGTGGGTGCATTTTACTCGAGCTGTACTCGGTATACGTGCAAGGTTTTTAGTTAAAAATGTAAATACGAACATTACTAAAAATAGTTAATAGGAAGAATTATACTGTACTCATCTAGAAAAAATTGATATAGAAAAATTTGCGACAATTCCTATACGGAATTCAATCATATCAGTTACAAAATCAAATTTATCAAAATCTAAATTTGATGACAAAATTATTATCATTTTAAGTATCTCACGAATAATAATAATATCGATAACTGCAATGTAGTTTGAGAATATAGTTAAATAATCTAAAATTATAAAGTTAAATAAAATTATAATATAAAATTATAAAGTTATTCGACGAAGCTCACTTGGACTGTAACATTATATTCAATATTAAGCACCTGAAGAGGTCTGTAAACCTAGCAGACGAAACGTTGCGCACTTACATAAATAAATTGGATTTATTTATTATGGACCATCAACAATCGACTATTTACTAAGTTATATAATCTATTTCTGAAGATATAGGTACATACAATAATATTACAAATAATAAATTAAAATTTCAAATATAAATGATTAAATGTATCTTTAATAAGTATATTATTAATTGATTGAAAGACATGAAAAAACAATTATTCACTAATTGTAAAATTCATAGATAATATATGAAAAATGTCTATAAAATTATATCTTTTTAAATAGCATTTGTCAATTATGAATATGTACAGTTACCTACATTTCCAAAAAGTAATTCTTTGATCAGCTTTTTGTTGCAAAATTTAACATTCTTAATACTATTGGTATACGTACGCTAATCTCATCTATTATCGTATGTATTTACCTAGACTGAGCTGGCGCGCCCCTTGATAAAGAAAATGTTGACAAATAATGTAATAAAAAAGTATAAGTCGATGATATTTCGCTAGCAAATAAATGTTTTGTTGGCTTAATTATACGTAGCGTGCTCAAGACAATTAATACGCGATGACAAATAAAAAGAGGGAAATATACGAAAAATTTTGCGCAAACGATCACGTAAACAATTATTGACGCTAGTGTAAATAAATTGTACACTAAAATAAAAAAACATTTAAAATAATAGTTTCAAATAGAAATGAAAAGTACGTTTAATTTATAACAACAGATTAATTATTTGAATTTTATTCATAAGACAGAGCAATAGCAGTAAAAAAGTAAAAATTTAATTTTTTCCCTACCCGTAATACTCTCTGTTATATATTTGTGAGTAAAACATGTGATACATTTAATTAAATTTAAATTTAAATGTTAATAATTTATTTTCATTAGAGACTTTTGATTTTAATTTAACTTTTTTACTAAATATTTTCATAATTCTTGTTTTATAGGAAGCATTTTTTATAACTGTTACTTTTTTAGAACAGTGACAACGATTGATAGTAAAATACTAATGTTTTTGATGACTGATCACTCAAAGAAGTAAATGTTTGTAATAAATGAATTTGTATTAGCTGTTGATACATCATGTGTGTAGCTCCCATAAGAAATCTCATCATAAATGTAACGTTTTTTAAGTCAAAAATGACCAAGTGGTATATAATACCCAAAATATGCCCAATTAATGGCAAAATTAGAGTTTCATTTAACCTTTAAATGTTACATCTCTCTATTGGGGATGGTATCTTAATAATTAGCAAAGCTTCTCTTCGAACTGTTCATATTTCTCAAATTCAAATAAAATTTGCGTGACACAAGTAAAAGATATATAAAGTCGATTGTACACTCAAGAATTAAATATATTTTAGTACAAATCAACAAGTAAATATTTAAATTATTATTACAGTATGTATATAAACTAATGTTTTAGTATTTAAACCCAACGAGTTTAATTCTATAAGTATACGAACTATCCTATACCAGGTAAGAGACTGTATTTAAAAAAAAATTATACCCATTTTGGGAGAATTTTTTTTCAATATTTATGCTTCATTTATTTCTAATATTTTTAACAATTTCGGTTATGTTTTATTTTACTTAAGATTACAATTTAGTTTAAAGATATCAATAATTAAATATTAATAATTACTGTTACATTCTTATTTACACAAAACTTTGTAGATATGTGCAAAAACAACATAAACTAACATCAAGTTTACATATATCACGTTTAATAAAAAAGTACATACGCATGTTTACAATAGTAGTAACCTTCCAATAAAAACATTTATTGATGAAATGCATAATAATAATTTCACACAAAATGTTTTAGCACTTGACATAAATTCCCAAGTAAACAATATTCCACTAGGTTAAAGCATTAATTAACGTATAAGGTATATCCAAATTTGTTTTATGAAAGTGGTGGAACTTGATGCATATTACTGGATTTCGATATTCCAAGGGTAAGGTGGCTCGGCGTCGGCTGTCGTTTATGTGTATATAGTACCAGCTAATACCGAGGCTCATTACACGGCATTGGACTTGAAACACGGCTCAACTATCCAGTATCACCAGAGTGGGGTTGCAGTTAAATGGCTTAATTTAAGACTTTATCGAATACATGTATTTATACAATTTTAACACGTTTAACTCCGCAATAATACGTAAATTGCAATTAACACTAATTATCCACAAAAAACACGACATAAATTTAATTTACGCTTCTCTCACTACGTTTTCTATCCAAAATATATAAATAAACATTGTAAAAAGTTATATGAAAGGAGTGATGAGTTAATTACTTCTCGCTTATAAACCGATTGCGCGTTTTTACCGAGTAATCTTCTTTTAGGATGCTTACAATGATAAAGATAATTAAGGACGTGTCGGACCCAAATAATACTGATCTACCTCTTCCAATCCAAAAGTTTTGTTAAAAAAAGTAATTTAAAAATCTGAAAAAATTTGCCAAGAGAGTTTTAAACAAATGGGAGGGCCTGACGGTTTGATTTTCAGCAAAGAATTTTTTTTTAATTGTAAGTGAATAAGCGATGTAGTGTCAATCATGTTGAATTTCTTAACTAAAACTTTTGAAAAAATTCACATATATTGTTTAAAGCAAGCCCGAGGGACTTATGGTGTCCATTTTTTGAAAATGAATCCCCATTACATTATAAAAATTAAGAAAATTGTTATTTTAGGGTCCAACATGCCCATATTATAAGTAAATTTATGACAGAATAACTAAATTCTGGGAAAACAACAGTTGCATATACGCTTGTAGTTAAAATTTTATGTGCGGTAACGTATACTTGTCATATAATACTAAAGAAATTAAAAATATTGAAATTATAATAATCGGACGGCAATACCCTATCATTAGCTCGTGTAGGCTTAGACATCATATAAATTAAAAAGACAAACATTATATTTGTATGTTTTGCATGTTTTCTACAATTAGCTAAGTACTCGCACGCACTCTTTGTACTCTTGTCTCTTTGTTTGCAAGTCAATAGACTCGTCCTTTCTAATTAATCAAGTAGACTATCGATATACAAACGTTGAAATTATTAAAATAATTTTTCATCATGATAATTGAATAGAATAGTTTGACATAATACAATTAATATGTATTATTTACAAATTTACTGTCTTATACGCTAAATAATAGTAATAAATCTAAACATTTAGCAACGCTAAAATTAGTCATAATCAGAATTTGATAATTATACTCGCTGTACATACATTAAGTCCGTATTTAAATGTGAATATTTAACGAATTTATTCAAAAACTATAATAGTTACAATTAATCATAATATACAATAAATCATGATACTTTATTTAAGAATATATAATACGACTAAACATTTTTTATCTATTGACTACCTTCTAAATTTTCTTCTCAAACTCCATTATGTGAAATGTAGTGTAAAAGTATAAACTATTCATATCACAAAAATGCTTCATTTCTATACTGAACTCTTACATCCACTAAAATCATTTGCACAAGCGATCAACCATTAAAAAATTTATCAAAAGTAAACGCGCTTTGTTATAAATTTACCAAATAAATTAAACCGATAAATATATTTTAACTCGAATAGATAAAAATCTTGTACAAATTAATGCATATTGCCAGTTTATCTTTCATTTATTTAAACAACTATTTGTAACTTTCAACCAAGTATTCGAGTTTAACTAATACTTATTTACAAACATTATAGTAAATATATTTGTAATTTTACTTTTAATTTTAACAGTATTAAAAAATATCTCTTGTACAAGTATAATTAAGTTAATTAAATTTATAGTGATTAAATATAAATACGAACATTAGAAAAATTTACGTATTTTTTAACTTAACGTTAAAAGTAAATATTGTTGCATTGATAATCACACTAGAAATTTTTCTTTGCGAAATGATCTAATGACTAACGAGTAGACTACTTGAAAACTGAAATTTGTATCAATATTATCGGGTATAATACCATACTCTAATTTTTTTTTAGCAAGTACATACATATTTCAGTATTTCATAAATATGCAAAATAAAAATGTTATAACATCATAGTCTGCAAATTAAATAATTAAGTGCGTAAGTAATCATTACATCTTACTGTATTGTACGCATGTTAAACAATAGCATTTGGTATATGTAATCATGTTTTTAAATATAGTTAGTCCCAGCATTGAATTCTAGCTTTATCATTTTTTTCTCGAAATTAATTAACGTTTCACTGTAAATAAGGTTCTTTAGTTTAAATGCATTTTAAACTAACAAGGAGACCCTCATATGTTTGGGAAACGGATCGTGCCCAACTTGTAGTATATGTTTTCTAATATAAAAATATGAAAAAAGCCAGAGCCGCAGACTCTAACAATCGTTTTTTCAAAAGTTATACGCTGTTAAAGCAAAATTTCCAAAAAAAAGAGACTTCATTTTAAACGCTTATAACTTCTGACCTATCAAATATTGACATTCAAACCAAAGTTTACTGAAAAGCTGAGAAAAAATAGATACATTTTAAAAAAAAGTACGTTCAAATCCGTTAAAATGGAGCAGAGTTATAACCAAATTAAGAATTAGAAGCAATTTTAAACAAAAATTGGGCAGTACAAATTTTATTGATTTTTATAAGCTAAATTTCTTCAAATTCTTATTTTGGTTATAACTCTGCTCCATTTTAACGGATTTGAACGTACTTTTTTTTAAAATGTATCTATTTTTTCTCAGCTTTTCAGTAAACTTTGGTTTGATTGTCAATATTTGATAGGTCAGAAGTTATAAGCCTTTAAAGTGAAGTCTCTTTTCTTTGGAAATTTTGCTTTAACATCGTATAACTTTTGAAAAAACGATTGTTAGAGTCTGCGGCTCTGGCTTTTTTCATATTTTTATATTAGAAAACATATACTACAAGCTGGGCACGATCCGTTTCCCAAACATATGAGGGTCTCCTTGTAAGTGTCTCTTAAAAGGATGGAATATAAAATACTATTATTCTTACATCGATTTAGCACATTTTAAATAGGTAATTGCTAACTCTAACCAATTATTAATACATACGTTATATCTTTCTAATTTTTTGTGATTAATATTACTATAGTTACAAATATTCACTTCGTTTTAATTATGGAACACGCATTCATTTCTTTTATACGATTCAATTCTCAAAGTTTGCTTCCTAGAAAATCATAATACCTGGCTCTCTAAATATGAAGCCCGTTGATATTCACGTTTTTAACAAGCAAAAACGTATGGCCCTGAGATCAATAAATATATAGTTATTTTTTTATTCATTCATTCCATTTGAATAATTAGTAAAATTAAATTATGTAAATATATTTTGTTTTCACTAACAAGGAGACCCTCATATGTTTGGGAAACGGATCATGCCCAGCTTGTAGTATATGTTTTCTAATACAAAAATATGAAAAAAGCCAGAGCCGCAGACTGTAACAATCGTTTTTTCAAAAGTTATACGCTGTTAAAGCAAAATTTCCATAAAATAGAGACTTCAATTTAAACGCTTGTAACTTCTAACCTATCAAATATTGACATTTAAACCAAAGTTTATTGAAAAGCTGAGATAAAATAGATACATTTTAAAAAAAAGTACGTTCAAATCCGTTAAAATGGAGCAAAGTTATTGCCGAATTAAGAATTTGAAGAAATTTAGCTTAAAAAAATCAATAAAATTTGTACTGCCCAATTTATGTTTAAAATTGCTTCAAATTCTTAATTTGGTTATAACTCAGCTCCACTTTTTTTTAAAATGTATCTATTTTATCTCAGCTTTTCAGTAAACTTTGGTTTGAATGTCAATATTTGATAGGTCAGAAGTCATAAGCGTTTAAAGTGAAGTCTCTTTTTTTTGGAAATTTTGCTTTAACAGCGTATAATTTTTGAAAAAACGATTGTTAAAGTCTGCGGCTCTGGCTTTTTTCATATTTTTGTATTAGAAAACATATACTACAAGCTGGGCATGATCCGTTTCCCAAACATATGAGGGTCTCCTTGTAAGTTATTTTCACTAATATTTATACAAATATGAATTTTATTAGCAGATTAGTTTTCCAGTAACTGTTTATAATTACATAAAACAATTCATATGATCAGTGGAATTTGACTGATTTAAAATTAAAGAGTGTAGAATTCGAATTCTATTCTAACTTTAGAATATATAAAGAAATTATATTATACTGAAGCAAATTTTAATTAATTCGGAAACAGCCACTCGATTAGCTATACTTAAATATATACGAAAATGTAGATTAAATAGGTATTAATTAAAAAGATAAACAGGTAAGATAATTTTTATAAAGTTTGTAAAGATTCCGATTTATTCGGTTTTGTTAAATTAAATTGTATATGTACTTGATCAGATTTTTATGACTATACTTTTGATAAATACTGAAACCCAATAAGAAAAGTGTTTTGAAGAAACACTTTGCTAAATTTTATAAATAAATAGATTACAGTTATTTGTTGAGTTGTATAAAAAGCAGTCAAATATAATAATAAAATGTTGCATTATAATTGATTAAAAAATTAAAAGTAATTAAGCACAATGCATTACGTTTAAAATAATACATTATTGCTTTTTAATTAAGGTAAGAAAAATAAATTTTTCTTAAAAATTTTCTTTATGATTGCAGTTAACGTATAGCTCATCGCGTACAATCGTCCAAAGAAGTATCTGCGTGTGAAATAAAGACGCACTATTAGAAAGATGTTTGATATTCGTACACGATGTCGCTGTAAAGGCGTCAACGACATCTGTCGTTCGCCAGGTAAACCTCAAGAATCCAAGCTTACTCGGCTGCTAATAAATGTTAAAAGTTAAAACTAATATAAAATTGAACAAGTGGTTTACATACAAAATCGTGATATTACCTGACAGTTAAAACGCGTGAATTTGACATTTAGCACAAAGCGATCTCGAAGTGCATGCACGTACACAAAGTACCAAGAATCTAGAATAAACCGTAGCCAATCCGCAGGTGCAAAGTAAATAATATAAAAAATGTCAATTAATTAAAAAATAGAAAATTTTTGAAAAAAGAAAAAGAGGTGTACAGGAGAAGGATGAGACAGAAAAGAGAAAAAAAGTCGTTAAAACGAAAGCTGAATGGGAAATCGCGGCTGCTCAAAAATCTAAAAATAACAGAGGTTTATTCAAGCATTTCGGCTCACCTGCCGCTTCTCCCTCTCAGACAAGAGCCGGCGCGACATCTGCAATGCAATCTCGATTTCGTAGGGTTCTCCTTTCTCTGTTTGCTCATTGCCGATCATGCATCACCGCCTACCGACTTCCTTCAACCATGAAAATTAATCAAACTCACTCCCGAGTATCTATACACACAGCGATTTAGTGTATATATACTGATTTTTAAATCTTTTATATCTTCTTGCTGTGTTACATATTTACATATACCTGTACATTATTTATTTGTATATATACAGTCACACATCATATCGGATAGGATACGTTTTGGATTAATGGTATATATAAGTACCCAAGAGTTCAATTCTTTATATATTTTTTTGCTTCTCTCGGTATAATCGCTGGTTGTAAGAGGCTTGAATAATGAAAGAAACGTAATAACTTGTCTTCGCAATGATAGACTTGGCTCATCGATTTCGTTCCGCCTTATTATCGTTACATATCGGGCCGGTGCGAAATCTATTCAAATGCCGTCGCGGCTCGCGCTCGGTTTTCAAAGCCGATTCGCTTCGTTTCGTTCCCTTGGATACCCTCGACGACAAACACTATCGGCATTATGCCTTTTCTTTTTTAAAACACGATCATCCGCGTGTACTTTTCCTCGAAACCCTACTTTAAACGCTGCCGTCAGATTATTAAGTTTACGCGACATTTTAATATACTTAGATCCTTCCTTTTTTCTTAACTTTACTTTTTTTCATTATTTCAGATTTTCCTTTCGAATCTATATACGTCTGTCCTCTTACCCCTTCGAATACATATACATATATATGTCATAGCACAGTATATCAAAATGCAAGAGGACGAATACACGACGAGTCGTACGTTTATATCGATTAAATGTCACCGGTAATTTTTCCTATCTGATCATCAAACCGCGATAGAAAAATCGATGCGCTTCTTCTTTTTTCTTTTTCTATTCCTTTGTGACGTTTACTTAAGTGTTCCATTATTAATATCGATGAATACTTAAGTTCAAGCAGAAAAAATCACTTTCGATTTGTATATTTATTCATATAAATAAATGAGAGAAATTAATAATTTCATTATGCATTCTTACGGTAGGAGCTGCGTTCGTAATTATTAGCTCAACCTTGTTAGTATATATGCTTTTACACAAAAAATACTGACACCGTGTTATAAATTAATAAATTTATTAATGAGACTACATTTACCTAGTCACGTAAAATTTACAGAGGTTTTTAAGTTAATATTCATAAGATAAATATATGTAATATTGTTCATAAATAATACTATTACTAATTTAGTTATTTTTTAAATTAAGTTTGAACAGCGTATAATTATGGTGTTACACAAAATATATATTATTAGCGGTGTGTACATGTATTATTATCAATGCTTATCAATTATCAAAATTTATTTGAATATTGTATAAAAGAATATGTTCAAAAAGAAGAGTATTTAAACAAAGAATCGCCGAGTATTAACTAGTTTTGTATCTCAAAAACGTTATTCTACATAGTAATAGTAATAGTAATAGTATCCTTTATAAGAAATTTATCATTCTGAAGTATAATTACTGAAATTTAAAAAAGTAATATAATGATTTATTATTTACTTTTATTTTTTAAAATGTAAAAAAAGATTAATGATCCTAGTGACGATTATAAAATGATTATCTACAGTATTTTGTAAGTTTAAATCGCTGGCCTCATATCGGTACCTAAATCACTCCTATATAAATATTTAATAAGATAAAACACAGTAGCTACCCTTACATAAAAATATAGCTTATAAAAATCAATCTTTGAATCTTAATCAAAATGACTATACACTTAGAGTCGCAAAGAGCTACTCGTTCTCGTGTGACTAGCGAGCGACTGTACAAAGGTTGAAAAAATCGAAAGTTCAAAAAAGGGCGTGAAAAGATGTAGGAATTAGAATAAAAGGGCTATACGATTCGGTGGACAGGTGTATATCGAATATCGACGATCCAGTACCGGCGCAGGCGTGCGCCTCAAAGCCAAAGCTTCATCGGTGGGCTTGTGGTACAGTTGTTGTTGCGCGTTTGCCATGTCCATCCGATTCACCGATTTCGCGGTCCTCGCTTTATTATTGACGGTTCGAGTGGCGATCGTCACTTCCCAAGCACCAGTCACTTTGCGTACGATTCACTATATTTAATAGAGTATTCCTTACAAATATTTTATTTGTTTGCCTTATTTTTTTTTAGTTCTGGTGCTGGAACATCCAGACGCCGAGATTCTCGCAAGCGTCAACAATATCGTCGCCGACGCGGAAAACGAATTTGGAGCAAATTTACTTAAGATCGAAGTTCAGACCGTATTAGTTAATCGGGAATACATTGATGAAAATTACGAAAAAGGTTAGTATCTTTCGGGTAATAATATTGTTATTCTGGAAGAAATATTAAGTCTATATAGTACGTATACATTTGATTTTGAAGTAAGTACAATAAGAACGTCGCTGTTGGAAAAATATGTCTCGTCATGTTCTTTTACAGCTTCGACCATTGTGTTACTGTGTAAATTAAGAATGTGAATATGCTTTGTTGGATACTTTTGTTAATGCCTAACATCCAAGTACTATAATAATAAATACTCGATTTGTTTGATTTATAAATTACAGAGAAAGAACCGTAAAAAATTTATTTGACAAATACATAATTAAATCTAAATATAATTAAATACTTTATTAAATAAATCACTTGTGTCAACGATTATATATTAAAACATATTTTCCGAAAAAATGTTATAACGAGATTTTATTACTATTAATTTATACAAATGAATTAAAACTTAGAGAAAGTAGCCGTTTATTTCGTCTGAACTTATATTATTTATAATTTATAAAAATGTTAAAACAATTATTTTAGTAAATAAAATAAGAATTCTTTAGTCAGATTATATTGATCGTGAAAACGTATATTAATAATCAAATTCAATGATTATAAGTTCATACAGTGCAGCGACATCGTAATATGTTGCACATTTCGATCACGAAAACCTTTTGAATTTCCATACTTGTACAGTATAGGTGTTTCGGGTATAGGTACTTTATCAGTTTGTTGGAGTAAAATTATTTATCAAAATTGGATAAAAGATTAATGGATGAAATATTAATGGTGTCATTTAATTTAATTAGTTAAATATTACTTAGATAAATATTATATATTATTTATAGGCCAATTGTATTGCAAACTATTAATAACTCTTATTTATTTCTATATTATTCGAATAACTCTTATTCTTTCTATAAATTAATATTTGAATTATTAATGATATCTTTATATGTATCGGTATCAGTATGTTCTCACCTGTACAAGGGCATTACCATGATCCTGGACATGACGTGGACAGGTTGGGACAAATTGCGCGACCTCGCCCGCGATTTTGGCATAATTTACAAACGATGCGACACGACCATCAGCGCATACGTTCAAGCATTCGATGACATAATGATGCACAAAAACACGACAGATGCCGCGCTTATATTTCAAAATGAAAAAGGTTTGTACACGTACCATTTGATATTGTTTCGCAAAATGAAAATTAATAATATATTAATATTTGTCAGTAATACATGAAACGGTATAATTTATGTGTGAAAGTGAGGTTGACCGTTAACACTGATACAGGTATAGATATCCATATATACATATAAGTGATTTGACAAAGTAAGACACAATTACTTTGGTAATGATAGTGTAGACGCAATACTATAGAATGTAAAATAAATAGCTATCAGCTGGGAGCTTAAACTAATAAAAATATAAAATAATAATAATATACAATTTGTGTATACGTGCATGGAAAATGATCGATATACTAACCTTGCATGGCAGAACTAAATCAGACCCTGTACTACCTGATTGGGAATTCTATAATCAGGCTGGTCGTGATCGACTACCTATCGCCAGAGACCGCCGAGCGGATCGGGAGCATGCGACCCCTGCCCTCTTACTACGCTATTTACGCCGATACCAAGCAGATGGAGAATCTTTTTAAAACGGTAAATATTTTTGTTTTCTCGTGCAATATATTTATTTTATTGATTTTTTTCAATTAACTATATAAATAGACCAGTTTTTATTTTGCTTTATTGTAATTTTAATTAATTATGATATACCTATACTAATCACGTGTACGATCAAAGTGATTAATCATATTCATTAAAGAAATTGACTCGCATATGTGATTGATTACATTAATATAATTGTAAAAGAATTAAAAGTTGTTTCTGTATATCATACTCTGACTAATTTAATCGCTTATACTGCATTCACGACGATCATATCACTTATTGTATTTCATTGGATGGGCAATACCAATAGAAGTTTTTGAAAGCCTCTGAACCATGTTTATCCAACGTTCATCTTACCGAATCGAATGTGAGATCGAAGGGATACGGTGTGACATCTTTGTATTCACTGAGCCGTGAAAGACATTTTTCGGGTGCATCGACCGACAAAATGAGAATGACGATGTATAATTGATTCTAGGCCGTCGAAGGTGGTCTAGTGAGGCGCGATGGTGTATGGAACCTGGTCTTTACGGACAACAATCACGCCGATTTCTCGTACTTTAAGGGAGTCTCCAATCTCAACGTCTCGGTTAATATTCTTACTATGAAAGAAGAAGTTTGCTGTCATCTAATGTACACTACAGCACCTTGCAATTGTCCTCCCAATTTTCAAGTGAGTTCTCTACAGTTTAACTATTTTGTTTCCGTGTCTAATTGTAATATAAAAATATAATAATAAATAATCTGCCTTTAATATCTTCCACGTCTTTTCAGTCTTTTAATATTTTTTATGTGATACCTGTAATTAAAGATTTATTTAAAAATATTGATTCAATATTTCAATTTAGTGTATATAAGAAAACTGAGATAGAAAATATACGCTATATGTATACCTAATAATAACACATATAATATCAAAAATTTGGAAACTTGGAAATAATTTTTTTTGACTGTCAACAGATCTTCAATCATTACTTTCGACGCCTAATCAATCTCATAGTAGAGATTTTAAGCGAGTTACAATCGGCCAATCAATTGCAAGAACCGCAGTCGGGTCAATGTAATAGCAAAAACTCCTCGGCCAGTTTAGTAAATGCAACGCTTTCGGATTTCGATAAGAAATTACTAGCGGTAAGTTGGACCCGAAAAAAAGTAAAAACTGAAATATTTCAAAACTTATAACTGTATATGTATAAAACAAAACTAACGAACCACTTATTACTGATAATTTTTCTACCAGAAAATATCGAAGAACGATACGTTCGAGTACGTCGAGAAGAGGACATTGATCACGTACAGAGCCGCAGCAGATTTAAGGGTACTGACAAATGGTCAATTAATGTTGAATGGCACATGGAGCCGTGAAACTGGTATACAGGCATTGCCTAATCGGACGATTCAAGCTGCACGTCGATACTTTCGGATTGGTACCACTGAGGTATGAGTCGACTCTTTTTTTGCAGTTAAAGTAATTGACAATGATTTAGAGAAAAAAAATTTCTTTAATTTTATGTTTATGTAAATCTGTCTTGATTTTATTTAATGAAGCATCGACGATTACTTATTGCGTAAGCATTAACCATTTCCTTTTTATTTAACAGTAAGCTTCATTGAATGACGTTTACGTTTTACGTTTAATTATACAGCTTAATCCAGTATACCTATACTATTAATTATTGGTTTTGCATCATAGGCTATTGTTATTCTATAAATTAAAAAAAAAGACTTTACATTTGTCGTATGTAATTTTAATGTGTGATATTTTAGGCCATCCCATGGACTATTAAGAAAAAGGATCCAAATACAGATCAATATATGAAAAATCCAGACGGGACTTTTATGTGGGAAGGTTATTGCATTGAACTGATTGAAAAGCTGGCTACTATGATGGAGTTTGACTACGATTTAGTGGTACCGGAAGATGGAGAATTCGGGCAGAAAGTTAATGGAGTTTGGAATGGTCTGGTTGGGGATCTAGCGAAAGGCGTAATTAATTTTCTATTGATCAATTCTTATTATTTTTATTCTATTACAGTTATAATCTAGTGGTTTTAAATTTTCTCTTTTTTTGTCATCTGTAGGAAACCGATATTGCAGTTGGTGCTCTTACCATGACATCAGAACGAGAAGAAGTTATCGACTTTGTTGCTCCGTATTTTGAACAATCTGGAATACTGATTGGTAATTAAATATTAATGTTTATTATATCAACAATTAAGTTTTTTAATTTCACGTATTTTACTTGTTTATAATGAAATCTTTATTTACTTATTCGTGAATAGTTAGTAAAATTGATAATTTTCAGTTATGAGGAAACCTGTTCGTAAAGCATCTTTGTTCAAATTTATGACTGTACTGAGGCTGGAAGTCTGGCTGAGCATCGTCGGTGCACTTACTCTCACAGGAATCATGATTTGGGTTCTAGATAAATATTCACCTTATAGTGCGAGAAATAATAAGCACATGTATCCGTATCCTTGCAGGTAAGTATTCAAATACATCAAAATATATAGCCAAAATTAGTTGAACAAACTTTTTATAAAAGGTTTAAGTAAAAAATTTGTTTTTATCATTTATGCATAACTTTTGTAAGTTTATAGACCTGAATATATCCAAGGATGAACGATGTATATATCATATATTTTTTTAAGACAATGTCCATTTATATTGGTCGAAATAACAACAGAAATTATATGTATACATAATAATATGATATATATATATATATATATATATATATTATATTATATTATTATGTCAAGAAAACACCCTGAAAAGTTGAAAAAAACTGCTACCCGGTGGTCGTGCGCCCTTCTTGTTAGTCTATCTTGCCATTCCAATTTGTAATAAAACACTATTGTTAGTACGGGTGTTTCTTTTGGTACGACTATGCGAGAACCATGGTCGATATTCAAGTGAAACTAGAATGCCGAAATTCGAGACTATTGAATGCAATATTCGGAATATTCCAGAGAGTTCACGTTGAAGGAGAGCTTCTGGTTTGCGTTGACGTCGTTTACACCCCAGGGTGGCGGCGAAGCTCCAAAGGCTTTGTCGAGCCGAACCCTCGTTGCGGCTTACTGGCTCTTCGTTGTCCTCATGCTCGCCACTTTCACCGCGAATTTAGCGGCTTTTCTTACAGTCGAAAGAATGCAGGTAACACACACACGCACACACAATAGTTTAAGGAAACGTGACTTTTTACGAAACTTAAATGTATTCTTACTCAGAATTAATTCTATTCTACTTAATTTACTTTAGATATTTTCTATCTCTGTTTCCTTCTCATCTTCGCCGATCTCTTGAGACTATATTGAAAAGTTGATGTATATAGTATTCTCATTTAACGTATAACTTTATACAGTAAATATTTTTCCTATTTTTTATTAATTATCATTAATAATAGCGTGTAATTCTTTATCGTTTTCAGATAATTTTCTATAAAATTTAATTATACTTATTCGACATATAGAATATAAAAAATGCTACTTGTAATTTTAAAATTTTAATTGAAATTGATGATAAAGAAGTTATAAACTTTGTATTAGTACAGTGATAGAACTAATTATTAATTTGTACCAAGAGTACACATATTTTTTGTACGAAATAGATATAATAAATATTGTTTTTGAAAAAGCACTTTTAACGAAATGAAAAAAAAACGCAATTCTTTCCAATAGGATTACTAAAACGATTTGCAACTTTACAGTCGCCGGTTCAATCTCTTGAGCAATTGGCGCGTCAATCACGAATCAACTACACCGTCCTGGACAACTCAACAATACATCAGTACTTCAAAAACATGAAAAGTGCAGAGGAAAAACTTTATCAGTAAGTAATAGTAATTACGTAATTAACTGGCAAGCCACGCGGATTGCCCAATATCGTACGAGAATTGCCACGATGTCGGTAGAGCGCATCGAGTATTTTTTTTCTTTCAAGAGTAACCAACTATATGTTTCATGCACTTTCGTTTAGTTATTGAATATATTTTAATACATTAAATTTATTGATACATTATTTAAAAAGTCCATTCAACAGTAACCCTAAACTTTCAATATATGTTAGTGATTTTTACTTCAATAGTCAATTTATTGAAAACTAAGTCTAATCCGAATCACCACAGTTCGTTGCGTAAAATAATCGTATACGCCTTATGCAATAAATATCTAAAAAATCTGATCTGATATCATTGTATGAACAAGCACATTGTTCGACCTTTGAAGAACGGTTTTGTTTTGTTTAACTGGATTGTAGTATATGAATAGTATATTAAAAAATTTAAGGAAAATAATATTTAATCAAAATTATTTAATATTTATTCAATATGAGTTTATTTGAATGAACATTACTTACTAATTGAAATATTAATATCTTCATAAATTATTACTGTATAAGTTAATGGAGAAATTTTTCACATTTGTATATATCCTCTTGTTGTTAATTTCTTACAGCAAAACGTTAATAATTTTCTTATAAATGGCAATTATAATGTCAACGAATTCTATTATAATTATGCTATATAAATGTAGAATATTTTTTATTTCACTCGTTACAAATTTTGATACTAATTTGAGTAAAGTTATAAATCCAATGTGTACTTTCTGTAGAGTTTGGAAAGAAATAACGTTAAACAGCACGAGCGATCAGGTAGAATATCGTGTATGGGACTATCCGATAAAAGAGCAATACGGTCACATACTCCAAGCTATCACGCAAGTTGGACCAGTCAAGACGATCGAGGAAGGATTTCAAAAGGTATATAGATTGAATGATCATTCGCACGATTACCCATTATCATTGATTATTTTATGCTCCCTCGTTAATAGGTATTAGACAGCGAAAACGCTGAATTTGCGTTTATTCACGACTCGTCAGAGATAAAGTACAAAGTTACGCAAAACTGCAACCTCACAGAAGTCGGTGAGGTTTTCGCAGAGCAGCCTTACGCCATTGCTGTCCAGCAAGGAAGCCACTTACAAGAGGAGATCAGCAGGAGGTACCGGATGCTTTTCTTTCATCATTACTCTATTAGCTTTTTACTTTTTATTTCAATTAATCTGCTTTCTAGGATTCTCGATCTGCAAAAGGATCGGTACTTCGAATCACTTAGTTCCAAGTATTGGAATCAATCGCTTAAGGGATCATGTCCCAATGCAGATGACAATGAGGGTATCACTTTAGAGAGTTTGGGTAATGCTATTTTTACATGTTCTATATAAATATTCTATTTGCTTTTATTGCTGTAAAAAATGGTGTTTATAATTATCAACGCGTTTTATACTTTTATATTCTTTTTATACTTTTAAACGATATTACTATACGGATTGGTAATTGAATAGATAATTTAGATAGGCTATATAAAACACAAAAAATGTTAGTCTTCCTAGTTTAAGATATATTTAATAAATATTAAAACTACATTCATATATGTACACGATTATTATTCTATTTTTTATCATTATTATATTTTGACCATTATTTGTTTGTGTCTTCTTGAGAACTAGAGCTAAAAAATAATTTTCTTACAGGTGGAGTTTTCATAGCCACTCTCTTCGGTTTGGCACTAGCGATGGTAACTTTGGCTGGAGAAGTAATCTATTATAGACGACGTAACGCCAACCAAGAGGAAGGTCAGCGATCGCGCCCGAACGAAAAGAACAAGGAAATGGAGAATCAGCAGATCGCCATTCAGAAGTTAGCATCTAAATTACAACTGAAGCCGGCGCCTCCAGTTTCATTCGATGGCAAGCCTTTAGGACCAAAACCCCGAGTATCTCACATATCTGTTTACCCTCGTCCTTTTCCATTCAAAGAATGAATGTCAACCTATTTGATTATCCTTTAATTATATATTGTTTATTCTTTATATATTTTAACCATTGTACTACTATTATTATTACTATTATTATTATTATCTAAACATGCAAGTCAATTTTCTGTTATTACTGGTACATTTGACACTACAATGTGTTAACAATTATATTAGATTTTTCGAGTATTTTGAGCAGTTCATACATAGTAAGATGTTAATTCGAGTTTGTATAGAGATGGATACGTACTGTGATTTTGTGTGTGAAATAGCGATAGATAAATATTTATTAATTATTACGTTTTATTACCACGAATGTAATTAAGAAGACATATATAAATATTGAAAAGTGTTACGAATACGTGTTCATCTATTAAACCTTAGCATAATAAGCAATATTTTGTAACAATTGCTAGTTATACTTCATAAACAAAATAAGTTTATATACATCTAATTATACTTTAGAACTTCAACAATTGTACCTCCATCATTTCAGTGGTATATATGAATATATCGGTGTTACAAATAAGTCAGACGTTTTGCAACAAATAATCTTCTGCTTTGATGAATTCAAACATACCACTCTATTATATTATTTCATCACTTGAGATTTCACTTTGTTTCGGATTAGCTTCCGATATTACAAATAACGATATTCTGTATGAAAAATTATGTAACTATTTGTAAAATAAAATTAAATTATTTTTAATATAATATTCTATTAAGTGTTCAAAATCTTACTGTAAAAATGAAAATATTTTTTTAGACAAATATAGCGTTATAAAACGAGCTAACCCACTCGTGTAATTCGTTTTTTACTCAAATATTATATTAATACTTTCTTCTTTTACAAATACGATTTGCAGTACTCAAAATCTTAGAAGGATATTTTGTTAATTAATAAACAATCCTGTAGTAACTCTTGAGACTGTATAAGTAAATTAAATAATACAGTATACAGCAGTATGTTTAAGAAATTGTACTTTTTCTTGGTTTAATTAAGAAAAATAAGTATTGCTTTGTGCACCAATTTTTACCAAAACTATAAGAAAAATAATTCCGCATACACTGAGGGAAAAGATAATAATAAAACGTTTTCGGTTAATGCTAATAAAATAGTAGAACTTTGAATGTTCGGTAATCGAAAGCTTATTTTATATTGTTTCACCTATTTAAGCTACGTTCGATTAAAATCGATATTTATTATAGAGCTGTTCGATAAATGCAATCTTCTCATATAAAGTAATAGTAACTGTTTTTGTTTCTGTGTAAACGCAGTTATGGTAAATTGCGTACAAGTTTTGAAAGTAACAGAGAAAAACTATTATGACTGTATTTTTTATTATAATTACTTTTTAATTACTATATTGCTAAGAATTTTCTTTATAACAAAGAAATATTAACATCATTCTTTACTTCTCCAAGATGTTGCAAGTTTAATAATGTTTTTTTTGTTTCAGTGCAATATTTTAATTAACCATTTTGATTTTGAAGTACGCCTAAGAAATAGAAATATTTCTTTATTAATGACGTGTTAATTTACATCTTCAGTTGCTCTATGACTGTATCCACCACAAGACATGTGTAAAAAGATCGTACACACGTAAATTGAAATTCGAACTATAATACAATGCCCCTTAAAATCGGAGTTATTGTTTACGCGTGATGCCGATGCCACGTACCTCGTTACCTCCTCGACATAATTGAGCCAAGTCTATATAAAAAATGGATATTATACAATTGCGCGTCAAGCAAAATCAAGAAGATTTTTGTGGGGGTCTCGCGTTAGAATATTGCGCGGTAGAAAGGCCCGCTTCCGCGTACATTGCGCGAAAATCACCTGGGTGTAAAAGGAGGTGAGGCAATTCGAGGCGACCGATCAGCCGTGACTCGAGTCGATTGTGAGGAGGCCGCAGCCTCGCCGGCAAGCCCGATTCGACTCATCTCCCGTGTACAGGCGCTACCTACAGGAGACCCCGAGTCGAGTTTAGTTGGCCCGTCGTCGTAATTGCGCAATCCGAGTTTGGCGGTGCACCGACTTCCGTCATTCGGCCGGGCGGGTTTTGCCGTGTATCAAAAACCCACGGGGCACGGCGAAAAAAGCATTACAATTTTCCAGTGTCACGCCTTCAGAACCACGAAATATCTGTGACGTGTGAGGCCAATGATCTTTATCTCTCTTTGCAATACTTTCACTGGTACGACGAAACTCGAATCGAGCGAGCGAGCTTGTCGCAACCGCCCTTACCTCCAGAGATTACGATGAGCGGCACGGCTAGGAGCTACGAGGGGGGAATATTCGTTTTTCCCATCGGCCAAGATGAAAGTGCGATCTCCGCGGACACAAAGCGAAACGATCCCGCGGTGCGAGACCACGCGCGGTCTCCAATCTTTCCGATCGGATTTTGAGCGACAGCGCCGTAGAAGCAGGACACCTTGGTAGGGGGAAACTCTCGCTCGCGCCCTGCCCCGAGTCAATATAAAGCCACGACAGTCGATCGAACAAGTCATTCCTCGAGAAAGTGATGAGCATTAACCAGCCGAATATTCGATAAGATGGCATTGTGCAAGGTAAGCGATCACCGAGCATCGATGATCGATGTCCGCCCAGAATCCAACTTGGCTGCTGCCAACCAAGATCACCCAAAACCATTGGTTTTTCTTCTTTTCTCTTTTCCTTTCTTCTAGATATCGATCGCGTTACTGGGCACTCTGACCACCCTCGTTGCTGGGGATTTCCGGTACGAACACTTCAAGACCTTCAGTTTCAACGGAGACGTGGATAACGGACGGAAGCCCTGGTTCGCCGACGATTACGGTGTTGGATACCGATCCGAGCCTTCCCAAGTGGTGCCTCGGTACGTAGACAATCTGAAGCATGGAACAGAACCAGTGCCCTCGATCCTCGGTGCGGGATTGAAGAAACTTCCCAAGGAAGACAAGAGTTTCAAGAAAGCAATATCACCGTTCTACGCGCTTTCGGATGCCGAGGATCCAAAGTTCAAAGAGCTGGTCCTCAAGTCCGGAGCGCCGTACTGCCAGGAGATCACGGCCAAGGGTACCGGACTCGCGGACCAAGGAAAGATGACGTGCTATCGGTGCAAAGACCCGAAGAACGGCTCGAGCTACGAGCACTGCTCGTACGCATCCGCGCAGCCCGAGCGAAATTCCCGCGAGCCAAGATCGAACGCGCAAGTGGAAAAGACGCTGGACAGCCTGACCTCGGCGACTCAACCTCGAAACGCCAAGAATCCACAGTGGGAGAAGCTACCCGAGGCTTTCAGGTTTAGCGACGACTACTTCCACACCGAAGCCTCGCACGAGCTACCTACCGAGTACGAGAGGAACATCGATAACTGCGAGCGCGTGGTGAAGGATTCGATGGTTTGCATGGTCTGCAAGGATCCCAAGACCAGCGGGAAGTACGAGCAGTGCTCGTACGTCGCCCAACCTAACGAAAAGGCTTACGCGTACACCAAGTCGAGCTCGTTCGGAGGAGCCAAGACGAAACCTCGAGAGCACGTGTTGAAGGAAGCGGTGAAGAAAGCCAAGAGGATACCTTCGGATCACCACGAGTCCGAGGAGGAACACGAAGCCGAGCCCGACCATCTGCACTACCGGCACGAGGAGCCGGAGGAGTCGCCGGAGCATCACGAGACCGACTACAGCTACGAGGACAAGGACAAGGACAAGGACAAGGACAAGGAGGGTCACGGTTCACACTACGTACCCGAGCATACGTATCACTACCCCAGCTACAAGGACTACAAGGGCTACGGCAGCTACGAGGAGGACGAGGAAGACGCGTCGCCCAGCCACAACGTCAAGTCTAAGGCTAACTGCAAGACGGTCGACAAGGACGGCCAAAGCTGTACAGTCTGCGTCGATCCCAAGACCGGCGGGAAATCCGAGAGCTGCAATTACTCGCACGAGCCGAAAGACAAATTCTACAAATACAGTAAATCCAAGAGCTTTGGTTACCCAGAGTCCGATAAGAAATCCGACGACAAGACACCAGAGCCCTCGGAGAAGCAGGAACGCGAGAGCGGCAGCGACGAGGATTACGGTGACTACATTAGATCAGAGTCCGAGAAGATATCGAAGCAGGTGAAAGGTCAAGGCGATTGTAGGAAGGTCAAGAAGGACTCTATGATATGCACCGTATGCAAAGATCCAAAAACGGGGGGAGATTTCGAGCAGTGTAACTATTCGTACGAACCCGAAGACAAGGTGTTCGCCTACTCGAAATCCAAGTCGTTCGGTAACCCGACTCGAAGCTCCGAGTATGATTACGGCAGCGAGGAGCATCCGGAGGAAACGTACACGTCGCCCGCTGTCATCTACCCCACGGGCACTTCAGTCCTCGACTACATTCCCAAGACCAGCGAGAGCCAACTCAGCAGCATCGTCTACACGACCAAGAAGCCTCACTCGCCCCAGGTAGGTAAACCCTATCGGCACGACCTGTCCTGACAATCTCCTAAGGTTGCGCGGGATGCTGGTTTTTCCTTGCATTACCGTTCATAGTTGATTCATTTTTGATTTATTGTTATAATCCATCCTATTGTTGATCAATTGCTACTTCATTATAATAATATTGACCTGGGGAAAGCCGTGTTGTGTATTTTTAATACCGGGATAACGTCGATCAGGTAAATTTAATTTTAAATTGATTTATGCGGATGGTCGCGAACGTGTTGCGCATATTTTTTCACCATGTCGAATCAACTCAATTCGCGCCTTGCAGTGATATGAGACAATTGATAATTATGAAAATATATTTTATATAATTATAAATAAGGGTTTGCAATTACCAAATGACTAAAGACTATTAAACCGATTTATATATTGTTATTAATATACACATAATTATAACTAAAATTGGAATTCGTAACGTTAATTGACATAATATTATTTTGAACGTAAACTTAAATGTCAACATCGCACGCTTTTTCCCAGTCTTAAGAAACATGAAATTTCGTCATGAGTTACTCATCTAGAAATAGTTGCAGTGTCAATTGCAAATTTGTTATGGTAAATTTCTAAATAAATCTTTCTTTGTCTTAAAATTCAATGTGTGTGGTGTTGCAATTACCTTTAACTTGTCAATGAGACTTTACATTTTTTGTTCTTCCTTTATTATACTGTTATCGTGAATTTAAAACGTGTTTGCTTTTACACTAGTACGGATTCATATTTAAATTTTACATTCTAAAGTAAATATTTTATCATACAATCAATGGCTTTTTAAGCCTTCGAAGTCATGGTACAAAAACTTTTATTCTTTCTCAGATATTATTTAAATAATTATTTGTTTGTTAAATTGAAACATTTAAATAAATAATGAAATAACATTTAGAAATTATAAATAAGCTACTGGCGTTTCTTCAATTTTTAAATATTAATTGACTCAAAACTTTTCGTAATAAATTAGTAATGTTAAAACTTTTTTCGGAATAATTGTATTTAATTAAAAAATTAAAATTAAAGTGAATCACTTGAAGAATATTCCTAAGAAAACGTCAAAAACTAAATCCGAGCTTAATCAATATTGTATACAAACATATTTGTTTAGTTAATTAATTTTTGTTTTAACTATTAATGTATATTTTTAAGTTAAACTTAATTTAAACTTCAGTCAGAAACTTGCAAAAAATTGATTTGAAATTCTGCAAAAAAAATTTTATTTTATAGTACTTTTACAGTAACGATTCAGAGAGTAAATTATAAAAAAAGTTTATATAATTAAATCATTTACATATAAATAAACTAAAAAAGATTGAACTATTCAAAAAAAGTTAAATATTAAAGGTAACCTTGTTGAGTAAAAACTACTATAAAAGATGATTAAATTAAATTAAAGCAATTCCAAATCTGTTGAAAATTGTGCGTATACAACATTGATGAGCAGCAAAGGCTTAAGGTAAAACCGGATACATTTATATACCTATAGCAATAGCCCAATAACCGAGTATAAACAAAACGAAGAACAGAAAGTAAAAAAAAATAATAAAATAAATAAAAGAATCGATTAGATCGAATCGGTCTCGGTACATAAAATTACACAGCCCAGTTTAGCGACCCACGCACCCGTAGTGGTAGAACAAACCAAACACGTAGAGAAGCGAGCGGAGAATAGTTGAACGAGCAAAACGAAAAACAGGGAGCTTCGGATTCACGGGTGGACACTGGATTCTACGACGCTACAGTCCGGCGAGCCGAGATCGAGAAGATCGTCAAGGACATCGGCTCGGAGGATCGTTCCAAGTGTACCAAAATGTTCCGAGGTGGGATGACCTGCTACCGATGCACCGACGAGAAGGGCATCACCAACGAGGAGTGCGTCTTCGTCACCGAGCCCGTGGGTCAATCGAGCGAGCCAAAGCCAACGGTGACCACAACGACTTCGACTTCAACCTCGACGACGTCGACGACGACTGCTGCATCGACCACCGCCTCGGTACGACAGACCCGTGAGACCAAGGAGAAGAAGCCCGTTAAGGACCAAGACGAGGAACTCAAAGTCCTCGACGAGGAATTGGACGAAGCTGAGCCTTACGATTACGTAGCTGAAACTCGACCGGTCTACGACAAGGTCTTGGGTCTTACCCTACCTGCCTACATGATACAGAAATCCCAGCACGAGATCGAGTTTGACGAGATCGTCGAGAATGCTAAATTTTAACTGGCTATCAAGTGCAAATTATTTATTTGTTGCACTCCGGATTATTCGATTATTGGAACGCGTAGCACGCACTCAAACTTTTGGTTGTTTTTAAATCTAGCAAAAATCTGCAACTTGCCACCGATCGATACCGATTTTTATCTCCGTAATTTGTCAACAATTGTTCATCAGCTTATTGATATATTTGCCTTATTGTTTTTACGAGTCTATCGGGATCGATTGGTTCTTTGTTAAGCGATTTTTATGGAATTGTGAATTTGAAAAAGTTTGATGAACGGTGCAACATTTATTTCTGTTATACTTTAGATTCTCTTTACTTCTCCCGCATTGTTTTTTTAAAGTTTTTGTTTATGTTTTAGGGAGACATATATATTGCATCGTTCAACAATTATTTTTTTTATTCACACAAATGTCACCAAGTCTTTTTTGCGAGTGCATACCGGAAAAATGTTTTCTTGATTTGTTTCGAATGTTCATACGCGTCGAACAGTAATTAAAACGTATGGTTAATTTTTTATGATGTAAAAAAAAATAATGTAAAAAATTAATCGAAAATCGAAGGCAAAGGGAATTTGACTGATCAGTAAATTAGCGAACCAAGATTTTGAATTTTCATGTCTGAATATAATCGTTAATACGTTTATCAATTTGGCGGTAACGTTTATGAAAGAACGAATAATGAAACTAACGAATTCTCGGTTGAATTGTAGTAAATGAGTTTGTAACGAAAAAATTTGTTACTAGGGCAGTTGATTTAAATTTAAAAGGAAACGTTTGTAAATAAATGAATGATGAATATTAATTTGCATTAAAATTTGACTTAGAGAATTATCAAATACAAATAACGTTCGATCGCAAAAGAAAAAAAAATTGTGTACTTAAAATTAGTGAGACAAATTGTGAAGAAATGGATTACTAAAAATTGAATTTCGAGAGGTAAATATTTGGGAAGTATCTCGTAACTTCTAACGCGATTTCATTGCTGCCAATGGTAGACTGACCGAGTGAATGAAAGATAGTGAGAAAGAGAAAGAAAACTAATACGTAGTGTAAAAGAGTATTAGAGAGTACAAGAGAGAATGGATGATGATAATGATGATGATAATTAATAGAAACCGTCGTGTAAAATAAATAATAGCCGATTATTGTAAGGTTGACTCAAGATCTAAAGGTTGTGAAATAAACCAAGTATAAAGTATACAAGAAACACAGCTCCTTTTCCCGTAGATAATGTTTTGTTTCACCTATTCCCAAGGAAAGTGTCAACTCCCCGTATAGAAGCGTGGCCGAAAGGAAAGGAAGGGGTGTATCGAATCGCCGTGACCGATCATGCAAATCTCGCGAATGAAAAACTTTGGGTTTCGGTGTTTACGCAACGACTTTCCCGCGTTACGGGTATATGTTATACGTTATATAGCATAGCCTGGGTATTTCACGATTAGAAGAAGGTTCGAATTCGCTCTTCTCCGGGCGCGGCGCGCGGTCCCGTGTATTTTTAAACATCGGCGGCTCTAGACTCAAGCTCGCTCGGATCGAGTAAGACCGGCGAGTAGTCGCCGCGCAACCGTCGGCATCGCCGCCGCGGTCTCGATTATCACGCACGTATACGTCAAGACCCGCGCACCAGGTCCTTCCGTTACCATCCATCCTCGTCGTTGCTCCCTTTGCCAAATATGAGCAATCCAAATGGTTACCCTGGGTGAGTAGCAATCCCCTTCGAATATCGTTATCTCGTTATCTCCTTATCTCGCTCTCCGTACCTTATTCTCGCGAAACCTATAAATACAAAAGGTCTACATTTATGTACAAATTTTGATGGGAAGGGATATATGCGCGGACGCATCTCACCGGGTCGCTCCGGGGGGTCTAAAATTAAAGCTCGCCCGGGCTTCGCGGCCTCGGTGGAAATACTTGGACGAAAATTTGTGGGAGATTCACGAATCGCGCGCTTCGTCTGACAATCCAAACTCCTATATATATATATACACATATACACATATATACGTGCGTCCACCTTATGCTCTACATATTTCTTATCGCTATTTCACATGTACTTGCATTTTACTCAAACTATTCAACTTATAAACACGTGTTTCTCGATGCGTCACACTCGTAATGTCAAATATACGTTCGTCGTGCTTTTCTTTATTGCGCGCTTTTCGAGTTCACGCGTTCGATTATACAAGTGAGTATATATCTTACGAAACTCAAATACCTGACCTAAAAAACTTATACCGATCTAACTCACTGTGTCAACTTTTCTATATACAACCTTTTTTTTTATCTACGTACAGTTTCGAGGTTTACGACGTAACGAAATACCGTGACTCGTGTAAATTTACCTTTAAATTTCAATTTATATACACCGATATATATATAACGAACAATACCGCAAATTGAATGAAAATTGAAATTTGTCTCGGAAAAATCGACGTCGACTTTTTGTAACCGTTCCAAACTCTCCAACCCATATATCGGGAACGAATGTTACACGTGAATTTAAAAATAAAGGATGACGGAAATATACACTTTGAATATAATCACTTGTACAAGTTATCGTCGACGCTTTCTTTCCGTATTAAATTATCTGTTGTATAGAAAAATATTATTTTCAATCAATTTACGTGAATTTTGCTTTTTGTATAAATGCCTCTACTATAATCTAAATAACGATTACGTTAAGCGGCCACAAATTGTAATTGTAATAAATCAATTTTGTGGATATAAAAATATTTCTTGTAAACCTTAAACATCAGGTTCTTTCGTTATAAAGGTTTGTTGTGATTTATTTCTGCAACAAAGACAAAATGTACGTGAAATTTAAGTAAACTTTTCAAATATGAAGATTTTTATACATTCTCACAAGTGCAAATTACACTTGACAAATAGCTTTTTACTATATATTAGAGAGAAATCCTGAATTAATCTTTTTTAAAACCTGTCAACCGACTAATTTCTTGAACGATAAGCGCGGCACGTAAGTTGGAAATCATGGTCGTGTTTTATATCTCACGAAGGAGGACAGACGTTCCAATTGAATCTTTGCTTATTTTTGAGTTTTGTGTCGGAGAATGTATTCAAAGCGAATAAATTTTATTTTTTTAATTAAAGAAAGATTGAACAAGAAATTATTGAATAATATCCATTTCAATTTATTAAAAATTAAATAAGA
The DNA here is from genome assembly GCA_026168455.1 of Theocolax elegans. Taxonomy (NCBI): domain Eukaryota; kingdom Metazoa; phylum Arthropoda; class Insecta; order Hymenoptera; family Cerocephalidae; genus Theocolax; species Theocolax elegans. Next base: position 85,166,550 of record CM047425.1, on the reverse strand, counting down.
CTTGTCTATAAAAGAAAATATGTGACTATGATGATTCACTTCTCGTATTTCTCATTTGATTATGTTCTAAACAAATATTGAAAGTCCGTTATTTTTATAAAAATCTCTATAATCAATATAACCGTTACGCGAAAAATAGACTTGAAATTTTTTTACAGAATTACTCCATGGTCATATTTTAAACTGCTTACTTATAAATAGTGCATAGTTTTAAATGCGAGGAATGTGAGTTACTATCAAAATAAGATAAAACATAAGAAAGCAGCAAATATTGAAACATAACTAAACAAAAGTACTGTGAAAAACTATTATCAGATCATATATCACAGCATTCATTAAACAGAAAGCTTGTTATTAATAATTTTAAAATTATTAAATAAAAAAAGTTTAAATTGATTAATATTTTTATCGGTCTTACAGTCAATTATATGTAATTATACATATAATTGACTGTAAGACCGATAAAAATATTAATTAATTTAGTTATACTACAGTCGACATAAGTAATATTTTATTAATTTAATAAAAGTTTAATATTTATTGCGAAATAAATACTAATGAAAACTTTATAAAGTTAAGTATATATAGTGAACTATGATTAGACTCTGGCAGATGCAAAATGAGATCGTAATAAACAATTATTGTAATTTTCCCTTAATTTAGAAGATCACGTTTTTTATGAAAGATTATAATTCTACTGATGTTGCAGCTTTATTACAATTCATTAACATCGATGTATACCAAATTAAATTTAGAAAAATGCAATTGAAGAATTTTTAATTTTTCTATATTGCCACAATTCACAAGAGTAAGTAACAACATAATTTTAAAGTTTCTGACGATTCCAATATGTTTTTGTTTAATTTTACGTCGCAAAAAAGAAAAAAACTTACTTCATTATAATTATTATTAATAATAAATGTATGATATTTGTAAAATATTTAATTTTGAATAATGAAAGACTAATTATATTAAGCGACAATTCGTACATTCTCACTTTTCACTGTCAGGCGTCGTAACGAATCAGAGAGTTACGCGTGGTAACACTTTCGAAAAGAAAATCTATATAACAGCGAGACAAATCCGACGGATAAGTAATCGCAAGAACGTTCTCGTGCGAATATACATGGAAAAAATGAGTAAATAAATAAGCGAAATAAAAAACGAATTTGATTAAAGCCGGGTTTGTTGTATGCGTGGCCGTGGAGCCGTATCCCCGCTCCTCCTCGGTGATTCGTATGATCTGCGCAGGAGGACCTTGTCCGAGTAAACTCGCTTCCTTAAAAGGTCTACCAAGCCAGGCTCTCCAATCTCGTTCGCTTCGATACGCGCCAGTCGAACCGCAAACTTTGGAAAATAACCAAGAAAATAAATCTTACGCGAGTGCCCGGAAAATGTTACACCCTTCGATGAACACTATAATTTTCATTTATTTTTAAATTCATTATACTGATCATTCGCTATACGTACACTACTCACTCACTTGTATTCAATTTTATATTATCTTTTATCGTTCTATATAAAGTGACAGTTGTGTTTGTTTTGATTTAATCCTGATTAATCGTGCAGGAGTTTTAACCGGTTATCGCAGATTAATTTGGATACGATAATTTTTCGTTGCATTCTTAAGACATGAACAATATATATATTAGTGTTTGGTTTTTTAAATTCTCATATATCGCTTCGTTATCAAAATTATAACGTTTTTAGGATATAATTAATTAGGGTAGTGTATCTGTATTGATCAGTGTTAAAAAATTCAACGAATGTAATGTTTTTTCCTGGAATAAGAGACAGACGCTAAAAGAAGAAACCGACGTAAGTTACAAAAACATATACATTTAACACAATGTCTGCAAATACTGTGGAAAATTTGGAAAGCAAAAAATACCTAATTTCTACGTAAACGTCGTAATCCAAAGTACGCGACTTTCTCTTTTGGATGTATTATAAATATACCTATATATGTATATATAAAAGTACTTATATAGCTATATATAGCGTACACACAAATTCACTTTCAACCGTGCTCAGAGAGTATAGGTATATGATGAAAAAGAAAATGATTGGCGCTTGAAGCACGTACCTAAAAGTTCGCAAAAACTGTTGAAATATTCATCGAGTGTACCGAGTAAAAGTTTATCATACTTATTTTTATACATTAGTAAAAATTTATAAATATCCACCTACGATGTGGATGTACTGTTCAAATTTCGCGCCTTAATAATTATAATTTTATAAACGTTTTAAGTAATTAATTGACACGGTAACCCTTGATGCTTCATATTTTTAAATAAAAATCAAGTTTAAATATTGTAAATTTGTACATATAAATTTGGGTTAGTGTAATAATGCATATACAAAATTTCATTTTATAAAATTCACTTAATAAAATCTCTTGCACAATGTAAGAGAGAAGTGTATTTATAAATTTGACAATTAAATTAAATTCGCTTCGTTTTTGCACTCGTGTGCCTTTCGTATAATTAGATGCTGGTGTTACTCTCTGAGACAATTAACCAAAATACGACAAACACTTGTGTTTATGTACAACTCATTTTTCATTATGTAGATGCAGATTTTTTACGACCATTATAATATTAGCTTCACGAAATACAGCAAATAACTAGAAGTATTAAAAAATCGATTATTGTTTTGCTTTTTTATCATTTATTTGAAGAATTTGGTGTAGATTATTAATTCACTACTCTTCGTTAGCTACGTTATTTTTTTTATTTTTTATTTATTAAGCCAACAAATATTTACAAAACATTACAAAAGTTATAGGTATTAATATTATTAATATAGTTATACGTTTATATCGTAGAAGAATATTTAATGAGTTTGAACATATTTGCAACATGTCTTTGTAATAATAATATTTAGAACGCACAATCGTAATTATTGGAAATAGAACAGGTTTGAATGTAAACAGACTAAAAATAAAAAATAGAACGATCATAGTCAATAAATATATTTATTTTTAATAGATCAAGATCAATATTCGTATACATAATTAACTTCAAATTTATATATTATGAGGATCAATGTTAATGTCATTAATAGTTTTTCAGTCTTACATTTATCATTTGTCGCCACCGACACGGACAGATAAGAATTCACGAATGATTATATTATAACTTATGAATCGTAATTTTGTATCGATATAAAAAATAAGCGTAAATATATACTTATTCATTTTAATAATTAAGTGCATGTAGTTCAGTGTAGACTACTAGTTTTTCAAGTTTTAGGACACAATAATTTCATCTTTTTATAAGATGTAATAGTTAATAATCAATGTCATACCAAATAAAGTGAAACGATTATACGAGAAATATAAATTTTACTTGTAAACGTTTAGAATATTCATAATTAGCTCGACTAAAATATTTATTTGTGTATGTGTAACGAGACAAAAGCGCAGACCACTATAAGAGAATATCGGTTAAAAATAATTCGTAAAGTAATACACGAAGAAATGTGCAGAAAGCGATGAAACGAAAGGAGGAACGAAAACCATAAACATTTCGCTCACTAGTTACGAAGCAAGGGTCAAGTTTTCATGGATATTCATAGTCAGCTAATTTTAGCGCGAACGATCCCTAAGCGCGGAAAATTCAATGGAACGCGAACACGATAAACGGGAGAGTTTCATTTTTTGGGCCAACAATTAAACACCTTCTTTCCCGCTTATTCTCGTGAGTTTTTACTTGAAACTTGTGTGCCGTTGCTATCCAAAAATACCCACACCCGAAGCGTATATACACGTCCACGAACCGCGCGCCGCGCGTCACCTAATAGTGATTCATCGACTGCGCGTGCGTTATGTGCATCTCGATGAAATGTAGATATGATGCAAGGGATGTTTCATTGAATTTCTTTTAAATTATTCATACCTTATTATTCGATCACCTCGAAATCATCGCTTTTACACTTATCAAACTGTATTCTAATCTGCTGCTATAGAAACGTTAAAAATATATATATAGCTTTAAATAAGGTTTATCGTGATGATTTTAATATTATATGCATATTTGTGTACAAACTAACATTTATTTTTTATTAATAATAAATGACAGGCGTATTAATTAAATTATATTTAAATAATAGCACGAATATTTGTTAAGACATTAATATATACCATTTAGCAAATTAATAGAATTAATGACCATCGTGATATCCAGAATATAAATTTTTAATTCGTCTCCTATTAATAACACAAAAGTATTCAAAAGCAGTATGATTCGTAATTTATAAAATAGCATTAAAATGATTAAAAAATAACGCAATAAAATTAAATCATTTTGGGATGATAAAAGATGATATGAATGTCCGGTGCTAGTTTCGTATTTGTTTATAAATGAAAAAATGTATTATTTTTATTAATAGTCTTATACACGCGGTATATTAATTTACTCAAACTGTCTACGAATGAAAATACATAACGAAGTATATATATAGTTTCATCAAAATCCTAATCCCAGAATACGGAACTTCTTGTAGGAAACAACATATTATTTCACAGTTATAATTGGTAAAGCAACTTTTACTTTTTCTTATGTTTCAGGTCTCCAGAGGCTCTACTATCAGGTATTCTACTTTTTTTCCGTACCTAGGACAATTTTCCATCATTTAGGTGGGATTTTACACGAGAATCACGACAAGCTTGCGTGCCGTCGAGTCAGTGGACGGTGACAAAAATAGAAAAGAAAAATATAACACTACACGCGGATTATGTGCAACGGGTCTACGACCTGCTTAAATATAAAATACTTGCTCTTTTTTTCATGTTCTATCCAACACATTTTAAGTAATTGATATTCAATTTGATAATCACAGAATAATAATTAACTACGAATAAATATACTTTTCAATTGATTGTTTTATTTCAACTTATTTTCTTTTTTCGCCAAAACGATGAATCACGGTTACATACTTACGGTTTGACCTAGTTAGCGCGTATACGATTAATCAGAGTTGCAGGACGAAAAGTGTGGGTATATCTGTGTGTGTCTCTGTGTCTCTGCGTGTGTGTGTATACCACGGTTTGTACAGAAATAACATAATGACATGGTGTGACGTGGTTTTAGGAGTTTCGGGAGGGCCTCCCCCGCCTCCGCCGCCACCGTTACTGGGGTCCGGACAAGTGCCGGCCTTCAGGATCAACACTGCGTCAGAGGTAACGTTTACACATTATGTATACATTTACCAATTTTATTTTTATAACAAAAATTACAATTTTTTAACTTTTCTATTTGTTTATAAGTTTTCATTGAAATTAATGCATACAAGTTAGACTTTTAACTTTGTTTGTAAATGCTCTTTTTCCAAGCATGTATATATATAAGATTTTTATACAAATTTAGATAATCGTTCATTGTTAAATATTTTAATAGTATATTTACAATTAGTTTAACGTTGAAGATTATCGTAAGAAAACGGTTTATCCAAAATTATTATATTTAATAGCAGTGTAGAGATATAGTTCAAATTGTCATCATTTTTACTTCCAATGGATTTCATGCCCGCGTATTCAATGCAACATGCGTGGTTTATGCACGATAAGAATCTGCTTAAAAATCAATGTTCGGTACTTATTAATATTGTGTCTAAATATAGATTATACACGCATATGTAAAAATATGCAAATTATGTATCCATTATTACTAACCCTTAAGACATAAAACAATTCTATTAACATTTTCAATCGTATTGTATAAATTAAATTGTTTAGTTACTCAAAAAATTTGATATTTTTTAAATAAATGCATAAAGAATATGCGAATATATGTTAAAAGAAATTTTGTTGCGGTTTTATTCGATGTTTGTAAAGAAAACGTCGTACCTGCGGTTTTCAAATTCAACTAAGCCTTTGTAAAAATATAATTACAATAATTCCCTACCTAATTGATTATAACAAATTGACACAGCCTGGTCCGAGGAATTCATCAGACTCGTTCGAGCCACCACCTGCTATCCAGAACGCAATGATGACCAAGGATAAAAAGCCATTCACGTACACTCCAGGCATGGGTGGTAAGCTCGATCTTTCGCAAATACGTAGCCCCCGTATGGCTCGACGGGTTGCCAAAAACGCCAACGACGAGGGTATCGAAGGTCCACCGAAAAGTCCTCAAACCCCGGGTCAACCTCTATCGCCACAGCAACCGTCATTATACTCGCATCCACCAGTCGCTGTTCCCGTCTTTCCTCAACAACAGCAACCACCCGTTAGTTTGAGAACAAGTAGTTTGCCCCGCTCGACGATTATTCCTGGTAAGATTATTACATTTTTCAATTTTTACTCATTAATATTCTAATTTATGATATGCCTGATGAACATGTGGTATAGTTAAACTGATTTATTACCCATTATTCCTTAAACTTTATCAGATGTATTTTTAAATGGAATTTATGAAACGTCCACAATAACACATTTTTAATTGTGTTAATAATTAGTATATTATTTATCTGTTAGAATAAAAAAAGTTACTACGCTGTATATAGTATATTATTTTGTATATAGTATATTATATTTACCACCAGTCTCTTGACAATTATCTGAATGTACCGAATATTTAGTTATAGATAGACAAGCCGCGGAGCCTACTCCACGGCCAGTGGTAAAGGTAGAGACCAGGATACAACCAGCAGCGAATTCACCGGATTCCCCGACACCTCCAACTTCGCCTACTTCGCCTACTCAGGTGACGTTATCCAAGGCACCGACTCCCTGGATGCAGAAACCATCGAAGCAGCAACCAGATTTGCCAGAGTGGGCCAAGAGGACGAGTGGTTCCTCATCCGATTTTAATTACCCTCAGCAGCAACAAACAACTCCACCTCCTCCGTTACCACGTCAAATCGTCGTTGTAAACTCACCGAAACCACAACCTCAGCGTCAAGAAAATGAACGGTTTGTGCCAGTGAGGGTAAGTGATCCATTTTTATTATAAGTACATCTAGATAGAAGAAAATCAAAATTATACCTACTTATATAAAGTTATAAAATTAGAGAGCCAAAATAAAATTAGTAAGTTGCTATATATTTCGTAGAATACTGCAGATTTATATACCATACAAGTACTATTCATTACGAGTAATTTTATTTATACAAAACTTTTAATAAATTCGACTTATTTCGATATTCTATCCTACTAGATAAATACATATAAACAGTGTTGAATAATGTAAATTTGACAATATTTAGTCGAAAAATATCGAGAAATGCGTTTGCTTACAGATTGAAGACAGACCGTCAATATTCTCAGCGCTTAACGAGACAGGGCATCATCAATTGGCGAACACAACTCCGCACCATCAGTCACGTTGGGGTAACCCAGTTGGACAAAGCGCACCGATGCCACAGTCTCCAGGCAGTGCTTACATTGTACCGATTCAAGTCGACGGACAACCGCATTATCCAACCTCGAATACAGTTTCATCGCCTACCAGTCCTTACCAGAATCCATCGCAATATAGAAACATCCCTATCGAACATCAAGGAGCAAGGTAACTATTTCATCATGCAGTTTAAATTAAATATTACACGTTTGGTTAATGTACCATTACTTATATACTTGTTTTTTATTCAACAAGTTTTAAAGTATAGTTTTCATTTTACCTGTACGTATTATTTAACAAATGAAGTAAAGCACAGTATTTTTTATGATTATTGGAATAATGGAAAGAAAAATTTAAATCCAAAATTCGTATTGTAAAAGATTGTACATTAATTATTACTATTTAGTGAAAAATTTATAAAACCACGAAATATATAATTTTATATGTTCATGATGTGCTAGGATAAGGTTGCGTTGTTTCAATTCTATATCTATATAGTAAAGAAAAGAAACAACTGTTGTTAACGAAATTGAAAATTGGTGAAAGCTATATAAGCATTATTATTAAAAATTTCAGAAACGTATCGAGAAATCAAGCACCAATATATAATCAACAAAATGAGCCTGGACCAGTTCAATCCAAGTCGTTCCGAGTCCTGCAAAAAATAACCGATACAGATGCCGATCAAATTGACACCGAACAGTTGCGCAAATTGCAGCTTACGGAGGACGACAGATGCCTCATGAACAAATTTAAGGAACAAGGTGAATTATCCTATTGTATAGAATTCTAATAAGGTTATTCAAATTTATATGTACAAGGTACAACTTGAACAAATGCGATATCCTCTTAATTATTTATTTTTCCTCGAATTGCATCTTTATAATCAATTAAAAATGTCATTATCAGTTGATGGCGACACGTACTTACACAAAGAGGAAGATCCACGATATCGCGGAGCAGCGATCCCATCGCGAGCCTTTCGCTATTTACAAAATATGACTGATTCTGGAGATGTTCCGATTACTAATACGAGTATGTTTAAATATTCAATGCAAAGATTTCATTGATTTTTGCACTCTACATCCAACAAAGATAGTCCATTCCTTTTTAACCTTATTTTATAATTTGACAGCTACCAGACCAGTAAATTCGGCTACCAAGAAGCAAAATAGAAATTCGCAAACTTTCGGTAAACATTGTTTTATCGAACTTTTTCCTAAGAGTTTTTTTATCCATTTTCGTTTATATTTTTATTTTTATGAATTTTTCATCGCTTTTAACCAATGAATTTGCTTCATATTTTTCATATTAACCCTAATAAAAATTTTACACAGTCTAAAAATTTCTGATGCAATGGTAAAATTTTAACCACGGATCTTTAAAATTTTATTTTTGTGCTTCTATATCTCGATATAACATAATGATAAAATTATATACATATATGTGTGTGTTTTGTGTGTGTAAGTTTTATATTATTATCATAATATTGCTTTACTGCATTACTGTACTTAATAGAGTGTGATATTTAGGTTTTGTTAAATTACATATACTTATCTCGTCTACAACAAAATTAGGTTGTAATTTATCAAAATCTTAAAAAATAAATTTATAAGTGGTAAAAACAAGTTTTAAATTTAAAAAATGTGAACATAGAAAAATAATACAAATATAGTAGTTATATTATTTTTCTATTCTTTTAGATCAATGTTTAACAATGTTTTTGCATAATTTAAACAAATAACAAAATATTTATTTTTGAGAAAGCAAAAGGTATTACCCCTATGTTTATATGTATAATTGATTATGTTTTTAAAAATAATATAACAAGCAAATTTTGTTTATAGAAGAGTTGCCAGTGCATTTACCAGCGAGTCAGCAACAGGTACAAGAGCCAAAAAAATATATGGGTGGTGCTATTCCATCTAGGTCTTTTAGGATATTACAAGCAATGACTGCACCTGAAAGCATTGGTAAATTTTATTAATTATTTCTTTTTTTCGGATTTTCAAAAAAATGTGTATATATTAATAAATACTGCATTATCTAATTATAAATTTAAAAAAGCTGTTGACTAATATTTTGATAAATAAAATAACTCGCAGAATAAACAAAAAAATAATGTAATTTTTCTTACAGGTCCCGATGTCACGGATTATTAATTATAAAAAGAAAACAGTAAAAAAGTGAAAAATCATAAGTTGATGGAACACCGGATATCCTAGTATGTTTTCAATCGAACGTGCACTATAACATTTTCTATCGTTGACTTTGCCTTCAAATAAAGAGTAATAAATAATTGTAAGCACAAAAGGATATTCCCAACTCGAGAGTTATTTATTTACGACATTTATATTCGCTTAATATATAAATTTAATTTTTGTACGATACGCTAACATTCTCGATGCCATGATATACATATATATATTTACATATAGCTATGTCAATAAACGATAGTAAACGCAGAAACTCATCAACGAAATATATATAGCAGTTGTCATAAAAATATATGCAAACATATAATATTGTACATATTGAAATTCCTCAACTATATAAATATAATTCTCGCATGTCCTCATAAATGTAAATTATTGACCAAGCGTTATATTAATGTATAATTTATACTATTCGAATTTTATCTGTAATTAAGACCATTTACATATACGGATTGAACGACGAGTTTCAAGTGTCAAGATCGAATTGTTCATATATGAAGATTTTTTAATTAAACTAGTAATAAAAACACACAAAAATAAGTATTTAAACGTTTTTGTCCATTTGTGGTTTTTTCTGCTTTTTAAAAATACGTGATATTGGTACTGTAAGGTACATTTTTATTTTTTGTTAAATTCAGCTACACGCAATGTATTTTATACACGCGGTGTATATATAATAAACGCGCAACTATACAAGAAAATGTGTATTGTAAAAATATTTATGCTACTGTATTTGTCTGCTAATACATATACAAATGTTGCAATTATTATTTATACGCGTATATTTTAATTTAATTCTTCTTATACTAAGATTGTGTAAAATATTATAATACAGAATATATTTATATATAATAATAATATAACTTAATACTAAAGTGTATTCACATATGCATCATACTACATCGTTTCGATCATTATGTTATCTTTTTTTGTGTGATAATGTAAAATTATAAATGTAAACTGACTAAAATTGTAACATACAAAAGTTACAAAAATATTAATTTCATTGGCAAAATTATTAATATTGTAAATAAATTTATTGACTTTAATATCCTCTCTTGACTCTTGATTATTCCAGTTTTGTTTTTCTCCACCTACCTGTGTATGGATTTTATCCTTCGATAGGTACACATATATTAAAGTATTATATATTATATATTTTTTATTTAACTATAATCATTTATCAAATATAATATTATTATTCTATATACTTAATTATTTTAATCTAATAGTAAAGAGATTAATAATAACATTGCTAATAAAGTATAATTCGATAGTATCCAATATCAATTCAAAGTAAAATTTAGTTTAATAATTAATAATTAGAATTTACCATTTTTATTAAAAAATTATCAAATTTTAATCAAATGTTTAATTTGATTTACATAAATAGTCAAAGTCTAATTTATTTTAATATTAAAAGTTATATTGAAGGTTATTGTATTGCGGACATGAGAAATTTAAAAGTAAATATTATACGTATGAAAATGGAATTATATATAAAAAGTTGGAAAAACAGGGAGAATTTGTAAGTGTATTTATTTTATTTGGGAACATCAAAGTATTAAAAATTCTAATTTTCATTGTTTGTAACATAACTTATAAATAAAAGGAATTCACTTTTATCATATGGCTTAGCTAGGATACGTATTCTTTTTGTTTAAGATAATATTTTTATTTTTATTTCTAATGTAAAGTATATTTATACATTTAAATATACGGAGTATGGTCAGGTATTACCAAACAAATCTTTCAGTCAATAATGTAAAAGTTGACATTGTGATAGACACATATTTATTAATTAATACAAATATAATACGTGTTCGAAAATGTTTCATGTTGGTTAATTTTTACTGAAAAATAAATGTCAGTAGTTGTAAGTCAGTACTTACAAAGTACTTAAAATTTCAGTTTATTATATGGTATTATATGTTCGTATATTCTTTTGAACTACCAACATACTATATGTATAATAATATCGGTCTCTCCGAACCAAATGCTTTACTTTTAGAATAAAGCAGGCCTATCGTACTCTTTGTCCACTATGGTTGGTGGAAAGACGAAACGCCTTTAATTATTTTAAAAGGCCGTACTCTGGGAAATTCCACCAACCATAGTGGACAAAGAGTACGATAGGCCTGCTTTATTCTAAAAGTAAAGCATTTGGTTCGGAGAGACCGATATTATTATACATATACATATTACCGAACGTTAAAATTTTGTAACATACCAACATACTAGTTTGTAATTTATAGTACTTAATTATATTATCCTTTGATGTGTAAAGTGTTAGTTTTCATTGATTGAATGAATTGACCAAATTTATTTAATTTTTCTTAATTTAATTAATATTTAATTAATTCGGTAAACATACGTTCATTTAAATCATTTAGAACGAGAGAGCAATTTCTCTTATATACCTTTTTGATGTTTTTCTCTTGATTGGTGAATCTGCTTAAACATTACATATTTCGAGTTAATTTAATACAAATATAGGTCTTATTTCTATGAATATTACTTTTAATAATTTAACGTTTAAAATAAATATCTTAAACTTATTAAATTCTAAATTCGCGCAAAATTTATTCACTATAATTTAACACTTCCTTAACTTAATTCAAGTAATTTTTATCCAATTCTTAAATATTTATAATAAATAATTATTAACAAATACTTTAGTACGGCTAATTGCTACGAAGTAGTTAAAACTTATGTTATATCTATAAATCATGTGAAAATTTTATTTTTCGTTTTAAATTTTGAATCTTACCAGTTTATAAAGAGAGGCGCCAGCTGTCAGTTATGGAAAATGGAAATGGAAGCGGCTTTGTATAACAGTGACTAGCAACTCCACACGCGTTCCTAACCTTAAAACAGCGGAAGAGAAGAGAGATTTTTCAATTTAGGTATTATTTGATTTATTTAATATACTTAGTGGGAATAGAAAAAAAGTCTAAACAATGCCGGAAAGTACGAAAACTGAGACTCCCAAGCCAGCTAATGAAAAGAAAAATGAAAAAGAAGACGACAAATCTGAATTGGTGAGTTACTAATTATTTCGAGTTTTTATTATTTATTACTTACCTTACTAAATCAGATTTTTTTTTATATTTTTTTTCAAGTTTATTTTGTATTACTGTTGACTGGATGTAATGTGTGTAAAATGTCAAGTGTGTATGTACATATATATCTATACTTTTTGTTTTTTAGTCGGAAGAAGATAAACTTTTGCAAGAGGAATTGAATCAGTATGTTGAACAATTGCAAGATTCCAATACAAAGTTGTATCTGAATGCTCTGGAATCTCTTAGGACACAAATTCGAACCTCCACAACTTCTATGACAAGTGTTCCCAAACCACTTAAGTTTATGCGTCCGCATTATGATACAATGAAAAATGTTCATGAAAAGCTTGTGAACGCAAAGTGTAAAGAAATATGCTCTGATGTTATTTCGGTTTTAGCAATGACAATGGGTGAAGGCAGGGAATGCTTAAAATACAGATTATTAGGTTTGCTCCTGAAAAATTTATTTTTATATTAACTTATTTCATAAATTTCTATGTTTTATAAAAACCTTATAAATATTATATTATATACAAGTTTTCATACCTACTTGTTATAATACATGTTATTGTAGTATTTAATGGCAATAATTTTCACAAATCAAATTCAAATTTCTATATTTTTCATTCATTTATTTTTACTACTATTACTATTTTTATTTCCAGTAAACTCTTTTATTGATATAAACAGTTATATTTGAATTATTCAAGTATTAAAATTTTACAATATTATTATTGTTATTTATATAGATAACATTTACTAATTGTAGTGTAATAATTTATTAAAATTTATACTATTGCAGGTTCGACATTAAATATTGGCGAATGGGGTCATGAGTATGTCAGACATTTATCAGGAGAACTTGCTGGTGAATGGGAAGAACTTGAGGGTTCAGAGGAAATGACAAAAAAATTGATACAGCTTGTTCATGAAATAGTACCATATAATATGGCTCACAATGCTGAAACAGAGGCTTGTGATTTACTTATGGAAATTGATCGCCTTGATCTCTTGGAACAATATGTTGATGAAAGTGCTTATCAAAGAGTATGTCTATACCTAACAAATTGTGTTCCATATGTAGCTGATCCAGAAAACAGTACCCTTCTACATACAGCATTAAGATTGTACAAAAAATTTAATCAATATCCGCAAGCTTTAAGGCTTGCTATGCAACTGAACGACCTTCCTCTGATCGAACACATTTTTACCACATGTCCTGATCTGTAAGTTCAATTATATATTGGTAAATACGTAAAAGAATTTTACCTAAAATAGAATTATTATTTTATTAACTTATGTAAATTATATATTTTTTAGATCAGTTCAAAAACAATTGGCTTTCATGTTAGGTCGTCAACAAATATTTTTAGAACTGCCTATATCGATAGACTGGTATGATGATCTTGTAGAAATTATGACAAACTCTCACCTAAATAATCACTTTTTAAATCTTGCGCGTGAATTGGATATTATGGAAGCTAAGACACCCGAAGATGTCTATAAATCTCATTTGGAGAATTCAAGACCAGCTTTTGGTGGTGGTCAAGTAGATTCTGCTAGGCAGAATCTAGCTGCCAGCTTTGTTAATGGATTCGTGAACGCTGCTTTTGGGCAAGACAAACTTCTCATTGAAGAGGGTAATAAATGGCTGTATAAAAACAAAGAACATGGTATGCTCAGTGCTACCGCTTCCCTTGGTCTCATACTTCTGTGGGATGTAGATGGAGGTTTGACACCTATAGATAAATACCTTTATTCGTCGGAAGATTATATTAAGAGCGGAGCTCTTTTGGCTTGCGGAATCGTCAACTGCGGAGTGAGAAACGAATGCGAACCTGCGTTAGCTTTGTTATCGGATTATGTTTTGCATAATAGCAATACTATGCGCATTGGAGCTATTGTAGGTCTCGGTTTGTCGTATGCAGGATCAAATAGAGAAGCTGTGCTTAGCCTTTTAATACCAGTCCTCAGCGATCCCAAATCCAACTGGGAAGTGATCGGTGTAACCGGCCTTGCCTTGGGTATGGTCGCAGTAGGATCATGCAATGCTACAGTTACCACAGCTATTATGCACACATTAATGGAAAAGACTGAAACTGAACTTAAGGTAATTTTACATCGTTCACGAGAATAAATTATACCATAAATTTTTTCAAGCTCTCTAATTAAACGATTTCTTTTACAGGATACGTATGCTCGCTTTCTGCCTTTGGGTCTGGGATTGTGCTTCCTCGGTAAACAGGAAGCAGCAGAAGCTATAATAGCAGCCCTCGAAGTTATTCCAGAACCTTTCAAATCTATGTCAATGACTCTTGTTGAGGTATGTGCATATGCAGGCACTGGTAATGTCCTTAAAATTCAACATTTACTACACATATGTTCGGAACACTATGAACCCACAAATGAGAAGGATGAAAAATCCAGCAGCAAAGACAAAGATAAAAAGGAAGAAAAGAAAGACGAAAAAGAAAAGGACTTGAGTTCGAGGCAAGCTATAGCTGTACTTGGTATTGCCCTCATCGCTATGGGTGAAGAAATCGGAGCTGAAATGGCCTATCGAACGTTTGGTCACCTTCTACGTTACTGTGAACCAGTTATTAGGCGATCAGTTCCTTTAGCTCTCGGACTTATTTCCGTATCGAACCCGAAATTGAACATTCTCGATACTCTTTCTAAATTCTCGCACGACAGTGATCTCGAGGTAGCGCACAACGCAATATTTGCAATGGGTCTCGTAGGTGCTGGAACCAATAATTCAAAACTTGCGGCCATGCTCAGACAGTTGGCTCAGTATCATGCTAAAGATCCTAATAATCTTTTTATGGTTCGAATTGCTCAAGGTTTGATTCACTTGGGTAAGGGTACAATGACCCTTTCACCATACCACAGTGATCGACAACTCTTGAGTCCAGTTGCTCTTGCTGGTCTTTTGGCTGCTTTAATTGGATTCCTAGATGTTAAGAATAGTAAGTTTTTATACTGTATTTTTCAATAAAAGTTTTAATCTTAGTTAAAAAAATATTATTAAAAAAACGATTAGATAATTAAAAAACAAAACTAATAAAATTAACTAAAATTTATTTTACAGTAATTCTTGGGAGATCCCACTATCTTTTATACACACTAGCTGCGGCAATGCAACCTAGGATGTTAGTTACGTTCGACGAAGAACTTGCACCTCTAGCTGTTCCAGTACGCGTAGGTATGGCCGTTGATGTTGTTGGACAAGCAGGAAATCCTAAAACCATTACTGGCTTTCAAACGCATACAACCCCTGTCTTGCTCGCGTACGGTGAGCGAGCGGAACTCGCTACCGAGGAATACGTACCTCTCACCCCAATAATGGAAGGCTTCGTTATTTTACGAAAGAATAAAGAGTTGATATAAGTCGACTAACAAAGTGTATATCTAACACTACTGTACAATTAAGATGTATTATTAAAAAAAAGTTTTATTAATTATTATATACTGCATTTGATACATAAATCGCAACATCTTTTATAACATACATAATTATTTTCAATATTTAAATGTATTAATTGTGTTTTATAATATTACGTTGATACGTTTTAAAATAGAGTTCCAGGATATCCTTTGTATCTAGGAGTATTTTTTAGCTGCAATAAAAAATATGAATATTTGATAATTGTTTAAAATACAGTAAAATTAAAAAAAAAGCATAGCAAGAATGTTATATTTTTAAATTTGTATTAATTAGTGGTTTGAATTTACTTGTATTAATATTCTGAAAATTCGCGAATATTATTAATATTTATTTAATAAAACAATTTATTCATTAATAAAAAAAGTAATATATATATATATATATAATAGTAAATCATTTACACTATAATAGAATTATTAAACAAACTACTCACAAATATCATTGTAACGAAGAAAGTGATTAATCCAGCAATTAATATTTTTGTATCTTTTGCGTCCCGAATCGCATATCCTTTTGCCCAAGGACCTTCAGGAACCGTAGCTTCATCAAATAAATTTTTTACTTTGACTTCATGACAAAGAGGTGTTTTTAGATCATGTTTATTTTGAGAATGAGTCCTCATAAAGCGAGCTAGAATCGATAAAAATATATAAATTTTATTTTATTTATCAAAATTAATTATTTCTACTCAAAATATATACCATTGAATTTTTGTCGCAAAATACTAAGCCCACGTGTTTTCCATGCCATTTTTTATATTTTCCGTAAATATATTATTTTTTACTATGAAAGTTTTATTATCTTATTATAACTGAAAACAGTATTTGGTTATTGAAAAATATAGGAACATCGCTTAATGCGCACGTCTATTGTAAATTGTACGTATATGTGTTCGGTAAAAATAAACAATTTGTATATACATTGTGCGAAAAAAACCTTCGTCGTACTTCAAGGTAAGCAGCTTTTCAAAAATGGAAAATAAGGAAATAAGGAATATCTTAAGAGAGATCCTGATGGTCATGAAAAACAATGACCCATTGTATATCCTTCAAAAATTCGGTCCTATAAAAGAAAACATCAATTGATTATTCCGCTCAGTAATACATTCAATTTCTTACTGTAAAGAATTTTTAAAACGTTCGCGCGATCGATACTCTCGTAGTCGGACGAAAGGAACGGGAGAACTCGAAGAACCCAAACAACATAAGATGACCGAATAAATAATGACGATGCAGTGCTTACACGAGAATGGGACTTGGGTGCATCCTGATTACAGAAAATAAAAAAAAATCATTGTAAACAATTATTTAGTTGAATTCACAAATTTAAATAACACTGTCAAAATTTAAAAAGTGATCGATTTAAACTTTCAAGTTTGATTTAACCTAATTCTTTGTAAATCGTCAGCTGTGCATTTGATGCGTCAGGTGGTATTTACATTTGGCGTCGGAAAATTCATAACAAAGGTTCGTATGTGTATGTGTATGTGTCAAATTGTACAATCATCCAGCTTATGCAGCAGAATTTACCATTTCATGGAATTGTCATTATTCAATTTTATGTTTTTTTTCAAGATTAATACTATTTATTTATTGTTGTATAAATTAACATTAATTGTTAATTTGTATAATTTAAGAATATAGCTTTTTCTAATGTAAGATTTATTAAAATGTATTAAAAGAAAAAAAATATGGTAAACAAATAATGTAATTCTTAAATTAATAATTATGTTTAAATATAAAATAATTTTTCTGTTTTTTATAAATTTACCAGTTGTGTAATATCATACCAATAGTAAACAAAAATTAAGAATGAATATATAGCAAAGATTCAAAGGAAATAGCTTCATATTTAAAGTACAGTGAAGGTTCTTTTTATAGATACAGTTTGACCTGGTTTTCACTAGCAACCAGATTAGTCAACCTGTAGATTTCACTGGATGCAGAACACATATATACTGGATATTTTATAAAATTGCTTTTGTTTAGTAAATATATAGTACAATCATGCCAAATAGGTAAATACATTCATTTATTTTAAAAGATTATTATTTAAAATTGTATGCTGTAATTTAATAAAAATTTGTTTTAGAAGCGAAGATGTTAAAGATATTCACGATGATGATCAAAAGTGCAAAGTTGCAGAAGCTTCTGGATCCATGGACTGTTCTTCAACATCATTAGACAATTTCGATCAAGATAATCTTGGAAGGTAATTTTTTTTTTCTTCTTTAATCTTTTTAAAATAATATCTATAATTTTTTATGCTGCATAATAAGCAAACCTTCATATTTTAATTAAATTATATTTTTAGGGTTCGTTCTTTCATGTTAGATGGGTGGACTGCAGCATCTCCTCCAAAATTTGTTTCTTTAGAAGAAATAATGAAGGCAGCAAAGGGCATGCAAAACATGGCATTAGCACATGAAATCGCAGTTGATAAAAATTTTAAAATAGATAAACTTGAACCTGAAGATGATACTTTGCATAAAAAAGTTAAAGAAATTGTTCATAAAGCATTTTGGGATATTTTAACAAATGAACTTTCACAAGATCCACCTGTATATACTCAAGCTTTACGATTGTTAAAAGAAATTAAAGAGGTACAATTAATTGCATTACTATTGCTTTTATAAAAATTTGAAATTTAATAATAATTTTTATTTTAAACAGTCTCTTGATGAATTGTTGTTACCACATAATGCGAGAACTAAGGAGACTGTCAACCAAGTTCTTGATATTGAATTAATACGACAGCAAGCAGAAAATGGTGTTCTTAATTTTTCTCATTATTCAGAATATGTTATTTCGTTGATGGCCAAAATTTGTGCACCAGTAAGAGATGAAAAAATAGAAGAATTAAGAAAATGTACAGATGTAATTGAAACTTTTAAAGGTATAATGGAAGTTATACAACTTATGAAATTAGATTTGGCTAATTTCACCATAAGTATGATTAGACCAAATATAATAGCATCTAGCATTGAATATGAAAAAAACAAATTTGCTGAATTCTTAAAAATACAAACTGATGGATTGCAATATACAAGACGATGGTTGTTGAAGCATTTAAGTTCAGAAACTGAAAATATTGCATCTCTAGACATTAATTCTATAAAACAAGTTACTCACACACTACTAGCAGAAGCATATTTAGATTTATTAGAATTTGATTTTTGTCCAAATGCAGAGGTAACTTCTCAAAATTCATCGTTTAATTTTCAATTAAATTAAAAAATTTATATTCTTTATTACTTTGTGTAGACTCTTATGTTAGATCAAGGGAGACTGCTTGATTTACGCAATAAAACCTGCAGGTTAGCTATTACAGGTTCTATTTTACTTTTGCTAAAACCTTTACCATACCAATTGAATGAAGAATGTAAGACAGAAATCAAGAAACATACCAGTGTTTTATTAGAATCTGTAACTTCAAATAAGTAAATATAAATTTTAATTGTTTGTCATTTATGTCACCAAATACAAGTTTAAAAAAACATTTTAATTTTTTTAGGGATTTGGTAACAGTAATGCCTAATATTTGTATACAAATAAAATCTGACATTGACAAAATAAAACAAGATTCAACAAATACTGCCAATAACTCTGAAGATAATTTTTTACCAATTTTAGAAAGTCAAATATTAGAACTTTCAAATCCTGAACATAAAATTCGTCAGCTTGTCAGTAAGTAATAATAATAAATGTATTTTATATAAATTAAATATATATTAGTAAACACAATGTTTGTATTATATTTGTAGCTTCCAGAATAAGGCAATTTTTAAAAAACATAATTTTATCACAATCTGCTGCACCTCAACAGATACCACCTGGTCTATCGGCATTACAAAGAGAATTAACTGATATAGCAGCACAATTCGCAATATTAATTGCTCATAATCGCATTGTTTTTGGAGAATATTATCAAGATATTATTACTACTGCTATCAGTGAAAGGAAGTCAGTTACTATATAATAGATGCAATAACAATAAAATGCGATTCTTTATGTGATATATTCACATATTCGTAATGTACTATTAATTTATCCTTTGTAAGGATATTTCTTGTTAAAATTTGAATCTACTTTTAAGGGGATGTCGGATTCAAATTATAAACTATACCTTTCAACCCAAAAATTATATTTAAAATATTAAATTAGAAATCTGAAATAATTTATACGGATAGTTTACAACGTAAGGAAGGACGTGACTATTGACTTAAACAAAATCATTTTTGTAATGATTATAATTGAATAAACAAATTTTTGGACAGTAATTTTTTTATAAAAAAAGGTATAAACATTAAACTGAAGTAATATGTTAATTATTTGGGTATATTATTTAAAGCATGCGTGAAAGCCTGACGTAAATTAATTTATTCAAAAATTAATTTTTTTTGTTTATAAAAAAATATAAATGTTCATTTTTTGAGTCCGACATCCCTTTAAATCAAATAAATAAGATTCAGAAATTTAAATTATAATTTATATACAAATTTTATATTATTTACATTACTAAAAGTAGAAACAATAGAAATGTTGTCCAATTATAAAAAGTGAAACTGAAGACTAAACACTCGATTTTTTTTAGAAATTTATTTTAGAATTGTTTGAACTAATAAATGAATAAATTATTTTAAAAATTGTACATAATAATTACAAATTATATTAATTAAAAATAAAAATACTTAACTAATACAAAGTATATTATATACAAAATAATAACATCAGTTTATAAGATTTATTTAATTATGCATTTATAATTTCACGTTTTTACAATACATTTTATTGAAGAAAGTGATGAATCGTTATTGATTAAAGAATGTACAAATTACATTACTTATTAAATAAATTTGTTTTGACATTATAAATATAAAGTTTCTATTTTACTATACCTAAATTACAAAAAATGTACAATTATAAATTATATACACACCACGGGAAGTAAAATAGCAACCCTTATCGAGTCGTCAATACTTTACCTCCCTAGCTGTGCAATATACTATTTGATTTGATGACTTGTGAAAAATTCCATAATTATATATATACAAATTACCCATATCAACTGTTTGTATCAAGTATTAAATAAATTAAGTATTAAATAAATTAATTAAGAAAATATAGTTCGCCATAATATATAACTTAATACATTAAATAGCTGAAGCTTACATGCATTTAGATAGTAGACATGATTCTTTGATTATATTAGTACCAAAAAATATCAATTTCATCACATGATTTTTTAAATACGTAATTTGTATAGATTATTCGCAATATTAATATTTCATAAAATATATTCTTCAAGATTGCCCCAAGCTGTGCCAACTTTCATTTTTACTGGCAAAGGCTTTTTAAAATAATATCTATAATTTTTTATGCTGCATAATAAGCAAACCTTCATATTTTAATTAAATTATATTTTTAGGGTTCGTTCTTTCATGTTAGATGGGTGGACTGCAGCATCTCCTCCAAAATTTGTTTCTTTAGAAGAAATAATGAAGGCAGCAAAGGGCATGCAAAACATGGCATTAGCACATGAAATCGCAGTTGATAAAAATTTTAAAATAGATAAACTTGAACCTGAAGATGATACTTTGCATAAAAAAGTTAAAGAAATTGTTCATAAAGCATTTTGGGATATTTTAACAAATGAACTTTCACAAGATCCACCTGTATATACTCAAGCTTTACGATTGTTAAAAGAAATTAAAGAGGTACAATTAATTGCATTACTATTGCTTTTATAAAAATTTGAAATTTAATAATAATTTTTATTTTAAACAGTCTCTTGATGAATTGTTGTTACCACATAATGCGAGAACTAAGGAGACTGTCAACCAAGTTCTTGATATTGAATTAATACGACAGCAAGCAGAAAATGGTGTTCTTAATTTTTCTCATTATTCAGAATATGTTATTTCGTTGATGGCCAAAATTTGTGCACCAGTAAGAGATGAAAAAATAGAAGAATTAAGAAAATGTACAGATGTAATTGAAACTTTTAAAGGTATAATGGAAGTTATACAACTTATGAAATTAGATTTGGCTAATTTCACCATAAGTATGATTAGACCAAATATAATAGCATCTAGCATTGAATATGAAAAAAACAAATTTGCTGAATTCTTAAAAATACAAACTGATGGATTGCAATATACAAGACGATGGTTGTTGAAGCATTTAAGTTCAGAAACTGAAAATATTGCATCTCTAGACATTAATTCTATAAAACAAGTTACTCACACACTACTAGCAGAAGCATATTTAGATTTATTAGAATTTGATTTTTGTCCAAATGCAGAGGTAACTTCTCAAAATTCATCGTTTAATTTTCAATTAAATAAAAAAATTTATATTCTTTATTACTTTGTGTAGACTCTTATGTTAGATCAAGGGAGACTGCTTGATTTACGCAATAAAACCTGCAGGTTAGCTATTACAGGTTCTATTTTACTTTTGCTAAAACCTTTACCATACCAATTGAATGAAGAATGTAAGACAGAAATCAAGAAACATACCAGTGTTTTATTAGAATCTGTAACTTCAAATAAGTAAATATAAATTTTAATTGTTTGTCATTTATGTCACCAAATACAAGTTTAAAAAAACATTTTAATTTTTTTAGGGATTTGGTAACAGTAATGCCTAATATTTGTATACAAATAAAATCTGACATTGACAAAATAAAACAAGATTCAACAAATACTGCCAATAACTCTGAAGATAATTTTTTACCAATTTTAGAAAGTCAAATATTAGAACTTTCAAATCCTGAACATAAAATTCGTCAGCTTGTCAGTAAGTAATAATAATAAATGTATTTTATATAAATTAAATATATATTAGTAAACACAATGTTTGTATTATATTTGTAGCTTCCAGAATAAGGCAATTTTTAAAAAACATAATTTTATCACAATCTGCTGCACCTCAACAGATACCACCTGGTCTATCGGCATTACAAAGAGAATTAACTGATATAGCAGCACAATTCGCAATATTAATTGCTCATAATCGCATTGTTTTTGGAGAATATTATCAAGATATTATTACTACTGCTATCAGTGAAAGGAAGTCAGTTACTATATAATAGATGCAATAACAATAAAATGCGATTCTTTATGTGATATATTCACATATTCGTAATGTACTATTAATTTATCCTTTGTAAGGATATTTCTTGTTAAAATTTGAATCTACTTTTAAGGGGATGTCGGATTCAAATTATAAACTATACCTTTCAACCCAAAAATTATATTTAAAATATTAAATTAGAAATCTGAAATAATTTATACGGATAGTTTACAACGTAAGGAAGGACGTGACTATTGACTTAAACAAAATCATTTTTGTAATGATTATAATTGAATAAACAAATTTTTGGACAGTAATTTTTTTATAAAAAAAGGTATAAACATTAAACTGAAGTAATATGTTAATTATTTGGGTATATTATTTAAAGCATGCGTGAAAGCCTGACGTAAATTAATTTATTCAAAAATTAATTTTTTTTGTTTATAAAAAAATATAAATGTTCATTTTTTGAGTCCGACATCCCTTTAAATCAAATAAATAAGATTCAGAAATTTAAATTATAATTTATATACAAATTTTATATTATTTACATTACTAAAAGTAGAAACAATAGAAATGTTGTCCAATTATAAAAAGTGAAACTGAAGACTAAACACTCGATTTTTTTTAGAAATTTATTTTAGAATTGTTTGAACTAATAAATGAATAAATTATTTTAAAAATTGTACATAATAATTACAAATTATATTAATTAAAAATAAAAATACTTAACTAATACAAAGTATATTATATACAAAATAATAACATCAGTTTATAAGATTTATTTAATTATGCATTTATAATTTCACGTTTTTACAATACATTTTATTGAAGAAAGTGATGAATCGTTATTGATTAAAGAATGTACAAATTACATTACTTATTAAATAAATTTGTTTTGACATTATAAATATAAAGTTTCTATTTTACTATACCTAAATTACAAAAAATGTACAATTATAAATTATATACACACCACGGGAAGTAAAATAGCAACCCTTATCGAGTCGTCAATACTTTACCTCCCTAGCTGTGCAATATACTATTTGATTTGATGACTTGTGAAAAATTCCATAATTATATATATACAAATTACCCATATCAACTGTTTGTATCAAGTATTAAATAAATTAAGTATTAAATAAATTAATTAAGAAAATATAGTTCGCCATAATATATAACTTAATACATTAAATAGCTGAAGCTTACATGCATTTAGATAGTAGACATGATTCTTTGATTATATTAGTACCAAAAAATATCAATTTCATCACATGATTTTTTAAATACGTAATTTGTATAGATTATTCGCAATATTAATATTTCATAAAATATATTCTTCAAGATTGCCCCAAGCTGTGCCAACTTTCATTTTTACTGGCAAAGGCACACGAAGTTTAAAAGCGTTTTCCATCGATTCTTTAACAATTCTGGCCACTTGATGTAAATCATTCGAATTCACCTAATAAACAAAAAAACAATACCAAATATTTTATTAGTACAAATAAAAAGGAAAATTTATTTTATGCATAAATTTATAAACGTAATATTAGAGCAAATAAGAAATAATACTCAGAAGTAAAATAATTTTACATAGAATTATTTTACCTCGTAAAGTAGTTCATCGTGTAATTGTAATATCAAATACGCCCCCCTAGGTCTTGCATCAGCATCATTGCTACGTAAATTTCGTCTACCTTGTGTTGCCGGAAAGGTTACTGGTAAATTTGAATATTGTTGTCGCAATTTAGACTCTATCAAAACCATTGCTTTCTTTGCAACATCAGCTGCAGATCCCTGAATTTTCGTGTTAATTGCCTGTCGTTCTGCTTGAGCTAAAAGAAATTTAACACAATACAGTTATTAAAATTTTATAAAATCTTAATAAAAAAAATAATAAACTACAGGCTTGCAAATTATTAAATTAAATTGTTATATTATTCATTGCTTGTATTACAAAATTCGACAAAGTTGAATTAAAATGGTACACTAACATTTAACTGCTGGAATTTTGCTATTAATGTTAGTAAAAACTCGACAACGTTGATTTAACGTTCTAACGGAACCCTCGACTCGAGCTTGTTCTATAGTTGCATTAATCCATATCCGTATACCCTTATACGTGTTCATAAATTCTTCAAGATAATCTTTAGCCTCAGATTCGGTGATAGAAAGAGACTTTGCTAACGATTTTGTACCCATTCCGTAAATCATGGCATAACATAGTTGTTTAGCTCGTTGGCGCATATCATCATTCACCTAAATAAATATATTATTTTCATTTATTAAACATCTTTTTAACTTCTTGTTACTTTTACAATATTTTTTCTTTCTATTGTACGTGAAATTCGATTTCTCAAATTCTTGCATTTGAGGTGAGAAGTTGCTTTCTTCGGTATAGTATGCGTAAGTGATTTTTCACGTACACTGTGTATAAAGTAGGTGAAAGTGTATGTGATGTGATTTTTCAAGTATTAGAAATTAAATTTCATGTACAGCAATACGAAAAATAGTACATGCAACACGTGTGTGCGTTTCACGTACTCGTGAGCAATTATCCCACTTGTACGTGAAATCGTATTTCACGCACTTGTTGTATACTTAATATACTAATTATCAATCGTTTTCATAAATATTAGAAATGAAATGAAATAATGTTATGCTCAAACCTTATCTTCGGTAATTTTATTTAATCTGGCTGCTATGTTTTTAAAAATATCGCCTTGTGCGTGCATAAGTTTACATAATATAGGATCCTCAGAAAAATGTGCTAAAATACGTAGTTCAAGTTGACAAAAATCGGCACTCAACATTAGATTACCAACAGTTGGAATAAATGCCATGCGAACGCTTAATATGCATTCACTGTAAAATAAATAATACAAAATCAATATTTAATGTGAGTGTCTCTTATACCAAATTGTTTAAATTACGACGACATACCTTATTTCAGATTTAAAATCTCGAGGAATTGTTTGTAAATTTGGTTCATGCATCGAGATACGGCCAGTTGCTGTATACACAATACAATTTCCGTGAATTCGATCATTCTTTTTTTCTACTTGTAATAATGGAAAAATGATCTATAAATACATTTTCATTAAATTATTATGACTGTATGATAATTATATTAACCATTAACATTAATAATTTATATTAGTTTTACTTTAGTTTGAACAGTACTGAGTTTTCGCCACAATGTAATGAGATCAGATATTGGATTTTCACACAGTTTTAAAGCATTTTTATTCGTACAGCCTCTTCCTTTTCTGGTAAATCCAAGAACCTATTTTTATAATTATAATTTTAGAAAATATAGGAATAAAAGATTAAACATTTTTTTATAATATTTAATACCTGAGATACATCTTTTGATGAATAAAAATTAAATTTTCGACCTGCAAGCTTAAATGCTTTCTCTTCTACATGTAATATGTCGTTTTTTATGACAACCAATAATTCGTGTAATGCCGATACATTTATACCAAAACCTCTTAATTCCATGTTTGCCAAAATAATTATACCAGGCATTTCAACATCTATAAAATTAAAATTATAAGTTATTAGTATAACTTTTTATACATTGATATTTTAAATACAAGAATCATATGATTTTTATAACCTTTGTATGCTGATAACAAAATTGAACTTTGCATTTCCATTTCTCTAACAATCTTTTCATTTATATGCCAAGCAAGATAGGCTTCCGCAGCCGCTTTACTGCTTTCTGATATACCGAATGAATCATAATTATTCTCAATTGCATAAGATACATCGAGAGCGTTTGGATAATACTGAGCTGTCTTAATATTTAATATAAATTCTTTAAAGTTACAGTAACAATGAACTTACAACGAAAGTGTCAAATACGCATATAATTTTGTAATTAAATTAAATTTTTTAAATAATTACCAGCTCAGCGTAGTTCTTAGTGCAAATATCTGAATTCATCAACCAACTACCTACTTTTGGATCTAAAAATTTGCAAGTTGATTCAATCTCGCAGCAAACGTAAAGCATTTTATAAACTTCTTTAGTATTAAAACAGCGGAAACTTATTGATGGATTTGTTAAAATATCACGAAGAAAAGACATCCTTTCCTTTATAGTTACTTTAGTTTCTGCAATAAAAATTTAAAGTTATTATAAAAAATCCATAATATGATTTACGTTGAAAATGACCTTTCTCTTCTAACAAAGATACAAGGGCGTAACAAATTAACAATTATTAACACGACAAAAATTATATAATAATGAACGATAAGAGCAATTATACCTTGTGAATTACTGAACGGCATATAATAAACTGCGCCGACACCACAAAATAAAACAATGCCGCAAAGCTTTCTGTCTCCATAAACATAAGCATCATTTTTTTTCTCTTTTTTCTTTTTCTTATCATCTATGCTAATAATTTTATTACCTATACCACCTGTAGAATCTCTGTCTCGTGGTTCACTAACTAATGCCATAGAGAACTCTGTTTTTTTACTAGTTTGCACAGAACCTTCTATTTCCGTACGAAATACTTGGAAAGCTCGTTTGGAATTGGCTACATTTACTAACTGGATAGACTTTAAAGTAATTTTTTCATCTGGATTTTTTATTTTTGCAATAGCGTTAGTAGTAGTAAATTCAATATTTTTCTCCATGGATAAGCTCTTTTTTTTCTGAAATATTAATATTCCGTTTTAATTCAATAAGTTGGTTATTTTACAAATTTTTTACAATTTATTAAGTTGCTTTTTTATAAATTTGCACTAAAATATTATGAAATTTATAACACAACATGCAATTATATTTAAAATATATCTTTATTAACAAATTTTTTCTGAAAATAGTTTAAAAGTTCGTACTTTATTGGATTTCCTTATTTGGGATTCAATCGTATCATCGGACTCAAACAATAAACCGCTTCCTGCACTATCTGAATCACTGTTGCTCGAGCTAGAATTTTTAAAAGACGGCTCGGAATTTTGTCTTGTCAACTTGGGAGCTGTACAAACAACTTTTGTTGTTAATTCTTTTAATTTCATTGATTGTTGAGTCTTCATCAATAGTCTTTGTGCAATTTTGTTACGAGTTCTGTTGATTGTTTGGTGCGAATTCACATTTTGAGAACTAATAATCGAATCTTCTGAATCAGATTTATTTGAACTAACAAAAAAAAGAATAAATAGTAAAATTTAATTTTTTTCGTTTGAGCTCTCTATACATATATATTTAAAAACGTCATCCAAACATACTATTAATTTATTTTTTATTTAACCAGAACGTTAGAATAAGCGTTAAATTAAATACCTTTAATTTATAATAATAGATAATTTATATTTTTATTTGAATGATAATTGCTCACCTGTTAGTAGTTGACTTTATGGGCTTACGAGTCTTAAGAGTCCCAATTCCTGCTAAGGGAGATCTTCTAGCATCATCACTATCTAACGACCGTTTTCTCAAAATAGATTTTGGTGTACCCATTAATGACGCTTCTATAGATTTTTCTTTCGAAGTACAAGGTTCAAATTTACTGAATCCCATTTGATTGTTAGCAATAATTTTTTTTCGTCGATCTGTTTTTGAGCCTAAAAGAGACGGACTTCCAATATCCAAAATTTCTTTATCTTTATCTTTTATAAATCTCAAATTCTTTGTCTGATCCCAGGAATCTTCTGTCCATGTCACTGCTACCATCGATTCTGTATAATTTATTTGGTTGGGTTTTACAACGTTACTCTCAGTTTTTTCTACAAGTATTTTTTTTATTTCGTCATTCATTACGTCGGTCTCAATTGAAATTTTATTGCATTCTTTTATTGCGTTATTTTTCATACTATTTGGATCAGAAAGTCGATTACCAATTAATGAATTATGAGCTATTTCAGTTTTTGATTGATTTTGTGGCGTAAAATTGCTTTTTTCGAAATCAATCATACAAACCGAATCCATAACATTTTTCTCCAACATGCTGCACATGTGTTGATCAATGAACGAGCTCTCGCTAAATAAACTGGGACTGTTCGAGTAATTGGAAGTAGCGGAATCTCTTTTCTTTTCTCCCTCTAATTTTGATTTACTGACAGGTGCAGGTAAAGAAAATTCCTGTTTATTCTCTTTTTCTACAACTTGGAGTACCTCGCCAAGCACATGATCGCTGACTTGCAAAGATTCGATTGATTGAACATTTACATCGTTAGGTGAAAGTTCTTGATCATTTAATGATATACATTTTTTTTCGGGTAATTTTTCTTCACGACAATCCATTTTCTCCTGAAAATCTAATGTACAAATTAAAATTTCATTTTCTTTTGAAATATTATCAGTTTTTTCGTCAACTCTAGATGCAGGTACGTCAGACATTAATCGTGAATTATTGCTTGTAGATACTACATTTTTAAGAGTTCTTGTTAGATCACTAGTTGATGAAATGTTTCTTTTGGACGCGCTTTCAATAATTGAACAGCTAGTTCGTTGCTGATCTTTCATACTGGTACTTTGTTTGCGAGTTTGACAAGAATCGTCTTTTTCGTTTATTATCTTTGGTAATTCTTTCATCGATTCATTATTCACTTTATCAATTTTTGATACATTTACACTCAATAGTATTGGACTAATTGCATTTTTCGTAGACGAATGTGGACTGCAGAGATTGTTATCATATTTATTTTGACTCCATCCTACGTCTCTAACACCAAGTTCGTACTTTAATAATAAAAAACGGCTATTATTTACCACAAAATTGACGATAAGGTTATTAAGTAAAATATTTACCTTTAATAATTCCCGTGCTTCTTTGATTACAATTAAAGCTGCATCGCGTGATGTCAAACCATCTTTCCCAGTAATAAACACTGTTCGCATTTTGGTCTTCTTATTGATTTCTGCTTGATTTTGACCATCAAAATCTTTTTCACTGTTTAAAAAATATATAGTTTATTACTAAATAATTAATTATTCAATAAAAATAACACTTTAATTTATTTTTAATAATAAAGTCAAATAAATAATAGGAAATTAAATAAATGAATATTAATATGAAATCAATTAAAAATTCTAAATAATTATTTATAATAATACCTATATATATATTTATATTAAAATTCTATGCTTTACCTTTCGAAAGGAAGAGCTTTGTTTAATGCTTCTTCCACATCGAATTCATTCGCCGCAGCAAGTTCGGCTACAGTTGTAATCCCATGTTTATATAAACTTCGAGCTCGAAGTCCATTGAGACTAGGAAGTCGAAGAAGATCTAACAAATCCCTACACACGCCGAATTGCAATCGAGCTTGAAATTGAGCAAATAACAATTCCATGCAATCCCATTTTAATTCTTTACAAAAATTTGTCACCATCCCTACAAAATACGTGAAATTATAGTTCAAATATCAAAACACATTCTTTTTAAATAATTCCTTATATTTAATTGAGTCATCTATAAGATTGAATAAGTTAAAAAACGGGTCTTTTGTACGGATTAGTCCAAAATTATGGTTATTTTCAAAATGAAAAACTTATATAAATTCTTCGTAAATTTATACTTGACCTTAATTGCTTACCTTATTGAAAATCATTTTATTTATTCCATATATATATACATATATAACTGTATATTATTTATATATAATTATATATAAATATATATTATAAATATATATATTTATAATTCCAAATTCTTTTGAACTTTGAATTTTTATAAGTAATTTTTTTTCAATATTATAGTAAAACTTTCGTTAAAAGTCGTGATTCTAAAAACTACCCACGCTTTTTTCGTTAATGTGTATAAATAAACGTTCTCTAATAATAATATACTTTTTATTTAAAAATGAAAATAAAATATAGAAAGTTTACTAAGCACTAAGTTAATGAAGAAAAATCGTAAATTAAATAATTTATAAATTACCTTTAATAATTTTACGAAATAATAATTAATAAATTAATATTTTTCGACGCTGTAAAAGAGTTTTTTACAGAAGGATTAATTTTTGAAAATAAAATGCAGTATAATACTATTAACAAGCTTTTGAAGATTGTTTAAAAAATCTTAGGGTTTACCTGCAAAAGTAGAAGAAGTTTGTTGCAAACTCTGTAATAGCCCTCGGCAACAATTATATTTTCTGCAGACAGTATTTAACGGTACTTCACGGACTAAATCATGCAATGCCAAGGCAGTGTAAAATCTTCGATGAATATTTAACTGAAAAATATAAAGTATAACCATTAGTATGAATTTGTTTAAAACAAGCTAGATATGGTAATCACAAATATATTTACAAAATTTTGTAAAAGTACAGGTGTTAACAAAACGGTTTAATATAATTTTGCGTAAGTTAAAAAATAATTCGTCCATGAATTTGCACTGACCAATTTGCCAGGTTTGACGATTCCACGCATAGCTGTCATCAGAAATCTATCCTCGACGCCAACAAGTTGACCAACACGACGCTCGCTTTCAGGTAAAGATTTCCAAAGTTCAAGAAACATCATCCAGTCAATTTGATTTATCTGACTACTTGCATTAAATGGAGTAACAAGATATACAACGTGCAATTCGGTGTCCAAAACGAAACATTTTCTTGCGCGCTGTAGCTCTTCAAAAAGAAATAGTCCATCGCGCGGTGGTATTGAAGCTGACAAACAAGCTTTTCCCAAACAAGTTGCTACCATCCGTTGTTCCTGACCCTCTGCATTTTTTACTCTACATGTATGTAATTAAAGTATACAATTAGCGTAGTTAATATAAATGTTTTAAAATTAAAAGCAAGTTATATTGAAATCAAAATATCGCCTTTTATTCCTCAAACTAATGAAATTTCTTAATATAACATTGAATGTCCTTATTTTCCTGAATTACCTAATTTTTAATATATTGCTAATGAATTAGTAATTTTGTTACTCACAATAAAAATTCATTTGCTATTAAAAAATGTACAGCTTCTTGCACCATATCTTTGACTTCACTATCGTCACATTTGTAAACAAAGGTACATTTACTGTAAAATTCGAGATCCGTCGGAGTGCGAACAATTTGACTAGCAATTGCTTCAAGAAGAGCGCGTATTAATGGTCCAGAATTCATTAAACACGATACTATTGGTTCTAATGTTGACATCATCAAATTAGTAGCTGCTTTACGTTCGTTTGATTTGCAAATCAGAATACTTTCACCTAAAATAAAAATATAAAAATTAAATAACATTTTACAATTTAAATCTAGTATTGTTGCCATTATATTTTCTATACCTGCAGTATCCTTTCCCATTCGTCCAGCGCGGCCGATCATTTGTTGATACGTCAATTTATCAATAAGTTGTCCATTAAACATTGGTGAACGTATAATTACTCGCCTTGCTGGAAGATTCACCCCGCTACTTAATGTTGATGTTGCTGCCAGAACCTTTAGTGAACCTACTCTTAAATAGTAACACATTTTTATATAAATTATCAATATTAATCGATCGAGGTAAACTTATTATATATTTACCTAAATCCACCTTCAATAATATCACGTTCATCCATAGTTAAACCAGCATGATGAAAAGCAACTCCAAACGATACTGTTCTCTTTAAAACACTGTCCAGACCAACAGGAGAGTGTTCAAGTTGAGTTAATATTTCTTGTACCTCTGTCATATGAATATTTTCTTTTAGTATCTGTCCATTGGGAGTATTATCGCGACCTAAAATTATTTTAAATTCATTAAAAGATAATTAACAAAAAATATTAATGTGATTTTTAAAAGAGTTAGTACCTAATTGGAAAAATGTACTGGCAATTTGTATTGCTAGTTTCTCACACCAATTTTTAGTAGGGCAAAATATAAGCACTCCATGACCACCATTTATAGTTTCTATACACAATTGAATGATATGATCTGTATCACTGACAATATCTGGAGCTGGTTCAAGTTCTCGAATCAGATTTAGTTTAATATCAAAAATGGAAGAGCCAATCTATTCAACAAAACTATTAAGAATTATCTAATAATTTATAGAATAGTTACTCAAAAATATAATATGTACCTTGCATTGCTCATTGAGAGGTATGGGTCTAAAATCAGTTTTATAAAGTTCAGCATCTAACCATTCTGCTATTAAAGGTAGATTTGGCAGTGTGGCAGACATTCCAATTAATTGGATATTTATGTTTTCTATGCTGCAAAGATGTAAGTTTCTTTTAATTTAGGTTATTGAATCAATATAAGGCAAATTATAATAAATTTACTTTAAAGACATATATCTTAATTTTGTTAGAAGCAACTCTAATAAGTATCCACGACCAGGATCACCCAGAAGATGCAATTCATCAATTACAACGGCACCTAATGTAGATAAACTATCATCTTCCATTAAACGGTTTATTAAAGAATTAGCTTTTTCAATAGTAGCTATTGCTATATGTACAGCTGAAAATCCTCCAGCTGGTGCAATACCACCCATAAAACCTTCCACTCTCACACCACTGTCAGAAAATAAGTCCTGATAAAAAAATACATTTATTTATTTATTCATATACAACATAAACTGAAAGTAAATGTATTACTAATAATATCCTTACTTGAAAATAAAACATCTTTTCTCTAACTACAGAAACAAATGGTAAAATAAAAATTGCCTTCTTATGACGTTCTAAGACAGTTTTTAAGACTAGAAATTCAGCAACTAATGTTTTCCCAGCAGAAGTAGGTGCAGAATAGACTAAATTTTTGTGTTCTTCTAAAATTTTATGATTTGCTAAACATTCTACTTGCCAAGGAAACATTTTTTTAACACCTCTAGCTTGATATTTCTGAAATAAATATATTATGTTTTTATGTAATGTATATAAGTGTTAAGAAGAATATAAATAATATTACCTCAAGAATTAAAGATGGTAGGCCCCAACTGGATAATTCAAGACGTTTTTCATTGCTAATATCACTTAGCTCTTGCAAACTCAAAATTTTCGAAGAATTAAAACTTTGTGTTATATTGTTAAACAGATTACTTTTATTTGATTTTAATGATAAAAAAGATTTTTGTGACCTTTTTGCTGACGATGGAATAATTCCAAGATTATTATTACTTTGATTATTATAAGAAATAATACTATTTGTATTTTCTGTCAAAACAGATTTTAATTTTTTTTCAGGAATCAACAAATTAGGAAGAGTTGATTTTGACTTGCCTCTACACGGCCTGGCAGTGGTATTAAATTTTCTATTGTTAATAGCATCATCTTCAATTTTTTCTGATTCTAGAATTATATCTAAAGGAAGTTTATTATTTTCTTCTAGATTTGAAGTAAATGTTAAACAATCCTTAAAATACTTTGCTATATCACTATCTTGTTTATCTATTAAACTATTTGTACTTTGTATACTTTTTAAACGTTTTTTTCTCGTTTTTTGAGACATGATTAAGATAAAAAATGAAAATATTATAATAAAAAATTAAATAATAAAAATAAACATGATTAATTATTTACAAAACGGTGCCACAGACACATGGTGATCTTAATAGATCACCAACTGACAAGTAAATTTAAAAAACGTAACTGACGCTTACATCTTTGAAAAGTCAGTAAAATGACAAAATTCGTGACCACTCCATCGTGTAATTCGCGAATCGCGTGCGACTACGAGACAGAGACGAATACTGTCTCTGTCGCACTTGTTGATAGTTTATATGTTATACTTATACGGTTTCCTTTACATTCGCTGCCAATGAAAGCCTGCCCTGAAGTAAAACAGGAATATATATATATATATAGTGTGTAATTGTGTGTGTGTACACTGTACTGTCTAGTGTCTACTGTGTTGTACTTACTACTCGAGAAAATGTTTTCTAACCTATAAAATGTGTGGAGAGATCGCATACCGGTTACTTCGCAGGCATTATATTATCATTATTAAAAAATTAACTTTATAACTGTACAAATAATTTCATGTTTTAAAGGACTGTATGTACATATATATGTATGTAAATCTCTACAAAGGGATTAATTTCGTACTAATTTTATCCCGCCAAATCTTTTGAAGCTGCACACAATATGAGAAAGATTATTCTTAGTTTACTAAATAACTAACAATTTTCAGTTGATTAAATATAGATAAAATTATGTGTAGTAGTGAAGTACACGAATATTTGTGAATTGTTTAAACAACGATAATTGATTCAACAAAGTAAGCTTAATTTTTTCTCTTATATTTTTATCCTATATTGCATTTAATTATGTTTAAATTACTGTTGAGTTAGAATGATTTGTTTAATTTCTCTATAAACATTCATATTTCATTAGCAATTATTAGCAATTCATTAGCATCAAATAAATTTAAATATTATTTTTTTATATTACAGTAATTTGATAAACTGTTTACATAATTTTAATTTATTTTATAGATGACATCTGCTTCCGGAAAACGTAAAGCTGATGCTCAAGTACCAGCTGAGGAGAGTGATTTACTTCTTATAAGACCTCTTGGAGCTGGTCAAGAAGTTGGACGATCCTGCATTATGCTAGAATTTAAAGGAAAGAAAATAATGCTAGATTGTGGCATTCATCCAGGTTTAACTGGAATGGATGCTTTACCTTTTGTAGATATAGTTGAAGCTGATGAAATTGATTTGTTACTTATTTCACATTTCCATTTGGATCATTGTGGAGCATTACCTTGGTTTTTACAAAAAACTAGTTTCAAAGGTAGATGTTTTATGACGCATGCAACAAAAGCTATTTACAGATGGTTACTATCTGATTACATCAAAGTTAGCAACATTGCTACAGAGCAAATGCTTTATACAGAATCTGATTTGGAAACAAGTATGGATAAAATAGAAACAATTAATTTCCATGAAGAGAAGGATGTATATGGTATTAAGTTTTGGGCATACAATGCTGGTCATGTACTAGGTGCTGCAATGTTTATGATTGAAATTGCAGGTATTTTTAGAACATTTTAAAATTTAATAGAAATTTTATTTAAAAACAAAATCTGTAAAAAAAATTGTTAAGGAATTTATTTATTTGTACTACTTAAACACATATATTCCAATTTATAAGTCATTTCTTTTAAATAAAAACACATAATAATGAATATATTGATTACAGGTGTAAAAATCCTTTACACTGGAGATTTCAGTCGACAAGAAGACAGGCACTTAATGGCTGCAGAAATACCAAATGTTCATCCAGATGTCTTAATAACAGAATCTACTTATGGTACACACATTCATGAAAAGCGAGAAGACCGCGAGAGTCGATTTACGAATTTAGTCCATGAAATTGTGAATCGTGGAGGACGCTGTCTGATACCTGTATTTGCTTTAGGCCGAGCGCAGGAATTATTATTAATATTGGATGAATACTGGGGTCAGCATCCAGAACTTCACGAGATACCGATATACTATGCATCTTCTTTGGCTAAAAAATGCATGGCAGTATATCAAACATACGTTAATGCAATGAATGACAAAATCAGGCGTCAAATAGCTATCAATAATCCATTTGTATTTAAACATATATCGAATCTAAAAGGCATAGATCATTTCGATGATATTGGTCCTTGTGTCGTTATGGCGTCACCGGGTATGATGCAAAGTGGTTTATCACGCGAGCTCTTTGAATCTTGGTGTACAGATGCTAAAAATGGAGTTATTATTGCCGGTTATTGCGTCGAAGGAACTTTAGCTAAAACGATACTTTCAGAACCTGAGGAAATAACGACAATGAGTGGTCAAAAATTACCTTTGAAAATGTCCGTGGATTATATATCGTTTTCGGCACACACAGATTATCAACAGACCTCAGAATTTATTCGCATCTTAAAGCCACCACACGTCGTCCTTGTTCATGGTGAACAGAATGAAATGGGAAGGTTTGTATACAATAGTGTAATCTTTCTTCATCTTCATTTTCTTATCAATAAATTATGTATCTTTAAAATTAATGATAAGGATGTCATATACCTATCTAGAAATTGAAGAATCTTTATGCAATGACTATATTGTTTTATAATTAAATTTAAAATTTAGAATGATCTGTAAAATAATCGTACTTTTAATTAAACTAGTTTTAATTATAATTATAAGGGTTATTTATAAAGCAATAAACAATATGTCTATAAATAAAGTTATGTATAATCCGTAAAATTAGTAAATTAATACACTAATAACATTAAATCATCTATTTAATTAAAAAACAGTTTTTTAATGAATTTATTGAATTTAATATAAATTATTATTAAATACAGGTTAAAAGCAGCTTTGCAACGCGAGTACGAAGACGACTCGAGTACAGTCATGGAAATTCACAATCCTCGCAATACCGTTGCAGTCGAACTATATTTTCGAGGAGAGAAAACAGCTAAAGTTATGGGAGCACTAGCGATGGATACACCGAAACCTGGACAAAAGCTCTCGGGTGTTCTCGTAAAACGTAACTTTAACTACCATTTGCTAGATCCCTGCGATCTTTCTAAATATACCGACATGAGCATGAGTCAAGTTGTTCAACGACAGAGCGTCTACTACTCGGCTTCACTGCCTACCCTGAAGCATTTACTAACACAAATCGCAGGAAACCTCGACATAGTCGATGATAAGAAACTCCGTGTATTCAAGAACGTTGACATCACAATCGAGGGTAAAATTGTGACAATGGAATGGGTAGCAACTCCCGTGAACGATATGTATGCTGACGCCGTCCTCACTGCTCTACTTCAGGCGGAAACGATGGACAGTAATCCGAAGATGCTTACAGCACCAACGAAGATGGATAGAATGCATTTTAAGGAATGTCTTATCGAGATGTTGCAAGAGATGTTTGGTGAAGACTCCGTTCCAAAAATCTTTAAGGGAGAAAAGCTCTACGTAACTGTGGACGGGAAAAAAGCTCATATAGATTTGCTCAATTTAGACGTTACTTGTAAGGAAGACGATACGTTCCAACAGATCGTTCAAACTGCTGTTTCGAAACTTCATCAGTCACTAGCACCTCCTTCAGATGCATCATAGTTTGCTAATCCTACCATTTCACTTATTTATTTTATTTTGGCAATTGGTACTGGATTTGGTTATGTAATGTGTATCTAACAAGTTAAGAGGTACATTATACTTTCGTTTTACACTTAAAACACAATTAAAATATTTTACTTTTATAAAATTTAACGGAATTGTAAGGAAAAGTTTTCACATTGGTAATAGCTTAAATTTATTATATAAATTACAATAAAATATATTTATATTGTGAAAACTAGTAGTAGAATATACTTACTGCATTCTGCTTTATTAAAACAAAATTTATACATTTTGGGTAATATTTTTAGATAATTTCTATGTATCTCTTAACCAAGTTGATAAAAATAATCGGTGTAAGTTAGTTGGTCCAAAACAAGACTAAAGTGCAAATTATACATAGAAACAATTTATTGCTTTTTTATTCAAACTAAAAAAGCATTGTAAAACGTACATATGTAAATATGAATAATGAAGAAACAAAATATTTCTAAGATTAAATAAAAAATAAAAACTGACAGAAGGTATTTTATTCCATGTAAATTAAAAAAATGATTTTAAAATGCGTTTCTTTCTGAAAAAGATATAAATTTTTA
Source organism: Theocolax elegans (assembly GCA_026168455.1). Classification (NCBI taxonomy): domain Eukaryota; kingdom Metazoa; phylum Arthropoda; class Insecta; order Hymenoptera; family Cerocephalidae; genus Theocolax; species Theocolax elegans. The sequence continues at coordinate 85,127,811 of CM047425.1, read as the reverse complement.
AAAAATATACCAAATAAACATTTTTATAAAATGTGCAAAAATTTAACAGTATACTTAATTTTAATTTTATTTTTTCTTCACATCCATATCCATACCTATTATTATGATATTCATATTGAAATTTACATATGTTTATTACCTTTACATTTCCTCATCTTTAATCTCTACATTAACTTGACATATCCATTAGTTATGACCTGTTTCCATTATGATTCACAAGTAGGCTTCCTTATAAAAATAATAAAATTATATCTTAGTTCAAAGAAATCTTTGAAAAGTTGTTTAAAACGTTTTATAACAACTAAGATATTCAAACAATATTTTTTGCACTCTATGGAAATTGTGTAGAAATAAATTAAAACGCATTAAATATATATTATCTTATATCGAATTTGTTTCAAATGATTTCAGCTTATTTGTTACTTTACATTTTTCTATTCATCATATCAAAATATATGTATTTATGTGCATCAATAATGAAAATTTTATTAATTAAAAAATTATTTTTAATCTATTATCGAACCTGTTATTATTTAAGAGCTAATACGCTGGCTTTTAAATTTCTTAGATTCTTTCAAAATTTATCTATACATAAATCAAGCTATAAGCGACATTAAACTTGATTATTAAAATAAATGATAATATAAAATTATCAGGCATTAGTCTATAAATATTAAATTCTACTTTTTCATAATATTTTATTATTTAGATTATTGATTTAATTCCTTTTTTATGTTGCTGAATCTTTGTAATTTATTGCATTCACATGAAAAAAGGATAAAACTAAATGAAATTGTAGATTAAATTTTGCTTCTGAAACATTAAAATTTGAGCTCGTAAATTTTATCAAAAGAATACAATGAATAACATTTCATTTTCAAAATTTATCATATTGCACTGCCTAAAATGTAAGAAACAAAAGACAACTGAACATTATATAACGTAAAACTAAAATGATATAACAAAATGAACAAAATAATACATATTACTGCGTAAATATTTTTAAATTATTTTATTACTTACTTTTTTAACTTTAGTTGAAATGTTTATTGTAAAACTTACATATCGCATCGAAATAAATTGAAATACGAAAATAAAATACTAAATCATTTACTTATTCAGTATATTTATGTTTTTTAAAATGCTCCTGAAAGTAAATTAAGCAGAGAAGGGGTTGTAAAAAAATAAATAGTCATTTTCATATACATATATATACGTATAAATATACATACGTTGATAAGTTGATACGTATATATACAAATACGTACAAATATATATTTTTTGAAAGAAAATTTTTCCCATTATGTTCTCAACTTTATTTCGTTACGCTAAGAACTAAGCCATTAGTTAAAATCCTCGTTGATTTTACATAGACGACAAAAATACGTTCTAATATTTACAAATGAGGTGTGTAACATAAGCCTATTATAGGTATAATAAATCTGCAAAAACTCGACACAACGCTTCGTCGACAGGTGGATACAAACACGCCATTTCGAACGTCCTTATGGACTGTCATAATAAACGAGATCCAAGCATACATACACCTATACATGTACGCGTATGCGTATGCATATACGTATACGTGTATGTGTGAGTGTGTGTATATTCCAATTTAACAGCGATTGGCAATTAAGAATTACGCACGCGTGTTCGTTGCATTTTCTTACTTATTTCTGCTTCGTATCCCAACCGGACGACGAAACGAGAGCCGTTTTTCCATCGCTCAAATTTTTTTTACTTTGCTTAGTTTTTTCCTTCCTCTCGCCTTAATTTTTAAATCTGGATTCACAATCGCATAACAATTATATGTGAAAATAATAACAAACATATCCAGTTCATTGTTATTTTCATGACGATCCTTCCTATCGGTAAATCTTTATTTTTTTTGCCGACCTAAAACATTTACTAGTCAGTTGAATTCATTTTAATTGTTCTATGTACAGATGAATATTACATTGCCGTATTTATGTGATATCCACTAGCAATAATATATATTCATATATATATATAGATATATTCGCAGTTATATATTTATATATATATTCATATATCGTATGGTGTATAGATGTCGAGTTTACGAAAGGCAGCTCGAGCCTTTTCTTTTATTTAAATTCATTATAATTGTGTTTGCTTTAATTATTTTTTTTTATAATTTTTATCCTTTCTCTTGTTAACCTTAATAACGATGATATTTTCATCCGTTTGTTTCTTCGCGGTAAATATTTACCTATGATAAAAAGCAGCCCTGGTGAAAAATACCTCGATATGAGAGAGAAAGAGAGAAAAAGAGAAAAAGAGAGGAGAGAGAGAGAGAGACAGAGAGAGAGAGAGAGGGAGAAAAAGAGGAAGAGAGAAACTAGAGAAACAGAGAAGAGTAAGTATCCTTTTTCTCTTGAATTTAGCCCGGTGAACGAATCGATCGAGCAGGAGGGAATAAATAGTGGCGCATGCAATTTTGTGCACACTTGTATATATGTATATGCACACATATATACACATTATATGTATATCTATATATGTATATATATACACTTGTCATTTTACGCGTAATCATTGATAGTACCCATACGGACATTCTTACCAGAATCAGATACTGGTTTATTTTTATCGCAAAAAATTTTTATTCTTTTTATCTATTTCTTTTTCATCATTTTAATTGTTCTGTCTTATACGATCTTATTTCGATTCTGGACTCGTGTCGATTTCGGACGCCGAACTAGGCCATTCCGCGCGGTACAATTTGTGCGCTCGATAAGTTTAATAATGCACGTGCCAAACGAAAGGTGCAACCTGGTATGGGAATATCTTATCGTCACATTTACATGGGTTTTTCTTCTCAAGTGGGACGACACAACGAATATTTTAAAACGTGTATCGTGCCTTGGCTTTACCATCTTGGATGGTTTGTTTTATTGTACTTTATATATATGTATATATACTTATATACTTCAAAATTTCAAAAATACTTTTTTGAGATGGATGGTTACGGCGGTAATTTCGGTTAAGATTAATATCTAATTTTTTACTTTTTTTCGAAATTTTTTTCTTCGATAATACTATGAATATCTTTGATTAAAATCAATTAAATTTTCGCGCAATTGGATAATGAATAAATTAAAAGTCTTGCAACTAATGAAGAATATACACCATAAATTTGATTGTACTTATATGTATACCATTCTTCAATTAAAATAAAAATAGTTTGCATTAATTAAAAATTTAAATAAGTATTCTTTATCGAAGAGCTTTTTAATAGTAAAGTACCACCAAATGTTCACCGCAACAGCAGGTAAGTAGTAAATTAAACTAAATACATACTCGATATTCACATTTCTAAATGAACATTAAGAAACAGTTGTACTTAATAATTGAGAAAGAAATGTTTATAGTGCACGGTGCATCGACGATAACGAGTGAGAACAAATGATATAAAAAGAATTTATAAAATTACGTTTAGCGTATCGCAATGTTAAATAAAATACAAGTGTATATATATGAACAAGTCATTGTGTTAAAAAAATCTGCATAACCATGATTGATGTGACAAAAATATATTGAGCGTCAACTGCAAAATACGATCGATCTATTAAAAGAAACGGATTTAAATATTTATGAATATAATAATAAAAATATTGAATGAAGTCAATGATAAGCTTACTTAATTCTAAGATATACAGAAAATATAATGATCAAAGAAATATTATCTTTCATCAAGTAAACTTAAAATTGACCCGAGTAATCTTATAAACTACATGTAAATTTACGAATTTGTTGAATTACGTATATAGATTTCGTTTTGTAACGTGTTACAAAAAAGAAAAGAACAAGTATCGCGCATACCTCGCGTTGTTGTAGACGCGTTATAATGATACGCAGAGACACGTGCGTGTATATATAAACAAAAGTAAACGTGAGAAAAGGAGAGCTCGCTCATCCGCGTGAAAGTAAAAGCCTTTGAATTTTACATCGTGAGAGATCAACGCGCGTTAGTGTGCGTCTCGATAAACCCTCGCGGAATTATATTCGGCAGCAATGTCTCGTGCATTATAAGTAAGTATATACATGTATATGTATATATCTGTATACGTATGTATATACATATATATTCGGTGATCGAGTACTTTTTATTTTTCGCTTGCGCATAAACGAACGCCACTTCCTACTTCCTTAGTGAAAATATATCCGTTAGTTACATTCCTTTTTTTCATTTTCAATCGAATTCGTTAGGTTTAGACGTTTTGTTTCTTTTAAAAGATTCAACTTAGTATATTGTGTACGATAAATGTATATAAGAATATATATGTGTAAACAAATGTATTGAATCGAGATGTACATAATTAATAGTTATTGGGTATAACAATTTTTCTTGTTTTTTTTTGAAGGTTATATACACATGCGTATTTTACATTCGTTTAAATACTGATAAAAATCTTGAGTTACTCAAGGTATATATATGTATATATATATATATATATATATGTGTGTGATGGAATTAAAAAAATACACAATAGCAGACATGGATATACCAACTCTCGAGCTAACTTTTTGTTCTTTAGAAGACCCTCCTATTAAGAGGCGTCAGATTTGTTTGTCATGTATTTTCCAAAGTTTGTGTTAGACCATACTTGTATATTTTTACAATAAAATATCGTGAGAAAAAAAAGTTGACCGATAATATTTCCACCAAGGAATTTTTCAGTATTTTCGGACCATACTGTGTGTACGTATGTATACACATAGATGCATATATGTATATATATGTGTGTACGATTGTAGTGAAAGCGCGAGCAAGTTGGTTATATTATAAATTGTCTCTTCACATACGGTGAAATGCGTACACACTCGAGGTTGACTGACCAGAGGATAAACGTATAGAAACAAACAAAAAAATGAAGCTATATAGAGTCAATTGAATACAGCTTGTGTAGTAAACATGTAACATTAGGAACATAGAAGATTTACCAATGTACACGATCGATCACAGTGAATATCAATATTTCATTTTATATACTGCGAAAAGTTATATTTATACATTAATAATTACGTAAGTGTAATTATCATAACGCTAACTCCCGTAACGAACTAATAGTAATTAAATATATATATATATATATATATATATATATGGATATATATGTATGTATATATCTATACGTATACGTATACGTATATGTATATATATATATAAAATACGTAAGGTCGGATAGAAACGTTACTTGCTATTTATAATACACATCGCCAAGCTGTAAACAATTTCGAGCGACAATTTCATAATCGCAAAATACTCGATAATTTCATGATTCATACAAAATATGAGTATTTTTATTTATTTATTTATTTATTTATTCATTATTCATTTATTATTATTATTAGTTATTTTCTTTTTCATTAAAAAATAAGACGAGTTCAAACGAGACAAGTATACGCTGAGTGTTTCTTTTTTCTTTTTATTTGTACAGAATAAAAGCGAATATTTTTGCGTTCTTACGACGAGAATTCGTTACATACCTACAGAAAGAATATATTTTTCGTATAGATGGAATAATCGCGTACGTTAAAAAATAAGAGAGTACCTCATTCCTTTTTTTACGATATAAGTAAGTGCTTTCTTTTGCTTCAGGATTGTGAAGAGAAAATTCAAGATTAGTTTAACGTGCAAGTAGTTTTAATGTCGTAAAAATTTAAATTTGATTGTTAGTTTCAAAAGACAAGTTTCAATGAACAAATTCAAATTAATGACACCGAACAAACAATTGATAGATGTAATTGTAGACATATTTGATTCACGCATAATTGAAGGCGAAGAATCAATCAATTTCTATGATTAAGACCACTTCGTCAATAGCATCATTTATTACGGCGGATCCTTGAAGCTTTCGTCGGAGGAGTCGAATGGTATTCATTGTGGTAAAATTAGAGATTTACGAACTCAAAATATGTTTAAAGAAAGATTAAAGGGAATGGTGGTGATACGCGAACTACAGAAATCGAGTTATGTTTACCTTGAGGGTCTAAACTGCAGTCAATCAGATGTATCGACTAGCGGTGTCATCAAATAAAGAACAGAAAATGAATTAGGAAAGTTACAATCGTTTATCCTAAATTAAAAAGATCAAACGTCTTTTGTGTACTTTTGAACAATATTTTATACATACAGTAGCGTATAAATTTAAAATTTACGTATTATATACAAATAATTACAATATTATTTTAACAAATACTCATGTGATTACAGTCAACAAATAACAGATATGAATTTAAAAGAAACATTTTTGTATACTCGTACTATTGTCTCAAATCGTCTAATTTATTATTGAAAGTTATTATCATAATAGAAGAAAGTATAACAATTTTAGAAAAATTATTAATTTTTCCATGTAGTAAACATTGCAATTTTTAATTTTTTAAAGATTTAAGTAAATACTTATGTAAAAAAACATTATTGACAACAAGATGAAAAATAACAAAACAAAAATTCCGTTTATTAATCGATTTAAATGCAGAATGTCAATAAGGCTTTCGGAAGCTCCAAGATTCTATATAGGTGTATAAAAAAGAAAAGTGAACCGATGACGAGACGATGAACCCGTTTATATACATATTATGTATATATATCGTCGATATCCGTTAAATTTTCGTTTTGAAGAACGCAAAAAATCGACAGCAATGATGACCACCCTTGACCGTCCTTTTTTCCCTAATCTCCTTCTTTCCTTCCTGCCTGTCTCCCCCCCCCCCCTCTTACCATCCCAATTTCTCTCTCTCTTTCTCGCTGACTTATCACTCGTACGTAGGACTCTCGGTTGACATAGCTAAAGAAGAGGCAACCGATGAATAAGAGAATCGGGATAGAATCGCGAGATATCGGCCTAGTGGTCACCGTACAGCGAGATTCTTATTCTCTCTTTCTCTCTCTCTGTTTGTACGCTGTCGCGTGGTCGTTACTACGATCCGGTAGACCCGTGAGCAAGCGCGCCAAGAAGTAGCTCTCAGCCGGTGGCGTATAATCTGCGTGTTTCGCATTGTCCGGTTTGGTGGTATGTTATTTTTTATTATTATTTTTTTCTCGTTTTCTTTTGTTTTGTTTCATGGGCTTATATGCGCGCGCGCGTGTGTATATATATATATGTTTATATATATATATATATAGTCCTCTCGATTATCGGTTGGGTCGTGGAGCTCGGTGTGAATCTGCCTCTGTGTCCAAAGAGATTCCCTCGTTTACAGGATGCAGCAAGAAGCCGAACAGCAGCTGCTCCCCCCACCTTTGCTCTTTTGCCTCTGATCTGAAATGAGAACGTAGGTAGGCGTTAAGTATGTCGAGTTCGAGTCGAGAGTTGTCTCTCGAGTGATAACTGTAATGGAGACGAGGAGAATCATGATCATGATTGCAATGATGCCGAGGTAGCAGGTTAGATTCGATTCGTTATTGCCTTATAATTCACGTATACATTTTAGTTTTTATATTCAATTAGAGTCCATTGAAACCGTAATATATCTAATTATTAACGTGAAAGTTGGTATATAAAACTACTATGATTTTTTACTAATTCTCAGAATAAAATTGCAAATTTTCCATAATCCATTTTTATTAATTATAAAGACGGAACATTTTTAATATTTTAAAGATAAAAAATCCATTTGAATCTACACATCTATAATGTGTAGTTAGATGCAAAATTATAAAAAAAAAATTATACTTGTAAATAAAATCATCTGAATATATATTAATTTGATGCGATTAATATACAACTAAAGTAAATATATTAACTTTTTCAAAATTTTATTCGTATCATAGAACAATAATAATTAATAAATGCATTTAATTAATTTAATTGTTTTCATTGGACGAAATACCAATGAACAGTTTATTTTTACGTATAGCTCTAACGGAAAAAAGTATAGGGTTATAGATCTCGAAGCTTCCGCGTTTCTGTTTTCCCGCGTATCCGTATGCCTATATGTGCTTTTATTGACGTCTTCGCATATACTATTCATAAATTAGACTATTAATGGATTTATTTATCAATATTTTACTTTGACAAACTTACTTGACTGCATGGAGGGTTTACAGCTGCGTATTCTTGAATATTAATAACAATAGCTTTAAGATGACAATCTTCACAGATTCTTATGGAATTTCAATTCTTCGATAAAATAAGTTTATCGATTTGTCGTCAAGCTTATTAATTTTTTAACGACTACTTATTTGATATAAATTGTATGCGTGATAGGTCATTCGTAGATAAAAAAAATTTAACTTTGTATATTTGAATAAAAATACGTAGAAGAAAATAATATAAATAAGCTTTTTAGCTTTTAAGCTTATAATTGGTAAATTGGTAATTAAAAACTTATTTTCTTTTTTTTAATGGAAATATTGTATTTGCAAAAATATATTCCCTCTTCAGCTGTATTTAATTTAAAATTTAACGTATATTATTTTGTATTGTGCATTATTCTATACAACATTATATTGGTAAATTAAAATTTTTTAATTCCTCGTTAATTATTTTAATATTCTCAAAAAAATAAATAATATTGCATCAATCATCATTAAAGAATATTGGTAAATTAATTAAGAAATTCGATTCTTATAATATCTCGTAAAATGGGGTAAAGCACGAAACCGCGTGAAACGAAAAGCTCGATGGGAGCGACAAGTCACCAAACTACGGAAATAGAAAATAATCATCGGCGTAAATAATGAAACATCTCCGGGGTAGGGAAGCGCATAGATTTTACGAAAGCTAAACTCGGTCTCGTAAATAGATCCAAGAGATTATTCAACGGTAATGGGTCGAAAGAGTTAAGGAATCATTAAATTTATTTTCACACATATCGAATACATAATCTGATTCTATGTAATTTGATTAAATATTTGTCATATCTGCAAGATGATAATGATGGGAAGGAGATGGACGTATGAAATTTGTTGCGAGGTGTTAGGTTGCTAATCATCAAATTCGTCAGGTTGTACAAACATGTACTCTCCGTTTGGTAGGATTCCTGGAACGAAGGATAGGATATTGATGGGTGAACCATAGGGGAAGAAAATACGAACCTTGAGAGTTGGGTTCGGGTAAGTTTTCCCGCGGCACCAGATGCATCACCGTGGTCTTGCCGAATGGGAGACCTAATGCTCCAAGCGTCACGTTACTGTGCAAAAAGCGGCCTTGGTATATCAACCGCAGGATTTCCGCCTTGGCCACCGCCTCTTCCGCCCAATCTGTAAGTCCAAGCCCAAGAGCTTACATTAAGAAAATTGGATGCATCCACGCGTATATGTGAGCAATACGTACACCTCATTTACGCATATATATATACACATATATACATCGTGCACAATACCGAAACTTTAATCATTTCGACCTTCCGCGCCTTTATCTTGTTTCAACGGTTATAAAACTGGCATTCTCCACTTTACCGACTGGGTCGACGTTATAAATTGTACTCTTTAATCATTTTTTATAGACATTTAACGCAGCTATGCATTTAATTTTGATTATGCCATACATATTTTCTATACACTTCAAAGTAACATGGATTTAAAATTGTAACCTACTTATTATAACTCAATATTTGGAATTTAGAAAACATCTTTTACTTTAAATATATAATTATTTCAAATTTTATTAATTATGAGTAATAGAGATATAAATGTATAATATTCAAATTAGTAATACCTGCGAAAATACAGTGTTACACCAAATACTTGTACAGTGATTTCTAATAAATTTTACTGATTCATATTGAAAAAGTTATAAAATATTAGAAAGTTTGAAACTTATTGGCAAAGCTGTAGAACAAATACAGATATTTACTCGTAACACGAAAGCTATACGATCAAAAGTGGAAAGAAGTTTAATAATAGACAGAAGTTGGTTGACCTACATAAGACTCAGAGATAATCGATCAAAAATAATACTGTCATTTCTCTAAATTTCAAATCATTAAATTTTAATATGAATTTTTTGGACTTTCAAATATTAAGAAGATATCAAAAACTAACATTGATATAAGAATTACAGGAATCAGCATCTACCAGTCGTAGAAACCGATGACCTAATAAGTAACTAAATTTATTAAGCTTTAAACTCAATAAACCAACACTATTTAAAGGTATGGAGACTTGATGTTGTAATGGTGGACACAAAGCAGTAACCCAATTTGAAATACACATAAAGTTACATCAAAATTATCGAACAACGCCAACAGTTCTAAGTAAGTCAATAGGCAAACTTTACAATTCTTTTATTTTACATATGAAACTATTATTACGGTCATATTATTGTTTTTTACTTTCAAACTGTAAATTTCTATATAAATATTAACCAATCTATTATTATTTAACTAAATAAAGTAATTTAGGTATTGTGAGAAATATAAATTTTAATTATAATTTTAAAAATGAAATTGGACTTCTAAAGCTACGGATTAAATAATAATTTTCACACCTGCGGAAGCCAGGAAGATGCGTTTACAATCGTAAACTTTACACACATGTGTAGTTATCAGTATTTTCCAAACTTTTTTAAATTATTTAACGCAATAACATGATATATAACAATTTAAAATTCTTTTCGTTGTAATTTGAACTGGTAAACAATTTATGTTTTTCACTTCGTTTAAATTAAAAACCGGTTATAATTTATTTAAATTTGTACATACATTCTTATTATTTATTATTATCGCAGAACAAAATGTTCAAATCAACTGACGAATATATGCGCTTCAAAGAAATATCGTTTAGTCATTTCGCTGATTAAATAAAATATTATTATTATTTCAAAAAATGTTACATTTAACTTGCAATTATTCATCACTTACTTATTGCGTTTTAATTAAAAGGTACATATTAGATTAAAATCTAAATGCATCAAGCTTTCTTAATATGAAATCATACATGTTTTACTACGGGGAGAGAAAAATTGAATAAAAAATATATTCTGAGTAAAATACTGACGTTCGCATGTTTTTATAGTTTTTCTCCATAATTTATATAAAAATTGAGAATCACATTAAAAGTTTTAACATATCATTCGAGCACGTGTTTTTTTACATAAAAGTATCTGAATGTACTTGATAAAAATTTTAAAGTTAGGATGGCAAAAATTTGTATCTGATTCTGAATTTTTATTACACTTTTAGAAAAAATGTGATGTGAACAAGCGAATATTTGCGTATTTTGAATTACTCTTATTTGTCCGGGCATACACTTCACGGCATTACTTTCACGAAATGTACATAAATCTTGTTAAGCTTTTAGAATTGTTCACTCATTGTATAAATTAATAGAAAGATTATAAAATATAGAAATTACCATAGTAATACAAATTTCATATAAAAATAATAAAAATGTTTAATAAATGTGATTAAATGCTTTTTGGTCCTTTTCTTAGCAGTTGTTGGAATGAAATTAACCTCGAAATATTCTAATTATTTTTTAAACTTCCCATGTGTTAACGTGAATCTAGTTAACCTAAAATTTCTTATAAATTGGTTTGCTTTTTAAAGTTTTTGTTGACTTAAAACTTATTTTTATCCTATCTTGCAGTATTGTACGAAGATAAATGCGATTTTATTATATTTTACCTTAACCAATTTTCATAGCACAATTGAATGGGAGAATTAGATTGAAACATAATTTATGTTTAAACAATAGAAAAAAGCTTGAAACACTAGAAAAATTGGATTTACCAAAAAAGGTTAGGAAATATAGGAAAAATTTTTATCAATAGTTTATTCATTACTTATTAAATTTTATCCGATTTCTACTGCAAATACTAAATTTATTATTTTATTTACATATAATAATGTATTAGCATTGATAATCTCCGGTTTATTATCAGACATTTCTTTATGAAATTATAACCCTAATTTATAGTTTTGTATTAAGAGTTCTTTTTATTTAACAGATTTTGGATTTTATAAATACGCGTTATAAAAGCAGAAACTGGGTCTAAAACATTTTTTTGGAAGTAAGTGTGATTAATCTACATTATATGATTTGTTTAATGTTTTAGAATTTTCATTTGTACTTTCGAGCAGCCGTAATAATATTCAATTGCAAACAATTAAATGTAGCTTATCTTTAAAAATATTTTGCAGATTGATTCTAATTATTTACAATCATTCTAGAATATTAAGTAGTAAAAAAATTAAAAATGTTTTCCCTCCGAATGTATCATGTATCTATTATCTTTAGAAAAATATTTAGGTTAGTAAAGTTGCATCGCAAAGCTGTCAAGTTAGAAATCGAAATTTTTTTTTTATAATTAGTCTTCTTTGTCATTGTTCTTTAAAGAATTGTGCGCGGGATAGTGAATAAAAACATAAAAAAGACCGACTCACCTTCTGGCCAATTTTCGAAGACATGATGGGCTATGTCCCCCGCGGAGTCGCTTGGACTAAATAGGAACTCTTTTGTTTTTCCGCTGACGAGAATCAGACGTAGATTTATCTGTAATAGAAAAATCGAACATTACATTAACACACATATTGTTTTTTTCCTTTTGTCTTTATTAATTATACGAAGAGATATCTTCAAGTGTTAAAATAATATTAAGCACTTTTGCGTTATAATCGTTCCGTAATTTCCAGGGGTTTCAACATCGATTTCTCCAACTACGGTAGAAATCGAAAGCATTTTCAAGATAGGAAACTGCTTGTGCAATACCAAATGCACATATTTTTTTTGTAGTGAAAATAGACACAAAACGTTAAAACCTCTACTATAAAATTGTATAAAACACGTATCAGTAATCTGAAGTTTGCGTGCAGTTTGCTCGATTCGCACAATCAGATATCAGATTTAGCATTGACAATTATTCAATGTGGTAGAGCTAATCAATACTTGGACAATCATACGAATACGGATACTATATTTTTTTTATATTATAAATCAGTATCTATGTACAGTAAGTGAAGTTTTTACTCAATTTAATTCCACGCGTATAACATTTAAAATTATTAATTAGTTTTACATGTATATATAGTTAGTACTTATAGGTACATAAATATATAACCATTCTTGCTTGATCAAATATTGTTGACGGTGAGTCGTCGTTTCACAAGAAAGTATTCTAAAATATATATTTTTGAATAAACAAATTGCAATAGTAATGTAATTTGTAATATTCGTATACGTATTTAAAACAAATAATTATCAAATCTTGCAGTATCTAATTATAAATTAAGGAAATAGTTAATATTATAATACTGAACTTGCTAAAATTGACCTCAATTTAAAAAAAATAGAATTATCAGATTCGCATACTGTAAATTCTTTGCATGATATTCATTTCTGCATTTAATAAATTATAATGTATACAAGATAGTGCATGCCCGTGCCGTTGTTATGACTCACTCTTAACCATTAAAAAGCAAATCGATCGAGTTCATCCTGTGTTTTACTACTAAACGCACCGTCTACGCAATTTGCACATTTAAATTTAAAGTTCTCGCTACTACATATAAATATAAATACCCGTATACGTATAGTTTAAAAGAGAGTAACCATATATTATCGCACACTTATACTTACAAATGTGTATGCATTCTTTCTCACGTTAATTTAATTATATTTAATTAAGTATTTGTCTGGTCAGTTACGAGTTAACATTAACCAACAAAAACAAAATTGAAATAATTCGAGGTTCCACGAAAAGTTGAGTGAGGCCAGTTTAGTAATCAAAGCTGTGAAGTTAAACGTGGAAAATGTGTGTAAACGAGAGATCGGATAAATATTCATTAAAGCAAACGAGAATTTGCCGCTCATCGATGCGACTATACTATGGCCCGATGACTAGTACTTCGGTTTTCAACGATTTCCCAATCATTAAAAAATCAAGGAACAAGTTTCCGTTTGCCAATAAAAAATACCTTCACCGCGACGCTGCAACTCGTTCTACATTCAACGGGGCAATAAAATAAACCAGCGGGGTTTTCAAAAAGTTACGCTCTACTGGTGCAACGAAACTCTTTTTGATAAATATGCAATTTTATACTGCGTATCATCAAAATTTATAAACAAAAGCCTCATCGTTACAAATCATCAAACACATTCTGACTTTTTTTCTTTTTCGAGTACAGTATAGTTGAGTGTGTAATTTAAATATAGTTGGTTTGTTAAACTTGCAAATGTGAATGTTCCTTTATGACATCGTTACGAGGATAAAGATTATTTATTTTGATGACTTGGCGGATGTAATGAGAAATTGACGATTCGAGGTTTAGCTTGGTATTTTTCATTCGATAAATTAACTTGTTCTCACGAAAGCTCATTAGTATTGCTAATCACTATTAAATTCCTATTTTTCGTTTCCACGATTTCATATATTAACATACACAGTGTTGATACGAATGCTCTTAATAATACGCTTTTAATATGGCATTTTATCTTCTTGTTTCATTTACTCGAAATCTATTGAGATACAAATTTGATACATCGAAAATACAACGATACCGAAACAAGGGTAATTTAAACAAAATAATGTAAATTAAATATTACTACCATTAAAGCAGTGACTGATAAAATCAATAAGAATATATGATATAACGAGTGTGAGGGACTGATATTCTGTTTCGTAACTTAAATATTGCTTATATAAAAAATTGCCAATGCGAAAATTATACCAATTATAGTTAAAAAATAGAATAATTTGTTAAAATGTATTATAGCATTACTGTTTAATGTACAAATGTACATTTGGGTCAATGAGATTTATTCCAAACTATTTTTATTGGAATTGTATGAATTACTAAAAGAAAAAAAATAAGTATACTCGAAGCAAGGTCCCACACTTATTTACCTTGAATATAATCCTAAACGTATATATATCGGTGTTTCCATTAAATTTCTATCAGAGAACGATTATTCGCAAGAAAAAAAATCAGGCTACTTCGCATGACGTAAGTAATCCCCTTGGACATTTTCGAGTTTGTGCTGCATAGATATGGGCGAGAGAAACTGCGAATGACTCGAACGGTGAAAAGAGATGCGCCAGTATATTTGCCGAGAGTAACCCCTCGATCCCTTGGGAATTCATCGAGGGTAAAAGCCTCTTCGAGGATAAAGATAAGGTAAATGTGAGGTAAATGCTGTACGAGGGCGAAAAAAATAATAAAGCGGGGCGCAAAGTGCGTCCACGTGACGGCATTTCACCTTGACTTTAGCGCAAACGAAGCGCTGCTAGGGATCGTCAAACCGGGTCATTGGGCCACACCTTGCCACCCTCTCGACCTACCCTCCACCTTCCTCTCTCTCTCTCTCTCTCTTTCAACCCTGTTTGCGTCACCAAACCAATCTGTTCCAACATCTACCCCTTTCGAATAGTTTTGCTTACGTTTTAGCAACCTCTTCAAGATGCTTTCTTTAGTCCTAGATATTCGTCGGAGATTGAATATTACAAGGGTTTGTTTTAACGAACCCTGATGGTATCTAAATATAGCTTTATTATTTATTTTTGTTTAAATTCAAAATTTCAGGAACTTCTCATTTTAAATATAATATTCCCATATCGATCGATTATTTTTTAAGATATTTTATTACTGCTACAAAATATATAATATATATTTTCAATGAAAAAATGATCGATTATACTATTCATTACCATAAAATATTATTCCTTTCAAGTTTTACATCGATAATTGAAGCATGTTTAACAGGTTATCAAACATAGATCTTTGTAATTTAAAGTCACATCCAATTTAGGGGGTCACGATCTTGTTATATGCATTATACATTAGACGCATTAGATAGGTTTAACGAATTAATATAATGGTTTATGCAGATGAGTTGTCGGTGATTCATAAAAAATATTTTACTCAGTGGAACATAAAAAATTTACGAATATTTCATATTAAAGAGTTTTTAAGATAATTTAGAACATTTTTATTACCTAAAACTACCCTACATTTTTTTAATAACCGTAAGTTCCCGTGTAGAAAATTTAAATAAACATCCCTCAAGATGTTTTTCAACGCGCGTAAAACCTCGTCAAATGACGTTTTTAGCATAATAAATAGTGTGGTGACGAAAATACTTCATAACTTACTATTTATCGATATATTATATTTACTCTGCTCGTTCTAATATAGAGTATCGTATTAACACAGACTATATCCTATTTGAAATCAATGCTTTGTACCGTACACTCTAAATCCTAAAGTTGAAAATCTGGGAGTAAAAAGAATAAAATGTACGTTTTAAACTGTATCAAACGATTAAAAGGTAAATTTTAATCCTGAAACCGATTAATTAATACATTTTAAACTTTACATCATTTAATTGCATAATTTCAACTTTAGAAAACATTAAAATGTACATTTTAATCTTTTTGACGTGTAAAAAGCCGTTAGAATTTTTAAAAAGATTAATTTTGGATTTTCAATCTTTAACTGAAGATTAAAATGCACGTTTTCAACTTTATAGAAGTGAAAAACCTCTCTGATTCCCTGGTAGAAAATAAAGCATCAGTTATGGTCGGTTCGTCATCTATTGACCATTTCAGGGTGGTGAGAAGATTAGACCAGAGTTTGACCATAGGTTGACCAGAATACGGACTACGCTCTTTAAATTTATAACCTCAAAGGTTGCCTTAGTATTTCGTCATTAAACTAAATTTTAGCATTTTTGACTTTATACGCGATAACAGCAATAAAAGTTAAACTATTTAAACTAACAAGGAAACTATTTGCTGATAACCCTCAAATCTCTTATATTAGAGTTCGTATGCAAAAATATCAGTTCATTACCATATGCAGCTATTCAGCGATGAAGCTCAAATCTCTTATATTAGTGTTCGTATGCATAAATATCAGTTCATTAATACTTATATGCTATTCATCGATGAAGCTTAAATGACTTTTACTGTTGTTCGCATGCAAAAATTTCATTTTTAGGGAAACTACTTTGAACATGAGCATACACTTAAATTTATTCGATAAAGCTCAAATGATTTATTCTGGTATTCGTACACAAGAACAGGATTTCTGAAAAAAAAATTTTTTCAATTGTGACACTTTATTTCTACAATTTTTTGTTGAAAAATTATCTAAACAAAATGGTTTATTTCATCTAATTTTTTAACAAACTGTAAATATTAAAAAAAATTTATTTGTTAAAGTTGTTTTTTTAATTGAAAAAAGAGCTTTTTAGATCAATTTAAGATTTAATACATCCATATATGTTTCATATATACTTAAATACCTTTATATTTTGTTTATTTAGTTACAAGCAATGTATTTGAAAGTAAATATAAGATATGCTAGACAACTAATTATTATAGTATTTAAATTTTAACTTTAATGACATTTTTGTAATCTTTCATTGTAAAATAAATGTGAAACGCTATTTTTAAAAAGAATAACATTTTTTCTTATTTAGTTGAACAATTAATCATACAAAACTAAGTATAAATTATTTAAATGTCTAACCTCAAAATCATTCATTATACGCGTACGGTAAACTTATGGTGAAATTCCGTCGGGTATAAGCGGGGATTTTCACCGGAAACTATTCTATTTTCTGATCACTGACCATAAAATTAACAGACATTATGGTCAACGTTATGCTCAAATTTCTACCAGGGTTATCCAAAAGATTTATAATTTTGTAATTTTAACCTTTTGACTTTTGAAATTCATCTTAGAATTTCGAAAGAGTTTTTCTATTTTTATTAACGGGGTGTCATAGTCAATATTTATCCTCCCTACCTTATTGGCATACGTGTTTATTAGTAATAAATTTGTAAATAAAACAGTATGTGAAAAAATAAGAGAAGAGGCGCCTTCGTTTATTAATAATCTAACTCTGTTCTGAATTTCAGATTAAAATTATATTGCGTTTTTGAGAAAAGTCTTACCAAAAATGTGAACCTAACCTCAACGAGGTGAAAAGATTTGATATTTTTGGTAATTTTTTGTTAATTAATCATCAAAAATTGAGTATGGAACCCCCTTAAGTTGAAAAAGTACTTTTTAATCTTTGGCAAGTATTAAAAATCATAAAATTAATCTTTTAAAAATATTAACCGCATCATAAAGATTAAAACATGCATTTTAATCCTTATTAAAGTTGAAAATGCGCAATTTAATTTGTACTGTTTAAAATGTAGCTTTTAATCTTTCTACTTCCAGATTTTCAACTTTAGGGTTTAGAGTGTAGTAATAAAATATAATGGGCAAAGTGCCACTTAACTTATAAAAATAGTGACACTTTCTTGTTTTTATTATAAATAGAATGCTATGTTCAAAAATATCTATAAAACGATAGATTCGAATGTGAACAACAATTATTATGAGTTTTTAGAATATTATATACTATTCAATATTCAATCTACTAGATACATTATTATTTATTGCATAAAAATTGTAAAATTATTTTAATTGTACATAGACGTATACGATGTTTCTTGTGCAATAACAAATTTAATTATCTTTCTAATAAAAATTATACCTGCATATTCCATTTATTTTTTCATATTATGATATAAAATGAATAAAGACATTCATCTTTAGAGGAATTTTAAAGGAAGAAAATGCCATTACTACTGCAGCAACGGTGCAGTAGCATAAACGACTATCGATCCAAGATTAAATTTAATAAGATAAATTAATGTTATCACATATGCTAAAATTGTACGATTAACATTCAGCTTATAAATTTAAGAATTATAGATGAACAAACAAAATGATAACATTATTTATTTATCATTATTCATAAATATAATATTTCAATAATGTATTTAACTTAATTGTTCATAAATTCTTTAAAAATATTACTTTAGTTACAAGTTACAATTTATGAAAAGGGGTACAGATTTATTATAATATCAATAAGCAACTAGTGTAGAAGTTATGAATTTTTGAGAAAATATTTCCTGAATAAAAATTTGTTTTTTATAAAAAGCAATATCTAATGTATTTAATATTAACTATAACAATCACTTAAGTAAAATTATACCGAGAATAAATCAAATAAGAGGTATTTTTAAATAAAGAAATTTGTAAGATTTATGTTAATAGTTTTTAATAAAGCTCGTATAATTTGGAATACTATTTTATTACATTAAATAGCAATTTAAAATATTGCGTATGCCTGTCAATATGGTCTAGAAAACGCAAAAATTTTTAGTGTACATAATACTAAACATTTTTTCTCAGGGAATAACGTGTAAGAATAAGATAAAAATAATTTTTACGTAATAAAAATTAAAGAAACATTCTCGGTTCGTTGGAATGTTTTCTACAATAATTTGCCATATTTTTAATAGGGTAGGATCTATGCGAAGGAATGTTGATGAAAAGAACTACGCATTTTATTTGGATGCATAAGAAGAGTCAAGGGCGCAGCTTTGGTGTGTACGGTTTTATACCTGCGAGAAGATGATAAAAGTCGAGGTCCAAGCTCAAGCCAAGTCGGCGGTGGTATATGAAAGCATTTCTCAAGGCGGTTCCTCCGTCTCGATTCGAAAGAGATATACCCTCTCTTTTCATTCTTTCTTTCGTTCTATCTCTCTCTCTCTCTCTTTCTCTCTTTCTTCCTCGGGTATACGCCCGATAAGATAAGTAAATCCAAGCGATTGAGTCAATGAAAACGTGAAATTTCCTTTGCGACGATTGCTAGATCAAGTCGAGGTGTTTGCACGGTTTATCGAAGACAACCAGATTAACCTTTCATGGGCTGTTAATGAATACAACAAGTACAAACACATCCGTTATCTTGGTGAGCAAGCGAGCGCGCGCGGCGCTTCACTCTCGCGTATTTGTTTCGCCATTCACGATTTATGCATGTTTTTACTCGTTAACGGCGCGCATCTTGTCACTAACTTCAACTTAATCCTGCATTCATTTTCATACTGTATAAAACATGCGTTCTTACATTTTACAACATTTAGCAAAAATATACAAAATGTGTCTACGCAAAATTGCTGCGGATTTTTCCTATTTAGCACAAATCTATATGTATATACATATTTTTTCATTTCATGCAGATGTTAGACTCAGGATTTAATTTTTTATAATGCACTGAAGCTTCCTTGAATAAGACTTAAATTTTAATAATTCATAATAAAATCCCTGTATAAATTGAATAAATATTGTTGTAAAATTTGAAAGCAATAACTCATTCATATTTTTTTTTACAAACTGATCCACGAATGATAAAATAATATAATATTACAATCTCGAATTATTTCACCTACAACAATTTATAATTTTAAAATCGAAGAAATAACAAGGTAAAAAACCTGCCAAGAAAATTCGATAGATCTACAGGCTGGGGAAGCGTTGATCGTAAAGACGCTTCGACCTGAATTGTAAAGATCTAGATGACAAAACCTTCAGAGAGGACAAACGGATTTTTTTTCTCAAAATCCTCCCACAGAGAGTAAAAACGAAGGAAAACGGTAATAGCGTTTCAGGAGCGAGGACGATATTCAGGTCGTCGTCCTCTTGGCGCGGTTGACGCGGCTTCTTTCGATCCTATTATTGCGGTATATCCCGAGTTACTGTTACCGTCCGCGTTGATGCCCCCCCCCCCTTCTTCTCGCCATAGAAAAGTTTCGTTGCTTGTTGTTGCAAGTTGCGAGTGAGAAAGAGAGACAATATAACTGGTGCGTGCGCGAGTTCGGACTCGTTTTGCCTATACACTCCTCCTCCCCCGTTTTTGATGGTCCTGACGGTTGGTAAGAAGAAGCACGCATAACTCGAAGGACCGAGAGGGGAACCTTGAAAGCGAGCGGTAACCCCGCTCGAGTCGGCCTCCTCTTTCTCTCCCTCTCTTTCTCTCTTGCTTTTCGAATCCCATTGTATGCGTCGCCGTCCAGCGAACGATTCAAAAGTAGGATTTTCAGACCCAGACCTACCGATCGTTTGGGTGTATAGGATGCGGGTCCCTCTCTCTCTCTCTCTCTACACTTTCCAATAAACCAGCTGCTATAAACACGCGCACACACGTAGAGAAATGAGAGAGAGAGATAGAGAGATAGAGAGAGAGAGGGGAGTAGGTGGGAAGGAGGGAACCTAAGGTTAGCGTGCGTTGTCTCTCGCGCTAGGGTGGACGCGCACACGAGCGCCTTTGAATTCAAGCCGAAGTGAAAGCATTGATGCGAAGGCGGCTGGTCCATACAAAATACGAACAGAATTGACCGTTTCGAGAAATTACTCACTCTCTGACGTTCGAAAGAGAAATAGATGGAGAACTCGGAGGGACTTGTTAGGATTCTCTCTTGCTCCAGCCGATAAAGAGAATGAGAGAGAAAGAGACAGACCAAAAGAGAGACCGGATGTGAAACTTATTTGTAACGTTTGTATCTCCTCCGAATGATAACCTTCTTTAAACATTCAATTCGGTCAAATATCTATAGAATCTCGACGTACACTCATCGATATAGATTCATTTCAAATATTCATATAGGTTTATCATTTATTGTTTACCGGTAATTTTTCCACTTTTTAACTGCGTTCATTTTATTAAGACTAGATTTTCCTATGTTGGTTTTGTAATAAACGTTTTTACAAAGTTGATTTTATTAAATTATCAAGTCATACGTGAAAAAAAACTAATGTTTGCAAATCCGACAGTATACTTATATCGCAATGGAACTCGCAACGGAGTTAACAATATTTTTGCAGTGTACACAAGATATAAGAAAAATAAAGTTTATTGTTAGATTATAATCATATATCTTCAAAAATATCTAATTAAGCAAGCATATAATCATGGTAAACATTGGCTTAACATCATAAAATTTATATTATTTCAGTATTACCTCGATATTTACCAACGTTAAACAATTGAATAACCTTGTTGTTTTGAGTTTCTTCACCATTTTCTACATAAATTGCTGTTCGTGATTTTTCACTAACATCGATAGACGTAACTTTTAATTTGTATCCTCTTTTCAAATGGCATTAATTGACAAACAAATAATGTACAATTTTATTTCGTATAAAAACAATTTTAGTCGTATTGCAATAAATATTAAGGATTCCACCGAAACCAATTTTATGAAAAAAAAGTTAATTAATATTGTGATGTGTTATACGCTTATGTTTAAAAATGTGCAAATTAATTAATTATGAGATAAAATACAATTCAATGGAATCAAAAAAAACTTTGAATATTTCAATTATTCTGTTGTTCTAAAAATCACACGATAAAGTACTAAAATTTTTCGGATCAACAATTGTTAAAAGAAAAAATGAATCACGCATTAATTCTATTTGATCACTAGAAGTAAATGCCCGTATAACCAACGACGGAAAGACTCGGTCGTTTTAAATAAATAAGTCATTCCGTATTCTTCAATGCCTCGCGGCTACGTAAGTGCACAAGAATTTCGAGGTTCCACGAAAAAAAAGAAGGCAATATCAATCGTGAATTTTTTATACCAGTATAAAATTAAAAGCAGGAAAAAAGCGTGTATAGCGCTTTGTGAGTCGCTGTGAATAATACCGGCGTAAAATAATTGCAATAACATATGTGACGAGTTGGCGCGATACCGAATGGTGCACCTGTCAAAAGATACCGCGTCATTATGTATCTCTGTGCATCCGAGACGCTGAAAAACCGCAAAAAAAAGGAAAAAGACAAAAAAGGTTACGTCGCACTCTTCTCTCTAATAAGTAACTTGCTCTTTACGACATTTACAACGACAATAGATTGCTTTCAGATAGTTTCGCTTTTCAGTTTGGTGTATGCAATTACAATTATTGCTAATGCACTTTTAACAGTATACCTATCACGCATGACACGTATACCCAATCCCTGGTAGAAATTATAACATATTTTAAATATAGGTAATTACTTGCGCGATTTCGCAAAACTTGATGTAAAGCTCTTTCAAATCATTTTTTTTCTTTTATCTAACAAATGCGGTTGTATTGTATATTTTGACTCAACTATATGCAACAAAAGTGATAACAAATGTTTTACTTTGGTTTCAAATTAACTATTGATAGTTTAGAAAAACGAATGAAAAATACACTATAGAGAGTGTAGTATCATTGTATATTGTGTACCAAGGGCGTAAAGTGAGCTTTTTTAGACCGAGTGTTGAGTTTGCATTACGAAGTCGAAGGCGAGCAAGCACGAGCTCACGACGAGTACTGCTTCCACACGAGGTCAAAAAGCCCACTTAGCCCTTGGTGTACACAATATTTTATGTAACGCACGTACTCTTTTTCGTGTTTTTTTTTCTTGAATAAAGCTGGTCTAATGTCACCTTTTTCAGACATAGTAACCACGTGTTTGATGGAATATTTTAATTTCTATTGTAATAATTTTTCGATGTCCTTTCTAAATTTCCTAAAATCTTTTAGCGAGCAATATAAAGTATGTTAACGATTTTTAAGTTTTTAAATAGAACATTATATACGTTCAATATAAAAAAATAATGATAGTTAAATGTGATTAGTAGGTATTCTTGAAATTTTCCTAATTACATTGCGATATACATTGCTCCTTAAAAATCAATATCAACTATCTTAATTGTGAGATTCTTTTAAATGCTTGACTAAGGCAATAAATCAGAAAAAATGTCTTGTTGTAAAAAAAAATGTCCCTTAATCATAATCAATGATCTGAGTTGTATCAAACGCTTTAATTTTTTACATTGGTTAACCTTGCTATAGAAATTTAAATATAAGAAACGGTTAAAAAAGTAGTTAATGAGCAAGATAGTGACTATCTCTCGTGATAATACGATAGTTTTTTTTTTTTTCCCGAAGTGAAAGCATTGATGCGAAGGCGGCTGGTCCATACAAAATACGAACAGAATTGACCGTTTCGAGAAATTACTCACTCTCTGACGTTCGAAAGAGAAATAGATGGAGAACTCGGAGGGACTTGTTAGGATTCTCTCTTGCTCCAGCCGATAAAGAGAATGAGAGAGAAAGAGACAGACCAAAAGAGAGACCGGATGTGAAACTTATTTGTAACGTTTGTATCTCCTCCGAATGATAACCTTCTTTAAACATTCAATTCGGTCAAATATCTATAGAATCTCGACGTACACTCATCGATATAGATTCATTTCAAATATTCATATAGGTTTATCATTTATTGTTTACCGGTAATTTTTCCACTTTTTAACTGCGTTCATTTTATTAAGACTAGATTTTCCTATGTTGGTTTTGTAATAAACGTTTTTACAAAGTTGATTTTATTAAATTATCAAGTCATACGTGAAAAAAAACTAATGTTTGCAAATCCGACAGTATACTTATATCGCAATGGAACTCGCAACGGAGTTAACAATATTTTTGCAGTGTACACAAGATATAAGAAAAATAAAGTTTATTGTTAGATTATAATCATATATCTTCAAAAATATCTAATTAAGCAAGCATATAATCATGGTAAACATTGGCTTAACATCATAAAATTTATATTATTTCAGTATTACCTCGATATTTACCAACGTTAAACAATTGAATAACCTTGTTGTTTTGAGTTTCTTCACCATTTTCTACATAAATTGCTGTTCGTGATTTTTCACTAACATCGATAGACGTAACTTTTAATTTGTATCCTCTTTTCAAATGGCATTAATTGACAAACAAATAATGTACAATTTTATTTCGTATAAAAACAATTTTAGTCGTATTGCAATAAATATTAAGGATTCCACCGAAACCAATTTTATGAAAAAAAAGTTAATTAATATTGTGATGTGTTATACGCTTATGTTTAAAAATGTGCAAATTAATTAATTATGAGATAAAATACAATTCAATGGAATCAAAAAAAACTTTGAATATTTCAATTATTCTGTTGTTCTAAAAATCACACGATAAAGTACTAAAATTTTTCGGATCAACAATTGTTAAAAGAAAAAATGAATCACGCATTAATTCTATTTGATCACTAGAAGTAAATGCCCGTATAACCAACGACGGAAAGACTCGGTCGTTTTAAATAAATAAGTCATTCCGTATTCTTCAATGCCTCGCGGCTACGTAAGTGCACAAGAATTTCGAGGTTCCACGAAAAAAAAGAAGGCAATATCAATCGTGAATTTTTTATACCAGTATAAAATTAAAAGCAGGAAAAAAGCGTGTATAGCGCTTTGTGAGTCGCTGTGAATAATACCGGCGTAAAATAATTGCAATAACATATGTGACGAGTTGGCGCGATACCGAATGGTGCACCTGTCAAAAGATACCGCGTCATTATGTATCTCTGTGCATCCGAGACGCTGAAAAACCGCAAAAAAAAGGAAAAAGACAAAAAAGGTTACGTCGCACTCTTCTCTCTAATAAGTAACTTGCTCTTTACGACATTTACAACGACAATAGATTGCTTTCAGATAGTTTCGCTTTTCAGTTTGGTGTATGCAATTACAATTATTGCTAATGCACTTTTAACAGTATACCTATCACGCATGACACGTATACCCAATCCCTGGTAGAAATTATAACATATTTTAAATATAGGTAATTACTTGCGCGATTTCGCAAAACTTGATGTAAAGCTCTTTCAAATCATTTTTTTTCTTTTATCTAACAAATGCGGTTGTATTGTATATTTTGACTCAACTATATGCAACAAAAGTGATAACAAATGTTTTACTTTGGTTTCAAATTAACTATTGATAGTTTAGAAAAACGAATGAAAAATACACTATAGAGAGTGTAGTATCATTGTATATTGTGTACCAAGGGCGTAAAGTGAGCTTTTTTAGACCGAGTGTTGAGTTTGCATTACGAAGTCGAAGGCGAGCAAGCACGAGCTCACGACGAGTACTGCTTCCACACGAGGTCAAAAAGCCCACTTAGCCCTTGGTGTACACAATATTTTATGTAACGCACGTACTCTTTTTCGTGTTTTTTTTTCTTGAATAAAGCTGGTCTAATGTCACCTTTTTCAGACATAGTAACCACGTGTTTGATGGAATATTTTTAATTTCTATTGTAATAATTTTTCGATGTCCTTTCTAAATTTCCTAAAATCTTTTAGCGAGCAATATAAAGTATGTTAACGATTTTTAAGTTTTTAAATAGAACATTTATATACGTTCAATATAAAAAAATAATGATAGTTAAATGTGATTAGTAGGTATTCTTGAAATTTTCCTAATTACATTGCGATATACATTGCTCCTTAAAAATCAATATCAACTATCTTAATTGTGAGATTCTTTTAAATGCTTGACTAAGGCAATAAATCAGAAAAAATGTCTTGTTGTAAAAAAAAATGTCCCTTAATCATAATCAATGATCTGAGTTGTATCAAACGCTTTAATTTTTTACATTGGTTAACCTTGCTATAGAAATTTAAATATAAGAAACGGTTAAAAAAGTAGTTAATGAGCAAGATAGTGACTAGTCTCTCGTGATAATACGATATTTTTTCCGCATTACTGGAGCATTTAATCGAAAATACATAATTCATAATATCTATATAACAATTTAGTAGCTATAATCTATCTAAAATAATGCCTGACGGAAACTAAAAGTTAATGATTACCTGGATTATAAAAATAAAAGACCTAAGTATATAAAATTAGAATAATTATTTCTCTTATTTTGTATGCAGACATGATAATTTATAGGTAAAAGTATAGTATGTTTTTCATTTCATTCGTAATGTAATAGTATAATATACGAGTGTATAGTTCGAATTACATCGCCATCTATTATTTTATTCATGGTTTATTAATATTAATTTTTATTATATTTTCATGCATCAAAGGATCTTTGCAATCTGTTAAAGTTCAAATTTGGAATTAGTTAATTCTTGCATGCATTTATATAATTGAAATAAAGTAATAAAGTATGTTTACATATTGTTATGAGTAATCTAAGTCATCTAAATAAATTGATCGACAAATAAAACAATGTTTGTATTTGTGAAATTTCTGTAAATACATTTAATTGTTTACACATCTATAACGTTACTATATCGTTTGAAAGTTTTTCGTGTTTGTATTTTGAAATATATTGTTATACGTTAATAAGATACTCAAATTTAGATTGATTGTAGGATTTTATACTGGTAAATATGTACCCACAAGAGAGAACTTTTACTTTACGACTGACTCACGCTGTTTTTATTTGATAAAAGAAATGTAGGTTATAATTGCTATGTTAAATACTTTCTTCACTTTCTACCTCGTTCTTCGTCGAGCTATTCGAGTATCGATGTATAGCCAAATCGCTTATACGATAAAAGGAGACACAAACGTTTCCACTTGACAAAGAAAATTTTTTCAAGTTTCCTTGAACCTATCGCTCAAGTAGATCAATTAATTATTGTATCGAAGCATTAAACTACGCGTATCATATTATCTCTGACGAGCGAAATAAGAATGAATAAGTAGCAATATCGATTAATATATATCTATCGTATCACTGTACGAGATAATGAAATATACATAATAAAAAAGAGAGATAACTTCGAGTTAATTAAAGTAACAACAAAGTCTTGGAATATATATCTACACAGCGATTCACCGGAAAAACGTAGAGTTTGATGATGATGTTTCGCTAATCGTTCACATAGTATCTACATATAATTAAACAACGGATGACGAAATTTTCGCCTCCAGACGAGTGTGTGCGCGCCTACGCGGCCATAATTGACTCGATTAATATTAATAGGTAGTCGTAGTCGGGCGAGGAGGGGCAAGAGGGAGAGGAGGGATAGAGGAGGGATAGGGGAGGGAGAAGAAAAGGAGAAGGATTTAACCGCAGCAAAATATATTTCGAACACGTAAAGACGTACGACACGACGATCGTTTCACTTTTTGGCTCAAATCCAGCGACCCGAAAACCCGATTTCCACGAGAGCGCAAAGCCTTTCCTTGACTTTCCTCCTCGCGGTCAAAAAGCTTTCTTTCGAATTACCTTCGTGTAAGCTCCCAATGCCTAAGGAAACCTTTTGATTCCGTAAGGTTCTCGTTTAAACCACTATAAGAATTTCAATTTCAGTCTTTTTTCTATTTTTTTTTATTGCCAGTTAGAAATCTCGATCTTCCGATGTTTAGAATTGTACCTTTGAAATTATTTTATACGTGTGATATGTATATGTATGTGAGTGTATATATATATATATATATATATATATATATATATATAACTAAATAAATTTCTCAAGAAATAAGTTGTTGAGATTAACTCGCCAACACCTTGTTCAAACATAAATGCATAATTGGCTAAAGTTTATTTTTAAAACCGATGAGTATTATATATATACTAAACTAATATCATTAGTTTAAGCACGACTAGTGCCTACATTTCGAAGTAAAAATAAAAAAACTATCTTAATATGAACATAAAACAAATTAGGAACGACCTCAATTTTTAAAGAAAATTTTTATTGTTTGTAAAGTGCAATACCTAATGTTTTTTTGCTTCTAACGTTCTTTGTAGTTACAGCTATAATTTTTATTTATTACGTCTTTATAAAGATTATATTTTAATTTTTACGAGTTACCATTCTACAATGTATTGATAAATATATATATTTTTTTAAACTGAAAGTAAGAATATACGAATTTACATAGTTTACATTATATATAAAATTATATAAATAAAATGTAGCTAATGTAAACCAACTACAATTTAAATTTCTAATAAAAATATATTGTGAACTAATGATTGTATTATACTTATTTCGTATAACGTGTAATAATGTACAAATGTCACGAAGAAAGCTTAAATTCCATTAAAATCGTGACCGGCAGGTAGGGTTGAACCCACTTTTTAAAAATAATTGTAATCAATACTTGTTGGGCAAAAATAAATCTCTTGATAAAAAAAAACATTTGATATATCGAGCAAAGATACAAGGTATTTGTACGGAAAACATATATGTACTAAATGTTAATAAAATTATAAAATAGATTAAAGAACTTGCCGAAGATGTTGTGCATTGCAGTTAGTTTTATTTAACCAAACCAATTATGCATATAAGCGTTTACAAGGTCTACATAAAGTATGTATTTATATATGTGCACGTACATACGCGCGTAAATAAATCCCGCCGAATGATTCGAAATAGCAAAGGCGGCCGAAATGTCGGGAAAAGTTCGGAGTACAAATGAAAGTAAGGGTGGTAACTGATAACGAGTGTCACATCTGTCGGTGCAGAAGAAAAGTGAATGCGCAGTCTATACACATATATATACAGTTGTATTATCGACGAATGCAGGACGCGTCGTGTTAGTCTCGGTTTCCGGGCGGGCGGAGTCACTCTGATATATCGACCCCATCGGGCACCAGCACCAGCACCAGCGGTAGCACCACTAGCACCGCCTTGAGCTACGTCTGATGCGAAAGCACCACCGGGAAACGAGGACGAAACTTCTCTCAGTACATTTTGCAATAGGTACAAACTATTACTTCACAAGGGAAGAAGAATACGACGTCGCGTGAGATTCTTCGATAAAGCCATAGGATTTCTTTGTTTAATAGGATTGACCGAGATTCCGCTCGAGGGATGAACGATTACGTCCGATTGCAGTTTTCACCTTTATGTATATACAAAATGAGGCTTTGGAATTTTCTTGAAGCGCGAGGAACGTTAGCTTAGTACAGTAGTTGCTATCTTCACCACTGTTGTTTTGTTTATAACTATGCCAGGAATTTTGAAATTCGCTCTGCTTTAGTTAAATTAAATAATTAATTTAATCATACATATTTGCTATTTTATTCCAACGAGCAACAGCTATTTTATATTATTAACGAATTGTAATTACAACGGCAAATCGTTATTCCACCGATAATTTTTTATTTAAATAATTTACATTACTTCGCTTACTCTTACATATTTAAATACGTAAAATTAAAATGGTTTAAATCCTGCAACTCTTTTTATTCAGACTTTTATAATGTATCTTGCATTTATTAAATCTATCACTACCCATAAAACTGGAGCGCAATTTCAATAATTTAAAATACTCTCCCCCTAATATGCATACAAATCGTATTAAGTTATAATCAAATATAAAATAAAATACATTTAATGTATTTAGTCAAAAAAAAAATTCAATACAACGTAATCAATGTCTTTCATTGATTTTTATTTACGATGCCGTAAATAAAATAATTAAAAAAAATAGATGTACCGACGTTGCGGTATAAAGGGAAAAATTGTATTAAACTATTTGTAGTTGTGTCCAC
The DNA here is from genome assembly GCA_026168455.1 of Theocolax elegans. Lineage (NCBI taxonomy): Eukaryota > Metazoa > Arthropoda > Insecta > Hymenoptera > Cerocephalidae > Theocolax > Theocolax elegans. The sequence continues at coordinate 85,097,676 of CM047425.1, read as the reverse complement.
AATACTGTAATTCGTATTGTACACGTGCGTAACAGCCCGCATGAGCTCCCTTGTATAAACCAATAAACCGAGCCTATTTTTGAGATTGGGGCACTCTAACAACTTTGAGTGTCAATGTTTTTAAACGTAAAAACGCGTACCGCTGTATTCTAACAAGGTTCATATATCGGGTACTCCCCTCATCGGTTCCCTTGTGTCTCTCACAATTTTAGGGTCCGACTGTCGACGAACACATGTGGACTATCGGAAAACTTAGTGTGCACATCTGCTCCTAATCTGCGTCGGTCCTTACACGATATGCGTACTCTCAAGAAAATCTTGCTCTTCCTCGTTAAGTGACTTATATACTTGCATCACTCTTGACTATATATATATTCTCATTTTGAGAAAAAACACGGAAACCGTTCGTACAATACCTATATAGCATTATTATATTTATCTTTTTGAAAATCGACTGCATTGGATAAATTTTACTTCGTCGTTAGAATTAATTTAAGTTTGATCTCAAGATAACGTGGAAACCATCGTAAACAATACTAATGTTAAGTCGCCTAATTATTTATCAAACTTATTATTTGAAAAATAAATTATTTTTATTTCTAAAATTATGTTTTGTTATATTATTTTAAACCTCTTAACTGAACATTCAATGAAGATGCATTTGAGAGCTTTTTATTTTATATATCTGTAGGAGCAAAGTATGCGGTAATCTGAAGAGGACGTACTAATAAGAGAAAATGAACGTCACAGACAGTGTGACGGTCTATTACGCTCGTTTACGCGTACGATAAATAAGCACATTGCAACTGGTAAATTGACATCAACTTTCTTGACACAGACAACCTTTTAATTTTGTAATTAGAACCTGATCTCTTCTATTAACAGCATGTGTTTTATTATTTTACATTTATTTACATTTATTTCAGAGCTACATCCGTTAAAAAATTAATTGTTATCAATGGACGCCTATTATTTCCGTAAGATAAAAATTATATTTCTATGTATTTCTATACTGTCAGTTGATTGTAGTACGTTCGATGCATCAAAAAATGTTATACATTTCTTAGAATTATTGACAAGTTTACAAAATAAACAAAATTCACGTTTTATGATTTATACACTTATTAAAAAATTAAAATGTACGCATACCAATATTATAAAAACTAATGTCAATTATTTGGAGTAATTAAAAAAATAATAATTTCAGCACGAAAACTGATAAATGTTAATGTAGTCTAATCTTCTGCGTTACGTAATAATGTTAACATCACGTAATTTTCAATTTGCTTAAATTCCTCGAGTTTTTGTTTAAATAAAATAAACGAACTTGGTGCTGAATTGTAATTGCTTAATAAAGTACTAAATCACTAATAAAGGGATGCGTATACATGGAAAATCTGAATTAAAGCCTTTCAACTGCACAGAGATGAAGAAGAGGAGTCAGGATCGACCGTTTTAAAATCGAAACGAAGAGCACATTGAGAGGTTCTTACTCGTTGATTAAACGAAAGAGAAGAGCGAAAGAGAGTGAAAGAGAGATAGCGATAGTGTGTGGGATAGGAGAAAGAAGGGAGTTGAGGGATCTCCTGGTTATATGCTCTATATTTAAAGCTTCGGCGTGACCGCGGTTGTTTTGATATTTCAGGCACTCGTCTAGCGCGCGTGAGAAAGCTCGCGCGCGGGAACAAGGCTCCCATAATAAAACCGAGATGAGTTCAACAGCTGCTCGACGTTTCCTCGCGAGGCCACTGATCTCGCGGATATCGCGGATATCTCGCTCTCATCCCTCCGTGTCCGAGTAGGGTTAGAAGTCCAGTTAGTCACCGCTATATTTAAGTATCTTTTGCATTTATTCGCTAATTTCTATTCACTGATGTACGATGTACTTTATCTCATCTGGCCATAAGTAATTTTTATTTTATCATTATATTCTTCAACAATTAGATTGTCGAAATATAAACTTAATCATTAAAGTTTAGTACCTGAAGATTTAGATAAAGTTGTCTTCGAAACGTTATACATTTAATATATATTAAACTGACTCGTTAAAGCAATCGTTAATGCAACCCAAACTAAATTCGCGAGTGTGATATATATATATATATATATATTACAATATAAACTTTATTATTATGTTAGGATGGAAATGTGGTAAAGCAGAAACATATCTTTGAATCGCAGGTAAAATGTTATTTTAGTTAAAAAATCTCTAATAGAAATTTATAATATTTTCCATAAAATTGTACGTATAAAAGTGAAACCTGAGTAGAATTGAAAACTAAAATTTGTTGTGTAGAAGAATAATTACTAATATTATACAGGTAAGCTAATGGTTTTAAAGTAAAACTTTCATTTACATATATATATATATATAGTTAATCGGAATAATGAATTACATTAAGTTGGTTAAAAACTGGTATAATTTAGACTTTAAATTGTACATAGAATTTCTATTTCATAGTAGTGTAAAAAAAATATTTAGTTTCTACTACGTGATTGGTTTATGTGCGTTAAAAGAGTTACTAAGTAAATTATAGCAATACAAATAAGAATAAATTTTAATGCAATGGAGAAATTAAATTTATTCAATTTTACCGATAAATAAAATAAATAATACTTTCTAATTAATAAGAATAAACGACTTATAAGTATGTTGAACACATATGTTTCTATTAAAAACAAAATTCAATTACAAATTAATATTAAAAGAATTATGATGAATGTGTATGAATATATTACGTCACATACACTATTTTATATCAAGAATTATTATTTTACTCTATCAAAAATAGTGCGCAGTAATATTTATTAGTAGGAAACAAGGTATAGAAGATTTTTGCGAGTTATATATATATTTTTAATTCATACTTATTATTATTGATTTATTTATTAGATATTGATTTTTATATTTATATTTAAATGATTTTTATTATGAATAAATAGTCTGTTTGGTCATGCGATTATATCATTCAAAATTTTGTATCAATATTAAAGAATTTGTTACAAATTATTAACATCTGCCCAGTTGGTTCTCTTACGGTTAGAATAAATTCACCTATTTTGATATTTTAAAGAAATACTTGTGCGATCCAATTTGTTGCTTGAGAAATACGCACCACGATGTCGATAGTGTCGATATAAAGTCACTTTCTTCATAATGGAAGAAAGTAAAAATGAAGCGAATGTTATGTTCTGCTGCTGTAACCTTTCTCATTTCTCTTGAATTATGAAAAAGACCTTCGTTATTTTTAAAATTAATACCACATGTATGCGAGTAAATGTGTCCAAGTATATGTTGGTAGAAAGTAAAAAATACATTTTTTTGTAAAATAAAATCAAAAAAATGCTCGAGCTTAATGCTCCCGTCTATCAATGTCGATCAGGAGAAGCGCAAGCATAATCGAGTAATCTATAAATACTGCAGAGCAACGTCAATAAAAATGAAATGCCCGCACGTTTTGCGCTCTGATTGAATTCAAACGGAGCCCAGGCACAAAATCGAAACTAAAAAGTCCAGACGAGGTTCGACGAAGGGAGATGCACCTACCTACAGATAAGCCTTTATCAGGCGGTAGCGCAGTGGCGACAAGTCAAGAATAAGAAATTGGCAAATAACCCGAAAGAGAGCGAGAGATACGTGGGTGTGGTGATGATAAGGTGCAGCTCGAGAGTGAGAGAGTGAATGAGAGAGAGAGAGAGAGAGAGAGAGAGAGAGAGAGAGAGAGAGAGAGAGAGAGCGAAAGAGACCCAGTGTGGCTCATGGCTGGCTAGTATCGATCGATAGCCAGCAGCAGCGGTGCCAGCAACGTTGGCTCGTCCTCGAGTCTATCTCTCCCCAGCCGTCGCCACCCAGCGGAAAACGACGAGCGCCGCAATCCCTCTCGTTTCTCTTCCTTCTCTTTTTCTCTTCCTTTTTATGCGTCCACGATCTTGAAGGATTCTGCTTATGACGCTCGTATACGCTAAAGATCATTGATTTTGTCGAGGTAATGGTTGGTACGATTGTCGAGTCAGTTATACGATACGATTTTCAAGTAGGACATAGTGTTGCGATGAATAAAAAAGTGTATATAAAATGTTTTGATTGTATAAATTTGTATATTGTTATTACTAATTAAAATATAAATATAAAAAATAAAATTAAAATTATTAAACTCTAGGGTATATTTACTACTATAAACATATAAGAAAAGTCGGAGTTTTAGACTCTAACGCTCTTTTTACGATAAATGTAAGCAAATAACGAAAAATTTCGCCAAAAAAACCCTTGCTTTTGATAACTCAAAAGCAATTAGAGATAGAGACTCAAACTTAAGTTCAGAAGAAAACTGAGATCGAGTAGATTGGATTTTAAAAAAAGAAGCTCAAATATCATGATTTGATCGAAAGTTATGAAAGATAAACGAATTTAATAATAATTGATGACTATTTTGAAATAAAAAATTTACTGATAGTTTAGGTCAAACTGTCTTATGTTTATTTTTTCAATGACTTTCGACCAAATCAAGGTATTTGATCTTTTTTCTTTCAAAGACAATCTACTTCATCTCAATTTTCTTCTAAACTTAAGTTTCAGTATCTATATCTTTATTTGTTTTTGAGTTATAAATTAACAAAATCAAAGGCTTTTTTGGCGAAATTTTTTCGTTATTTGCTTATACATATATCATAAAAAAGAGCGTTAGAGTCTAAAACTCTGGGTTTCTTTATATTTTTACAGTAGTAAACATATCCTAGAGTTTGGTAAAAATCCGTTTCCTGGAGATGTGACATTCTCCTTATTAAATTAATTCACCAACTACAATGAACCATTTTCAAGCAGAATATTTTAAATTATTATTCTGTGTTTTGTGAAAGTATTTGCCAAATATTTATATAGAATAAGTATTTTCTAAAAATATTCATCGTGTGCTTGTTTTGAAATAATATTGTACATAATAATAGTAAATGACTGTCAAAACGCAATTAAAAGAAGACAATAATACTAAAATATATAGTATTTTAAACCATTTTAAAATTTAGGTTTACCTCGGAATTTTCCAATATTATATATTAAATATGCTAAACACGAAAATCACTGTTACTTGAAATATATTTTTCCTTTGCACCTTTGAGCTAGATAGATTTTGGTTATGGTTTGTAACTTTTAGAAATAGCTTATGCATCCAACCAACGAACCACGATCTCTATAGGTTGGTTAATCGTAAGTTAAATTAAAAAAAGGTTAATGTCTCCCTAGAATTTACAATTCATATTTGTATAATATATTAACCAACATCGATAACCTACATAGTGCATAATTTTATTTTTCCTTCTTTTTTTCTTATATATTGTAGATAAAGATTTAAAAATTTAAGATTAAAACGAATAGACTAAAAGTATTATCGAAATAAAGCGATATAGACCGAATTTAAGTGTGAAGTAATTACATTCATGTTTATTTTATCGGTTTTAGTATGAAAAGTAGTTTAAAAATTTGTTATTTCAGAATAAATTATGTAAACAGGTTTTTCATCCTCTCGGGGATCGGCTTGAGTACACGTTAGTTTAAAAGTTAATAAGAAAATCTTGAATAATTTTCAAAGCACAAATTTATAATTTGTTCCATTCTGATAACGACAAGTTTAGAGGACAAGATGACACGTTATAAGTATGTAAAAATACTATATTATATACCTATAAAGTAAGGAATAAATATTTTGTAAATAATGTTGGTTTAAGTTACACTCGAATGATGATTAACGATCAAAAGTACATATTGGTTCAGATTTTCATAACTGTATTAATACGTGTAAGTAAATTTAAGTCAGTGTTTAAATAATTATTCCGAATTTTTATTTTAAAATCTTATCATAATCACCAGCTACTAAAAAATTCATCTACATATTTACTTGTTTATAGTTTATACGGGTATATTGGTCATACTTCCTTGGATCGAATAATTAAAAATTCGAATGCAATAATTTAAAGCTTTATTTAATTGTAGGTTCATACATAGTTTATATATTGTAAGCATACTCATACGTAAGTACGTATATTCATAGACGTACGTAACTTTTTTATAAATAAAATTGTATGAGTTTTTTTTAACAATTCTAATTCGTCTTGGATGGATGTATTGAATTATCAGAGTTCAATAACATTTATCCTTTTCAATCATCGGAACTCATTAAGTGAAATATTTGATAAAATTGTAAATTGAAAAAGTCTGCTTTCGAATATAATGGTATAGATTTGAACTAAAAATAGTACAAAATATATAAAAGATTCTTTGAAGTACAACTGCATGGGTCTAATAAAATTCTCCGGATCTGCATTAAGATTCGTTCTATTTCTAATGGATCGAAATTTTTTCTCCGGGAACTAGTGACGCATTGAAGTATATACATCATATCATCGTATGGAAAGCAAAAGCAGTCTCCTTCCGGCGCCAAGGTCTCGTTAGATGCATAGTATGTCGGGTTCGCGAAATTGGCAATGACTCGCAGCCTGACCTCGAGAGATCTTGGTGATAGAGCTTGCTTTGCCGAGTGAGAAAATCGATCTCGCGCCGAAGGATCGCTTCTCGTTCGCGTCGACGCTTTTAGACGTCGCTTTCCACTCTCGTGGGTGTGAAAATTATATTTGGATTCCTGCATTCTATTTATTTTTTAATAGTTTGTTGAAATTTGTGGGTGGTTGATACGTGACGTAAACATTAATCGTAAAAGTGTTATTAAACAAGTATTGTATAGTGGTAAAAACATTCATAAACTTTTTGTTTCGCCTTTTTCCTCACTAATTTTACCTTACAAATTTTCCCGGGTTTTAAATACAAAAACTTTGGCTGATTAATTCACAACACTGAGTAGTTTTTTGACTTTTATTATAAAACATGAATTTTAGTATTTCATATTTAATTTTGCTCAAGGGTAAAACTAAATTTTTATTATCTAAGAATCAAATACTTTAAAGATTCAAGTTATATAAATAGGAAATAAATCGATGCAACGGCTAAGCTGCACTCTTGAAAAACTATACCTACACTCGATGCGCGCACGATCATGCGTCAGTTATTTTCTTTTCCTCTTTTCTCATAATTTTGCGACAATCCCAACGCCATTGTGTTTGCATTTAAAAGTTCACGTTATCGGGCTGAACCATCTTTAACTGTATATTTTAAAAAAGTACACACCGATATAGAAATAGTATAACTCATTATTACAGCTCTTGTCCAACTATTCCGAGTTTAAAACTGGAGCTCCGTTCCGCTATTCCATTTCTCGATATATTTATTTAACTTGAAACATTATAACTTTTTCTATTTACAACTTTTTCAACTGTTATTCGTGAATAAAGAAAATCTTCAGGTTTAGTCATTGATAATTATCTTAAATATATATAAATGCAAGTACTATGCTACCAAAACATAAACATGCACGCAACGCGCACGAGAATAGTTAAAAATATATACAGAATGACAAACTGTCGGATTTCCTTGGCAATCTCTTGACCAATGATGAAATCTAGGCTGAGCACTTATTTTATCTGGTATGAAGAAAAAAAATGTTTTTGAAAAATGTTTCGTATTGACTCATAATTGACTTGATGGTTGAGAATATTGCTGGGAATGGTATTTTATAAGAATCCATAAAAGTAGTAGAACTTACACAACGTAATACTAAAGACAATAGAAACGTCGCAAATTAGGTTTACGACTTGGGGAATGAGAAGAATAGGTACGTTAACTCATCAATTTTAAAGAACAGATTCTAAATCGATAATGCTTGTACCGATAAAAGACTTAATGAACCGAGTTAAAGAAAAAGTTTAAAGTACTTATTGTTCCCGAATTGATTTGTATTTTTACTGCAAATCGAGTATAATTGCAGCATTTTAACATTTTAACATAATTAATGCGTATATATGCAAGCTTATCAATTTGACCAATATATGATTCCTTTTTTTATTTATAGTGAGTGAGTGAGTGAGTGTGTACACGCATTAAATACAAAAGCGTCGTCGCAGTGAATCAACTTATTGAGAATTGATCGAAGTGGAATACATTGACTTCCTTTTTCTTATCGCCTGCAACTTAACGGGATATTGTCAATCCTATCTAATTCCGTAGCAGTTGCCAACACTTTGTAGTCATCAATGTAGCTAAGTATAATTTTAATTTTTCATTGTTTTGAGCAAGTAAATGCTGTCCAATATTTAAGAATGAATTTAATATAAAAATATATTTAAAAAAATTGTATTTCAATCACGTCTCAAACTGTCACGATATTACCTTGGATAACTCTTAAACCCACGGATAACAACCCAGTTTTGCAACTAAATAAATCACATTATCAATGTTTATTGGAATATTCTCTTTTCTTTCTATGTAATAATTTATTTTAGTACAGAAATAAAAAAAGATAGATACTAATATTTTATAGCAAGATTTTAAGAAGCAAAATAACAAAAGCTGTGTAATATTTACGTAACATAAATTTAAATAGAGCAAGATGTATTTTAATTTGTGTAAAAGTGTTCAGTTGGGTGCCATATAGTAACACTGCCCAATGTTTCAGAACATTTGTACACAATAGCTGTATATAAGCGACGCAGTACATCTTAAACTTTATATATATAGGAATTTCCGTAGACAGAAACTCGAAACTCCATTTCGGGTCGAACGGTAAACCAAATTCGAGTAGTGAATGGGTATGGTGTAGAACAAACTTTCGAAATGAATGTTGAATAAAACGGCCCATGTCCAGGATGGAAATAAAAGAGAAATGATTCCGGTTGCGCACGTGCGGCGACGGCGGCGGCGGCTACCCTCGGAGTTGTTATAGGTTATGGGGCTTGAACAGGCGCTGTGAGGGTGAGGGCTTGGGTGATTGCGGCTATCGTCCAATAATGAATCGAGACTCGGTAGTGTCGTCAACCTCCTCCCCACCTCTCGCTACGCAATATGCAGGCTCTATACCGTACCGACTGTTTCACATTACCTATTCTACGTGTGGCTCTTCTAGCTTTCTAATTTCATTATATATATATAAACAAAATTAATTAGTCTTAAAGTGTATACTGGAGGCACTTACGTCAATACCCGGATTTCATGGATGCTTATACCAGGATCCTCTTTACTTTTTTATACCTGAACTTCGTTAATTTAATTATATATTTCGTTGAACCTGAATGCGTTTGACACGAGGATTCGATGATATTATATATACTAACTCAATTTATACAATAATATTGTATGCGCATTATAAACTGTCTTTAATACATATTACAATTCAATATGTATATAGCTAGGTACATTTCATATTTCAAAAAATGGAAGGCTAAAATAAAATGAAACATAAATAATATTTCGTTAATCAATTGTTTTATTGTATGTTTGAGTTTTTCTATAACAAAAGAAAAATATAGTCGATAAGAAATTAATATTCAGATGATTAACGGTTTAATTAAAATACATAAGTTTGTTACACATTTGTATGTTAGATTATTGAGAAAAGGTGCAAAAATTTCAAAATTAATATAAAATGGTCGTTGCATGCTTCGCTTAGTTATAAATTTATTGCTGATTAGCTGATTTGAAACCGTTCGTGTACTTACTTCAATTAAAAAAATCAATTCTTCATATAATTGGTAATACCCATGCAGCGATTAAACAATAAGTAACATTAATGAAAAAAGGTTTTTTATTATAACTATGCGATAATCCTTTTTTATAATTGTTATAATTTTCCAAGATTATTACTTTTCACAGTTTTGCAAAAGCAAGTTCGAAATTAATGTTTTCTAAAATGAACTTTCTACACATTCGAATTGACTGTCTAAATTTCATAATTAATCAGTCATTTTCTTTCTGCTTTGATTAAAAGGAAACTTAATCAAGATTTAGGTCGTATTGCAATTAATAAATTTACGAAACAAATCCAGGTAATTGAGTTTGTATGTCAAGTAAATATCATTTGATAAATATTGCCGAATATGCGAATCATTGGAAAAAAGTGAGTTAAATAATTGGGATATACCTCGTTAATTTTACGCGACCTTGTCGAAACACCTGGTGCAACGTTCAAAAATATAGAAAAATAGGTCAAGGGCTGTATAGATATATACACATACATTTAAACACATTTTGTTATCGCTCATTATTATCATTGCCTAATCATCTAATTTGCTTCTTTTATACGATAAAAATGTATCTACACGTACCTATCTTTTAATATCCAATATAGCGATATCTGATAAACGACAATATTCATTCAAGTTAAAAAATTTTGTACGATTATTTATTGTAAATTAAATGCTTCACGAATTGTTGGTAATAATTATCAAATTATTATTAAGAAAGTTTAAAATTCTTAAAAAAAAGTGAAAAATACCAGTAAGCCTATAGATACACGTATGATATAAACAAAACTACATATTATCCGCATTCCATGTATTAAAAACTGCTGCACTTAAAATACTGCGGCTATAAGGACTAATTTAAAGCTTGTCTCAATTTATCTGGTGAACCTCGTTTTGTAACCGAACTGACTAATATTTCCATTTCCATGAAGCTTGTTGTGAAGCAACGAATGTACATATAATATACACAAGTAAGCGTTCATGCATTTGCATATGTTAAGTTTACTTTTGAGCCGGAGGTTCCGCAAGACTCTCGAGCGTGCCTATAAAATTTGATTCGTAAATAAAAATTATAATTCTTATATATATATTCTATCATCGATGCAAACAACCTCTAAAACGTTATAAACGTTTCTGCATAATTTAATGAAAAATAATGTATCCAGCAATTTTCTTACAAATGTTTTCAATTTCGCGTCTAAACGAATAATATGTGTAATATATATTACTGGCAGTAATAATAACATAATAATTGTTATTATTCGCTTTATGATTCCGGATGTGCGCATTTGTTTTGCATATTATCAAGTGACATTTGCGACGAGCATTGCATATTCACATAATATAATTAATGAATTTAAAATTACTATATGTAATTAATATTATACACATTGTTCATAATACTGAAATAATGTATTGTATTATTTTGTTTTAATTAATATTTAAACTGATACGTTTACTGTTACAAAATATTAATTATTGGACAAAATAAACATAACTTTTTTAGTTTATAAAAGATTTTATAATCAACTTGATCAAAGATGACTTGTAATTAAAATATTTACATATCTATCAATTGTATAGAATTGTATAAAGGACAGTTTCGAGATAAAAAATCTATGTATGGAAAAACAAACTTGTAAATAGTGAATTTATTGTCAAGATCACATTGATCGAAATAAGGTGGATACAGGAAACTGAATGTTCAAAGTGTTACAAAAACAAACAAGAGTTGTGTGAATGAATATATCCTCGAAAAACTTAGCTACCGAGTGCAGAGTGATGAATTAGTAAGGCTTTTTAGTCTACAACGCAGTTGCATTAAATTACATTGGCATAGATATCATTCGAATAACGCATGGTTCAATAAAAAAAATATATAATCTAATCCACATAGGGGAAACATATTTGAATGCCTATTTATCGAGTGAATTGTTACATTTACTTTTTGAGGATATAAGTACTCTTTGAACAATGGAAAATCTATGCGTGTAACATTTTTTTCAATAATAATAATAATTGAAACAATGAATGAGAAAAATGTAAAAAAAAATCATTTTATGTAACATCGCGTGTCTAAAACTTTATTTAATAGCTATTTCGCAGAAGAGAATCGATTTAAAAATTTGCATGTACCTATGTCTAAAACAATTTTTTTTAGTGTTATCTTTGGAAGTTCTAATAACGACAACAACTCGACGGTATAATCTAGTTTAGTTAGTCAATTCATTGCTGGTTAATTTAAATAAAATTATTCTATAATTTATTATAGTATTAATGAAACCACTTGAATAAATTTCGTTAACTTTTTGTTAGTAAGAGAGTGAAGTCTTTTAAGCGACCGTGTAGCATATGTACGCAATAAGAAACCTCATCTCACGCGGGAATATTGCGAAAGTTACAATTTAGTATTATGTTACTTAATGGAAACTCAATGATCAGACTAAAATAATAAATGCAAGTGTATTAATATTACGTACATATATATATATATATATATATAGAATAAAAAATAATTATAATGCCACTAACTTTGTTTAAAATCGACAATAGATTTAAAATATTTATATATTACTATATCAAACTGTACGAAACTGATAAAATTATTTCAAATAAGAATTTTAGTAGATATTTTTGAAGAACAGTAAACTATCGGATTTTTTCGAAATCTACTAATAGTTTTTTATAATTAATTGATGAAATAATTGCTGTGAGTATTCTAAATATACAATAGCTATTAATTTTGTGAATGTTAGAAAAGCGTAGGTTACGATGTTAAACCGTAAAAAAAGATGTTGTTAAACTTGGAAAAATATGAGAAAGAATACAAATGTGTCGGCAGTTACAAAATTAGACAGAACTAACGGGATCCCCAAGAGAGCATAGGGGAAAATCTGTCGACCATGTGTACATATTATGTATACAAAATTTAAAGGGAGCGAACGAATGAATTCGCGTGTGCGGTTCTCAGCACGTGGTACTTTTGTGTTTTAGCCTCGTGTCTCGTGTCCCAGGAAGAAGAAGAAAAAAAGTGTTGTAAGCCGGGAGGTAAGGAAGAGGGGTAGGGTCTTCAACAGGTGGCGGACGACACCCCGAGATGAACGCAGAGGTAGGTATACAGGAGTATAGGTTTTCATCCTTGGTATTGTCTCCAAAAAGTCTAAACCGAGCGGTTCTAAAATTTGCATATGCCACTCGAATGACTTGCAAGTGCAAGATCTTTCCTTGAATCGACCTCGAGTTATCGATTTCGAATTATTTGGAAAGATCGATTCACGCGTGGATAGAATTTTTCATTTGTCCCTGTTCTATATATATTTTATAAATCGTTTAGAGCTAATGAAACTGCATTGTTGAGATACTGTGGATATCCAAGGAAAATTAAAATTACGAGGGCTGTGCTGTTAACTGTCTCACACACATACATTTACACACACATAACTATAGTTTTTTAGTTATATTTAATAAATTGTTGGATTTTGTACAGTAAAATAAATAATAAGTATGATATTGTATTCTCGAAAAGAATTTTATGAAAGTATTTATTATAGTATTTCATACAAATTTGCGATTTATGCAATTGACTACAATTTTGTTCATTTACAATTCAAGCACTGCACAACTATGCAAAAAATTTAACAAAACAAAAGTATAGTTATAAAATTTTATAACTATTATTATTAATAACGCAGTTGATTTAGTTCGATATTTACACTAATTATTTAAAGTCAATAAGTAAGTGCATCGTTAATTTTAAACAATTATTGATATCAATTCTTTGTTATTCAATAACTTGATTGTAGCTAAAAAACAAAAGTAATTGTGACTTAAAAAATTCATAAATATATGTGAAGAGTATATATCAAAAGATTGTTTTACGTAAAATTTGAATAAAATATACGTATTTTGAGTAACTCAAGTGCTGCATGAATACGATCTTCTTTGTCTCATAACTATTTTGAAGAGTTAATAGCCAACTCTTTTAATCCCAAAATTATTAATTTAAGAATATTCCTGGTAGATAATTGGCCAATTTAAATGAATTAAGGCTAAAAAGGAGAATTTATATTATCCTAAAAAATTATTTTAATTTCTACTAAAGATGCCAAATCCTGGAAGCAATCACTTATTTAATTTTTGTACGTAGAAAGGGGATGAAATTTTTATAAATCTTTTACATCAGATCAAATATTTTTATATTACAGTAATCTTAAACTTTTTTACATTAAATTACTGATTTATTTATTACTATATATATAAATAGTTCTACGTCTATACGTTTTAAAATTTCTATTTAGTTTATACTTTAAACGTAATTTTTGAGTAATAATAAAAAGTAGATCCTAATACGGAGAGAAAAGTTGAATAATAATTCTAAAATAAAAAAGCCCAAATATGTTCTACGTAAAATGCTGACGTTCACTTGTTTATATAATTTTTGTTTAGAATTTATAAAAAAATTGAGAATCACATTCAAAATTTTATCATATCGCGGGTAGTAATTTTTGCCGCGTACATTCTTTAAAATCTTTAGCACACTGGCACTAAAACATCTACCCAACACATTTAGATACTTTTTATACAATTTTTTTTCTCCGTGTACAATTTGATATCATGAAATGATAAATTTAACATCGTGACATCAATATTTTCCAGTACTAGGTGCAGAATCACCGCTTAAGTGTATCAAAAACGCAGCGTCAATTGGCTAAAGATTTAAAGACTGTTATTTTCTTCCGTTACAAATAATAGGAATACTCTTTACAATTGAGTACTTATAGAAATTAAGTAAGAACGTTAGAAATATACTCATTAAATACTTTCATTTTCGATTTCTATGTTGCAAATGTCCATCTGTTCATGGGTATGAAAGTAATGCTTCGACGTATACCTCATTATATAATTACCTCTAGTTAATGAACAAACGATTACATACCTACAGTAGTATACAAACTTGCAGATCTCGATTTTGGTTCGATTATAACGCAAATTTGATATCAGTTTCAAAATTATGATATATTTAATGAGGATGTATGTACAGTGATATTTTGTTACATACACCATACACCCACACATACGCACACACATATATATATATATACACGTACATACATATTTTGCATATAATTGTACAATATTAAATTTACAAAGGAAGCAATAAAAGGGTGAATGAAAATGGTATTATATACATTCGTTAGCGTTTCGGTGATACTAATGATGATAACAATAAATGGGAAAGTCATTAATCGGATTTTCGTGCACGTCAAATACGCGTCGTGGCGATTTAGCTGGGAGACCAAGGCAACATTAATCGAGCGTCAAGCTGACGCACGGTCCAGCAAGCAGTTGTGGCCGAGGGGCACAGCCACCCCCATCGAGGGAAGACTCGAACCAAGCAAAAAACGGGGAAAAAGGTAAGTGTGTATATATAGGTCTATATAATGTATATATATATATAAGTTAATTGCACATCCGAGGGAGCGCGTCTTCCCTCCCCCGAACAATGCGCGAAACAGCTGATGACCCAAATAACAGGGGAGAGCAAGCGAGCGAACAAGCGCGCTAATCGATAGCTATAAATACGGCGTAAGAAAAACCACGAAACGCGATGGAATCACGCACCCGCGAATATTTTCACTTTCCCGAGGTAATAAACTACAATACGACCGAGACACCTCCTGATTATTTTTACACGCGAGTGAGCGCTTACGTAACGCGTATTTAGCTCTTGTACACCACGTATTCACACATACATATATATACATATACATGTACGTATGTATACACACGGCTATATACTCGAACGCGGAAACGTCAAAATCGGGCCGAGGTGCGCGTCGGCTGCTCGATCCTGTGTGCAATGTATATACAAAGACGGATATGCAGATGTACGTGGGATGTCTGGAACGCGCGGTGCATTGCCATGAAATAAAAAAGGAAAAAGGAAAATAAAATAATGAAGGCGATTCTACGGCTCTGGACGAATTTTGAGCGAAATGACTGATACGACTCGAAGAAAGCTAAAGCAGTGGTAGCAGCAGTAGCAATAGCAGCAGCAGCACTTTCATCGATTTCGCGTGGGGCGGTGCGCGCGCGCGCTCGGGCAACAGCGAGAGATGGAAATGGGCGGGTGGAAGGGTGCGTACGTGTGCACACATCGCCGTCGACGGCCGATTGGGGGTTCGGGGCCCGGAAACTGGGTCAACCGATGATGGGTGCGGGATATGCGGTCTTACCTTGTCCGAGGGTATGTTGCGCGAGCTCATCCTCGCGATCCCGGGGAGCCTGGAGAGGCTCACCTCCTGGCTAGTCCGTATCTCCCGAGTCTCCTGGCCCTGGCCCTCTCACTCGCGCACTTAAACTACAACGGGGAGCACCAGCGTAGAAAATTAATATCAAAACACTCGAGACGAAGCTTTGCCAACGCACACTATCGCTCGGCTCTCTCTCTCGTTTATTTCTCTTTAGACGATCCGATCGGATTTACCGTCACGACCGATGCAGTAGGATATGCACCACGATAGACAGACAGACAGATACGAAGAGATAGCGGACGAACGTGCGAGAGGGAGAGAGAGAGAGTGATTGAGAAAAAGAGAGAGAGAGAGAGAGAGAGAGCGAGAGAGCGAGCGAGGCTCAGAGGGCTCGGCCTAAGGGCCGCGACGGTTGCTGCATCGCGCCGTTCCGCGCCTCGCTCTCTCCCTTCCTGGTGCTATAGACTGACTGCTCCTCGGTCCTCTCTCGTGACGCAACCTTGCGCGCTCCCGGAGATCCTCGGGCAGGGCACCGCGCGTCCCTCGGGCGACTCTACTTGTAAGCGCAGCTGTCGGGTGTGCAGTGCTCGAGCAGCATCTTCTTCACGAAGCTGCTCGGCGGGTATCTTCCTCGCTCCCGGATTGCGCGCTCGCTTCTTCCTCCTCGACGAACACCCAGAACCAAACAACGCGTAAAATGGCGAACTCGCTTGCGCGCGCACACACACACACCGACCGTAGACACGCAGCACAGCACCGAGTGCGGATGCCTGCGGTACTCTGGCTCCCTCTTTCCTGGGCAGCACTGGAATCCCCTCCCTCTCTGCTCTTCTGCCGCGACGTCTACACCTAACCGCTATCTTTCTCTCTCGCCGTTCGACCGACTTTATTCACCCTCCCTCTCTTGCTCCTACTCCTTCTCTCGCTCCCCCACCCCCCAACCCAATGACTTTTTTCGTCGATCTAGTGGGAGTATGGCTCGCTATTCGAGTATTTCGAGTCCGCAGGTGCGCCCTCCCGCGTCCTTGTGTTTTCTTACTTTTTTATCCGTCGAGGATTGACCTTTTTTATTCTCCTTTTTCTTTAACTTTTTTCATTACATTTTACTAACATTCAATGTTTTGCTTTATGCCACTAATTTTTAATAATTAAGTTTTTAAAATAAACGACAGTATATGTACCCGTTAAAAAGATGTGCTATACTATTACTACTTAAAGTAATAGTCAAGATTGCTACCTTATCGACTGTAAATATAAGTAATATGTATATCAAACGTCCTCGTATCGAACACGTGGTCTCTTTAGAGTTGGGAGACGGTATGTTTTGTTTATGAACGTGAATATCTCACGTTAGTGCAGTTTTAAAACGTAATCAATGTCTATTTATCATGTCTCGATTAATCGTAAAGAATTTGCCAAAAAATGTAAATTTTCTGTTATTAAGTATTTTAGATTTAGCTTTGTTTGTATGCTATAATGTGAATTATTATTATTCATAGGTTACCGACACTAAAATTAAAGAATTATTTAGTCAAAAAGGTGTAGTCACAGATGTACAACTCAAGTATACGGAGGATGGCAAATTTAGAAGGTTTGGCTTTGTTGGTTTTAAAACAGAAGAAGAAGCTACTGCAGCATTACACTATTTCAACAAAACCTGTATTGATACTTCACGCATCGTAGTTGAATATTGCGCAGGCCTTGGTATGCTACAATAATTTAAGTTTACAACAACAAATCTTTGTTTTTATTTATTTATTTTTTAACATTTTTAGGTGATGCATCAAAACCTAAATCTTGGAGTAAATATGCACCAGATAGTAAAAGTCATAAAGAAAAGGAGGAATTTGAAGTGGAAAAGAAAAGTAATAATAAAAAGACAAAGGATATTATAGAGAATGATAAACTTGAAAATGATAAAATAAATGGCACTAAAAGTAAAAAGAAAAAAGATAAGAAAAATATTGACATAAAAGAAATTTTAGAGAAGGTATTTTTTCATGTTAATATTATTGTTTCTTTTAAGATTATTGTACAAAATAATATATTTTAATAATTATAGCATAAAGAAGATCCATTATTTAATGAATTTATTGAAAGTCATACAAAAGATTCTTCCAAAATATGGACCAACGATGCACTGTCTTCTCTAACGGAGCAAGGGAAAGATACTGATAGTCAAAGTGAAAGCAGTGAAGAAAATCTGGATGAAGAAGATACAATAGCTAAAAAAGATATTTCTGATAAAGAATATATGGAAGCATTAAAACAAAATTCTAGTGGTATCAAAATTAAAGAAATTACCCCAGGAACTAAAAAAAAGAAATCTGTGAAATTTTTCACTGTAAAAATTCGAGGTCTTGCTTACAATCATAGAAAAAAAGCAATCAAACAATTATTTAATGGGATAAAACCTAAATCAATAAGAGTACCTCAAAAAATCAAGGGAATAGCTTATGTTGGTTTTAAGACTGAAAAACAAATGAAATTAGCTCTTAATAAAAATAAAACTTTCTTAGGTAAATTATTTAAAATTAGTATTCTATTATATGTAACAGCTATGTCAAGATAAATTTGTTTTAGATGGAAAACGTATATTTATAAGTAAATATGAAGACTCTGAGAAAAATGATAAAGAAGAATCAAAGAATTCTAATTTAAGGTGGAAGCATCAAGAAGAAGCTTTAAAAGATGAAGAAAGCATTGCTGAATCTGGAAGAATATTCCTTAGGAATTTAACTTACACTACAACTGAAGATGATATTAGAAAATTATTTGAAACATATGGTAAATTAACTTAATTTATAATTTTTGATTCTCATATATTTTACAAAGCAGATAATAAATTTATAGGTCCTTTAACTGAAATAAACATACCAATCGATAAAGTTACAAGAAAATCAAAAGGATTTGGTACTGTTACTTTTTTAATGCCTGAACATGCAGTTAAAGCATATACAGAACTTGATGGATCTGTTCAAAATGGACGCATGCTTCACCTCCTTCCAGCTAAGACTAAAACTTCCCCAGAAGATTTACTTTCTCAAGGTACAATTTTGATATAAAAAATTTAGCGTTAGATAATCTATTTGTTAGATAATATAATAATAAATTTTAGATGGTCTCACTTATAAACAGAAGAAAGAACTTCAAGCAAAGGCAACTGCTGGATCATCTCATAATTGGAATACACTCTTTTTGGGTCATAATGCAGTTGCAGATGCAATAGCAACTGCTTATAATACTACAAAAGAAAACGTATTTTATTTATATATATATATATATATTTATAAAATTCAAACATGAAAACGGCATTTTTCAAATTTTTAATACTTTATTATCAGGTATTACAAGATAGTGAGAATGGAACTAGTGTAGCTGTTCGATTAGCATTGGGAGAAACACAATTAGTCCAAGAAACTCAAAAATTTTTGGAAGAAAACGGTGTGCGATTAAATGCTTTTAATCAGGTATTAAAAGTAGTATAAAAATTAATAAGAAATATAAAATAAGAAATCGTATATAAATTAAAGAGATTTACAAATATTTTAGGCTCCAAATAAAAGATCAAAAACAATTATACTTGTGAAAAATTTGCCAGCAGGAACACAAGCGAGTGAAATAAAAGATTTATTTGCCAAACATGGAGAACTTGGTCGCATAATTTTACCTCCATCAGGTATTACCGCTCTTGTAGAATTTATCGAGCCTTCTGAAGCTAGGAAAGCTTTCTTGAGATTAGCATATTCCAAATTCAAACACTTACCGTTGTACTTGGAATGGGCGCCAGATGATAGTTTCACAAGTGAAATTCCAAAAACATTGAGTGCATCAAATAAAGTAAAACAAGAGAAAATAGTAGAGATTAAAAACAAAGAACCTATTAAAGAAACAAATCATGATGATGAAGATGATGACGAAGATAATGATGAGCCAGAGCCAGACACAACTTTATTTGTTAAAAATTTAAACTTTACCACGACTGAGGAACAATTGAAAAAAGTAAGTGAAATATAATTATTTTCGATATTAAAAAAATGTATAGTTATAATAATATGTACTTTTGTACTTTACAGTATTTTTCAAAATGTGGCCCATTACATTATGCAACTATATCTATGAAAAAAGATCCGAAAAATCCGGGCAATAAATTATCAATGGGATATGGATTTGTAAGATATAAATTAAAGTCAAATGCAGAACGAGCGTTAAAAGAATTGCAGATGACATCATTAGATGGAAAAACTCTTGAATTAAAACGTTCAGAAAGAACATTGCAGTAAGTTTAATAATAATAGTACATTTCGATACAAGTACGAGAATTTGAAATAAATTCTCAATCAAATCAAATTCTCACATAAGTGTCAAACAGTATTTTTGTGCGAGAAGTGAGATTTCCACATGCATCGTTTAGCGTAGCATGCGAAAAGCCGAACTTCTTGCACACTGTATCAAGAAATTTATTATTATAATTTTTTTCGAGAAAAAAGTTTTTAAAGTAAGTATGGAAATAATTATGTAAATTAAATAAATTCTATAAATGATATTTAGGTCAGATGTAAGAATGACAAAGAAAGTAGCTAAAATGACGGAACAAACTGGAACAAAAATTCTCGTACGAAATGTGCCTTTCCAAGCAAATGCTGATGAAGTTAAAGAGTTGTTTAAGTAAGTACATCATGGTACACTAGTAAGATTTAGATGTGATGCAGTAAACTATACAAAAATTGTATTATGAATATATATTTACAGGGCTTTTGGAGAAATTAAAGGTGTAAGATTACCAAAGAAAATGGTTGGGGATGAAAAACATAGAGGTTTTGCGTTTGTTGAATTTTATACAAAGAAAGAAGCAAAGGTATGTAAACAATGTTGTGTAATCTATAACATAATTGAACGAAAATTTTAAATAAATAAATGAATAAATAATTATTTAATTTAAAGAGAGCTTTCAAAGCATTATGCCAAAGTACGCATTTATACGGGCGTAGGTTAGTATTGGAATGGGCTCAAACTGAAGAGGGTGTCGACGAACTTAGGAAACGCACGGCTAAACATTTCCACGAACGTAATAATCTATTTTGATTATATTTTATCCATTTTAAACAAATAATTTATTGATTTTATATTACTATTTTTCAGAGTCAACCGCTAAGAGAAGTAAAAAATCAACGTTAAATCCTGAGACGATAGGTTTAGATGTCGAACAATAAGCTAAAATAACTAGTTTCATACTTTAAAAATAAAACAAGATGATACAAATTTGTAAATAAAACAATTTTTATTTATATGATGATGATGTATTATACGGGATGACTTGAATTAACCAGATACAACACTGATACTTTAAAATTGATTATATTAACGTGACGATTGGGAAGCTTATTAAAGTTGTAAAAACAATTGCTATTGTCACTGTAAATGTAAATAAAGAAGCATATCTTTGTTACAATTCACTGTAGTTTTTATCTTCTTAGTTATTATACAAATTGAACCTAGGGCACATCTCAAATTTCAAACTATTAATGAAAACTCATTTGGCTCATTTTATTTGACCAAAAGATTTGATTTAACTACGTTGGGTTTATTTCATTTATATAATCATAACAATTCATTATTTTGATTTTACTAAAAATTAGTGCGCCTGACTGGATCACTTAAATAGCATATTCTCAGGCAACGACGAGGCTCAACCTCGCGAATTAATTATTTAATTATATTAATTGTCCTGAAAATTTTGGCTAACAATTGGAAGTCAATTAATCGACATAGTCGCTTTTCTCGTAATCACAGATTCGCACTTTTACTAATACAGAGCACAAAAAATATATCTATATACATATTTTTATATACACTTTTTCAATCCATTTTCATTCTCTTTTATCATTTAATTATTTAAGAAAAACTGATCGGTTCGGACGATGGACTTTATCTATGGCTATTTATACGTAGAAAGGAAAGCAGATATTATTGCGTAAGCCAACAATTTTTTTGTTTTATATATATAACGATATATATTGCAATATGTAAAAATCACATTGTACGTGTGTAAGACGGATTTTCATCGTCAGTATTACAGAAAAAAATTGGTACTTGTAGCGAAAGATCACGTTGAAACTTAATAGTAAGAGTGAAAGAGAATCGAGATGCGGGAAAGGGGTCACAACATCGAAGAGAAATATGCAATTGTACGGATTGGTTACACTCTTGAAAATTTTTCTTTTCCTTTTTCCATTTTGCTATTTTTTTATTACTTTTTTTGTTAAAGCTGCAATTTCCTTTGTCGTGTAGTATAAGGATAGTCCGCTGCCCGACAAAACACGTCGCTTCTTTCGCGCCTCTCTCAAGACAATAATCCGAGGTACTCTATCACTGCGAAGTCCGGATTATCATGTATGAAGGTTTTTGCCTTTTTTTCGGAAGCGTTCCTCGAGGTAGCCTGGTATCTGAAAAGTGTTGAAAAAAGACAGCGTTACGTTCTCGATGGCACTTTTTTCGCACGATCTCCCACAGCTTCACTCCACGTCCATTCTTTCTATTTTCTGTATATCGACTTGTTTAGAATTGTAGCAGATTTAGGGAGAAAGAGAAAAAATGATCGTTATATGTTACATATGTTACTGCTTTGTATTGAGGAAAACAAAAAGTTATAGAAAACATAATCAAATGTTTCTTATTAATACATAACCGTTCAGCAATAATTAGTAAATGTAAGGAAGTATATGTGTAACATCCCTGTCAGACATAAGAAACTTTCATAATATTAAAAATTGTGTAGATATTTCAGTGATATCGTAAAACTAGCTATCTAACTCTATCGAATTGGTGATTAATGTTATGTCGTTATATCGTTTGATTAAGAATTTCAACATACATTGATTTCAACTGATCCATGTTACAATTACATATTGTCACCTTACAGTACCAAGAGCCTTAGCATTCCGAGCCTCGTAATACTCAGACATGTAAACAAATTTTGAAATTTATTTAGTTTATTTAAAAATTCATATAATATAAAAATTAAGTTACAATGAAAGCAAAAAACATTCACCAATATTATCACAAATATTTTCTCAATGTGAAAAAAAAAATATTAACGGTTGCTACACTTTTTCCACTTGATTTTTTTATGCTACGCCAATTTGCGCTATTTTTAGTGTTAAATATTACAAATATTACTGACATTCTTTCGCGATGATAGTTAAGAACTGATTATTATATTAAAGCGGCTACAAGCACTTTTTGCTTTTTAGTCACATATTTTATTCGCATGCAAAAATGTATTATACGTGTACATAGGAAATGATAAAAATGAACACTGATATAGTTATTACACGTGGTTCACGAAGAAAAAATGACTGAAAGTAATAAGGAACAAGGATGGTGTGCGTGTGTACATACACAAGAAAATAACAAGCAGCACATAAAATGGGTATTTATTAGCACGTGGCAAATGTGTAGGTGTGCAGCAAAGACTAGCTTGTGTACACCTGTCATCTGCTCTTTTAATTCTCTCTTTCTCGTCAATATTTGCACGGATCTTTTTTTTTGTTGCCGGATGAACGTGTCACACACCACAATGACATTGCACCGATCGCATTCCGTACAAATGTGCTTTTCTATCTGTTTCACTAGTTACTTTGTATCTACACACTAAGCTTCTACCTTTGGTTTTGGTCGATGCGTGTCCACTGCGTCGATCGGTAGCCGTATATTCTCCACTTTGCATCCGTATGCCACTGGAGTTAATTTTATTATCGTATGCAGGGGTACCTGAAGATACGGCAGCTCATCTGCAAGAAACAAAAATTACAAGTCAACCATTGTTCATTAATCAGTGTTATTCCCTACATTTATTCTATTCTACACGTAACAATTATCAAATTGTATGCTATATGAACTTTTAAGAATCATAAAGGAATTGATTAATTCAAGTAAAGTCAAAGTAAAATTACTTGATAGTATAAAATTCAATAAAAATGTTCTATCTAGAGAAAATGAAGCTGTTTAATGTGTTAAAAACAAATTGTTTTTATTGACTAAACGTGAAAATAAAAATCTGATATTAGAGTAAAGTAAAATAATGGACCAGCATTTTTGTCGAGGAAATAAGCGAGGAGACAGCGCAGAACGGCTTGATGGCTAACGACGAGAACGTTTCCCTGTCGTTCAAGTTCCATGATGACCGGTTCAAGACGCGCTACTAAGTCTTCGTAGCTTTCCCCTCGTGGATAGCGATAAGAAAATTTGTTTTGGTCCCTCGCCGCAAAATCGGTTGGATACTTGCTTTCGATCTCCTCGTAAGTCATTTCTTCGCAAATACCCTGTTCAAAATTAATAAAACATTTAGTCTGGATATATCACTTTACTTTTACTTATTAAATATTGTAATAAAATGTTCAATAACGTTTCGTAAAGTGAAAAATTTGAAATATTTAGGTGGTATTCAATTAGAAGAAAGATAATTAATTAATTGTTAATTGTTTAAATTAAGTATCATGAAGTGCTTAATTTCTCGAAATTGGATTATCTAAATATTGATTGAGCAAAATTAGTTTTATATTATGGGGAGCACAACAAAACTATTGTTAAATGAATGACGATGTTAATTGATGAAACGATGAGTAAGTACAATGTGGTACTGCAAATAATAAAAGATAAAATGATGGACTGACAGCGTCAATTTCGTTGAGGGCCTTCCACCTCTCTTGGGGCGCCTTGACATGAGCTGCAGTTTGTATAGTCCGTTTGAGCCAGCTCGTCCAAACTCTCAGTCCTTGAATGTCCTGCTCGGCAATGTAGTTACCAAGAGCTCGAGCATATTCTCTACCTCGATCGCTCAAATCCGAGTCACCTCCGATTCGACCATCCAGATTCATGAGGCTCTCCCCGTGCCTAGTTAAGTAAATCGTCCGGGGTACTATGTGGATATTCATCAAATAGTAAACGATACGTGATTGTATGTGACCCTCGTGTTTGTGAACCAGAACTTTTTCGCCTGTATTGTAAATTTTCATGAACGACAAGTCACTCTCGTACTGTTCGTCGAGTGGTTGGTACTTTTCTTGATAGTGCTCGATACGTAGCATGAAGTCTGCCAATACTTCTTCTTTGTTCATGTTCGTGTAATCCGGGCTACTCACTTTTACCTAGATATCACGTAGATATGATAGTGTTAATTTTTATTTTTTCAACTTTACATTACTTATTATTCACTCAAACAAAATATTTATATGGAAAGGTGAATACGAAATTTCGATGTGTTCACGTGAAAACAGGTTTCACGTGGACAGATATCGCCTTACTACTATTTTTAAAGCGATAAATAACCAACAATGGAATAATTTAAGTAGATATTTATCTGGAATAAAAAGAGTATTTTATTACAAGGTTGACACGTTTGGCAGGTTATAGAATATTAAAATTTTATGATCCATCCGCCTATATACTATTCTACCATAAACGTAGATATTTGTAATTCTGACTTGCAAATCGCGAGGTTAGTAGTATATTTAAGCAAGACTAATTTACGCAAAAAAGTGAAAAATGATAAAACGCGATAGTCAAGTATACCCGAGTATTGTCAACAAATTACATTAAGTTCGATAGTAAGTGTAAAGTATTAACTATACTCTAGGATTAAATGTTTTACGTACACGTATTTATATAAATCGAGTAGCTGGGTTAACGAGTACATTAAAAAAAACAGGCATAGATAGGTGGTATACGCAGTATACACGTCCTGCGTTAGTGACGTAATGTGTAATAAGCGAGTGAAGAGAATTAAGAGAAACCTGACCTCCATAATGTTCTGCTCGACGATTTCAGGGTCGTTGCATACAGACTCGACGAAGAAGAGCTTGAAACCCATCTTTTTAACGACGATGTCGCGTATGAGTTGCCTACGGTCGACTGTAGAATTGGTAGCGTCGAAAACGGCGACTTCGCCATCTCCAGACTCGAGCCATTGGCACACATCGTTTAAAGCATCCATGGCGCATTGCGTTCGTATCGCCATAGCTTTGATATTGTCCGGTCGGAAGAAATCGTGACATTGGTAGGCGGTAGTCGCGTGTCGCCTGTACTCCCCCAAATTGTACACCTTTGTACTTATACCGATCCAGTTGAGATAACGACACAGTTTCTTCGAGATGTACGTTTTACCCCGAGCGGGTAACCCTACCATTGCTATCACATGGGGCTTGTTCACGAAGTTTGCTCGTTCTCCTATTGTTAACACATATTATACGTTTATTTAATCATTTCATTTTATACTTCTATTCGAAATTAATGGATTATTTATATCGCTATATATAAAAAACGTATTCGTCTGCTTGACTGCATATTCGGAGATCGATGTTTAACGTAAAATTTATTTAACTATATATTTACAACGTTTTTACTCTTTAAAATGATGTGCTTAAATTAAGTTATGTGAACCGCACCATCTATTCACATTTAGAAATATATTGAATCGAAATGGTAAAATTTAAACTATTGATGAAATATATATATATAAAAACTACGAACCTCATAATTATTTTTATTATAAGTATATATATTTTTATCAATCGTAAATGTATAATTTACTTATTTATATAATTTATATTAGATCCAGTTACAAATTAATACTATACTTTTCGATGCTAGTGCGAAAGTGTTGCACGAGTTGAAAATCGGTACGTAGAGTGTAAATGCCATTAAAAAAAACTAATAGTGCGCGTGAAATCGCTTTTTATGCATTCTGTACCAAAAACGAAATTTAGATTTATATTTAAAGCTGTAGTAGAACAATATAATAACACTTTTTCAACAAAATCACATTTAAGGAGATGGGATAGCCCAATTACAGGGATCTACTATTAAATATTCAAAAATTTTCTGTATTTATCGAACTAAAAATCTGGAAAAATTCATACGTAACGCTTGAGTAATATAGAAAAGCTGACAGATTTTTTTAAATAATTAATTTTATAAATTAATTAAAAATTAATAACCACTTTTCATCAGTAACGATCAAGTGAAAAAATGATCCTTTCGACTGCATGAAAATATCGATCATATAATAATAAAAAATTTTGAAAAAAATCAAATGTGCTATTGAAAGAGAGATTTGGAAAAAGTAAACCCATTGTTAAATAACAAATAAATAGAAATTCAAATTTTTTTAGTCTCACATTTACTTAACGGGATGTTGGACTCAAGTTACAGGAATCTACACCTTTCAACA
This sequence comes from Theocolax elegans, assembly GCA_026168455.1. NCBI lineage: Eukaryota > Metazoa > Arthropoda > Insecta > Hymenoptera > Cerocephalidae > Theocolax > Theocolax elegans. Next base: position 85,070,571 of record CM047425.1, on the reverse strand, counting down.
TAAGAATTATGTTGGAAATAATGAATTAAAAATCTGAAAAAATCATATCAGTAGTTTAAAACAAAAGCAAGGACATGACGTTTTTATTTTTAAGAAAAAATCATTTTTTTAATAATAATTGAATAAACAATTTTTGGTCGATAATTATTTATCTAAAAAGGTACGAATATTCAACGCAAAAATCAGAATTAAATTACAAATTTAAAAATCTAAAAAAATTTGAGTATATTGTTTAAAACATGCCTAAGGGCATGGCGTTCAGGATTTTTTCAAAGATTTATTCTATTGTTTATAAAAAAATATTAAAAATGACCATTTTCTGAGTCCGACATCCCCTCATTAGACCAAATACTGGCATCGTACATAATTAAGTGACTATATTGAAGTTTACAAAATTTTTCTAATAATTTTATGCAAGAATACATCATATTAAAGCTTATTTTTCTTACATTTTTTTCTTTAATACAGTAATTACTTTTGAAAAATCAAACATTGGTTGAAAACTAAGATTTCTAACAGGGAAAGTTGTTGGAGTTTAGTTTGTTAAATTATAATTACCTCAAAAATCTGTATATGATTCGTGAAAAAATTAAATTACCGAAGAAAAAAAATTCGTTGGTATAGTACATAAAATCTCGAATAATACTCTTATACTCTTTTCCAAACTAAATTTCTATACGCAACCTTTAAAAAATTAAAAAACTTAGAAAACGGTTTTCTGTGTGTATCATCAAAACACTATTGATAACAGAGAAAAAAATTTTGGATATTTTTTGTAGGTCTTGAAAAGTTCAATCTATTAAACCAGATGTGAGAAAATCAGATCTTAATTAGTTCATTAATAAAATAAGGTTAAAGTAAAAAATGTATTGTTTTATCGACCTACCTATAGTATTTAAAATAATATAGCAGCTCTTGTAAATAATTATTTTATTTATTTTAACCTGTTAAAAATTCCACACCTTGTACAAAATTGATGTAATCCCTATAGTAATAAACGACATTATCTAAACATAGGGCTGGTAAAAACTAAAATCTAACAATAAAAAAATCAAATTTAATGAAGAAATACATAATAATTATAAACTAAATTAAATTATTTAGTATAGCCAGTATATCAAATAAGTGCAAGGGCATCATTATCAAAATCTAATTCGATTAGGTTAGCATTGTTTAGCTGGACCGGTTACATATTCATATTTTTAAATTCGATATGCATGTATTATGAATACAGTGTACGAGCTTTGATTCCTGTATTTGACTAAAAGTAATGTATACAAAACATCATTTATTATTAAAAACGTCTTTTATTGACAAAACTCAAAAAAGTTTCTAATTTCTACATAGTGCAAACAACTTTATTTAATTATTAAATAATACTGATTAGTATAACAGATAAATGGAATTAAAAATCCTAATTAACGCCATGTAATGTTACGAATGAACTGAAATTAGATATTAATTCATTAAATTTCAAATAAATTTCAAATAATAATTGAATCAAACAATAAATAAAAGTATCGAGTAATGCTTAAATACAAAATTAAGTAATTTCTATTATGAAAAAATGGATAAATAAACATTTCTTAATGTAAATTTGAATTCGTGTCTATAAAAATATCAGCCTGCAATAGTCTATCTTTTTATACGTTTAAATTATAAATTAAAAAAAATATTATTTTACAATTCAGGTTTTAAAATGTGTATCATTAATAAATGTTTCGTCTACATATTAAATAAAAAATGAATAAACAAATAGAACTGACGATGTAACAATATTATACGTTGGTCCATCTATTATTAGATTGTTAAGCTCAGTCAGCTATAACCTTCTGTTATTTTTCCATGCGCGTTCGTCATTTTCGAGGTACTATCTCCCAGAAAACAAGTGTCCGAAACAAGTGTCCGACACTTCCTAACTATATATATACATACAAGATGAGAAGGTACTTATACATCAATTGCTTATTCTGAATCCTAATGTTTTTTTTGTATATAATAATCTGAACTATTACACAAATGAACGATTATTACTAAGAAAGTCTATATTTATCAAAAATATCGTATTAACGATTATATATCCGTATTATTATAAACATATAGTGTGTAAATAAAACAAAATTTTATCATTTTCAGGTATCAAAGATAATTTTGTCCAAAGTCCCGTCTCTTTTCTTTACAAATGTGTCTTACAGGCGACACATTATTTAACTTATTATGCATATTCGCGTATCTATTATTCGTGCTCGCGATTTCCCGAAACCTTGAATACAAGTGTCACCCAATAAATTGTATAGCAAATGCACATTTTCTGCTACTTTAGCTTGATGCACGCGTATATTAAAGTTTATTTCATTACAAAATTGCATAAATTTATTTTCATAATATGCTCGACCATCAAGATGCTACTATATGTATACGACACTATAAATTGCAGTTTTTTAAATTCGTCAAAAAGTTTTTATTTTTTTTATCAATTCGGGCAAATATGCTTGGTAGTGCGCATTTTTTTTATTTAAACGCTAAAGTACTTAACGATCATGTAAGTTTAAGAAGTTTAGTATGCGTAAGTAAATGACAAGGAACTATACTACGTTCGAGAAGTTATTTTATGCTTATCTCTGCATTTTTCCCTAATCATTAATGCTTATACAATCGGTAGTGATTGTACTTTGATTATACAAATATATACTACACGTTTCAATGATTGTGATAATATGTTTTTATCAATTTTTTTTAAATGAAAAAAGCATTTTTCTTTTTTAAATGTTCAGTCGCAAGTTTGAGTATCTTACGTTTGAATGACACTCAATCGCATAATAATTTAACATATCACTCTTCTTAAGAGTTTATGCAGTATAATGCTTATGAAAACAAAATTTTCAAATATATAATGTACGTAATAAATAAATGGCCAAGTAAACGTACGTTTTTTTTTATTTAAATTCAATTTTTCACGTATGCTGGTGTTTGACAAATTATTTATAGTGTGCGCGGTCTCTATCGTGATTACAAAATAACTATGTAGTAATCGAGAAATATCGAGATGATAAATATACCTACTTTTCTCTACCAACTTACTTATTACAAGGAAATACATAAATAAGATTTAGACACAATTTATCTCTACACTAAAAATATCATTATTGATTCGGTCAATACGCATATATTCATTATAAAAAAAAGAATACGTTGATACACACGTGCAGCTACCTACTTACTGCGTAGGAGAACCCGACAGAGATTTTACAAGCCTCTTATTTTTAAACAATTTTAATTAATGATTCACTAATTTGATAATTTAATATAATATTTATTGTTAACGCCTATTATTTTCTATTGCAGAAAATCTTTAAAATTAAAACAGCCGATAAACTCGTGTAGGAATAATAATATCTAATGTATATGTAACTATAAGTATATTGTTTGTACATACATATACGTACATCCATTAATCAAACTGAATCAACACGATTTATAAAGTGCGCATTACAGTCAATTCAATTTGGTTAATAAATATATATCGAAACTTCACACCGATTATCGACCGACAAATGAAAAGTAATAATAACTCGGATAAATGAGGTTGAGACTGATGAGCATAAATCTTTATCACTTCTAACCTCGACGGGATTCTACCAAATATAGTTATAATTAATTTAATTTATTATTTAATATGTTCTAATCAATAATTATGTGGAACATGAATTACCGTCGACAATATTGCGCGTAAGAGTTAGAAAACATATGAATGAAAAGGATGAGGAAAAAATATTAGGAAAAATGAATTTATAAAAAGTTAAATTTTTCGGAGCAACATTGAGTATTGTTCAGAGCTTGTGAAAAGCGCATCATTATTATTCCTAACCTCAAAACGAGGTGGCAAAATTTCATGTATCAAAAAGCGATTGCTGACAAGGCATGCAAAAAAAGATGTAGAGGAAGAAGGAAGAGAAAAGAGTTTAACTTACCTCGAATAGGAAAAGGTTTCGTCTGAATAGTGTCCGAAGTGGGTGGTGTGTAGTGCATTTCAATTTTGCACGGATCGGATTCCGACATTGTGCAGCAGTTCTTCTAAGCTTACTCTTTGGTCGTAATATAAGTAATAATTATTCTAAACTAAAATCTCTCCAGCGCTCTCCGGTGCTGCTTCTCCGAGATATCAAATTCGCGCTGATCGTGAGCGCGAGACAGAGAAAGAGAGAGAAAGAGAGAGAGAGAGAGAGACACACAAGAGCATATATGTGTGAATATATGTAGGTTCTCTTGGTCTCTTACTCTTGTGCGTGGTGTGGTGTGCGATCTAAACCGGGGGAGGAGGAGGAGGGGAACGAAAAAAGCAACCCCCGCTCTCGTCCCCCACCGACGTGTCAAATCCTATGGATATGATATTTCTCGTTTTCTCGCGTGCGGCAAGAACGTGCCACACACGGTTGTTGTTTCTCTGTTTTCCAAATCCGCACTCGTCGTCGAATCGAATCAGTCGTAAATCATCAAGAGAGAGAGAGAAAAAGTAGTAACTCGTCTCCGTGTTTGCTGAATTGCTCGCATCGGTCAGTCTTAACCTTAAAATTCAGTCTAACTGCGATTAGGTAGCAACGGTTCGAAAAATCTCTTCGACAATCGAATCATCGTGGCGATTAAAATGTTGGATTAACAATAATACCTACAACTAAAGGCGCGCGCGCGCGCTTAGTGGCAAAGGTCACGACTGTGCGCGAGCCAGTCTGCTGATATTCGGCACTTCGGCAGTCGACACTCCGAACCGACACACATGCATATGCGTGTAATACGTGTAACGGGCTACTCTACCTATATAGGCTATAGGCTATAGGTAGTATACGTCTAACCGATACGCGTGGGGACTCTGTCGAGACTCGAGACTCGAAATTCTAGAGTGGGTACACACTACACTCTATACAGTACACACATACACCTTTTAACCGAAATCGACAAGAGGTAGCGCGACGGCGGCGAGTGCCAGAGTCGTGTCGTGTTCGTACTTCGTATAACGAGCCGAGGACACGTGCACTCTAGCGGTGGGAAAACATATATATCTATAGACGAACCTGACGAACGGCCCGAGCGGGTAAAACAAGTATACTTCAAACCTAACAACTATGACGCGCTCGCGCGAAACCCAAAAAGTCCAACGATGACGACGGAGGTGCGCGCGAGCCGCGAGGTCGTCAAAGATCGGATCTTTGCCATTCCGCTGCTTGCTCCAATGATCGAAAAAACGCATTTCTCTTATCGTTGATAATTCATTATAGATACTTACACCTGTACTCGCCTTGCTTTGTCTTTTTCATTTATTGCAATAATTATACTTACTTATCTCGCGGTTACCACCTTCATCCTAAATCCAATACACTTCTACGACTTTATGAATCGACGATATTATCATAATTTATCGTTCATTTGTTTCAATAAGTATGCGTATTTAAGTATTTCCTGGTTTTGATTGTATCAATAAATAACAGAATTTAAAAGCTTAGTAATTAAATAAATAAAAATTGTAGAAGCAGTGAGTTTTTATTAGAGGAAGATAATTTTGAATTTTAGACTTTACGGATTCAAATTGTAATTCTTACTTCACGAATTAACGACTTGATTTTGTAATCAAGTTTGAACTTTAATTTACGTTAATTGAAATACAACGGCTAATGACGGATGATGTTTAAAAAAATATGTATATTGCGCGATGAAAACAAAAGTTTTTAATTATGATGGGTAAATTTTTACATGAACGATATGCAATTTTATATTTACATATGTTAATATGTTTGTTATCAGATTTAAAAAAATTGATTTTATATACCGCGGCGTTCCATCACCGCTCACATGCGTATGATTTAAATGCAATTATTATAGGAATATTAAATGCGGCTTTAGTTGCAAAAATATATGCAAGAGCTAGCAAATTACCCCCTCACTTTAAATTAAAAAAATTTTTATTATAAATATTAAAATGCTTAATTGTAACTAGATTACTGTCATTAGATTTAAATCTAAACTATCGCAAGATTAAGAAAGAATGTTATCTCTAGGATAATTTATTGAAAAATTAAAATGTAATGAAACTATAGACTCAGTAATATAGGTTTATATTAAATTAAATTTACGGAAAATATTTATTTCAAACGATTGATTATATTTTATTCTCATGCTGTTATTTTCTAAAAATTTCTCTATATATTATATAATAGAATACTTGTAAGTAAACAATTACAAAAAATAAACGTTTAATTTTTAATGTCAGTTTGTACAGGTAAAATTAAATTAGATACAATCGGGAAATAAAATATAAACATACATTTTTATAATAAAATATATTATATAAAATGTATACAATTTATCAAATGTTACATTCAAGTTTAAAATTTGCTAGTAATACACGCGCAATTCATTTTTGTGCGAGAAAATTGTATATTTGCGCGAAAGATTATGCGGTAATTATGTGTACAGTTCACATGATTGTATTACATCAATTGAGCATAGATAGCTACTAGCAAGCAAACATTTGCGCGCCCTCTTATTTGAGAAAGCAAAGCAATGAATGCATGATGAATTGGCAGTTTATCTCGTTACATTCTAGCACTATATTGCCACATTTAAATTAATTTATTTTTGCGCTATGTTTGTTTTACAATTAAAATTTGTAACTATAGAATAAATATTATGTAATTCAATCTATTAAAAGAATATTATTTGTGTACCTATATATATTATAATCGTCATATATCATATTTTTCCAAAAATGGATTTATCACATTTGCAACTGGATGAGGATCTATCATGTGCATATGATGAGATCCATTAAGTTCAACCAAGCGGAAATCTTTGCTACTTTTTTTTAGAACATTTGCAACGGTTTTCCAATAGATATCTTTGGAAAAAAATGGAGTTTGAGCAAATTTGAGTACTAAATATGGGCAGGTGATTCGATGAGTCATTTCCTCAATATCTTTTGATGTATAGCAGTTGTTAAAACCTTCTATATTTAATCGAAAGTCACGAGTATAAAAATATGTACCATCTTCTTTTTGTTTACAACCTCTGATCATCAATGTCTTAATAGCATCATTATCTAAAGAACTAAATACTGTTGCTCTTTTCCACCTTTTTATAGCTTCCTTTTCTGAGTAACTTGGTGGATCAGGATTGAACCTTTTCTCATAACTTAGTAATTTATCTATTGCTTTTCCTCGTATATCAAAATAGTTAACTCTATTATTTGGTATGAACGATAAAGAGTCAATGCTAACTACAAATTCAATTTCATCTGGGTATAACATAGCATAATTGTAAGAGAGTATTCCACCCATTGAGTGACCTAATAGTTTTACTTTGTTCCAGCCAAAGTATTGCGTTATTACTCTAATTGCTTCTGTACTAATATCTTCATTGTAAGGAATTCCTCTTGGAAGCCAACTTGATAAGCCATGTCCAGGTAAATCTATTGCAAGAATAGAAGAATTCTTCAATAATGGAGCCAAAATATCAAAGCTGCCTGCATTATCCATCCAACCGTGCAGTGCCAACAAAGGCTGCTTATCACCAGTGCCCCACAATTTTCCTACAAATAGCACCATTTACTTAAAATATTCTTAGGCTATTTTAAATTCAAGGTTACATAAATTTATTATTTTCTTTTACCTTCTATTTTACCCCAAGGTACATCAATTTTGACTAGGGTAAATTTATCATTTGCAACATTAACATTTTGTTGGATTCCTCTGCTCATATACTTATATTTGAAAAATTTATTATCTATGGCACGTATATGTCTTGCAAACATCTACAAATTTATTGTTTATTGTTAAATTAGAATTTTTTTTTATTAGTCATTTGCTATCAAAATAGAGTATAAAATAGAATACTATATACATCTACAAACCTTGATCATTTGACGTAAAATTCGAACGTTTATCATATATCAACTCGATGTGATCATGTAAAAGATGATGCAAATGTAAGTCAACTTTATCCTATTTTTATATATCAACATATCACTGAATAAATGTTTGAAACATCGCCTTTGATACTAGACAACGATATTAGCTGTTCCTTCTTTCGACGTTGATTCTATAATAACTGGTTTGATAGCCAAAAAAATTATATTTCTTTCGACATTCGAATGATAATGAAATAAATAGTCATGTTGTTACCTACACGTGCTCAAGGATTGCGTTTGCAGACTGCTAAGTGCGTCGACTCGATTAGGTAAGTGTATTGCACAGCTATACGCATACCCATCCCATACCCCAAAACCCAACGAATGACGTTTGACAGCACGGTGACCAGCAGCCAATCACACAAAAGAGACTTACTTCACTCTTTAGATTTGAATCACTCTAACTTACTGCTTAACTTTTCAATGTTTATTGTTACAAGGATTACAAATTTACAATAAAAGTCTCCTAACACTTATAATTATTTATAATTTTACAATTTTATACAATTCTTTTATAAATTATTTAACTGGTTGAGAAAGGACAATGTATATAAGCATTTTTGAAATACAAAAGTAAAATTAGATTGTTAAAATAAAAATAGGATAATTTAAAAAATTTGTAAAAGATTTAGGTTTCAATAAGTCAATTTATATATAGCTGTGTATGCATCAAGGTATATTTTTCTAGATTAGAAAAATCATAAATTAGAACAGGGGCAAGTAACATAAATATCTAACATGCCGTCCCTAACCTGTTAATATTTCTAATAATTTATTTATGTATTCCAGTATGTAACAATTGGTAATTATCATAAGTAAATTGTTAGATTTTTTTTTCAAGTATTATAGGTGGGCATCCAAATAAAGGAACATACATATTTAGTATCATTTAATAAGGAAATGTAATTATTATTGATTATAAATTCTATAAATATATTATAAAATGTTTTATATTTTAGACATAGTAAATGATACTAAAACTTTGACATTAATAAAATAATAATTAAATAACATTAATGATTAGATCATTTACGAATGTTTATTTATTGTTTGTAAATTAAAAATCTGCATTATATAGATTATAAATTAAATACATTGGCAGTGCTGAATTATACGCAACGTAAAACTGTTGAAAATATACGATAGGTATTTTAGGTTGAGAGCTAAAATAGACATTGCAATATTTCAAGTCTGATTTTTACATATTTGACATACTTGTGACATTTAAAAAGATATTATTGAAGTATTGATTTCTACGTATATACACATATGATAACAATATGGTATAATACAGCAGTTTATAGAAATAAATGAGAGATTTCCTTGTTTTATATATGTGAAAAATTGAACATTTGAAAAACATTAGTGCCGAAATAATAGATAATGAAAAGAGGGCGTGCATGCTCAGAACTTTAGATTAATGTTTCGGCGGGCTCGCAAATAAGAGGAAACGAGACAAAACAAAAAGAAAGTGTACGGCGTGCGCAAGAGCAAGAGAAAGCATGAGTGCACACGTTAGGAAGAAAATGATACTAGATTATTACGAGATTTCGCCGAGTCTAATTGAATAAATGGTTTTATAAATAATTTTTCGAAGAGCTCGTAGTTAATCGTGTTATATCGCGTTGCATGAAAAGAGAGGAAATGCTGTAATAAGTGTTACAAACTCGTGAAAGTCGTGAATCGAGAGCCCGAGAGCCCAAGAGGCGAGAGGTTCACGTTCCTCTTTTTCATTTATTTGTTCTGCAGTCGACCAGCTGCTCGCTTCAAGTCGTCTCACGCGGGCGCGGGAGACACAGAGACAGAGTACAGACACAAAACTACAGAACAGAAGACAGAACATCCGTAGTATCCGTGCTCTGTACTCCGTATACTAGCAACAGGGGACAGGACAGGACAGATATCGAGACGTTTAGTGACATAGGAGTAAACCTCGAAAATCTTTGTGTATATATGGAAAGTAAGAAGTGATTCGCGGGCAAACATTGGATGTAAACCTTGTGCTCGATGTCTCTTGTACGGGTTAGGTCACCTTGAGCGTTGATCGACAGATAGTTTAGTGAATTTGTGATGTCGGCAGACCGCGTTCCTGGCTATCGCTAAGTGAGGATGGGCAAAAAACTCGCCCTCGTCGAGAAGGAAAAGCGCTCTGTGGTGCTCGCAGGTAGCCGCATCGCCTAGGGATGGTATCGCCGTCTAAATTCGAGCAGCAGCCGAAGCAGCGCAGGCCCAATATTCACGGTGACATTACCAGGACGACGAACGCACACGCTGCAGTTGGATCTACATCCATAGCCGCTGGCAGTGAGTTTCCTAATTTCCTAACCTCGTAGAACCGTACAATCTCGTATAATCGTAGAGCGCGCGCCGCGCAACACATCGCTATAAATAGGTGAAAAACAACGTCGCGACCGAGAGGAACAGAGATATTGTACTCTTTTTCGCCCTCCTAAATCCATTTCGTCTTGTACCAAATAAGCTATTTATCTCCTACTTACTAGAAACTTCGCAACTCTCTTTCTAAGACTCACTGTATGTCGTTGCGACATTGTTTATATCTATCATCTATCATTATCATTGATTCCATTTGCTTCTACTATATCTTTTTAAAAACTTTAGATCATGGTAGATTCAAATTAATTTCTTTGTGTTTGTTGCTCGCTTTGTCAATTCTGCAAATCAGCTCTGTCAATCTGAGTAATGGTGTCTACTTTCTGATTTTTGTAACTGTAGATATTCCTTACGAGTTTTAATATTTGTCAGACTTTTAATACTACCTAGCAAAAAAAATGCAGCATAATAATCTTTTTCTATATTTTAGATGTTCGGATTCAAAGAGGACCCAAACCCTTGCAGAAAAAGATATTTTATTTGGATATAAAGAACCATGCTGTATCTGCAAAGTTAGAGGCAAAAATTAAAGAACTTGGTGGGGTAAGTATTACTTCACAGTTACATAAATTATATTTGTGCAATTGTCTTATACATATATGCATTTATGTTGTATCGCAAGCTCTGCAGAACTGTTTGTGAATATAGAATGGAAAAAAACAGTCTACCCTTATTACACGCAAGATGTTGACTTGGCACAAATACTTGACTATATACAAAAATTTTGAATATAGAAAAATACTTTGGTCGCGAGAGTGCAGTACGAGAGCACGGCCTTTCTCTTGATAAAAAAAATGCCAAAAAGCAAATCTAGATTTGCCGCAGTGAGAGAGACGATACGATAGTTTGTATGCAGTCGGGAGAACCGTGTTATTTCAGAGAGACATATATATATATATATATATATATAGAGAGAGAGAGAGAGTATTCTGTCTCTCTCTTTCTCATTCTCATTCTCATATCTCTCTGCGTTAGTGGTGCACAGCGAAATTCGTGCGCGCAGATGAATCGACCACTCGAGCACTCCAAGGGAGAGAAAGAAGGATGCAATGACGAACGGTGGAGGGAGCGTGGTATATTGCACTCGCAGCGCGCTCGTATGTGTATATACGAGCAGGCAGGCCTCACCAGACTCTGTTTCTCTGTCTTTCTCTCTCACTGGCTCTGTTTGGTTTGCCAGGCTCGTTTCAGACGCGCGCATCGACTAGAGAATACCGTCGGGCTCCGCCCTAAATTTCCTCGTCCGCTGTTGTAATGGAGCCTAAAAAATGCCGGTCGAGTTCTCGACGGTCATGAGTTTTCAAAGGTTTCCACGGCCTCGTATACAAGCGAATGCGTGTGGACGATGTGGATGGACACGCGGGTGTTTGACACACCGTTGGCAACGTTGCCAGCTGTGGCGGTAACTTCAAAATCTCGCATTTTAACTTCAGTTCAAAACAAATGGATGCTTTAATTTTCCACATGTATTGTCATTTTGTTTTACCCAGTCCTAGTATACATGCGTACCGTCTTTAATTACACTTGCATATTTATGAAATCGTAATGAACAAACGAATGCTCGTTTGGTAAACATTTATTCTTTATCTTGCGCTGCATCGTTAAATTTATCAAATTTGGAAAGAAGTATCGATCACGCTCCCTAAAATGCCTGTCTTTTTACCAAAATTTTTGTATCAAATTTATGGTTACGTGCTTTTAGGCATGTTGGAAAAAACGGATGTAAGAGAATTACGTAAAACGAGTATTAGTACATGAATTGTCTGGTGATTCGAAAGCGAGAGCTTGACCCTTTTACAAAAACCAGTCTGTCTCTCGTGTACAGTAAAGGAAAAACACCGAGATAAACACCTTTTCGGAGCTGGCAACGCTGCCGCTGACTCCTTTCCTTTTCCTCCTCCACATCCGATGATGTATAAACCGAGGAGCGAGAGAGAATCGAGGCTTCGCGCTTGTATGCGCTGCTGATGCATCGTGCGTGTGCGCGACGAGCAGCCCTACATGCATTCTCTTTCTCTTTCTCCCGTTCCGTCTCCCTTCCACACTGCCTCACTGTCGCGCTCTCTCGCTCTCTCTCTCTCTCTCTCTCTCTCTCTGTCTCTATTTCTATCTATCTATCTTTATCTCTATTTCGCTCTCCCTCTTTCTCGTGGCTTTTGCGCCTGTGTTGACAAACAATTTGGAAGAAACCGGCAGAAGTACTAGCGGATCGAGGCAAGCGCCACCGCACGGACGCGGTAACAACTTTGTCAAATCGAAATTCTGTCAAATGGATTTTTCACTGTAAATACGCGATGGATGATCGATGCTAACGAATCGTATAACGTTCATAGGTCACTCTACTTGTTTAAATACGTCCAGACGTTGCAATGAGTTTTCAATCGTGACTACGCGATGAATAATCGATGCCGTCGTTAAACGTAATATGTAGGTCAAAATATTATTATTATTAAAAGACAAATTTGTTGGAGGTAGGTAGCGAACCGTAATACGCTTGTCTCGTGAATAAAGTGTGCTGTGATGTGAAGGGCTAATAGGCATGAGTTTGCTTTAGGGTGACTCGCGCACAATGTTCTTTCTCTCTCGGTTATCTGTTTCCCTCAATTCGTCGGGTTTCGAGAGAGAGAGCGTAAGCGCCGCCGAGTGGCGCTCGCAGCAAGCTTTTAACGGCGAATGGCCATTTTGTGCGTGACAGTTCCGCGAGGCACTTGGCCTATGCCGTAGCGTAGCCGTACCGCTCAGTATTGTGGCATCGCGTACGCGCCTCCCAAAAGACCGTCTACGAGTCCGATGAGTTCCCGAGCGTGTTTGTTTGAAATGCAAGTGTAGTTGACACGACGATAACTCGAGGATCTATCAACGAACCTTACTTAAGTTCGAAACGCTCGCGTAAAGCGTACCAAGCGAAGAAAAAGGAGAGGCGGCCTCGGTGTAGAGTTTCGCGCGCCCAAGGTAGGGCAAGAACGAAAAAATCTAGGAAACTCGTTGGGCTGACAGGGCAGCTTCGGTAAGTTCCGTATCTCCGACGGAATGAGTTTGATTGTGTTAGTGCGCGAGTGTGTTTGTAAGCGCGCCCATCTGCTGCTGCTGCTCGCGGTGTGTTTGTTGGAGCGACGCGACGGCGGGCGTTCCTGCCTCACGTCCCTTACCTTCGTCCCTCTTCGGCTCGGCGTTCTCTGGAACGCTAACGCGTATATGCACTTTCTTGCATTTTTGTATGCACACACCAAGAGAGAGCCACGTGACGCTTCTCGCACTAGTGCCGTTGCCCACACACGCACCGACCTTTTTTTCTCCTCGTCTCCTTTCCATTGTGCTTCTCTTACCTCTTGCTCGCCGTCTCTCTCCGAGCGTCTGGCGAGCCAACGGTTCTTCACGCTCTTGTCTCTTGTCTCTTGTCTCGTGTCTCTTGCCTCTTGCGTTTCTTTGTTTGCTCTTGCTGTGTCAAGGTACCTTTTTCTTATCCAGGTGTTTATTCTCTTTCTCCCTCTCTCTTTCTCATTCTTTCTTTCTCTTTCCCTCTTAGTCTCCCTCTACCTCTACCTTTCCCTCTCTATCTGAGTGTAAGCTCCTTTGTATATTCTTCTTCGTGTACTAAAAGTTGCTTAGTATTACTTACTTTACTATATATCAAGAGCAGCCTTGAATGTATCTGCCGAGTTTGCAGTATGGGTGAACTACTTACAAATTGTTGCGAAAGATGTGACAGCCAATTGATTGCATTGTTTAATTTCTGTTTTTAAGCTTACATTGCCTCTTTTTATGTACAGTAGTGATTGTGATTTAAACTCAACCAGTGTTATTTTATGTTGCAGGAAATAGAATTGTTTTTAGGCAAAAACGTGACCATAGTAGTTACTGACAGATCGGACAAGTCAGGTCAAGGAACTGTTAGTGATAGACGCAAATGGGGTTACGCGAGTGGAGGGAGCGGGGGACCCCCCTCGCTGAGGAGTATAGAGGTCCCAACTCCTACTCCAACACCTCCTACGCCGTACCGCAGTGTTGAAGGTCCTCTTTCAAATTCAGCAACGCAAAGGGGTCAAACTACCCAAAGATCCGTAAGCAAATTTATATCTCATAACTACTTTTTGGAATAACAAAAACACATATTCGTTATAATACGTATTTTATATTTGTAGAAATCGCGAGTGGATGCAATGTTGGAGCGTGCTCTGACACAGCCACAGCAGTGTTCCGTGGATCCACTTAATAACGCCCTTAATTGGGGTATACCTATTTGGTCAACCTGTGAACTGCAAGCTTGGTTGGGAAAAATTTCTGCCTCTTTAAAGGATTCTCACAATTTGAAGCGTGACAATCATACTGGTTCAGGGAAAAGCTTAAAAGTTCAGCATTTAAAGGAACCATACATTAAATTTGAATCCTATCGAAGGTAAATAATATATTGATAATAACTTACATTTTGTCATAATTTTTTTATTTGTAATATTCTGAATTTTTTAGAGAAAGTAGGCCTGTCTTTGTCGAATTACAGTCATGGCCTACTCTTAATTTTGATGGTGAACCAGGCACATCTCCCTTTGATTTAACACATCGGGAAAAGAAAGGAGTTGCCAATAAAGAGATTAAAGAAAATAGGGAAAAATATTTTAATCCTACTGTAATAAAGGTAATATAAAATAATAAAGTAAATTAAATAAATAAATAACTTGAAAAGAAATTAATTGAACAAATAAGTAAAAAAAGTGAAAGTTTCGAATTAAAGGTTTAAAATTGGTTGAGAAATTAGTTTTAAATTAAAAATATTTTATGTGCATGCATCAATAAGAACGTTAAATACTTTTTTTACAGGGCAAAGACATGACTCGCAGGCCTCGTGCCACAGCAGGTCGCGGTCGCAAGACAGAAAATACTGGGTATTGTGAGATTTGTCGTATTAGTTATAAAAATTTATCCACACACCTTCAGAGTGATGAACACTTAAATTTTGTACGAGATGACAAGAACTTTTTATCTCTGGATAATTTAATTAGTACTGGAGCAAGCGTAGAAGCTTTTCTTAAAATTAATAGATCTAAAGATGTCAGGTAATGTCTAATAATCCAAATTTATTAATTTAATTTATTTATTTTTCCGAAATATGCTGAAAATTAATATTATTTTTATATCTTGCAGTAAAGATTGTGACATCTTTTCAACCCGAGACAGCAGCCTCGACAATGGCTTATTGGTATCAAATGAAAAGTCGGAAAAAACCAATAAATCTAATTTGAGTGATTTTAATGTAGATGAAATGAAAATGATACAGTGCAATGGTGTTCGTAGAAACTTAAATTTAAAATTAGATTCTCCACACAATTTGAGAACAAGAACGAAACATGAAAGTGGCCATTTACTTAGATCAATGGGAAGACCATACGATGAAGAGGAAAAAAGTGATAAACTATTTGATAAATACACTATAAAGAAACGTGCAAAAGGAACTATTTGGATAGAAGAAGATGACTCTGAAGATGATAAGGACATTGAAAATGAAGAAGAGGAATGCGATAAAAAGCCTGTATTTGAAAAACTTTGTGAACTGGAAACAAAAAAGAATTCAAATAATGGTGAAAATCCAAAAAGTGTGTCAATGAATGGTGAAGTGGATTTTGATAGTACTGATTGTAAAAAGAAGGATAGTAGTTTAATTAAAGTTACTAATAATAGTGTGCTCAAGGACACTTTGATGAGTTCCACTTTCACAACTAAACTAAATGGTTACGAAGAGAAACAGGACAAGCTCAAGGAAAATGAAGATGTATATGGTGCTAAGAATGATGAAATAAAAGATATGAATCATGTGGATGATACTGAGAATACCACAAATCTTAATCATATGAATGATCATAACAGTGAAAAAAATATTCCTCCAGTAGATGCCGATGAAACGAATTCTCTCAAAAGTTTCAAAGATGAGAAAGCAAAGCTTAAGCCAGCCAGAAGGGGAGGTAGGAGTTGCAGAGGGCGACATAGACTGTCAGTTGAAGAGCGATTGATTGAGGACAATAGAGACTATTACAAAGTTGAAGTTTTGGGTAACAAATTAAGGTCTAGTGCAATTCCGAGTACTAATATTATTACATCTCCATCAAAAGAACAACTAGATAAAGTGAAAAAGGAGGACAAACCTTCTAGTGAAAAACCTGTTGTTGTGCGTTTCAAGCGTGTAAGAAAATCGGAACTATCGTTACTTAGCGACGAAGCTGAATCATTTATGTTTGGTGATCCGCGACGTGATGACGATTTTGATAGCGATAATGAACAAAGCAGTGTTTTACCTAAAGACTCGGAAAGTGACAGAGATGAAGCAATTAATTCGTTTGTGCTTAGTTCTTCTCCAGCAAATGCCTCTCAGAAGCAAGAAGTTACCGAAGACGAGTCTCAAGATTCATCAGCTACTGGCGGCAGAGCAAGAAAAAGAAGAAGAACCCAAACTGAAGCTTTAATAATGGATAACACAGACTATTATAAATTTGAAACTCCAGGCAGTAGATTGAGGTAAAATATTATATTATTTAGTAAATAATTATTTAAATGTGTTTTCCATAGCTGCATAGTACTGATAATAAATAAAAAAACATTTTTAATTTATTTATAAAGTATTAGATATAAAAAAAATTATAATTTATAAAAACTAATTATAAAATAATTTATAAAATTAATAATTATTGTAATTAGTATTCATATTTATTCATTCGTTATTATTATTATTATATTTATATGAATGAAATTGTCTTGTGCAGATATCAAGCTCCTCTGACTGGAATTAGTGATCCAGTACAAGAAAAAGATTCGGGGCAGCTAGAAGCAAGTACAGCTCCACCTGAAGAAAAGTTGTATCCGTCCAAACCTTCGCCAGAAGTAGAAAAAATGCATTTCTCCTTTGAAGCTATACCTGCATCGGAACCATGGTATCAAACATACCAGAGACAAGATGAAGGTACAGAGTATTGGCACTATTACAGCGAAAGTGACACATCAAAGCCATTCCTGTTGCCGTATGAAATAGAAAATTTTCATGAATTATTAAGCAAAAGTGTTCAAACTACTATGCATCGAAAAAGAGGTCGAAGTAGGGGTTGCCATTTAAATATGGGCAGCCGTTCTCCAAGAAAAAGTCCTAGATGTCACGCGTCAACTTTAGCAATAATGTCAACTATAATTCGAAGAAGAGAACAACAACAGACAAACTTAAGTACCATAGAAGAGGAAAAAAAGATAAAAACTGTTAGTGAAACTACTAAGCCTGATAAAAAAGTTTCTGATAAATCAGATGTTGACGAAGATTTGAAAGAAATCGTCAAAAATCTTGATGATATGTTGAGTAGTAATGAAATGCAAGAAATGGACTCATTTGAAGTGGAACTTTTTAAGAATGATGATGATGCTGTATTGGAACCTGAAGTTCAGCCTAAAGGAGCTCCTTCTAACTTATTAGAACTACTCGATAATTGCCATGAAACTGTACAATCTAATGGTATTGAAAATTCTTCTTGTGCCAGTTCCGAATGTGGAGAAATCAGTACTGAATTTCCTTTAAAAAGGCGCAAAAGAAGAAAAAATAAAACAGGTTGGCCAGGAAATAAAATGAAAAGAAAACTTCATATAAAACACTTAAATGAAGAATTACAGAGAGCGTTAGAATCCGAGAAAAATAGTAACAATATGAAATCAGTTACCATAGGAGGTTTGGAAGATACTGTTTCTCGTGCATCTCATGAAGATGAAAATAATGAAATGGACCATGAAACGGGTAAAGAAAATGAACGGTTTATTAATACTATTGGAGTAAGACCAGGTAGAGGTCGAAAGCCTAAAAGCAGAGAAAGAAAGGAAGCCTCGGTAGAAGTTCATAGCAAAACTGTGCTGAAATCAGTTTTTGGCGATGAAATTTCTTTACGGAAAAAAAGATCTGAAAGTTCGGATAAGTGCAAAGTAGAAGAAAGCGATGATGATACAGAATCTTACAAAAGATTGAAGCATTTGGATAGTAAAGAGGCTTTGTCCAGTGCTAGTGAAGATTCTGAAGCGTCTTTATCGAATAATGAAAACTTTTGTACGAAAGACACGAACTTACTCCCGCCACATGGTAAAAGTTTATCAAAAAGATTTGCACGAAAACATCCGAGAAGTAGTACAAATACTTCGGAAGCGTCTCTTAATGAGTTGGAAAATCAGCGACGTAGTAGCGTTAGTTCGTCTCCAAAAAAACAGAAAGACATTCAAGATCTTTCCTTGGACGGTGTTATCAAAAAGAGGGGACGAAAAAGATCTAGGAAATTCAGTCGAAACGAGAGATCGCCTAGAAAACCTATCTTCGCTGGTGCGAATTGTAAGAAAAGATCATTTTTATCTTCAAACGAAAAAAAAAGGTTAAAAAAAGGAAGGCGAAATGATAATGTATCTTTCGATTTACCAAATGGTGACATAGCTCCCACTTTGTCGGAGCGAGTGTCGCCGTCTGTTGTTACGTCATCGGACGTAGACCAAAGGCGGTCTAGTATCGACTTCCAGCCCGTCGTCAGGGTGATGAAGATCGAGGACCAGGTAGATATGGACAACAGTATATTATCAGTGGCAGTAGTTAGTAACAGGAGGTTAAGAAGTTCTAGTTCTCCAAGATCCACTAGACAACCACCGAGTAAACGTTTCAGACACAACTCTGGAAGAAAACAGTTGGGACAATGGATCAAAAATAGTTGAAGCCCTAAGACTATAAAACCTATGAATTTCTTTTTTTATTTCAGTCATCTAAAAGTTTCAGACATTGATGAGCTTCCAACTGTCAATTTTTCTAAGATGAACAGTCTTCACTCGTGTACATTGTGTACAAATGGTATTTGTGTATGTGTAGTATTTTAGGAAATTAATTATTAATGATATGATTGTATTAATGATTTAGCACTACTATTAATATTATTATTATTTTTATTATTATTATTATTGTATTTTTACTGTTGTTGTGCAGTAGCTATTTTTGCTACTTACAATATTGTACATTCTCAAAACACGGTCTTCGCAGTCTTATTAATATTATTATATTATTATCATCGTCATCATCATTATTATTATTGTATTGCATTAATTGCGTTTTAAATATTCAAGAGAATTACTCTTCACTTAGTTTTTAATGTAAACTTTGTAGCATATTATATTAAAAAATTTAAAGCTCTTCATGGAGTTATAAACCTAAATGAAGGGTTTTAAATTATTATGCATACATAAACAAAAACAGAAGATGCTCTTCTGACACTTGTATTGTTTCTTTTTTGTAAGTAGAATTTTTTTATACAAATAGAACTATGTAAATGTGCAAAGTCAGTACCGCAAAACTTTCAATCATAAAAGGTGTTTATTAGAATACGCAAGACTGCAAATACAGCTTTACTATAGATTAATCTTTTTTTTATGAAATGCATAAAATGAGTAACATTCTATTTTAAAATATTTTGTGTCAAGCAATTTTTTAGTATTTCTTTTGTAAAATTTTGTGTGATTTATTAAGAATGCGCAGTAACAAAAAAGAAAACAAGGGAAAGGCTGAATTTCCCAGTTTAATCCTGGGCCAAGGCTATTTTTTTCATTAGTATTTCTAAATCTTATTTAATCATTTTTAAGATATCCTTAAAACTTGCTCTATTCAAATTGACGAATAAGTATTAATTTGGGAAAAAATTGTAATTAAAAAAAATGAAATTTATTGGTAGACGGTACTAAAGATTTAGTCTGTTCTAAAGTCACCTAAATACCTTATTTGAATGAAAGATATTGTAAATCTGTCAAAAGTTTAGAAAAGTGAAAAAAGATTATTAAAGATAATTGAATTTTCCATACAATTGAGTTTTTATTTTCTTTCATCAATTTGTACATATGTATATACATTACAATCATATTGCGATCATCAATCGAGTCCCTCTCTTTCCTTAAAAGCTGCTTTTAGTTCAGAAAGTTTTCTTTGTTTACTTTCTCTTTTTAATGACAATTGTTTCAAGATTCTCTTTTCTTGATTTTTGACTGCATCTTCACCATTAAGGTATATATCCAATTTATGAATTAAATGCTCTTTGGCAATTTCTTTATTCTTGTGTTGACTTCTTGTTTCATGACATTTGACAGTGATTCCTGTAGTTTTATGTTTCATAACAACTGCATTATTGGTTTTATTTGTTGACTGACCACCTGGACCGCTACCTCTGACATATTGTATCTCTAAATCATCTTCCTTGATTTTTGGTACTTTAGAATAATCAATATATTTCTTTAAAGATTTTAAATAACATGAAGATGTACATATATTTCTCTGTACCCAAGTGCAACGCAAGTATTGAAAAATGTGGTACTGAAACATTCTTACAAATGTTTCAAATCACTCTCTTGTGTTTTAACAACATAAGTCCTTTCTACAAGCAAAAAGATAATATATTATTGGTAAAAAATTGTTAAAAAAAAAAGTAATGTAAATAAAAATACCTTATAGTGAAATTTAATTTGGTCTTGATCCGTTAAGTGTTTGTTATCCAAAAATCCTTTTCTAACTCTGTGTACAAAGTATTTTTTATCAGTAAATTTGAGTCCTTGACTATAACGTAGTAGATTTTTGTAAAGACCCATTAGTTCACTTCGCAGCATCGTTAATTGTTTTTAATAATTGTAGTAAAGTATTCCTATACACAATATTGCATTTTTTTAAAAAATGATTAGTATTAAGGTTAGGAAAAAGTAGAATTCATCACAGTATAAATTTCTGCTAGTCAGCGTGAATAAAGATGGCTCAATTTTTACGATAAAAATTACATTGAATTATTGAATTAATAAATAATTATTATTCGAATAAAACGTATATTGATTTAATTAATTACAAAATTACAACTTGTAATAGTAAAAGAAATTTCTTTACCGACCGAGGTTTATTCGGTGTATTGCTTCAGGTTACGTACTTGCATATATATATATATATATACAGATACACTAGAGCTCGAAGCAGTCGAAGCTCATGGCACATACGTGTACGTAACTATATATATGTATATATGTATAAGATATGAAAAGAAGTTAGCCCGCACACATAGAGAGGGAGTCAAACGAGCGATTAAATTTATTTAATTGAACTTTCTATATGCACGGGGCACGGGCGCAGTCGTATTTGGTATATAGATTTAGTGGCGTGTTACGCGTGCACGTCGCACGCGTGTATTCTCGGAAATTCGGTATTCAAAATTGTCAGCGTTGTATACTTAGTCATTAGATATTTATTTCCCTTCCATTGAACGACAAAAAAGTCAACGTTACATAAAGCATCGATCGAGGGAATAATTTTCTCGCTCTAAAGGAAAAGTCTCATTTACAAATTGGTAATAAAGAGATCGAAGGATCGATAGAGAGAGGTAAGAATCGTGAAAATAATAGAGTGTATTATCTCGTGTGTAAACGCAACTCGCAAGATGGTGAAATCTCGATCTGAAGAGGTGTAAGCGAGACGGCGAGATAGAAAAGCAGCGGGGTCCGGGGACTGGGGACTGGGGAGGGACGAAATAACAGCAGCACGCATACATAAATAACGCACACAAACACAAACACAGACAGGACAGGGTCTCTGACTCTACGGAGTCGACCGTGGCGGTAGGGCGGCGGGAGGAGAGAGGACAACGGGGCGAGGGGGAGGGGGGGGCAGGAGGGGGTGTTCGGTTCGGCCATATTGGCCTCCCGTGTTGCGGACGAGGCGCTCCGCGCTGGCGAGCGCGCATCCATATAGTCCAGTTTGCGGCCAACTTCGCGAGGTGAACCGCCGAGTTCTCTCATCCAACGGTGAGCGTGCAGTGTCCTCGCTGCTTTTTTTCCACTCTTCGCGCACGAGTGAGTCAATTGATCGCGAGCGTGCGGCCCGCTTCGCGTTATTTCGAGTGGAGTGTCATCGCCTAGCACGAGGTTCATTGCCTTGGACCTATCATCCACGAGGGTACGTAACATTATCTACGACAATCCTCGAGAAAGCAGACGCATTAGCTTTGTTTTCTAGAACCTTGTCTCTCTGTCTCTTTCACTCCACCTATTGCTCTCTCTCTCTCTTTCTCTCTCTATTTTATGTCGCGCGACGAGAATCGTATATACATGTATGTACGTGCGCAAGTATACTTGTTCCTCACGGTGTACACTTTTACGCTCTCTGTTTTGTTGCGCGAGAGAGCGAGGCGGCCGTCTTACCAGCTTTACGAGGATACTTCGACCGCTCTGTTTTCTGTTTTTTCGACAAATAACGCTAAAAGATCGACATTTAGCAGCGACACGACACCCGTGATTCGTCATTTTGTTCGTTGCGATTGACGACGATAACGTATCAATGTGTTATATCCTATCTCTTTCTCGAAACGGTGAGCGCTGCATTTGATCGATCTTCGCCGTCATCGTCGTAGTCGTCGTCAAGCACATACATACATAACACGTACACATATTTATATATATACATATACATGTAGATTTTAACGATGGGCGCGAGGGCGCTTCTAAACACGAAATTTCCAGAAAGGACTGTATTGACATTATAATGCCCACGTGTTGTACACTCGGTATAACTGCCAACGAAATACCAGTTTCTAATCTTCCTCTTCCCTCGTCTTCCCCTCGTTTTCCCCTCCTTACCGGACCGATCCCTTTCTTAGAAAGCGCCTTATTCTGCCAACCCTAAGGGTACACCCTAAAATACGACAATCGGTATAGTGCGGGCCGCAGGGTTAACGTAGAGACGTGTTAATTGTATATTTTATAAAATTACTAAACTTCAATATTGGAGGCGAGTGATATAAACATTTTAAAGAAATCAGCAGGTATAACGTTGTAAATGAATTTACGTAAGTAATTCGTTGGTTGTCGAATAATTTCTAATTGTATTAGAGTCGATTATTCGCGCGTCGGTGATTATATCAATCAGAATACCGATGTATATACAGGTATCTATATAAATTCCGTTATAAACGCGACGGTATGTGCACGCAAGTTTTGCAAGTGCGTTCAAGCGGAGATGGAACGGTGACGCGTTGTGCCCTTAACCTCAAAAATTGGCTAGCCGTGACTCGCTCGACGGATGCATTTCTTTCGTGCGATTCGCAACCCAAACCGTTATATAGCTTACTCCGAGCTACCTGACTACGTATATATATATATTTTGTGTTCCTTTAGGAAGTTTCGTTAGCTTCCTCTCGATCCCCGTTGCGGTGTTGCAATTTTTTACTACCCTCCCAGGTATAAACGGTGTATGTGTACGTATCGCAGGTACACCGTATACACGCATACTCGTGCAAAGGGACAAATTTTGAGATACTACGCTGTACCAAATGTACAAAATTTTCGTTTCACCAAGTTAGATTGAAATGTTTATACAGATAATTGGTTATGCAGGGCTTGGAATAATATTGAGATTGAAACATTTCCAAAGCGGGAATCTCACGGCCCGATAATTTACTGCTCTACGTATAATCGTCGTCTCGTGTCGGCACTCGGCATTGGTAATGCGGGCCTTCCAAGTCAACTCGGCAATCGCGTATGGCGCTAGTTGGTAACGGAGCACGGAGCTCTTGAACCAGCTATAGCCTTATACCACACAAGTACAAAGTTTGGAAATAAGTAAGCTCAGGCTACCTTGGGAATATCTGAGAGCGAAATTCATTTCTATGTAGAGCTTGAGCAATTTAACGCTTTATCGAGAGGGGAATTAATATCGGTCTGCAATCGAAAGTTCTACATTGTACATACCCTATGTTTGTATTGATTGATTGATCGAGGTGCGCATTTATTTTATCGTTCGTTTATACGATTCCTTTCGAGAATTTGATTGTTAGCAGTAAGTACCGATCATATTTTATTCATATCCCTAATTCATTATTTTACTACATTCGTTTTTGTTTTCTTTTCTCGACTGTACCTTTCGTTTAGTTTTTCCTGTACGTCCATTTCCGGTTTTATTTTATAAAAGAAAATAAAAGAATTATAACAATTGCCGTTCTACTTTTATTGATTTTAATGAATTTATTGGATATATACCTTCTACACTGGTTACCGTATCGGTTGGAATATAACAAATCTCTTTCTTTTTCTTAAATCTGATCGACAGTGTAATCAACGTAATCAAGGTAATAAAAGAAAAGTAAACGTCTTTCACCGAAATACATCCGAATCAGAGTTGCTAAAAACTTGGTTATATCCATTATAAAACGAAAAGAGAAACTTATATTTTCTAAAAATGATGTAAATTTAAAGTGTGAGGTAGCCGCATTCGGTATTTAAATTTAACTCGCGATAGGGGTCTATATCAGTTTAATATAATTAGAGAAAGTTTTGCGCGATACGTAATTATTTAACATTTTTCAATGCGAGGAAAATAAAGGGTAATTAGATATGCGCAGAACCGCAATTTATTTATTGCTCTTTTCTCAAAAATGATTAAACGTTCGGTTTACCATCGGAGTATCGTTGTTTGTTATTACGTACTTACATACATTGGAGCGAAAGAGGAAATCGAACTGGGGGAAATTAAAGGTTATAGATATAGCGTGTAAAGACGTTGACGCCATTTATTTATTTAATACGCAATCGATTTGCCATGCATTACACAAACTTGAAATAAGAAAAAAAAGCAAAAAGCTCCTGTTCGTGGCGGTGAACCATATTGTATACGTCCGTGACGATGCCCGCGCAATATCTTTGAACAATGAAGTAACTTAATAACTAAACGGTAAATTCGGCGCTCCGTAAAAATCGATTGTTCTGAAAAGAGGCACGAGAAAACGGGGCATACTGCGCCTGTAACCGGAAAAATACTCTGATTCATCGAATAGAATGACTCGTACGATTCCAGTACTTGGTAATTTCTTATTATTTTTTTAATGCAATATATAACTATACATATTATATCGGTATACGAGTTTCAATAAATTATTATATATCGTAACTCGTGTGTATATAAATTTAACTACATATTAAAAACCGATGTTAGGTATATAAAAGTGTAGCTCCTTTTAGTTTCGTAAATATTGTGAAATAAAATTTAAATACAACAAAAAGTAAATTTAAAATTGAGATTACAAATCACTGTCGTTGATAGGTCTTAACGAAATCATTTTAAATCGGTATAGATACGTTAACTTGCACTTTCATTGTCACCTGCAAATTTATCGTTCAATTGCATGATTCACGCACCAGTGCACTATACGACATCGATGGTCTATCCATTATCTATATGGTTTTGTACTACTACGCGGTATATAGAGCACAACTTAATAATTTTGAATTAAACTTTTAAAGTGAAACTTGGTGATTATTGTTTGTGTTATCTCTCTCTGTCTCGCTCTATCTCTATCCCTGTATTTATATACGTATAAACACGCGTATATACTTAGGTTTCCTTTGTACACGCATTGTCTCATTGTACAGAGGGCTCGACTCTTTATCTCTTTATTGTTGACTGGCTACATTATTAACGATCTAAAATTAGCTACGATGTAATTTAACCATTCGTAAAATGCATTAAATTTTGCGTTTCAATGTAATAATAAAATATTTAAATTGTACATTTTCGTGATAAACTGCATCTTAATTAGTTACACGTATCGTACCTAAACACTCCTATTAAAAATTTAATTATAATAATTGAAAATTATTCGAGAGGACTAATGTTTTTACGTTAAAAGAAAAGTTGTTAATCACTTTATTTATCAAATATTATTACTTAATTGGTATTCGTCTCGAAATAACGTATTTGAGTCAATACCGATAATGAATATTAATTATTATTGAAAAGTTCAAAATCAATACGCTATAATATAAATATGTACGTTATTTTCGTTTTATACCAAGTGCATAAATTCATATAAATGCACGTATAAATAGTTCATCGAGGCATAATAATATAACACTAGTGGGAAAGGTAAACTATTTTTTAACATGTAAAATGAATGCACCTACACCTGCTTATTCAATAGACTATAGTTTTGTTTCGAGTAAACATTCGTATAATTAATTCAAGTCTGCGTAATACATGTACATGTATATACACATTTACGTTTATGTACGTATGTGTATATATATATAATTAAAAGGGAGCCGCGATTAGAGACAATTGAGAATAGCTACAGAAACGCAGAAAATTAGTATGATTACTCGAGTGATAGTTTCGAGAATCGAGTTATTACTATGCGACAAAAGGAATCCTTCCCACGACCTTGGCTCTGTCGGGAAAAAGACAAATCGCATGGATGCTGAGTTTTTCGACCTTCTCGATTTGGAAAGTCGCGGCTTCCCACACGAATGTGCTCGCGAAATCGCGTAATTTGTAATAATCTCGCGCGTTTTCACGTCGTTTACAAATATACGTTCAATAGTTGGATACATTTCGTTGCACTTTTTCTTATTTTTGGTTTTAATTTGCCGTATACGCAGGTTGATTGCAACATACAAATGTTTACGTACACGCGCGGTTGTGTACGCAGCACGGTTGTTACGACGGAAACTCAGCTGTTAAAGTTTTTGACCTCGTTAAGAGAGTTCTCGCAAATATATACTTAAGCCAGCTGATTGGGGATACAGTATGAGCTTTGAAGCGCGATAGCTCGAAACAATGCCCCGATGCGCTATGCAAAAGTGAGCGCGAGAAAAGCAACAGCAGCAAACGAAAAATCTGTCCTGGCGGTGCTGGCCAAATAAGTAAGCCTGACGTCAGGCTTGCGCGCGAGTATCATTGAGGACGCCCACCGGCTCCTGTGTCTCTCCCTCGCACGCTCGGTTACTCGTGTGCGTTAAGCCGCTGCGATTCGCACCTTCTCGTTAGCCTCAAATTTAACGCGTGCGCGCTCGCGCCCGTACACCTTCCCGCGTGCATTCTTTTTAACTACTTTATCTCGACGCTGCTGCTTCTTCCGCGTAAACTGGGACATTGCCGATTCCGGTACCACCTACCGGTCCACGTAATCGACTATGCGCTTTGACAACCCTGTAAAAATAACCTAGTATTATTAAACATATTGTTTCATTTTCTATTGTCAAGTATTTATTTCTAACAATTTTTTAACTAATTTACGCTATTCAGCTGTTGTATGTTTATATTTATTTG
The DNA here is from genome assembly GCA_026168455.1 of Theocolax elegans. NCBI lineage: Eukaryota > Metazoa > Arthropoda > Insecta > Hymenoptera > Cerocephalidae > Theocolax > Theocolax elegans. The sequence continues at coordinate 85,043,119 of CM047425.1, read as the reverse complement.
TCCTTTTATTTTCAATATACGTATATACAAATTGTGAAAAAAACATGTGTTGATAAAGTACATATCTTTCTCCCTCTCTCTCTGTATATAATTTTTAGGATAAGGTAAAAGGATTTTAATGTCCATGGCATTAATCATTTCATTATACGTACAAAGCTTTAAAATACATTAAAGATAAAACCTAAATTAATCACGATTTAGCCAAGTAGTGAGAATCCATAACTATTTTAAAGTTATGCGCGCAAACCTCATCTTATATACGAACAGACTGCGCGACTTTGTATAAAAGTCTTAATGGATACTTACATTCAGATAGTACCGATTGAATTTATTATTTAACTCGTATTTAGATTTAAATACCATACTATTCCTGATACAAACATTAACAGTTGCATTGTTTTTACTGACAAACTTTTCATTTTACTGATATCAGCCTAATATATTTATTAAAGCAATCATTACCTTTAATAAATACAAGCTTTAGAATACTTAAAATTATGTACTATTATCTATAAATAGTAAATAAAAAATAATTTACTTTTTGGTATTTTAAATAATTATTCCTAACTTTAAATACAAACAATTTAATTAGATTGTCTATATCAGATTTAGACTCATCGTTTGCATTATTTCTTTTTACATTATAATTTATATATAGTAATGGACTGATACTTTTGGAAGTTATTATTGACACTATATATAGTGGAATTGTATATGTAAAATAAAATTAATTTTTCTGTAGCATTCCGGTGACTTGGTAAAAGATAAACGATGTAATAAATACAATATTTGTTTGAATAAATTTATGAAATTAATAAAGTGCTTTCATTTTACTATTATCTTACAAAATTTATACCAAATGATTATTTACTAGTTTATTAATTTCCATTTCACTAGTTTATTAATCATATTTTAGTGATGTAAATTATCAACTTGATATCAAACTTTTTATACTTTAATTAAATGTTTAGAAATTCTGTTCGATTTTTAAAAAATTACAAAAATAATCTCGAGTACAGTCATGTTTACTCATCTTTTTAGTAATATGGCTTCACTCAAAACTTTCTTAAAGCTTTTTACATAATCAAAGTTATTTGATAAAAAAAATTCTTTCAAAACTTTCACTGTTTATCTTTTAAAAATTTGAAATACAGCAACTTATAAATTTGGCATTGAAAATAAAACAACTTATCCGTTAACGTTATCTTAATCCTAATTTTCAAATGTTGTCCGTGCAATAATTTTAAACGTTATAAGTTAATACGGTATATACAAAATAATGTTACAAAATGCCTTGATTGCGAGGACAAAATAACCTCCACATAATTAATAATTTTTAGTTTGATATCTCCTGACTCGACACATTCATACATATATTGAATATTGAAGGTACGTGCATGAATAAACGGAAAAATGCACGTTGTTGACGTAAGATCGATAAAAATGATGTATTAATAATGCATTTATTGAACACTGTGACAATGTTACGTTACATTTTATTAATTTTTTAATGGAAGTATCATACAAAAATTTTAATTATGTTACATCAAAGTATGTTCTACTTAAGGATAACATTTTTTTATTTAAATAATTTATAGATAATATCTGCATGACCATTACATATATATTATTATTATATTACATGAATGTAAATATAATTATTTAGAAATTATTAAATAATAATATTTATGTGCATCAAGATAAAGCAGTAAGCATAATGTATATTTTTATCCGGATTCGAGATTTAGAAGTATACTCAAATGGCGAACATCATTGGTGAATGTTTTTGTAAATCTTTCGATTTCCATATTGATCATATTTACGAAGACTTATGAATGAATGAAGAAAACAAAATAAAATTGACCAAGAGGCAGTTGGCTACTGAGAAAATTGATGCATGTTATGCATTTTGCGGAAAGATTTTTACAATACCTGTACGATGAGAGATCGAAAGAGAGAGAAAGATAAAAAAATAAGAGAGACATTATGAGGAGAGAGAGACGAAGCGCCCACCACATAACCCACGTCATCGAAATCGCGGTTCGTGCTCTAGGTCGAATCCAAAAGTGACATGAGTCACGCGCACGCGTGTTACAATATTTTTTTTCTATCTTGCGTTACTGAAACGGAGAGGTTTCCTTTTATTCGCTATTTTATTCCCTTTTTTTTTGCTACTTTTGGGTTGATTCGAGGATAATCAGTACAATTGGTCGTTTGAATGTGAGAGTGCAATTTCGCAGGCAAAAGGAAAACGAAAGAAAACGTAATCAACCTTCCTTTTCACAAATAATACCAATTTCAAACAATTTATTCATTCCGCTTAATTAAGTTGTTTAGCATTATCTGGTAAACTTTTGTGGTATGGATATAATACTATACGCTTGTAGATTTGAAATTGTGTTACGTTGAGTTGGAAGGGAGAGTCTTGTCTGGGTTTTAAAATTACCTTTCACACTTGGACTCGATTGAAAAATGCATAAAATTCTGGTTGTACATGGTATAAATATTTTTAACCAATTCCATATTTGTACTACCGATTATTGAAGTCATACATTAAAAATCCTTGTAATGACTTTTTCCTTCTGTTTACTGCCACTTTATGTATATCTTTATGTATTATAGAATAATAATCTTACAAAAGTCTAAGTTTATTACATAATTTTAGTCGATTTTCATAGTAATAATTTTTCTATTACTCTTGCCTTTTTGCGGTACGATCAATCATGTTTACTTAGGAATATTCTACGAAAATAATCAGAACGTTATTATAAGTTAATTCAATTGTATTTAATATTTTCCTTATGCTAAAGTTTAATCTATTTTAGGGAACCTAATAAAATTAGATACGCAATGGGATAATAAAATTAATTACGATGATTAATTGTAATTTAATAATGTAACTATCACAAGCTGCAAATATTTATATTAGGGTTCTTAAATGTTTTTGAAAGTTTATAACGATTGAATGAGTTATTAAAAAGTCAAATGATTGGATTTGACGAGTATGCACCAAGTGCAAAGGTACAAGACAGCAATTCTTGATAATATTATTATTCGTTTTACTGGTAAATCTTTGAGCGCAAATGCTGGCTATTTTTAAACCTTACCATTCTGTTCTGATGTCGCGTATTTCACTCACACATGTATAATTTGTTTTCTTTTTTCCACGCGAATTTTCATACATCGAATATTTTCTAGGTATACGCGTTTACATTTTTCGAATGCTAATAGACTTCGAAAAAGGCGGAAAGTATGATTATCGATATATAATTATTCATGAATCCAGAGAAAGAGACAGAGTAAACTATAAGTATTTTACCAAATTATTGGAACTTTTGAATAAATAAACTCCATACAATATGAGTAGCGCAATTATGTTCGTAAGGTTATAGAACTATGAATGTATTATGAGCTATTTTGCGAAAATGTTCTCTTACGGATAATTCGATTAGTTATATACGCACTTTCCTGTTTCGATGTTTTTCTATTTGCTTTGTGTATATAGTTTTTTTATATGATAAATAAATAAACTATTTATGACAACATTCATTTATTGTTGTAATTCATATTGTTTTAAGATAATTTAAAATTTTGGTCTTCATTTTTCGTTCTTTATAATTTAACTCTGACATCAATATAAGTGTATAAACAACCATACGTATAATGATTAAATTTATCTTGTGAGAACATCATCAAGCAATATATTTAATATATATTTGATTAAATTTTAATTCTTTAAACTATATTTGGAATGATATATATATATATATAACACGTAATTTTCTTTTTATATAAATTAATTTTTGTTGCATTTAAATTGTACTTCTAAAAGTGGTTAAGTCATTTAAAGTTAAATTACACTTAAATGATCGTAAGATAATAGAAGGTTCAAGGCTCGATTAACTTTATATTTCTTAAATTAAATAATGAATTCACTTCACGGATTCGAATAAATCAAACAATTAAAATATTTAAATTATCATGGGCGATAAAAATCTACCATATTTTTAAATATTAAAAATATAATAAAAATAAATAAAAATAATTAAACCACAGTTAAGTAGTTGCAGCTATTACGTTTTATTTTTATTTATTAATAAATACAAATTTCATAATTAATCTTACTATATAAATAATTTAAACACGGAATAAAGCATTACGATAATTTAATTTTAAAGTATCAATAATAACATAAATTTTTATGAATGCACGTTTCGAAGTTATTTTTATTTGTATAATAACGTTTTAAGATATACGTATAGTCGTAGAATCAAAATAAAAGAGCTTTTCTACATAATTGATAAAAAAGCACATATATAAATTATTTCCGGTTTAATCTGTACACGGAGAGAAATATTTAGAAAATATTACAAAGGAGTTTGGTAAAAATTCCCAAACTCCCAAGTAATAACAGACCGAAAAAACCGAAAAAATTACCAAACTGCTAAGTAAAATTTACAGTAAATGTAGTAAAATTTACTCTAAATGTAGTAAAATTTGTGGAGTTAGTGTACTAAATTTTACAATTAAGCTTGTAAATTTTATTAACTCTGATTTTTTCCTATACTGTTTACGAAATTCTATAAACAACAGTACAGCACGAGATACCGAAAAGAAGCGATAAATAATATTTTCTAGGTATACGCGTTTACATTTTTCGAATGCTAATAGACTTCGAAAAAGGCGGAAAGTATGATTATCGATATATAATTATTCATGAATCCAGAGAAAGAGACAGAGTAAACTATAAGTATTTTACCAAATTATTGGAACTTTTGAATAAATAAACTCCATACAATATGAGTAGCGCAATTATGTTCGTAAGGTTATAGAACTATGAATGTATTATGAGCTATTTTGCGAAAATGTTCTCTTACGGATAATTCGATTAGTTATATACGCACTTTCCTGTTTCGATGTTTTTCTATTTGCTTTGTGTATATAGTTTTTTTATATGATAAATAAATAAACTATTTATGACAACATTCATTTATTGTTGTAATTCATATTGTTTTAAGATAATTTAAAATTTTGGTCTTCATTTTTCGTTCTTTATAATTTAACTCTGACATCAATATAAGTGTATAAACAACCATACGTATAATGATTAAATTTATCTTGTGAGAACATCATCAAGCAATATATTTAATATATATTTGATTAAATTTTAATTCTTTAAACTATATTTGGAATGATATATATATATATATAACACGTAATTTCTTTTTATATAAATTAATTTTTGTTGCATTTAAATTGTACTTCTAAAAGTGGTTAAGTCATTTAAAGTTAAATTACACTTAAATGATCGTAAGATAATAGAAGGTTCAAGGCTCGATTAACTTTATATTTCTTAAATTAAATAATGAATTCACTTCACGGATTCGAATAAATCAAACAATTAAAATATTTAAATTATCATGGGCGATAAAAATCTACCATATTTTTAAATATTAAAAATATAATAAAAATAAATAAAAATAATTAAACCACAGTTAAGTAGTTGCAGCTATTACGTTTTATTTTTATTTATTAATAAATACAAATTTCATAATTAATCTTACTATATAAATAATTTAAACACGGAATAAAGCATTACGATAATTTAATTTTAAAGTATCAATAATAACATAAATTTTTATGAATGCACGTTTCGAAGTTATTTTTATTTGTATAATAACGTTTTAAGATATACGTATAGTCGTAGAATCAAAATAAAAGAGCTTTTCTACATAATTGATAAAAAAGCACATATATAAATTATTTCCGGTTTAATCTGTAATTGACTAAATAAGCGACAAACAGATTGTTGTCATTATTTTTTTTTAAATACGATGTACGAGCTACATTAGCCCTTTCAAATATGCAGTTAATTAAAATATATTACATAACAGTTTAGTATACAAATATATATCAATAATAAAAATAATTTTAATTAGACAATTAGATCATGTGTATATAGAGAAATAATTATTTGATATATCAATTTAATTACATTCATCTAAACAAACTTTCTCGCTGATTAATTAAATAACTTGCAACTTTCAATTTTCAATATAGAAACTTTCTTGAATTTTCGATTGCAATCGGATTTATACCAATATATACATCACCTCAACAACGTTAGCAGAGAAGGTTTAAACTTTGAACGTGATCCAAAATTGAATAAAACTAGGCTTTTTTAGTTAGTCGCGCAGAACACAATTTTTAGTTTTAATTTTGGTATGAATAATTTTCTCGATGCTTCTATGAGAAATTGAACAAACTTCAAGTGATGGAAATTAACGATTGAAAGTTTATTACACCAATTACGTGAAAAATAATAAAAATTTTACTTTGTAATAAGATATTAATCGAGTTTTCGCAAAATATATTCTTTTAAAAGTAATTATTTCAGTAATTCAAACTGAAAAATAAATATATATATATAAAAATGCGATGATGTTAATCTTAAATGTCATCTTACACTTTTGGATTTCCTGAAATTTTATTCGGATAACCAATGTCAACGCAATAAATGTAAATAACTGCCTCAAGATAAGAGAAAACAATGTGAAAGAAAATTTAATTTTTCTCTTATTTTAGTTAATTTCATCTTAAGTTGTCCTTTTATTTAATTATTTCGTTAAGCTAAAACGAGTGACAATATATTTTTGCAAAAATTAAATGTGTATAAATCAAAGTAGCGATGTTGACTTAGTAACGTTATACGTATAAACTATACGTGTATGTCTAGCTAAAATGAATAATTCGATGAATGTAAAAATTTTGGAAGTATCTGCAAGGTTTGGTTGTAATATTAAGAAAAACAGTGATAAATTTTGATCAGCGTATGTGCTTGCAGAGTTGAATAAGGTTTTAAGTGTTGAAAATAATCGGTTTCATTTTAATATTAGCCCAAACGAAATATAAATAATGGTAAAGATTGCGGTGTATCGGGGAATCCGTTATTATGAAAAATAATGAAAAGTAGAGTGTAAGCGAAATAAAGAGTGAGAGAAAAAGAGGGAAAGGAAAGATGTAGAAAAGTTATCGTAAACGAACAAGTGAATAAGTGTCTTGGTATACACGCTCATTAGCCACTACATAACTAAGTGACCTCCGCCTCCGCATCTCGATCTATTCCGGATACGAGGAATCGCTAAGTTTAGCCATTTCGTGTAGTTGGCCCGTGGTCTCTTACCCCTACCTTTTCTCACGATCGTTCCGTCTTTATTCCTCGGTGTAGCTCGCAACATTTTCGCGGATTCCCAAAGACGAAGGCTAACGTTATATATGCTCGCGGAAATGACAAGCGAATCGAAATTCACATTGTGTATACTTGCGCGACGGCAAAGAAAGAAAGCGTTTTATTCGTTTTATTAGACACTCGGCACACTCGCACAACACACACACACACACACTGATCGTATAATATATATAGGTATACGCACGAGGCTCGCAATATTAAAATAGATTAGATATAGGTAGAAAGACCGTCTCAATTATTTATTACCCTCGTTTCGGAAGAAGAACTTAGCGGGGATTTGGTTTCTCGAGATTTTGATGGATTTATACCGCGAGATTTATACATTGCTTTTTTCGCTCTACCCACGAGAGGAGGAATATGAGGAGAAGGATGAAAGACGAATCGATTCAATAATAATATTTTTTTTTCTCGATCCTACAGGTGGTTGCTTAGAGTAAGTCAACCAACACCGGCTCTCGGAGCAGACCGAAACACACGGGAATAGTAGATAAACGAAGATCAAGATGGTGGACTACTACAGAATTCTCGAGGTTTCCCGTACTGCCAGTAACGGTGAAATCAAGAAAGCGTAAGTTTATACACGAACACTAGATTTATTTATAATAATTGATAGTTGTCATTTTAATATTCGTATAGCCATGTATTTGAAATATACATTGTAGACAATATTTTTGAATGATTTATACACGCGTACGAACATAGAATGTATATATATAAAGGCTCACTGTTGATTTACGCTCATCGGTTCAAAGTAAAATATGCAATTTATATAATTAGGTAGGTGCATCTAGATATAGGTATCACGACATTTAAATTTACTTAATTTCGTGACATTTCTTAAATTATACCTTTTAAAATAATCATCGCATTCACGGTAATCAAGATTTCTCTTTAAAATGTTGATTAATTTTCAAGATGAATAGTTTTCACCATTATTCTTTTTTAACAAGTGATGTATCTATACTAACAACCTTTTTCAAATTAATTATTTTTTAATGAATTACATATACGACTTTACGTGTAATTAATCAATGAGTATTTATAATGATGGAAAAAATTCTATTGCGATGAATCGTAAACATTTGATCGCAATAAGGTGGGATGTTAATAATTATTTGTACTTAATTTATATAGCCTCGCGTGCCCGTCGTCGTAACTATAAACTAATTACTTGTCCATGTACAATAATGTTTGTATATTACATTGTTTGAATTATCGTACTCGGAAAGTGTCTTATAATATTTTAAAGAATTTTACGTAAGCACCAAAAGGTTACATAAGTTTCTTTTAGATGTATTTCCATTTTGTATTTTAAATAAACGTCTAACATACATTTTGAACGATACACTGTACTTACGGTTAAAATTGTCAGTATTTAAAATAATTCAACATTCCAAATTTGTGATATTATAAGTATAATTATGTCCTTACATTTAATTATGTTTGTTTTCAATTATAAAATAACTCGAATAAAAAAATACAGTTCTTAATAATTGTATACTTGTGGAAGTTTAATTATATATTCGGTATAAGAAATTAAAAATTTGGTCAAACGCATTAAGTGAAGTCGTTGAATGCAATTTATTTTACCTGACAACAACCAATAGCGATGTATAATCTCGTATAACGATTGAATAGTCTTCATCGAACTGCAGAAAAGAGTAGAATGAAAAGTCGATCTCTACCCTTAATAGATGCATATAACACATTTATACGAACATTTATTTTTTTTCATCGAGAGAGTATGGAACGCTCTTATAACCTTATCGATTTTGCGCGCAAACGCAATTTCCGTAAATATTTATGAGAGAATCGCTCGAGACTCGCGCGCGACACGTATAGAGAATTGGCCTTTGCCTGTAGTCTCAACATTTTTACTCGCCTTTCTCTCCCTTTTGAGTGCATCCGCGTGTATATACGGGACGATAGTCGCTCGCGCACTCCCAGCACTCGCCGCACTCGCGTACATACACACATGTACAAGAGGAAAAAGGTTTTTGACCCATTTCACGGCCACGAGCCGCGACGATCTCTGTGTGTACCAACTGCGACTCTTGTACACCCCAGTACTTTGAGTTCACTCACGAGTTGCACCGAAAACATTGCCGATCGTGAAATTTAGATTCTATTCATCTTGTTCACCGGATGTATTTTCGTTCCTCTTGTTTTACTTTTTTTCCTGTCTCTCTCCGTCACTGGATGAATCGCCGTGTCGTACACGCGTCTCAAATGTTTGAAAGAACGATTCATGTGTAGTTCGATCACGAGTATGGGGTTCTGGTTATTTTTACGAATGCTTATTTAAGTATATAAAATATGTATAAAATATATCTATAGTACAGATTTTAAGTAAAAAAAATGGATCAGTCACTGATAAATGTTTGATTGATAGTGATAATCTTTGGCTATTGTGATGTAACGTTTCACCTCATCTTTTTATTGAAACGTAATGAAATGGACATAATTTTACACGAAGCTTTTGTACTAAACCCGAAGAATCATTACAATTCACAAAAAATTGCATGCTTTATTTCTACGAATAAATTAAGATTTTTGCAGATTAGATCTATAAATAGTTAGTCGAGTGTGTAAATTTAACAAATATGAGGAAAATTTAAACAAAGGTGTTTAAAGTAATGAAACATTTGGTTAACATTGGAACGTTCCTTTAAAAAATAAAATAATAAGGAAATGATAATTGTTTATATTACTTTGTATTAGACAAAGTTATGTTACAATTTTTTTAGATTATTGTGAGAAATAATTAAATGTTTATGTTTACAATTAATTGCCTACATAAGTATATAATTGGCCTAGTTAATTGAGTTGTTTTGATATGTAAGGTATCTAATGAAAAACGTAAAATTACCTTTGTTAACGAAATTTCGACAACAATGACGTAATTGTATAAAACGAAATATATTTTCTATTAGCGTTTAAGTGATTATGTATACGTTGATTATTTTACTATTATTGTATAATTCTGGCAGTGTAATGCATGTTTAATGTTTATTAACAAGCACGATATTTTTGTACATGGATATAAATAATTTAAATCGTAATGGAAACTTGGAAATTTCTACATTTAAAAAGTATATTATTCGGTCACGAAAGTAAATGATTTAGAAAAAGGTTCGACCGGAAAAATATACAACTACACGGTGAAATCGTTTCATCGAATATTACGATACTTTCTACGAATGAGAAGACAAAATCGTAAAACGATAAAAAGTGGTGCAGCTATAGGTTTTTATTAAAATTCAACAATTTCATTGTAATGTAATGGGTATACTTTATTAAGTAGTATAACGTTAAATATTTTTTGTTATTATTACGATCATTTGTAAAAAATTAAAATAATCCATTCGAGATTTAAAATAAATTAAAAACAGTAAAAATAGTACAAGATAAAAATACTAATATCAGGTTTTTCTTGCAGTTACAGAAAATTGGCACTAAAATGGCATCCGGACAAGAATCCAGAGAATCTCGATGAGGCGAACAAACGTTTCAAGGAGATATCCGAAGCCTACGAAGTCCTCATTGACGGTGAGCCGGCATGCTTCTTAATCGAAATTCATCGGCAATGTTCGATATGTCTTTCGTATAACTTCGTGTAGCTCTGATAACTTTCCTCACAGCACAAAAAAGATAAAAGTAAACGTCACGCGCACTGCTTACTTTGGATAGATTCAACTTAGCACGTGCTATATAAACGAATTACGCGTTTACTCGTTTTGGTAAAACATTTCTTTTTTCGTTAACTCTTGTTTTGCAACATCGCAGCAGCATGGCAATCGCCTAGTCAAGCTAATATATCATCGACCTCAATTATTTAAATACCTCGATCCTCATTGTAAAACGTTCATATTTGGAGGGCAGTTTTTTTAACTTTAATCAGAATAATCGACGTGTGATAGTATTTTTTAACATCTAGTATTAAAGGTGATGTAGGCAGTTGGAAAATGAAAAGCAATAAGTGTATGCGTTTATTAGTGATTTTAATTTTATCTTTTTATTTTTTATATATTCTTCTATTTAATTTTTATTTTATAATAATATTTTAAATATTCTTTTTTTATTATAAATACGTAGGTAGTATAAGCTAATTTAATACAAATTAGTTTTTGCTATCTATGTACGTTGATAATAGTATGCAAATTAATTAGAAGTAACATCCTTGCAGTGCGTAATTTCATTCGTAATTATTTAGTATTTATTTTAAAAACTTTATAGTAAGTTCGTTAAACAAAATATATTTTAAATATTTTTTATACACTTTTTTTTCATAAACGATTTACAATTATTGATTTTACAAATTTTATTAAATACGTATATCGGTTAATTATTAGATATTTTGTTGATTGACTATATACAAATTTATAAAATTCATGATTCAAAGTCGGCATTAATGCAAATTTGTGATTTACTAAGTTCAAAAGTTAATTACCAAACCGTTTGCAGTTCATTATAGGTAGATTCAACATTCAATTACTAATGTTTTTTGTTGTTATTACGATACAATACAAGTGTAAAATACATATAAATTGACATCATCACTTACTCTACATTTTTAGTGTTTTTAAACAAAACTACTTTTTGAGTCATTCTTTGAATATAGAAGTCAAGATAATTAGAACAATTTTTTTTTTCTAAATAATTCATATAACCATAATATGTTTGTTTTTTTATAATCATTTGTGTTTTCGCATTGTTAAATTACTTTGATTAATTTCTTCTTTTTGACACATCAACAAATACATTTTTTTTCTTGTAAATAGAGTATCTCGTTATTGTGTTAATAACAGTTACACGTAGAATATTTATATACATGCAATGCATACTCGTGAGGGTTTTAAAAATGTCGATCGAAGAGTCGTCGTATCGATGAAAATAAGTGAGATGTGGAAGGGATGGCGAGAGAGAGAGGGAGAGAAAGAGAAAAAGACTGAAGAAATACGCGCTGTATGTTTATGGTTATACAGATACAAAGCGACGACGTTACGATCAACGATTCTCTCAAAGAGCGTCCTCGAGGCCAACGCGTAGCGCAGGATTCACCTACCGGGATTACTTTGACTCTCCTTTGCAGCGATTCTTCGGTACCATATATCAGACAATGAGACAAACAAAATATTGCCTTGCTTATATCGAAGAGTGTTGCTTTTTTTCTTATCGTTTAAAACATTAACCAGAGCTATATGTAATGAGATATACTCATTATGTATTACTAACATTTAAAATGGTATAGAACCCAGATTGACTGCATTATCGATTGAGTCAAACCAAAAAGTGTAATTATTTGAACAAGTACATTAAATAGTGTGTCTATGAACATATATTCTTCGCCAATGAGGAAAAAAAAAATTTTTTTATGATTAGATTTTCGGTTACTGACATTTGCCAATCATCACATAATAATCAACTACTTCATAACTGATATATTTTGATGAATTTCGTCGATTAAAAAGACATTTTACTGCAAGTAGTGTTTGAACATCGATAATCATGAGCAATGTTTAATATCAGTGTTTATTTTTTGACCTCATTTTTTTATTTTTTCTTCAAACTTATAGCGTTTAACATCATATAATTTCGCTGCGATTTACCACTACCAAATTCATTCTTTTAAATTACCGTACGTCCCATCTTATCATATACGAATTAATCAAGTTAATTAAAGCTTCATTAACAATAATTTGATATTTGTAGGTCAAAGCGATATTATGTATGGGATAAAATAAAATAAACGAGGATGCCCATAAATATGAAAATTTCTGGAAATGCATAAATCACAGCTCATTGTTTACTTTTGATTATGATAATTTATTTTTCAAAAAAATGGGAAATAAAGAAAATAATTACTAGAAAATTATATAATTCCAATGTATTTCGTGGTCATTCTCCTTTGCTGTTAACATAAGAGTGCATGTGGGTTCATTTTAACCATGAAGTCTTAATTCATCACGTGTTTAACGAGATCGGAGATATTTCATTTTTTTAATATATTATGATTGTTTATAAATGTATGTAGTATTTTAAAATGTTCATATCGATAACAGTGAAAAAATCACTTAATATATATTAATGGTTTTATTATTTTTAATTACGATCACTTAAAAAATTCGTGTTCGGCTTTGATATTTTTCGAGGTGACGATTGCATTAGCCGTGACACAAGGTAGCATTTTTATATGCTTTTAGTTTCATAATCAGCACTGTCCTAAATGTGACATAATTGCTACATCACTGTTCTTTGTTAGTTACAATGAAGAAAACTTGTATTTTTTTAAAGAAGAATATACCATAAGTAATATATTTACCGTATACCTTCATTTATTCATTTTCAAAATGTCATCGTGAATTTTATTTTACACGTATAAGTTAAAAATCTATATTAAATTAAATGTTTTCTTGTAATTCAGATATATTAGTGAGTTCCATTTTATCATCGCAGAGAGCTCCATTGAATAATTAATAAATTAATATTTATATATTAAAAAGTAGAATTGAATTTTGTCCTAGTGCAAAAAAATTATTTATAACTTTGTTGTTGACACATAAATCGAAGAGAATATCTATTTAACGTATTCGCGAATATATCAATGATCGTTGAAAATTAAATAATTAAAAAGTTATGAAATTAAATAATTAAAGTTATTAAATAATGAACTCTGCTTACAGATCGAAAACGACGAGTGTACGATCAGTATGGCAAAGAGGGACTACAGATGCCGGGCGGCAAGAGACGTCACGAGGATGATTTCGACTTCAATTTCGACACTACCTTCGTATTCCGAGATCCCGAGGATGTATTCCGAGAATTTTTCGGTGGTAGTTCGCCTTTCGATGACTTGTTTGCTGGTAAGTTTTATTTAAGAGCCGCAAAAAGCGGTTTTTCAGCGATTTTTTTTGAAGCGAAAGGAAATGATTGCGGTGAACGTTATGTACATTATGTTTAAGAACAATATTTTAGCTTAAAAAAACCATTGTTGTTAAGAATAAATATTAATTTTTCTTCAACTTATGACTATTTTGCCGGACCGCTTAGAGTCTACACTTTATAATCGGTGCCGGTGATGAAGGTTCTGTAGTGCATCTGAAACAGTGGAGATTAAATTTTTTTTATTTTTTATAAGTTTTATAAGTTTTCTATGTGAAATAAAAACTCGAGAAAACGCGCTTTAAAGTTTTCGGTTCAAAAAAAATAACTTTATGGGTACTTACAGTAATTAGAGGTTAAACAGCTATCCCTGGACCATACATTAGTCTTTCCTCTTCTTCAAAAAACTCGTTTTGGCTGAGAGTTTCCAATCTTCTAGCTTACGAGCCTCCTTGCTTGAAAATGACGGGCGCCGGTTCTCCCGTGTTATGCGCTCAGCATAGACGGCGTCAGCAAAATTTATGCACTGGAAAATACAGCAAAGTAGCCTTCGTGAAAAATGTCTGCAACTATATATGCTACATTTTCGACGATTCTATAGCTGGAATTCAAGTGTTACCAACTTATGAGCCACACAATCGAATTGAACAATTCGTTAAAATTTTTAATATGGACGCTTAAGCATCGCGTTATTAAATCGTCATTAGAGAGTTCTGCATAATATGGACGAATATGCTTCTCCATGGTTTCATCTCGATATTAATCTCGACGGACGTTTATATAATATAAAATGCTATATTATTCGCCGGTTGAACCTTGTCGGCATTTTCTGGACAATTGTTATGCTAAGGATTTTCATCCGTGGAACAGTAGTGGTTTAGTGTCGCTATAATAGCTTTCTTCATTCATTCCACTGAATCAATATTTCGAAAAATTGCCAGACCGTAATATATCGTCAATATTATATTTCTTAAATACACTCTCTGTTAGCCCTTTCTTTCCTCAGTTTCTCGTTTTTTCTTTTATTACGTTAACGAGTACCCATACGCTTTTGCATGTGTCCAACACACTCATTTTTCGTTAATGTGCACTCGTCACCGTAAGGATTGCTATTTAAAATTCCAGTAAAAATTTCGGAGTTGGCATCGCTGATATAATTGGTGTACATAACTCCGAATTTCTCGACGGATCTCGAAAAGATCTCCATTATAGAATTATTTTGAATTGTTGAATTAGAGAGATAGATAGATAAGACTTAATGTTCGTACGTTTATTCCTAAAAATTACTTCAGGTTGAACAATTTAAAATTGATAGAAATATCGAAGTAGACTACAAACTTGCAAAGATTTAAAGATGCATTTATTTATGAGTATTTGTAGGTCTATACAAATTTAATAATGTAAAAAAACTATGTATGTGGTGGCAGAGTTTTGGGACGCACCTCCGCCATCACGAAAGTTAAGCAGCATTTGCTACGTTCAGTACTTGGTTGGGTAACCCATTCTCGAGCGGCTTTCGGGGTCGGTTGGGTGTTTTTTACACTTCATAACGTGAGCGAAAGGTTCGGAACATTCGGTTTCATGTTGTAATATACCGGCAGTCTCGAAGAAGATTTTACTGTAATTATAGGTTTTCCCTTCGTCACGGGATTAACCCCGGGGATAATGCAAAGCGGTGGGGTTATTTTGGGAGAGGTATCACCCACACAGAGGTGGTGGGTGAACGCCATAAAAGCTTGACAAAGGTATATGGCAAGGAAGTGCCAAAAATGGGCACAAGGAATAAAAAAACTATTCGCATAGTTATTTAAACAATATTTTGTATGTACAAAAAATATATACATTTAAATAACACTTTTTTTATTCTGAAATAATATCAATTATATGTCATTAATAATTGTATATTGTTTCTAAAAGTAAGTTTGATCAATAATTTTTGTTGTAATAGGTTTACATGGTCATTCGCGAGGATCAAACAGGCATAGCCATCCAATTAACACATTGAGCACATCATTCTTCAGTCCATTTGGATTCTTCTCCTCACCTTTCAGCGATATCTTTGGTGGTAATGGAATGACTAATTGTACTTCGTTTAGTACCATTTCTCACTTTGGTGAACCCAGTGGAGGGCAAGCCCAAATGAAACGGACGAGTACATCTACAAGATTCATAAATGGAAAGAAGATCACGACTAAAAAGTGCGTTCTATTTAACACATTTTCGAAAGAAATATTGTAAATTAAATTTCTGAATATACGTATAACAAATTTTTCCCCGTTAAAACTAATTAAATTGCAATCAATTTATTACAAAACTCGTATTAAGAGAGTGAAAATAAAAACAATATTTTGGTTATTTTTTGATAGTTTTTATACAATATGATACGGATTTGTTTTCAAATACTGTAAATACTATACATTCACACAGATATATCATTTCAATAAACATAGAAATTAATATATGGTTTAAAGAATTGAAACTTATAGTCTATTTACCTGAATGTTCTAATTACTAGAGGACCACGCCTCGAACACTGTATTGTACTTTATTTTCATGTAATGCTACTTTAATTAATAACGTACAGTATAACTATATTTAAGTAACAATACACTTTAAAATTTAAAACAAAGATAAGGTTTTAAAAATATATTTATAAATATTTGAAATAAATTAAAATTCAGAGGAAATTAATATATTAATTAATATAATAATTTGAAGTATATCTAATAATTGTATTGCTTCAATAATTAAAAGTATACTTTGAATGTAAGGCAAGGTCACGTTGATTTAATGTTTCTTGAACTTCTCTTTTTTGTAACATATTTAATTTATTGTTAGAGCATTTGATACGTACTTCATTAAGATTTATTGGTATTTCTAAGAATACATAATATTTTATTCGTGTTATTTTTGTTACAGAGTTTTCGAGAATGGCAAAGAAACTATCATGTCCTACGAGAATGATGTCCTTAAATCCAAGACGGTGAACGGAGTACCTCAATCCATAACGTACAGTTAAATTTCTTATTTAATTGCTCGCTATTAATTCGGCGAACGAGTTAACTCTTGTGTATGTCGATGTCGCTATTCATAACATTTTTAAAAAGATCAACAATCTACTAAGAGACGTTAGATTTTACAGAAATTTACATCGACTTTCAATACCATCTTTACAAATCAACAAAATTGCTTTTAACATTCAACTTAGAAAATAAACAATCAAACAAAAGTGCAGTAGCGTCACTTCAGCGGGATAGCATCAATTGATCGCTGTTTAACGTATTACTGCAACAGACTGATCCATGCGTAGCAACTTTCTTTAATTTAGAGCTTCTAACAATTAATATCGGGCGCAAAAAGCAAATAATTAATTCGGGCACAATTGCTCAAATGTCTGTGAATAAAGCGAATGCGTCGTAGACTCGACAATGCGAATTGTATTCAAGAATTTGAAAAATTTACTAACCGTTGAATTAATTTTAATTTTTGTCAGTTTGTAACATACGCTGAGTTTTTTTTTCTTAACCTTTTCATACATTTAAAATCAATCATAAATCACACATGCACATCTTTGCTAATTTGAAAATGCGAATAACATTTCATTTAATACGCGTGTCCAGTTCTGCGAAATCAATGTCCCGGCGAGTAAAGGGAGTGTCGAACCAAACTTTTTTTTTCGTCGTCAAAACGTTTTTGTTGTTTTGCCCAGGTTGGACGAAGCATCCACGAGTCGTCACGTGACTGATAAAGCCGCCGATATTCATTCTGTGGGTAGCCAGAGCATGAAATCGATGCATAACGATTATCCAAAAGGTAGCAGATTAAAGACCCATCATCATCATCATCATCCGCACTCAAGTCTCAAGCACGATAAGAGTAAGAGGAAGTAAGTCGCGCGAATACTCGTGAGTTTGTTCATAGCATCACACAGACACGCGAATGAACACACACTCCATGCGTATCTTAACCGATGTCGAATGAGGGTTGGAGAAGAAGAGATGTATTCTCTACTTTTGTAGGACAATGGACTAAGATATAACTTTTGTGGAATGTTATAGTGACTCGTGAGATTCTTTCTAACCTTTTTGGCTTCCACAGTAAAACCAATATTTATAACGTAGATCGGATTATAAATGGAAAAATACACACTTACATTTAGTAAAAAAAATGCAGCCGCTGTTGTAAAATTTAATTTCGAGTATCATATGTAACGCGTGAAAATAAACATGAAGCTTAAAGAAAGAAAAATAACATGGACTATATAGATGGAGGGATTCATAGCGACGATGAAAATTTTAGAACTAACTCAATGTATGTAATCATAACGGAAATATTAGATATAATTTATTTAAAAATTACAACTACTAAACAAAAATTATAATTTAGTCATTTTTCCGCTAAAGTGAACAATTATTCATTGAGAAGGAACGCGTGAAGCTGTTACAAAATAACTAAAAGACGATTTGATGTTTTATATATATCACATAAATTAAAGTTGATTATTAAAAATTATGGTTTTAAATTTATGTACGTTCTTGTTTTAGATAGATCGTCACTTTTTCTTTTTTTTTCCTTATATCTTGGTTAAGCTTTTTATAATAAAATTTTAATTGAATTAACTATCACTGTCCCTTGATGATAGAAATAAAGCAGTAAGTGAAAGTTAATTTCATATATCAACATTGTATTTATCGGCAAAACGATAATCCGCTGTTTGAGAAGCAAAATGTTTCTTTGGGCGGCGAATGGTCGAAAAGGACAGTATTTAGTCCTCGTTTAATATTTAAACACACGCGGTCGTGTTACACTTTACTATTCATACCGATGAAGCAAATTTTTGAATGTTGGAAAGTGAGATAGAGAGAAAGGGAGAAAAAATGGTCGAAAGAAAGAGTGAATGTGAGAGGGAGAGAAAGAGAGAGAAAATGTTCCATTACAAATCTGAGGGAGCGAAAAAACGCCGGGAATCACTTTGGAATATCGACTATAACGAAATTGTTTGTGATGATTGTGTAGGTGAACCGTCGGGTGACTTTTCACTCGTTTTAATTTTGGATTTGAATCGTACAATCGTGTGCTTGTGTTGTAGTTACATTAATTTTTATCAGGATGTGTCTTACAAGACAAATTTTTGTGATCCACTGTAAGATTAAGTCATCTGTCGTTGTCGGTTTTGGAACTGACAAATCATTCTCTGAAATGAACTGCGAACTGGTATAAAAGACGGTTATTTTTTCAATTGGTTGCAAATAAAATTTTATTTAACTAGTGACAACACTATTATAAAAAAGTAATATTGATTTTGCGAATTTTCTGTGTTAATGCAATATTATTAATTTACAACGATTTAATATCGTCGCACTAAGAATGAAACTACAAAAATATGTGCGTTAAGCAGTAATTAAATTAGTATCTATATTTTGTTTTACTTGAATATTTTAGTTTAAAATACTTTTAAAAAAATTGTAGAACATGCGAGCAAGTGCACACGTATCTACCCGAACGTTTTCTCAATTTTATTTACATTGTACATCATTTTGCCTCCCCCATCTCCCCTTAAATAAAATACTTGCATATGTGTATATAAAGATAAGGAACAGTGTTAAGCTTAAAAATATAATATTATTCACTAAACCATTGTATTTTCTTTAAATATCCTTCTATATCAGCAATCCTCGAAAGAAAATATAAGAACAATACAATTTATTTTTATGTAACTTTTATTTTGTAAATACAACAATCTTAAGTGAATTCCTGTGTAGTAAAAATGATCAAAAAATATTTAACATAAGTAGCATATAACTAAATTCCAGTGGCATTATGTATAAAGTGGAAAGTATAAATAGATTAGATTGATTGCTTATTTTTCTCTACAAATTTTAAAAAATTTATGTGCGAAAAACAAATAAATTAAAATGCTTAGGTTTGAAATAATAGTACAATCAACTAATCTAAGCACTCATGATTTCTTTCCAATAGTAGCAATGAGTGATTCGACCTTTTCTATGTACAGTTTTTTGGCTTCCTCTTGACTCATTCCTTTTTTACCATTCCATGCATCCCACTTTGCTTTACCCTTGAAATCCAACATAGATGGTCTTGCTATAAACAAATTTATAAAATAAATATGTAAAATTTTGTTAAAATTAAGTCGCTACTTACTTGTATTACAGTCTCCCACGGTTGATTGTTTGTAAAGGGCATAAAGTTCTAGTAGTTCTGCATCTGCTGGTTGAGTTGCCAATTCCTTTACATCTTCTGCTGCTTGATTGAATCTCTGTGATTGATTCAACATTATAAATAATTATTACATGATCTAATTTTTACAATTTAAAAATTTTAAATTCAAATTGTAATAACTTAAATCGAGACAAGCATGCAAGTTAATAGTAAAGAACTGATGTTATTGCTTTAGTGAATATTTAGATAATATTGGAAAAAATGTAATACTTATTACATACGCAATCTAATCAAATAAAAGATAAAAAATTATATAGCGTGATACTAGTTATTAATCGTTATTAATGTATAAAATTAATAAATGATTTAAACTTTGTAAAGTTAATTAAATTATAATTGTAATAATGTTTGGTAAATTAAATAATAAGTATCAAATATTTTTCGCGAGCTGATGGATACAAGATGGTATAGTTATGAATAAGTCGAATAGTAATTTATTTATTCGCAAATACCGGATTACGTGAGTGTATATATCGTCGGTGAGGAAGCGACCTACCGAACCTACCGAGTCGATACACAAAAATGTTTTCGCGAATACTTGCTAAAAGCCACATCACACGTTGTTTGACCTTTCATTTTTCTTTAACCCTTTTATTCAATAGACTTTTATTGAACGGTATCTTGCTGAAATGCAAATAAAGCGCGTAATTTTACAACTGAAGAGTAACCAAGAAATTTCTTTACTCACGTACGCGCATACGTAGAATAAGATGAAAAACTACCTAATCGAGCAATTAAAAGGAAAAATTGCAGAATCAAAATAATAAAGTGAAATACACTTACCTCGTCGAGGGACATGATTAAAGATTTAAATAACCTTGGTTGATAACGTGATAAAAGTGTCGGAACACTGGAGAATCGGTTCTCCAAAGAGTTGATATCGACGACGCCGGCGTCCGGTCAATGTCGTAAGCAAGGGGAGAGGCTGATGCGCGACTGCCGAATGGGAGGCTCGAGACTGGGAGAGAAAGAGGAAAGAGTCGCTCAAACTTGATTGTCGGAGCGAGGGATCGCGCGTTTACACTTGTTGTACACATGCACAAGGGGTAGGGGAAGTTTGATAATACACGCGGTTGTAGTTATGTACTTTAAATACACTGTATAAGTAGCGATATACACGGTGTCGCGATGGTGACCGACGAATAAACTACATTAACTATTAATTTTTGTATACACTTATGTCGTCCCAGTTTTCCTTGCATATAGGTATATACTATCAACTTGTGAACTGGATTGAAAGGTTTATTCATTCCACTATACTGCTCATGCGTTTTCCCGTCCGTTCCGAATTCCATAAAATACTTTGTATGTGTACACACCATACGTTTTCATAAATTTGAATAATATATTTATAATATGCACCAGGAAGTATAGTAATTTAATCTTCTTTATGTTATCGTGTTTGCTAATTCAACGTTTGGTTAGTTTTAATTTTAAAACGTTGCTAAAAACTTTTTTTATTATTGTAAATTAATTATTTACTGGTTTTTTAACAAATACTAAATAATTCGTAGACATTTTGTAATTTTTTAATTTTTCACAATTTTTTAATATTCTTGATTTTGTGCCCTCTTTTTTCCTGGCACTTCCTACCGTTTATCCCCTGGGGGACTTTAACGGTGTCCACCTACCACCTATGTGTGGGTGCTTTATCCCTCCCTTAAAAACCCCACCATCTCGCATTCGCCCGGGGTTATGCCCGTGGATGAGGGAAACCTGTGAAGCAGGAAAAACCTCACCCGAGATGGCCGGTGTATTCGAAACTTTCTTTTTGGGTGTCAAAGTCACATTGCGTAGGCCTTGACACCGAAACCGAATGTTTCACACCTCCCGCTCACGTTGTGAAGTGTGAAAAAACACCTAACCCGCCACGAAAGCCAAGCGACCGAGAACGTCACCCATCCACTTGGGTACCGCGCTCAATACTGCTTAACTTCCGTGACCGGCCGAGGTGCGTCTCCGCCACTCCACCACCGCGTCGGTCACAATTATTTAATATTTTATATTGAGAATATGTTTATTCTCATTTATACATTCAACGGCATTGTCCAATATAGTTACAAATTTGTTCATACATGACATCGAGAATTTAAAATTTGTATTCAATTTTAATCACATTAAATTAATTTATTTCTGACATTATTGTTTGACAAATTATACTTCATGTAATTTAAAATTTAAACCACGAAGTTACGACTATAAATATTCAAATTTAATTGCGATGTGCAAATTTACTTTAATCTATTAAACGCAAGTTTATATTTTAAATTTTAAATTTGTTGCTGATACATAAAGAATATTTAAGTTGCATGCTTTGGCTAAAAGTTACTTCAAGTCAAAATAATATTAACCACAATAATATTAAAAAAGAAACAATTTATAAATGTTGAATAATTGGTCATTTATTGTTATATTTTATTTAAAAAATTAACACTTTCCTGATAAATTATGAATTCTCCTTTGGATAGAAATGAATATTATAATGCAAATAAGAAGAATTGTACAATATGTAAATATATTTACGAATTTATATTAATTTATTATTCCATTCATTAAGAAAAATGTTGCTTACCTCATTCCATGTATAAGTAGCTGCATGCACTTTATACAGTGCTATAGATATAATACTCAAAATTTTAAAAAATAACGTTTCATCGAATAACTTTTGTAAAGAATATTTGTAAAGCAGGTAAATAAATTTGTCACTATGTTCTTGTAATTGTATGTATATACTGTATATTCTCATTCACAATAATAATCGTACAAAATGTATGTATATTTAAGTCCAACCACTTCAATCTCGATATTTTACAATCTCTTAAATTATTATTACAATGTTTATAATTTAAAGCTAGTTTTGCTTTATAACTCTAAAACTACCTACAGTTTTAATATTAATTCATCAAACTTTTACGAAGAAATAGGAAAATCAGTCGTGTAACTGGTGAGGTAGTTCTAGTATGATGAATCTTATAAAGGGATGTGACGTGTAAATAAGCAGCGTACACTCTATCTTTATTATAGATTTCAACTTTTGCAGCCCCATATATCGCTACCAATATCAGAGTATTATTTAAAATATGTATTTTAATATTAACGGGATGTCGGACCCAAGTTACAGGAATCTACACCTTTCAACGTAATAATTATGTTGGAAATATAGATTTAAAAGTCTGAAAAATTCATATCGGTAGTTTGAAACAAAAGTGAGGGCACGAGGTTTTGATTTTTTAAGAAAAAATAAATTTGTTAATAATAAATAAATACAATTTTTGGTCGGTAATCATTAATCAAAAAAGGTATAAACTTTCAACGCAAAAATCAGAATTTAATTACAAATTTAAAAATTTGAAAAAATTTGAGTATTATTCTTTTGTTTATAAAAAAATATTAAAAATTATCATATTCTGAGTCCGACATCCCCTTATTCGAAAAATTAGTTTGCGATAAAATATAAAGCATTAAATTGTTTGCTAATTGTTATGTACATTAAACATTAACCCTTTCAAATTTTCAATATATTTAATTGAAATATATTTTTAAGCTTTATACAGACAGTCTGCAAAAAATTGAAGTTCACATCCCGTTCGAGTAAATGTTCAACCGACAGATTTAACTCTAAAAATACAATAAATCGATTAGAATAGATAGTCTAATAATGTGATACTGCAAGTAGTTAAAAATATTTTAACGAAATTAGAATATTGTAATAGATTAAAAAGAAACAGTGCATTGACGACAGTAAAACTCAGCTGGAATTTCAGCGTAAAATACATAACTTTCAGAATACTTGTAACTTTTTACGTAAGTTTATAATGAACAAATTACTTATTGTAGAAAAAAGCAAATTATTATTTTTAAAGTCAAATTTGTCAGTCGAACTACTTAAAATCAATTATGTCGTAAGAAGTTCGAGCAGAAAGTTACAATAACGGAAACTAGGTACAAAGTACACAAGCGCATCAAAACAATTAACAAATGCGCCAACGTACTTATACATATCGTAAGAGATCAGAATTTATTTTCTTTCCGTTACGATCAAACGATATTTTTTTGCCTCGTCATTTCCGTTATCACTCGTTCAACGTGATCGTTCAGTAACGATTTGATGTCCTTGGAAAACAAAAAATCAAAGTGGGCAAATTTATCATCCGGCACGGCTTTGACCATCAAAACGTTCGATAATGTCTTCGACAACTCGAGCGGATTCTAAAACATGTAAATAAACGTTAATACAAAAATTAAGATGACAGGTTTGCTTAGATACGAATTTCAAGCTTTTATAATGCTTTTATAATTCTTAAAATGTTGTAAAAAATTAACATAATTTACTCGGACACAGAATAACGAGTAATTGATAACAAATATAATATTTATTTAAAAAAAGTTCTTACTCGGAAATTTGAAAGATTACAAGAGTGTAAATTAAAACGTTAAAAATTTATTGAACGATTTGTTAGGAGAAACATATAACACGAAAGGGCTAGTTCAAATTACCTTCTCTGCATTATTACTTAATTGAGAGGGGCTGTAAAGGTTTATAACTCTATTTGAATTACATTAGCCTTATACCCTCGAACCAAATAACTCGTGAATCGATAACGATATAAAAAAAATAGCGTTAAAAATTACAGTGTAAATGATAATAAAAGTGTAATTAATTCAATAATTTGCATACCCCTGGTGCAACTAACGAATCACCTAGTCCATAAAACAGAGCAACAGGTACAGTAATCATATTCAGCGGATACTTGGGCGGTTTCGATTGACCGTACATTTCCAAGTTTCGTAAAGTACCGTAGTCGTACATTTGGAAATTACCTGAAAAAATTTACGTATATCGGTCTATTTATTTTTATTTTATTGTATTATATTTTTATTATATTTGAAGTTTGTATTAATTAAATGTGCGCATGACGCCTGCAAAATGATTACGATAATTTCGTCCGTGTTATTACGGTTGCATATCAAAAGGCTGAGAAAAAATACGATATCTATATTGAGCTTGTTGTAATTAATTCAACCATTATATGTTAACAAAAGTTTGTATTTTATAGCTACAAAATAATTTCTTAACCATTAAAAAATTGTCAGGATCTATTTGGTTGAAATAAAAAGTACTTATTGTAAGTAGAAAGATATTCAATCTATGCTAAACATTTCGAGGAAAAATCTGTCTTTAATACCTCGTATATTACCCATTATATATTTAATTCCGAATACATAACTTTGCTATATGCGTAAAAAATAAAACTCGTTTAGAAATAGCTGGTATTTTAATCTATTCAGATCAGATGTTTAAACGGAAATCGAATTTTGAAGTTTTGTTAAAATCAGTCTATGTAGAAATCGTGCTAAACTTTGATGGCTTATATGATTAGTATAATTATTTTATCATAAAGCGTTAAAGGTCTCACCTGAATTAATATTTTGGCTATAATGTATGAGCGTTCGCGTAGAAGCGCCAGCAGGAAAATAAGATAACACGTAAGGCAGTGCAGTCTGGAAAATAAAATATTGTTTGTTACAAAAATAAATTATAAGATGTAAAAGATCTCTTATTCAATGTGTATGTAATATGCAGACATTATAAGGCGATAGTTTAATAACTTCATAATTTTTAGACGATTCTTTTGCATAAGTGTGCAAATGCTCGGTTAAACTTGGGAACTACTATATTGCAAAAAATGTTATTCATATTTTATGCACACTATCGAGTACACGTTGTGTACATATTTTCATACGAGGACATTTTTTATTTGACTAAAAAGCCCATAAAAAATCAAATTTTTCGTGCAGATTTGTAAAATGATTTTGCATATACTTACGGTATTTAATTGATTTGGATTATAGCCAGATAAATAGTACAGTAAATGAACACAGATTTGTTGCAGCGGGCTCTCTTCGGCGCAGGCAGTTTTCGCTAGTCGGGAACTTGCAGCCGTCAAAGGGAAAATTTCGTAGATCCGGGCATTTGTAACAAACGACTGAAACAGTTCGATATTATACATATTAATCAACAAGCTAAATATTTTAATTATAAATGTAATAATATTATTATTACTCTTTCAGTTGTTAACACATTTAAGTTAAACAAACGATTTTATATTTATTTTTTTTTATTCTCTTTGCTCATCACCCCGTATACCCATTAAACGGGTTTTTACAGGGACACCCCTACCACCTATGTGTGGGGGTGAAAACATTCCAGTTTTTCCCATCCCGGTCCCCACTGTCTCGCATTCGCCCGGGGTTATGCCCGTGAGGAAGGGAAAACCTTGTAGGAAAACCTTCTCCGAGACGGCCGGTGTATTGAAACATTCTGTTTAGATGTTCAGGTCACCTTGCGTAGGCCCAAACACCGAAACCGAATGTTCCACACCTTCCGCTCACGTTGTGAAGTGTAGAAAAACACCTAACCGATCCCGAAAGACGCACAAGAATGGTGTCACCCATCCAAGTGCCAACCGCACTCAGTGCTGCTTAACTTTCGTGATCGGCCGAGGTGCGTCTCCGCCACTCCGCCACCGTGTCGGTAACAAACGATTTTATATTTTTACAGTAACATTTAGTTAAATAAGTATTATTTTGAATTTCAAAAATATGTTTGCCTACATGTATTTATTTAAAATAATTAATTATCGTATTATATAACTATTTATTATCGTATATAAAAACTATAAAATATGACTAAGAATTATTGGGGGTTAATGTTGAAACGTATAAAAAAAGATGTACATTAAAAAAATAAGAAAGTAAAAATGAAAGGTTCGTTTTAGCTGTATATAGGGCTAGTGCCGCGTACCCATACTTGCCTCGGGTGCGCGACACGCGCCCCTTGATGAGCATATTGCCACATTATTTCTATGTTTCAGACAATATTTTTGATTTCTAATGTGACATATTTATAAAACTGGCGTAATTTTTTAAATAGAAAATTATTAAACCCAAATATAAATAATATCAATGAATGACCTAGAATAATAATAAACATTGCATTACTTTTATCGCTTCGCCGTTATCCTTAAGGAACTTGATGACTGGTCGAGGTGGTGCACGCCAGAAAGCAACAGGCGCTAAACTGATCAGCAGACTGATTTTTTGGTTGTATTCAGGATTCGTGGACAAGAGAACGTAACTGATAGTCGTACCCATCGAATGGCCAACGTAAACCAGAGATTCCTGACCCGTCACTTCCAGAATGTAATCGATTATTACCGGTAGGTCGTACAGGGCAATCTCGTGAAAACTGTCAGACGCAAATTTAACAGTATATTTACAAACATCTGCTGCACAGTTGTTTATTTACATCA
Source organism: Theocolax elegans (assembly GCA_026168455.1). NCBI lineage: Eukaryota > Metazoa > Arthropoda > Insecta > Hymenoptera > Cerocephalidae > Theocolax > Theocolax elegans. The sequence goes on along the minus strand of CM047425.1, from coordinate 85,015,435 downwards.
AATGTAGAATCAGAATTGTAAGAAAAATTTTAAGTGAAAGTTATATATATACCTGTTTTGTTAAAACTAGAAATTCACAAAAGAAAAAAATTTCAGTTTTATTTCGTATTTTTAAAAATGAATGTAACGATTAACTTCCGTCAATTACTTAACTACAATATAATCTTCTATGAAATGTATTTTTATCACAGTTTGTAATATTTAATAACCCTTATTATAATCTACTCTATAAGCAAACGTAATTTATACGTAAATATTAAAATAATGAATAAATTAAAATAATAGCTATAATACAACAACTATTTTTATGCAGCTCAAAATAGATGACATGAAGAATAAAATTCTATAAACTAATATCGCACGCGTACGCGTATACTTTAAACATAAATTGATAATTGTATAATTATACATAATAATTCATATAACTCTTTTTTTATTTCGTTGTTGTATTATCATCATGCGTATGTTTCGATCGTTAAGACGAGATAATGTTCAAAAAGAATGACCATAACGATGAGACAGTTTATAGTCTATGAAAAACAATCGACAAATTCTCCACGGTGTAACGCAACATTTCCGTTGTAAAACCTTGCAGTTTAACGACGTCCCAATGAAAATGAATTAGTGAATATTGTATTTTACAAAACAAAAGTATCAAAGCGTGTCGCGCGAAACCCTGCACGTCTCACTCAATTTCCTGGCGCGTTAATTTTTACGCCTTCGCTTTTATACGACCTTACTCGCATTTCCACTGTAAAAATGGAAAACAGTTTAAACAATTTTCTTTGGCGTGCGACGCGTATATCGAGTGTACGTATAGAAAAACGTGCGCTAATTTCGACATACACGCGTATCAAAACGCTAACTAAAGCATTCTTCGAAAAACTGTCGTTGTTATGAAATTTTCGAAAATAAAAGTGGATCACCTGAAATTCCAAAATTCCGGATCGTAATCAGGAGATAATCGTACGTGCGATCTTGAATAAGTATTGCCTCTCGCATTACCCAGCCAAACATCGTATCCAGCATCGGCTAACATATACGCTGGAAAAAAATTCGTTTGAAAAATTATTTAAATAACGTTGTCTTTAGTGAAATTGCATCGAAAATTTTACACAATTAATAATAAACAATCAATAATATTATTAATGTACCGTCAAAATATTCTTGAATGATTGCAAAAGTAATTGGTTATTTAATTATACATTGTAAATGTTAACATTTAGTATTTTGAAGTTTATTTTTGTCCTTTTTTAAACATTCGTAGCTATTTTATCAAATAACTTTACTTCTAATTTCTGATACATTTAAAGGAATATTGTTTAAAAATAAGGTTTGTTTACAAATGTTATTGTCGGATTTCCATTATCAATAATGGAACGACTTTTTATATTTACGTAAGGATGAAGAGTAGTTAGGGCAGACTGAATCATTTGATACGGATCACACTAGTGACTTGTGGTTTTCTCATATGACAATTATTGCGATTATAAAATGTATCTTATACTTCTTTTACGTCTACATCCATTTCTACGTATTTTAGCACATTTCAGTACATTTCCAAGCATTTATGCTCGCGTCAACATAATTTATATATGTTTTTTCTTTTTTCATTTATTTTTGAACTTTCATTAATCAAGCGTGATTCTTGTACCATTTTCAAGATATTTTTTACTCATTTTCAATAATGATTAAACGACTACTATGCGATAATGGGTAAAATTAACACATTATGCAGTTTATTCGCAAATGTTGTAGGTATCTCTGTCAAGATACGCGCATAGGTTTCTATAATAATCGCGGCTAATTAAATAACTTGTTCTTATATGCCAGTTACCGAAATGATGAATAATAATATGTAAATAGCAAGTTGCGGTTTCCCTTGCGCCGAACAAAAAAATGTTGTTATCAATCATATATTACCTCAAACTAGTTTCGATTTAACGCAATTCCTATTTTTATACGAGAAACCGTGAGTATTACCTTAACCTTCGTTACTTTCATTGCAATCTGCATATAGTAATGACAAATCTAACCTTATTGAAGAATTAAACACATAGTGAACTGTGCCGTCGAACTTGCATGCACGAAAACCGTTTAAAATGGGTAGAAGTCACGTAAACAATGAAATTGTTGAATTTTTAGATCATTGAAACTTCAATAATTCTTTTGTACACATCATGAGAATGTGATTGACTGTTTAAAGTTTTAAATCATTCGTCACATTAAATGAAAACTCACAAATAATATTAACGGTGCATTTAAAAATTAAAGTAATAAAAAATATTGTCTAAAAATTATTATTATAAAATAAAATAGTAACGAGCGTATACACATCATAATAGTTGTTTAATTTCCCAATTTTTATACATATATATTTCTTTAACGTGACATTTAAATGTCAAAAAATATAATGACCGCACAAAAATTTATGAACCACTGTAGGACTTGTAAGATAATGTTTTGTTCCCTTGAACTTCTCATTGTAGCCTATACATTTATGGAATTCTTCTTACCCTTTTTATTTACTTTTAAGCATATATAATATGCGAAAAACTGGTTTACCTTGACCCACATTTCAGTCTGCGTTCCAGTTAAAATCGATATCGATGTCGAGTACATACATCTAATTAAAGCGTTATAATCCTGCAATGATAACCTTTGAAGATGATATACTACATTCAGGAGATCAAAAGTAATCACGAACTTCTTTATAATTCTTATTTTTTATTTTATTGTTTCTAAGAAAAATTTTATCATATAGACGATCCAATAATTGAGAAAAATGCAATAGTAAAAAAAATTCCAATGATTGTTAAGAAAGTAATTATACGAATGCAATAATCGATGAGGAAACAGTAAGAAATATGTAATTTTTATTAATGTTGGAATGTCATCTACAATTGGTATTAAAATGTAATGAAATTATTATATTAAATAAGAAATATATGAATTATAATACTTATATATATATACACACAACAATTGTATAAATACTGCAAAATATTTACTGTATCCCACTAAATTGATAAGTGAATTTTTCTATATTTTACTTGAGATACCGCATGTATACTTATTTTTTTTTTTATAAAAATAATACCCATTACAATTTCTTAGTTAACGTATGTATTATTAGAAATATAACAAATACTTTTAATAGAATTGTAATAATTATTATTTATTATTAATACTTAAATTATTATTTATTAATATACATATTGATGACCGGATTATTATGTGTTAAATTATTACATGTAATACATGCTTTTTATAGTTTATTTATAATTTCAATTTGGTGCAGGCGTGAGAAAGGAGGAAAGAAATTTCGTCTTTCGCAAGATCGAGAACATATACGTGAGTAATCTTTGTATACTTTTGGCATTGAAACAGTTTCTAACTTCGCAATTTGATTTATCATTATGATTTTTATTTAAGGTAGAAATTTTTTTGGTATTTATGTTAAGTAGGATCTTATAATAGTGACGATTATTTATTTACACTCTAATTAGATTAGATTCTTATCTATTTTACGACATAATTATCTTGCTGTATAATCAAATAAAATTGAAAAAAATTATGATTCTATTAATAGATACAGAATTCGTAAAACCTATTTCTGTAAAATAGGAATTTATTATAAAACTTTGAAGAAGTGATAATTTCTAAATATGTTATATAATGATTACACTTTGAGAGTAGGAAACAAATGTATTTTGTATTTAACTCTTACCAAGATCCTTATCCGGTCCCATAAGAGCCCACAAATCCGATGATGCGAAGAGTCCATGCTGAAAGTAAACAACCGGCTTGCCCGGTGCTTTCGGACTCGAGGGGCTACCAGGAATCCGATGAATTCGCAATCTGTACCCATCGAGGGTCGTCACTAAATGCTCCTCAGCTGGGTATCCGAAATTACTTGCTATTGCCACCTTTTATTTAAAATGCGATAAGTGTTACTTTCAATACAATACGATGAATTACTTTATATTTTACTTATACTAAAGACGCAAATAAATTTTCATTTTTTTTAATTTACTTTACTATGCTCAAAGGAAAACGTCAACTTTAGCTAATGACTAAATAAATGAAATGGTATATTTTAAAACAAAGCTCCATTCATACATTTTGCAAATTTATTTGTGATAATTAGTCGATAATTACACTCTGCGTTGTTCAGAATATTAGAGGATTTTATTTGAATGTTGGAAAACTCAACTTATAATGAACTGACTAAATGGTAAGTCAAATTAAAAATAATGATTTCATTGACCTCTTTATATGATATATTAACTAAAAAATTTGAAGTTTTTTAGAAATTCAGGTCATAAATACCAAATTAATAAGGTTTTTATCCAATTTTCTTAAAATGAAATGTTTTCACGTAATAATGCACTTTTCTTAGAACTTACTTACGTTTGTGTAATGCACTAATTTGCCCTTAAAATATAATAAATTTATATATAAACATAACCTATGCATTTAAAAATTATCATTTTATAAAAAAGTATGAATACATAAAATTATTTGATTATACAAAGGTTAACATTTAACGTAATTCTATTTGTCTACAGAAAATTATTACATTTCGTCCATACAATTAAATTATAATCTGTTTGTCATAGCTCCATTAAAAAGAAAAATATTTAGGAAACGTTGAATTAGTTGTACTAGAAAGAGTTAACGAGTTTTTGACATATCACGCTAATCAATTACAAAAAATTTTATTTATTTGCCCATAATTTTAAATTATTATTATAATTAATTAAAAAATTACGTTTTGAAATAAAAATGGTTAAACATGGTTTTAAAACATAAATAAAAGCTATTTCCTTGTTCCAATTTTATGGTCGGTTGAATTTATCTAATAAAAATGTATATCTATGTTTTAATTAACAATGGTTACGTGAAGTATAAATTAAATAAATATGATTTGCGATTTTGCATAGTACTAGTAAATATTTCATACCTTAATCTTACCGCTTTGTAAAGAAATAAATTGATTAAAAAAAATTAAAGAAAATTGATAATTAAGTATTACTTGCATAAATAATTTATCATCAAATTTTTACTACTTGTTTAAAATTGTACAATCTGAATAAAGTTTATAGAAAGACGAAAGCCTAAAGTGCGAGTGTACGAACATTAGTTTTTCAAAGACATAAAAGATGCCTTACTTTAAAATTTAAGCATAACTAGAAAATAAGATTTTTTCATACTTAATAAAAAATTTATCTATTCAAATAAAAATAAGTTACACGATCCCAAGTTAATAAACTCTTATAGCAAGAAGCATAATCGCAATAATTAAATGACTTCTTAATATCAATAAAATATCACAAAAAAATTTATTAAAAATGTGATGCAATATATTATATGCACACTTATGTATATTTTGTATTCCTTTTAAACGTATCCGTAATATTAATGTATGTTATTAATTTATAATTTATCAAATATAAAACAAAAAACTGATACACCTGCAAATTCTCCATGATGCCTACATGTGTACAATATTGAATAAATAGAATACAGAAACATGGATCACTTAACAAAAATTTAAATAACATTTGCTTATAAGGCAAATATATATTTAAGATGTGTAACTTATATTATGCATAACAAATTATAACGGTGTTTATTATTATATTTTATTAAAAGTTTAATTGTCGACTAATGTAACCATTTATTTAAAAATTTATCTCTAAACTGTGTAGCAAAGATATTTTAATAAAAAAGTTAATAATTACGTTAAAAGAGTTGATATGTATACGTACAACATAAAAAACATCACATTGACATGATATATGTGTTGATATATATTATTAGTGTAATAAAGGACAATGCACTATAATGGAATGAAACTGAAAGCGATAAACTCAACTCACAAAGTCAAGAACTGGTCCAAAATCTCTGGTAGGATTGATGGATCTCAGTACGGTATTATTTCGGCTTCTTTCGTACCTCTCACGCATGTACCGCGCTGGCTGCAAGTCAAGGAAAAACGATTCGACCTCCATCAGATACATCGATGTCATGATCAACACAATCCTTAATCTTACATTGTTCATATTTGTTTTCTTTCCTTAGCAGGTCTAGGAGAATAAATAAATAAGATTTACCAAAGTTAGATAAAAAAATCCTTATTCTTTATGAATTGGATATTTCACAGGCGCAAAAATATTGTTAATTGTTTTTGGTATTATAAAATTAAAGTTTATTTTTATTTTACATTTGAATAATAATAATAATGATGCAATACAATACTTAGTTACTAATAACAGTAGGCGTGATAACTAAACTATTACAAGTTAGTGTCAAATAAAATTCTGTATTTTGCTGCATAGAAAACGTATAACATCACGTTACAAAAAAACTTTATATTTGACATTTAATATTTTTAAAGACTGCTTTCATGAATAAAAATAATTAATGAAGATAAATTGCTATTAGCTAACACTTTTACGACTCGTAAACGGTACATAAATTTTTTTTTTACTAGCGTTTTCAATATACTTAATCTTTTATTCAAAATAATATTAAATAACTGTAGTGCGTACAATAACCTCCCTTTAACACTTAATGCAATTGCATTTTACTTTTACGTGATAAACGAATTATATTTTTTTCAAATAATAAAGAAAGTGCAAAATTCGCGTATTTTTTGTTTGAAATTCATTCATTTTGCAGCCAGTAACGAAGTTAATTGATTTTCATACCCACTCTAGATACTATATAATCCTTGTATTGCATTTACGTAAAACCGGATATTTACACGTTATTTTTTTTCAAAAATTTAGCAATGATGTAAACACAAAAAATATAGAAAAAAATTCGTTACAAAATGTAGACTAGTGTAGTGTATCTATTTAAATCATTTATCTGTTATCTACAATAACGACTTATAAAATGCTACCTTTGGTGATAAAATTAATATCATCGAATATGTATGCAAGTTTCAAAATGCATGTTTCTTTTTTAATCGGCATTGACAAGCATAATATTCAATGTAATAATTTAAATATTCAATAATGAGTAAGATAATCTAATGCTTTAGCTGTAGAGAAACGTTAATATTAAACTGTTATTTTTATTGGTAAGATTTTTAAGTTAAACATTAAAAGTCCTTAGATAGTGTATGAATATGTATGAATTTTTTTTATAACTAAACCTTCATTAAACATGTTTAACAAATGCTATCAAAATGTTAATTAATTAAATCACCGAAAAGACCTTCGTTTATGTAACTTATTTTTATGTTAATATCGAAACGAGTATGTCAATATTTTGATCAATAATAAAAAATTAAAATTAACGAAGGTAAACTTCAAAAAATATTTATAATAGTCCCTTATAGGATTTTACAACTATAATTTTTATACTCTTCTGTAATATTCTACACTATAGTTTATAAAATGCATTTACAATTAAAAATAAAGTTGATATATACTATTAATGCTAATCACTATCACGATTTTTATTAAAACTTTAAGTTTTACAATTAAAATTTAATGTGATTTACAAAAATCTGTAAATTTTTACGAATGAAAAATTTCAAGTGATCAAAAAATTTATGGCTTTAATTGTTCAATAAATTACCTTCAAATTGACCACTTAAAAGGGTGTTAAACTCAGAAAATGGTCATTTTTTAAATTTTTACAATAAACAAATGGATAATTTTTTTAAAATACCTGAACGTCAGGCCCTTAGGTATGTTTTAAATAATATACCCAAATTTTTCGGGATTTTTAAATCCATAATTTGATTACGAGGTTTGGATTGAAAGTTTATGCTCTTTCGTGTAAAAACTTAATATATTCATCTATTAAATGTTAAATATCCTAATTAATTAATTTTTCTACACTTAAAGAATGAAATTAAATAAAAAATTTTAAATCACTCACTTGTTATATTTGAAGCAAAAAATTAATCTTTCCTGATATTTCTATACTGATCCTAACAATAATTTTAATTAATAACTATTGTAGTAAAAAACAAGTGCCGTTTTAGTACCGCACTAAAGCTCATTGAATTTCGAATTGGTTTAGTTTTGAATTTAATCTGGAACGCATATAATTTAGACAACTGTAATGCATAGTTTTCAACGTGGAGTAAACAACGATTTGAAATTAAATAAACAATTGGTTAAAAATATATATCTTAATAAAATTAAGTTATATTTATACCCTACTTTATTAATGAATAATAGTTATTTCTTTTTATAAAATTGAAAATTCAATAGAGATTTTAAACAATTTTAATATCGTCAAGTGAATATGTAGTTTGTTAATTAATAAGGCGCTTATCAATTGAAACAAGGAAGTAAGCCGTGTGAATAATATTATGGAATAACAAACCTGGTTAAGAAACTGTTACCTGCAATTAGTAAATTGTATCCTCCCAAAAATCATGAAATTAACAAAATTTTCGAATCACCAAGCGGTAGCTGAGGAAAATGAAGGAAACGCTGCACTGAAATCGGCAAAACGAGCGTTAGCAAGCAGAATAAAAAATAAATAAAATATAATGCAAAATAGATGAATAAATCGAGTAAAGATATACTAATACCCGCGATATACTAATTGCAGACGATTAAAAATGTAGCTGGGGCAACGCGTGCGATGTTATCGCTCGGACTTGCGATCGACGAATGCAGGAGCTTGCACCGGTCTTGGAATCGGCAGGGTATACATCCAAAACGTGCGTGCGCATCGTTGGTTCTGTTCTCTTCTCCTGGATATCCTTGGCGCGGCCACTTTGTATTCGCAACGAGGTTCCCCCTGCCGATTTCATTACGTTATTGGTCATTTCGTTGACCGAGCGGTTCCCGATCAGCTGTTTTGCTTTATTTTGCCGAACATCTACCTATACCAGGAAAAAAATTCGTCGTGGGATATTACACATTTCGAAGACTCGATGCTGTGAGATGTAAGGCTACATATTTGATTTTCCTTCGAGCCATAGATCTTTATAGGAAGATCATTTGAAAATGGCTCGTGATGATTATTATTATATTTCCGATTACATTGATGAATTGGACAAAACCTATATTTTCTTAGTTAATTATGATAATTCATAGATAATTATGCGATCAATTAATTAAGTATACACTTTAAATAGACGCAATATTCTCATTTTTTTAATTTCTAATTTGCCAAGTCAGTGTCATGCAACTCGAAATGTACTCGTATTTGCTTTTTACAAAGATATTTAAGCTTTGTCATGTATAAAAACACAGAATTCAATTAAAAATTCTGTTTCACTATCTTGGTAATAAATGAATAAGCACTAATAATAATAAGAAGTAACATATATGAATCAATTGTACAAACTTTTTTCGAAAAATAATACAAATCAGACTTTCGAAGCCAAACATGTTTCTTGCTTTAGAATCATCTAATCATGTAATAGTGAATTTGAATCTTTAAAATATAAATATATTAAACTATGTTTATTTTTTACATCTAAAATCAAACGTGTCTCAAAAATCTTAATAAACCTTTAAGACATTCACAAAAACTTACACGTGCCTAGATCTAGATCATTAGAAAAATAAAGAACTAATGTAATATTATATATTTGTATAATAATTTATTATACTTTTATATTTACTTTTATAATTACTATAATTTTGAAATCTGGCTGTTTCGATATTCCAAAATAATGAATAGTTCAGTTAAAAATGAAATGAAAAGCAATCATTGTCAATGTATAAAATTTTAAGGAAATCAAAGGAAAAAGTTGTACCGAATCTAAATCTCGAAAATATAATTCTGGTAATAGGAAAGTAAAACTGTACAACCAAGCATTAGTTTCTAAATGATCGTGTGTAACAAAAGCCATCCCTAAAATTTCGAATAAAATTCTTGTTCTGAAACCGTAGTCAACTACCAATTATAACGTGCAATTGTTATTATGATGTTAAACTTCAAAAGTTACAGGAACTAGACGGTTCGTCAATGAAATGAACGAGGAATACCTGTACAGGTTTGATGAGTCATTTTTAAAATTTGAATGGGGCAAATAATCGTGGACTATATGATTTCTTATAGTTATAACACCGATTCGCATAACTCACGCACCTTTCAACTTTGCATTGAATTTTAAAATATGGTAATCAGTATATTACCAGCTCAATTCGAGTATTATTAATGATTGTGCAAAAATAACATTCGCTAGTGTATTTTTAGATCAAATATATCTATCATATGTTTACTTGAACTTGTTTATTTCGTATAATATTTGGCAAAACAACGGCAAAAAGAAGCTTAAACTTAATTATAATGTAATACATCGTATCATGTAGTATCACATCTAATTATAGATTCTACACCTCTATTAATACAGTTTATTTTTCTAAGGTATAATTACCAATGATTATCTATATATATATATATATATACCCGTAGATGTTGATTATTCAAAACAGTAAATAAATATCTTTAAAGAATCGTACCGATATATTTCTCACTTCCGTGTTTAAAAATTTCTTTTCCCTATAATTATTTAATAGTAGAATTTAAATTCATTTTTTATTGTATCGAATTCGTATTGCGCTGAACATTTTGTTATAACCCATAATAATTATTAAGTAAAATGAAAAACAATTTTTTAATTCCAAAACTGAACAGTCGCGGTAATTAATTCACGGTGAAACGAGAGTTCGACGAATTCTCTGAGATGTATATATATGCGTATCGTGTATAATTTATTTAAATTCGTGTCCTTCCGTCTCGAGCGTCACTTCCCAGTTTTTGCGTAGGAATGATACGTTTGACCATTGTGCATGTATATATATATATATATATTTACGGGGATACGATCGATAAGTTCTTTGTACCTTATGCGCGATTTACTATGATTTGCAGTAACAATTGATAGTTTTATACTCGACTGTATATCAATTAATTTCGTTATGTTAATTATTTTAACAAATCTTTAACTATTATTAGCATAATAATATTCCTTTTTAATAAAACATATCTTATAATTTTAGCTGTGTGCATAAATATGAGATTATAAAAATTATCAATGAAAAGAACGCAATAATGTAATTGTTCAGATTCCTTAAGTTTTAAATATACACCTGTTTAATTAATTTTCTATTTTTAATTAAATATACATATATATTTCAGAATACGTACTTGTAAACAGTTTTTATCATTATTAGCATTATCTTGAGATTATTTACATATCCAGAGTGTCGTAGATGCATTATTGTAGAAGAGAACATCGTTAGAAAATAATATAAAATTTTAATGTTTTATTATAATTCCTTATATTATTATTATTTTTTATTTGTCGTGTATACGTATTTGTATAGAAGCATAAAGATAAAAATTGAAGTGATTGTACCTATAAAACATTTAATAAAAAAACAATATTCAAGGAAATGTATATAAGGAAACAAACGAGAAGCGTCCTTGATATGAATATATACATTATTTAATTTCGTTAATTTGGGAGAAATTTTTTTAATTCATACGTTAATTTTGTCAAGTTTTTGTATGAAATTTTGGTATAATAAAATAATCATAAATTTTACATTATGTAATTAAATATTCTTGAAAGCTGGTTATTTGTAAACTTATAGGTAGATTATCCGTAATAGAAGCGGCGTCCGTTTTTTAAAGGTACTGAAAAGCTATATAACGATAATTAGATAATTAGTACCTCCATTTTCTTTAAATTATATAAATCTCATAAGTCGGCTGACCTTGAGTAGCGGACAAGTTTTAAAAGAGAGTGTAAATTTTTTACAACTTTTGAGAAAATTCAAGCTTATTTGCATTTTTCGAGTTCCGAAGTAAACCGGTTTTTTGTCCGTTTTAATTTTCTTCTATAATTAATAATATGTACTTTAATCTAATTAATATTGAATAATTCTATTACTTTACACATTATATTCATTTTTTATATATAATAAAGTGATAGTTCTTGGAATCGTAAAATTGTTTTATATACGCCTTTTAAAAACATTTCTTTGTAGAAAACATAGACAAATTTACAGTTATGAATTCTTATAAACCTTTTTCAGAAGTTACAGACAACTAAAATTAAAGTTCTAAAGAGAAGTCATTATAATACTAATGATGCAAACATTTTTGGGATACAATGGATTTAGCTAAATTAGGTGTTTACCTTGTTTTATTATTCTGCTTCTGAAAAGAAAATGTTCGACATTTTTGTCACATCTACAAGAAAATTGTAAGATTTTTTCAATGAGATTTAAAATGCTGGATGAAATATTATGTTATGAGTTTTAAAATGCTTGATACTTGTAGACGCTTCGTGGGGATGTGAAATCCCAAAAATTTTAAAACCTAATTATAAGAAAAATCTGAAATAAATTGCATATACTGTTTAAAACAAATAGAATATCGTGACAGAGAGATTTTTACGAAATAATTAATTATAAATTAATTATACGTAAATAACAGTTTTTGGTTGGTAATACATCCTAGATATATATAACATTCATAACAGCCAATTTAAACGATCTTATTGAGGCTTCACTTTCAGGTCCACCTCTTCTTTAAGATAGGATTAATTATTAAAAAATAGGCAATTATCTTTGATTCATTACTTTAATTATGTACAATTATTAAAAATCTATAATACTTACAACGTTCTTCCAAAATACGATCAAATCTTGATATATCTTTGTTAAATGAACACATTTAATACTAAATCTAAAATGTAATATTTACAATATTATTTACGAAACGATATTATTAGTTTAAGTTTAAAAAATATATAAACATATTAAGATATAAATTTGACTTTTTGGAAAATTTTGTAATTCAAATTAAAAATTTTAGTTTAATTTTAAATAAAAAATGAAATATTTTGCAATTATACATTTGTCCGTGATTCAACAATATTTGCTTGTTTATAAATAAAATAGAGACCGTTAACTGGAAGTTAGAAAATAACAAAACTGCATTAAATTTTAAATACTTTCCGTTCACAATATTTGAAGAGCTTTGAACAACAAACAATATTTGTTCAATGAATACTTATTGAAATTCCACAATCTTTGAAATAGTAACGATTAGTCGCGGTAAGCAAACAGAAATTCAAGTTTTTGAATGCACGCAAGTCAAGTATATATATATAGTAGCGATATACTTGATATCGCGCGTGCGCAAACGGCTCGCGTTGTGCCAAATCAGCTGATTCGCACCTCTCTCTTTCTTCCTTTGGGTTCCATTCGTTTAGCGTTCGATGGCCCCAAAGTCGAGTGACGGGGACTCGTCGATGTTGCTTGCAAAGCATTCTTATCTAGTCTCAATTTACACACGGCAGTCGGCTTCTTATCTTCCAAAAAGATGAGTCGCTGATTTTACATCGAGTAATGTCAAACTGACGTGCTCGATCATCCAGTGCAATTCGTCCACTTATGAAGATAGGTCTGTCTGCATTACCTATTAACATTTTATAATTTAACAAAAACAAGGGAGAAAAATTCGAGTGGTAGTTCAAGTGGATTAGATCGGTGTCTATACTTACGTCATGTGTATTTTGTTTATTTATCGAAACCCAAACCCACCGAGTGGTGGTTATAGGCTGATTTTGATAGCGAATCGAGATGAATATTACGCGAGACCTGCTGACGCTGCTCATTTTTGGAATGATAATCCCGGATGCCTTGGAGGTAAGTAACGTACGTTTGTTTACATTTTTTCCTCTTTCATAAACTTGTACTTGCTCGGGTACGTTTAAATATTCCGGTATCCGATGGAACAAAGTTCGTTTTATTACGTATACACGATAGCAGATATATCTTGTATTTTTTATCAATAATTGCAATTTTTTATACTTTTTCGTCGTACGAGTATATGGATGTGTCTATAAATAAGCACACCAAAAATACACAACCTAACGTAAATGTTATCGTTCGTTTTGCAAAAATAAAAAATACATAAATGAAGCTTTTTTTAAATTTTCTTTTTAAAAAATAGATCTAACTTAACTAGAATTTATCTGATTGTTCGAAAATACGTATAATAGATGATGTAAACGCATACACACATACAAACTTAAGCCAAAATTTAAATACTTTATGAATTAATAAATTGTTGTACAATGTCAAGAAGATAATTATACTTTTGTCATTTGCATGTAAAATGAGACTCACTGACACTGGTGTAATACATTAAAAAAATATGTTTTTACAGTTTTTCAGTCGGTCATGCTTTTCTTAAAAAATTATAGGTACTCGTACTATTTGTACTCGATTTATATAAATTATATATTTTTATATCATAAATACAACTTAACAATATTAAATATAACGCATATAGATGCGCATATTGTCATGTATTTTATGCCTTATTTTACCAAATACATGTACATATTAGTTACGTTGTAACTTTTGAAATTAAAAATTTTCTTGCGTTCAAGAGGGTTTCAATTGTTTGTTGATCTATATCGTGTGTTGACAGTTTCATTATACGTTGTAATTCGTGTAGTAACGTGAAGTACTTTATCAATGTACAACTAAACTACTCGCACCGTAACGTATCGACGTTAATTACTTTTATTATTGAAATGATACCCTTTTATGCTCGGAGACTCGGAAATTACTTTTACCTAAAACATTTAAAAAATTTATATATATTTATATATTATAAAATTATAAAGAAATATTTTTTAGAAAATACGCGAATCGTCATTTATATAATAATTAATAAAAATAAATCTAATTTATACAAGATCTATGTAACTTTCTAATAATTTGATGCAATATACTTATAGAAATGTAAATTTTCAATACAATATTTTTATATTTATAGCGCGTCAATTTAAATTTGAAACTAATAATACAAAAAAAATGCAGTCATTACTTTACATCTCTTAAGGATATATTATGTTTAATGAAATTAATGGCGGTTTGCTTATGTTAAAGCATTTGCTTGTCTCCGATATTTGAACATAAAACTCTTATAAATGGAACACCTGAACCTCTTCCGGAACTTTGTTAAAAATATCCTGGAGAAATAATCAAATATTAGTATCTTTAGATATGTGTACTTTTGCATGCAAACTCGTGTATGATATATGGTAATCATCGTTGAGTAGTCAATTAATCTTTCTGCGGAATTTTCATTCATCCATTCATTGCTTTACAATTTTTCTCTACACAACCGTGATAAGACTTCAAAATGTATGTCAATACCATTACGAATTTAGATATATTTATTAATTTTTCTTTACATTACAATGAATAACAAAGCTAAAAAGTTAATGCATTTTAGTCAAAATTAAATATTTTCTAGCAGTTTTTTCTCCGAGTATTTAAATATAGTATACAATACTTGTATTTTAAAATTTATTTATTGATAGAAGATGGTACATTCGTATTACAAGTGAAAATTATCATAAAAATAATAATGAAACAAATTAAAATAGGATAAAACATTTTGATTAAAATAAAAATACTGCACAAATATAAATTAGCTCTCAAAATAAAGTGTAGTGTGTGTGTAATAAAATTTGATGCATACTTTATTAATAAATACATGAAAATATTTATATCTTACAAGTGCAATATTAGAAATGATTAACATTCAAAAAATGAAAAAATAAAAAAATTATATACCTCTTCGATTTACGTTTGAAGGATTACTAGCATTACAGACAGTCATGGACCTTTAAAATTATTCATAAATTCATATGTATTATTAAGCGTATGATTAAATTTGGACGTTGTCAATCAAGGCGCTATTTATTTTGAATACACAAAACCGGACAATATCGAATGAATCACTCAAAATGTCTTTAAATAAAATGTTTGTACAACCTATGACTATAGTAATTGTTTGTTTTGCTTCAATCCTAATTATGTGTAGGCGTTTGCAATTTGTAGGATCATCGAGTATTCTGGTTTTTTGTAATTTCTAGTGCTTCTTAAGGTTCCCACCCCAGCTTTTTTTACTTTTTGTACATCAATTAGTGAGTCTTGTTTATGCAAATTATTATAGACTATCTGTTTTTTCTTACGAATTAGGCTATAATTCGTGCCAGAGAATATAAAATATTGGGAAATATTTTATAGATTTTCTTCGTGAGATAATATAATATAAATATAATATAATATAAATATATCGGTGTTTTGCATTAAAAGAAAACACTTTTATACGCTATGGCTGTTGTACGGCATCCTAATGAAAGATTTCTCGATTTTTCGATATCTACCTATTTTTTGTATATTTTAATCTGTATTCTTTTGTTCAAGAGATTACATCTGTAAGTTACTTATAGGGATGCTGTGATGGTTCTGCATATAAGTTTTGTTTTAATGCAAAACACCGATATTATATGCTATGGCTGATACACGGTATCCCAATGAGAGATTTGTCTGTTCTCTACTGAATCAATATATCTCAATGTTATTTGAATCAAGAACTTGAAATTAGGTTAGATAATTATAATAATAAGAGAATACATACTTGTGATAATCATAAATTTACTTGATTTAAAATATATATTTTTTAGATGGCTAAAAAGGATTTATTGTTCGTCCCAAGTTGTTTAGATGCAAAAAAATAAATTTATTTATCTGTACGAACAATTACGGTAGCGGATTCCCTTCGGGAAGGTCCTTTGTATTTTACGCAAGCTTTTTACTGTGTGTAAGTTTATGGTTATTCCAAACTTATCCCATTTAACAAGATATAATTTTTTCTGTTTGTGAAAATAATTTTGCCTTAAAAAGGGACGGCGAAAATACGTTCGAAACTTCGGCAAATTTGTATCAACAAACCATTGTTCGTAAAGATCAATAAATGCATTTTTGCATCTAAATAGGCCTATATTTTTATTTAGTTAACATTAATAACACTTTGTAACAAATGATATAATTAATATTATATTAAATACATTAAAGATTCTTCGAGAAATGACTGCATGAATCATTGTTCTCAATATTAACTTCTTAATTGTAGAAATATTTTAAAATGATTCTGTACATTCCCAATTTCCATCTAGGATAGTTTGAACGAATAATTGCCTAATGATCTTGACGCCACAGCTGAACGAATACTTCCTGGAGAAGTATCAAATCTAGCTTCTTTCAGGACAGAACGTATCCGGCGATAAGCATTTTTGAAGCTAACTTTAGCGTTTTTGTCTGTTATTGATATAGAGATAATTTGTGTTTGCAGCCATTCTTCTTTTTATTGAAATTTTAATCCAAGCTCTAATTAATCTAACGGGACATAGCCATTCATTTAAATGTTTAGATAATCTCCAACCTGCTTGTCTGAAAGTTGCTCTGTCGGCTTTTGAGCCAAAAGTAACCCATCAAATAATTTCATCGTTCAGATCTGTGTAATGATTGTCTGAGACTCGTAGTAATGTCAGGTCATGTATTATTCTTCCAAAAGCAACAGTTCTTCGGGAAATTTCGAATTGACGCCTAATTGCACCGAAAAAACTCATCGCTACATACGAAGGAAGATGCAATAGCTTCGCGATGACAGCCTACTAAACCAGAGAATACAGGTTATAATATACATAAAAAAAATAGATAATAATAGGCGAAAAATCGATAGTTTCTCTCATTGGCATATTGTGTATCAGCCATAGCATAAAATATATATTTTAAATTAGATTCGAACATTGCAATTTTGAATTATATTGAAATAATATACAAATGTTCAATTACTTACTTCCTTACTGCTAATTAAATACCTTGTATTATTTTTTATTAATCGAATGTAAAAACTTTTGTATTAAATATACTTTGTTATTCTTGTAAAAATTGAGATATTTTGTCTTGGTTAAATATCGCAAAATATTTGTATATTTTACATTTTTATATAATAATTTACTAATCGACATAAAAATAATTTTTTTTTTATTTTTTTATAAAAAATTTTGGAGGTCTCACACACTACTCTAACAAAGAGGGGTTCCACCTTCCGGGAAACAGATTATGTTGCAACTTTGAGAGCTGTTTTCTGGTACCCAAATATGAAAGAATTCATATGAAATTCAATCTCATAGGCTGTTTGACGAAAGTTATACGCGGTTAACGAAAAATTGTAAAAAAAATATGTTTAAACTTAATCGCCAATAACTCGGAAAGAAATATACGCAGATATTCAAACTTAAATCCATTAAATAGTTGAGATCAAGTAGATATAGTTTAAAAAAAAGAAGCTCAAATATCTCAATTTGGACAAAAGTTATGGAAAAAATAAGAATTACACGAAATATTTGCTTAAAAAGTCTATCAAATTTTAATACTAAATTTTCGTTAAAATTTTATCTAATTCTCATTTTTTCCATAACTTTTGTCCAAATTGAGATATTTGAGCTTCTTTTTTTTTAAACTATATCTACTTGATCTCAACTATTTAATGGATTTAAGTTTGAATATCTGCGTATATTTCTTTCCGAGTTATTGGCGATTAAGTTTAAACATATTTTTTTTACAATTTTTCGTTAACCGCGTATAACTTTCGTCAAACAGCCTATGAGATTGAATTTCATATGAATTCTTTCATATTTGGGTACCAGAAAACAGCTCTCAAAGTTGCAACAAAATCTGTTTCCCGGAAGGTGGAACCCCTCCTAGTAAGTTAAATATAAATCATTGCCATTTTTATTCACAATGTTAAACGATAAAATTATTTAATGCCGTAAGTGCTTTTAAAGGTATATTATACTTTACTTTATATAAACAGGCACAGATATGGAACCTGGAAGAGAAGGTGGAACTTGGCTTGCAGTAAATGTAAAAAATGGTCGAGTGGGAGTAATATTAAATTTAAATGGTGTTCCTAAGTCGCTTGAAGGAAAAGGGCGTGGATTTTTAATTAAAGATTATCTTACAACTACGGAATCCACTACAAGTTTTGCTAATAAATTGCACAAAATTAATCAAGACACTCAGTCTTACAATCCATACAATCTAGTCATGGTTGACTTAAGGTATGCACATTAGTAATGTTCACTATCTAATTTAACTTAAATTGTCTTTTTTAAATAATTATATATGTGTGTAGAAGCAGTGATGTTCATTACCTAAGTAGTGTATTAGACTATCCAGGACCGAAAATGATCGATGAAACTATTTTGGGTTTTGGGAACAGTGGTATTGAAAAGCCTTATCAAAAAGTGTTAGTAGGTAAAAAGAAATTTGAAAAAATTATAGATAATACATCAATTTCTGAGCAGGAAGAATTAATAGATAATTTAATACATCTTTTAAAAGATAAAGAAAGGTATACATGCACAAGTAAAATAATTATATTTGGTAAATTATAAAATAATATTTATTCATTAAATTTCATTATGATTTAGGTGTCTTCCAGATAATGAATTAAAACAACGATCTCCAGAAGCTTACAATGAATTAAGCTCTATTTATGTTCATCACGAACTAGCTAAATACGGTACTAGAACACATACTGTTGTACTTGTAGACGATCTCTTTAATGTGACTTTTGTCGAAGAGACTTTAAATCCAGACGGTAATTGGACACGACAAAATTTCATTTACCGTTTAGATAAGTTATAAGTGCCTATATTGTTAATGTAAAATAATGTAATATAAAATTATTTACACTAAACAAATGTTAGTCATTTGACAAAAATAGAAAAATGGACGCGATACACGAATATATAAATATATTTTCTCTACAGAATAAAATATCGAACGTTCAAATTAACTTATTAACGTGGAACAATAACTTAAAAAATATTTGTTAAATTTAAAACTTGTCGTATAAAAATTTTTAATACAAATAATAAACTATTTTTTAATAAAGAGTTATTCTTCATTCTCTCTCTCTTCATCCACTGTCTCGGCTTCAGATCCGCTATTGAAAATTTCTGAACCTGAATCATTGGCATTTGTTAGCTCAGTTGTTAACTCGGAACTAGCAGTTATGTCGTCGGTTGACTAAAATATATAATTAATTAACTGTTCGGTTTAAAATATCTTGTGTATTTACATATGAGATAAACATACCTCTGATGTGATTTCTTCACCGTCTAAATCTTTATTAAGCAGATTACCCATCCAAAACGCTTCAATAGAATTATTCGCAGTTAATATACCTTTAACCATGTATATAAATTTTTCACGTCTAGCTTTGCAAAGTGGAATTATTTTAAGCAAAGGTAAATTATTATCCTTTCTAGCAGTGCAGAAAATATCTCTCAAAAATCTTCCACATTCTGCAATAAAAGATATTGATTATTAACAATAGTTAACTCTAAATTGTAAATAATGACATGTACACATACTTTGGAATAATTTTATAATACTTAGCACTTCATCTGTTTGATATTTAATATTTACTTCTAAGAGTGGCATACCCAGAGTGAAAAGTAATTGATACATTATTGCTGAATATCGAACAAAAAGAATTAAATATGTACTATGTTTTTTCTCTTTACAAATGTTCGCTATTTTATCTAAACTTACGGCAACCTCTAACCAAACTTGTATTCTTTGTGGATCCCTGAAACAACGAGAGAATGTTATACAAATACATACTTTTTAAACAATTAATGAATGCTTGATGAAAGAAATAAAAAATTACCTTTCTGTAGAATCCAAAGATATATGGGTACCCTTAACAAGACCTTCAAATAATTGTTTTAAGAGTAAAGGTAAGTTGACTTTAGATATGGATGGTAATCTTGTTAAACGAGATTGGGGTTGCTGAAGTGCCGCTGACTGTTCAGGTAACCATTCCAAAACCAAAAGTACAATTTTCAATGGATCAGTTTCATTATCCATCCACGTTTTTAACAATGCTTTAATAGCAAGCTTATATTGTGGTCCGTGAGAATCATCGTTCCATTCCAGACACAAAAAACCATAAGCCATTTTCGCTGAAATTAATAATTTTTTAATAATTAATAACATAAATAATATATATTTTCAATAAAATGTATTTATAAAAACAATAGAGCTACAAAGTAGATAAGAAATTCCTTTACATGTTACAATAAAATTTTTTATCACCTTGTCTATCTCTAGATTCTTCGGTAAAACTGTTAGAATGCTTCATCAAACATCCGCACATATTTACAAAAGCGACAGCTAGTGAAATTTGCGTTGCAATATCTGCCAACGATTCGAAGTATTTATACGATTCAGCTACTAAATCTTTACAAGATCTTAATAAGGCATTTGATTCGCTTGCCATTCCTGCAAGGGCTCTGAGTCCGTCTAAAAAATACGATAATTTATTATTGGCTTTAATAAAACATACCAGTGTTTATATGAAAAAAAGTTGTTTCAAAAACTATTTTAAAACATAAAATAGACTATTATCTATATACTGCTAAAGCATAAGTAAGTCAAAGAGAAGGATTAAAATTAAATATTATAAATTATAAAAAAAGACCTAAACAAATCTACACAATTTATAATATTTTATATAATGTTGTTTAATTGCAATAATTAAGAAGTATCTTATAACAATAATTTCACAATTTGTCCTTGCTAAATTTTAGTTAACTTGTTTGAAAAGTCTACACCAGTTATTAATAGAGATGACACTTTTTCCCCAAAAATTATTTTTTTTTACATGTGAAGGTTTGTTGAGCACCCAACAGTTTAATTGGCGATGTTTTGACAGTGCTTCACCACCCTTGTCAGACTTATATTCTACTGTCACAAATCTTAATTGAATTAACAGTTTTGTTTTGTGAAAGTATGACAAATCGAAACGATGCTAATTAAATTTTACGACAAATACGAACAATATTTACATATAAAAACCTATATCATTTGGGTTGTGTTGTTAAATAAATAAATATTTTTAATATAAACGATGAGTATAATCTGTTTTTCAATTGATATAAATTACGAATTAAAAAAAGCGTTTCCAATTTAGTTTTACTTACCTCGAAGTAAAGTATTGTATTTATTATGTTGAAATTCCGTCCAGTTAAATATTGCGTTTAAAAGGCACAAAAACAATCTCATAGCATATTTCTTATGCGAGTTTTCAGTTTCTCTCAAATCAGCGGCAATTGATTTGAATCTAGTACAAAGTTTTGGTAACAATGGAATTATATCTCGAATAAAATTTTCAGATATGTGATTTTCAATAATACTTAAAAGTTCCTTAAGTATAAAACAGACTTGAGCAATCGATACACTTTGAGTAGATTGTTCCGAACTATCCATATGTGTATCCAAAAGATAAATTATCTATAAATTAAATTTACATTTTCTTATAATGCTTAATTTATAGTAAAATATAAAATATATACAAATATATATTTACTTTTGTGTCCATTCGTCTAAAGTACATTGGATTCTTTATAGCAAGATCGGAACCAAATTCCCAATTTTCCCATTCCGGTAGCGTTACAATAGATTTACTATGCGTTACGTTTGTATTATTGCCTTCACTCTCTTCTTTATCTTTTTTTTGTTTGGTCTTTCTACCTTTTTTCTTACCAATTTTAGAATCTATTTTCATAAAATTTGGAATAGGGAATTCATGATAATAACAAGGTGGAGGTTGATATAGACTTCCACACATTGAATACATCATTGCAAACTCGCCTTGTATAGCCATTAAGCTTCCTAATCGATTTAAAACTTGTTCTCGTAATAAAGTTTCTTCTTGTGTTACAAATCCGTTGATTATCTCTCTAAAAAATGTTATTAAATAGCATCAGTAACTATAAAAGTAAACGTATAAGATAAAAGACAAAATTATAGTACCTAAACCAATTAATACAGTGAATCATGTAATTACACGTTGTTGGATCTGGTATATCTAAATCAATAGGTAATAAAATCGGACAACCTAATATAGCATTAATGCTTTCAAGATTACCACTAAGTTGCATGTTGCAAATGCAGATGAGTTTAAAAAAAATCGGTACCAGAGATCCTGTTTCACTATTTCCAAAAATGACCATATAATTTTCAGCTATAGTGGAGTCGTTTAATCCAAACTTGGGTTCAAGATTGATACTAAAAATAAAAAAATTAGAAATGAGTTTTTTTTAATAATGTAAGTTTTAATTATTATTCACCTTGTATTATTTTCTAGTAAACAGGTGTTTTCAAAATCTTCTTCAAAATAAATTGTGATATTAGATAAAAATTCTTTATTTATATTACTTTCAGATGCAATAACTTGTCCTAGTTTATCATAAAATAGAGCTCGTGATTTTGCGCAATTTTTCAAACTAATCAGAGTTCTCTCTGAAAATTTGAATGATATATAAAATTCATATATTTTTTATTCATACATTAAAAATGAATTAAATGATCTTACTAAGTAAATCAAATGCCTCGTTACTGGTTTCATTATCTTTTGCCAAGTGTTTTATAGCCATTACTGCTCCAAGAACACCTTTACATTTATTCCTAAAATATAAATCATTATTTTAGTTATTTACAAATTATGTATAAAGTAGTACAGTAAACACGTTTTAATTTGGAGGTATGCAAGGTTTTGATCAATAGAACCGCAAACTCGTTATGTTATGTTATTAAGCGATGGTTTTCTTAAACAAAGCAGAGATTAGCAGATCGGTAATCTGGTTCTGTATGTAGAGTTACGAATTCGTTTTATTGATACCTCATCACACCTATAGTTTATTTTATTAGTGCTTTTTACAAATAATAAGATAACTAGCTTTTATTAGGAGCATATTCTTATAATATTACATACTTACATTAATTTGGGACTACATAATTGCTTCTGCATGATAATAGATAAATCATCATTTAAAGCATTTGAAATAGATTCAGAGTCTGTGCATAAACTATGAAGTAAATGATATAATGTAGCTACTTCACTAAATTGCAAACGATCTACTTTTTCTAAGAAAATTTGTAAAAAAGCCGAATGGTGATCAAAGTATCGTCGTTCTTTATCATCATTGGCCATTCTGCAGAGTACTTCAAGAACATTTTTTACTGTTTTATCTTTACTACCCATAAGATGAAGAAGTGCTTCCATTATTTCTCTCTGTTTGTAAATTGTATTTGATTGACTCGTAAACATACTGCGTAACCATTCAATTCCAAATTCAACAAGTACAGGTTTTTCAGCTTTCAATAGACCAATAGCTATAATCAAAGCAGTGGATTGAAAATTATTTACTACATTCTTGTATCCAGTATAAACTAATTTGATAAGATTCGCGTTATAACGGCCACTTTTAATATGGTTATTCATTGCTGTTTCTACAACTTTCTGTTTTGCTTCTATTAATTCATAATACAAAATTGTTATAATAAAGTGCAGGGGTACTGCATCTGTTGTAGCATCTTTAATAAATGTAAGAGCAGCTTGTTTTACTTCTTTAAATAATTGTATATTTAATTTTATAGCGGTTATTAAGAACATTTGATTTGTATAACATTCTTCCACATTTTCTTTAGGAGATGGTGACATATCTACAAATCGTAGTACGTTCAAAGATTTTAGTGCAATTGTATCCTTTGGGCAGGATGTGAGAATAAATCTGTAAGTTTTTAATATTTACAAATTATAACAATAATTATTATTATAGTTTAAATTCACAGAAAAAAAATCAAATTCACATACTTTGCTATAGCTGGAACTGAACTTTTATCCAGGTCTTGTTTCCCCAATAATTCTAAAACTTTTTCCCTGAGTTCTTCTGTATAAACATCACTTAATGTTAAGTTATATATGCAATCTAAAACAATACTTATTAAATCAGTATTATTTTCCATAAGCTTTACAAGCATTTCTGCTATCATGCGATGTTGAGAGTCAACTATAATATCAGGTAAAAAGATTATTACTTCTCGTTGAAACCATTCAGGAGAAGACATTATCAACTCTTTTAAAAGTTCAAATAAAGTATCAGGATTCATCACTACCTCCATAAATCTAAATTGCTGCAATATTTGAAATGCCCAAGTAGCATCTTCAGGTGAATCACTAAAAATAGAAACTACATTATTATTTATATTTTTAATATAATTACTAATAATTATTTAACCAATAAATTGACATAATTAATAAAATGAATTACGTTGCTATAACAATATCAATAAGTCTTTTAAATAAGCTGTGCATTATTGGAACTTGTAGTTGAGGAACATTAAGTAAAAGTCTTGCAAGGGACATGGTTTTTGCACATACTCTTGCTCCTTCTGATGTTTCGACTTTAATTTCCAATAAAGACTTTCTAAGATTTTCTTCATCTTCAATATAATTGTTCCAAGACTGCAATATTTCATTAATTTCTATATCATTTTTATCTAATAATCCTTTCATTTTTTTTATGACTACTCTGGCATTGTTATCTATAATTTTTATTAATGATATATAACATATTTATAAAATGTTTAATTTATATAAAAAAATATTCATACCTATAATATGTAAATTGTCTCCCGTTAATAAAGTAACACCTGCTGTATTTATAAAATTTATAAATTTATCTTCTTTGTAGCAAATATTTTTACCTTGGGTGAGATTACGTTTTTCTTTTGGACTTTGAAAATCTTTCAAAGGACTCAGTTCTGGAGACGCTATCACTCTAGCTCTTTTATTTTGAAACTGACTTGCTTCAATGTCTTTAACCGTTGAATTAGCTCTTGATATTCTATGTGGACTTCCACCTTTGGCTAATATTGATTTTTTAACCGGAGTAGTATGTAAATCAGAAACTAATGGTTCATTAAATGTGTGTGCAGATGAGTTTAGTTCATTATCATTTCCACTAGCAGAAGTATCTAGTTTGTTAGATATACTGCTATTTAAATTTTCTTTGGAGACATCAGAATCAGATTTTTTCTTAGATGGAGCATTCAAACTAGAATCATTTGAATTAATTGACTCAGTTACTTTTGCTTTCTGATTTTGTTTTAGCTTTTCTTTTTTCTTTTCGGCTATAGTCCTTGATATTGGTCTTTGAAACCTAGAGTGTACAGGAGTTCTTAAATTCATTTTTCGGTATTTCTCTATTGAGGAAGTTGAACTTTGACTTAATTTTGCAGGGCTCCTATCAATTGCTTCGAATACTTCTTTGAAATAAGATCCACTGCTAGTTGGATGATTTACATCTTTTCCCAGTTCGTTTGAATGTTTTTTCAAGTTATTGGATTTTGATAGAGCTTTAAATTTTGGACCTTTATTGCCCTGAATTTTGTTATTGTGAATTGAAGATGTTGAAGATTTAGATGTTTCTTCTTCATAATTGACATCGTTATCATCATCATCATCATCAATGACTTTTTTCCTCCTATTAGTTACTTTGACATTTTTATTCCGTATTGAAGATGACGAGGGTTCGGGCGACGTTTCTATACGCTCATTACTATTTTCTTCATTGTCAATTCGTTTTTTCTTGGCATTTGAAACATTCTTTAATTTTGAAAACTTATTATTTTTAATTTTTTTGTCGCTTATTGAAGATGTTGAAGAATCAGACGATGTTTCCATGCGACTATCGCTATCATCATCGGTGATTCGCTTTTTCTTTTTGTTGATTGTAGCATTCTTTAATTTTGACAATTTACTGAGTGTTTCATTCCGTAGTGAAGATGGCAATGGTTCAGGTGACTTTTCTACAAGATAATCACTATCATCCCTGTCATCGTCAACTTGTTTATTTGTTTTGTCATTAATTTTTAACCTTGAAAATTTGTCTTTCACATTTTCATTGCGTGCCGAAGATATCGATGGTTTAGATGATGTTTCTTCTCGTTCACTATTATTGTCATCATCAGTGTCAACGCGCTGCTTCTTCTTAACATCTTTTAATCTCGAAAAATGATCGTCTTTAACATTTTTATTTCTTACAAAAGTTTCTGCACTACTACTGTTGTTACTATTTTCATCATCAGGACTGATTCGCCTTTTCTTCCTGTCATTTACATAATTAATTGGAGGCGACGTTTGCATTGAATCATTGTCACTCTCGTCTTTTTCTTCTTCATTCGAAATTTTGCGTTTCCGAGAAAGCGATATATTTGCAACCGCACTAACAGATCTGAAGACATTTTTAACTGGTACTGTTGTAGTTTTTTCGTTAGTTTGACTTACGGAATGAAGCTGCTTATGCAATACAGTGTTCTTAAACTTTAGTTTCCGTCTATCCATTATAATTTCAAGGGAAAATAGTAGTAACTTCGATTAGGATTTCCATTGTATATACCTATATTTATATATAAACAAAAGCGCACCCGCCAAAATCAGTTAAGTTTACTTTTCGAGATGCAGGCACCAACTTGTTGAACTCGACAGTGTTGCCAAACAAGAAATTGACTTCGCTGCTCAAAATGAGCGGGATATTTGAATATGACTTTCAATTATTTAGGTATATCGTAACGTCAATTTCAAAATAATAAACACATTTGAAATTCGGGGCAGCGATGGCTTAGTGGTTAAGGTGCTTAGCTAATAAGACAAAGTTTGCTCAAGTGGTTACGAGTTCGAGTCCCCGTTCGGAAAAATAAAAATTTTTTCGAACGAAGATCAAATTCGGACTGCGCATAAAAATAGAAAATCCCCATATATAAAAATATATGTGGCAAAAAAAAAACAGAACACAAATGAACAAGTCCCACCGGGCATTGCATACATATCGGCATTATTGCATGGCCGTTAAAGCAAAACCAATAGTATAAAAAAAATTTTAAATTAAATTAAATTAAAATTTTTTTTATATTTACAAAACGCTAGCACTTTTTTTTCTTTATTTATAGTAAAAACTATTGATCAAAATAAGTTTATTTATCACATTCACCTCCTGCCAGAAAAAGTTTTTTTTCCAAGTTATAATTATCGATAATGTAGTAATATTATTATGATAATTAATTATAATCATTTTATTGTGTAAAATGTGTAATTGATGTATTGCACTTTAACGGGATGTCGGACCTAAATTACAGGAATCTGCACCCTACAACCCAAAAATTATATCTAAAATATTGCATTAAAAATCTGAAAAAATTCATACGCATAGCTGAAAACATAAGGAAGAGCTTGACGTTTTGATTTTTAATGAAAAAGCATTTATTAAATAATAATTGAATAAACAATGTTTGGTCGGTAATTATTGATCTAAAAAGGCATCATCTTTCAACCCAAACATCGTGATCAAATTATGGATTTAAAAATCTGGAAAAATTTGAGTATATTATTTAAAACATACCTAAGAGCTTGACGTTCGGCGTTTTTTAAAAACTTTATTCATTTGTTTATAAAAAAAAGTACAAAATGACCATTTTCTGGGTCCGACATCCCCTATGTATTATTATATAAATAGAATATAATTAATTATAGTATTTTTTAAGACGTACAGTTGTATAGAAAAAGTTAGTATATTTTCCTCTAAATAATTATTTTTATTTCAAGTTTCTTTTGTAAATTATGTGAAAAAATTGTCTCATAAATATATTTTGTTAGTTACATTTCGCAGGATATAGTATATATATATATATAGACACACACACACACACACGTACATTATATTTATCTCTTCTGTTTCAAAGTAAACTAATTATTATTACTCTAAATGAATTAATTATTAGTTAAATAATTTAGGATTATTGGAACGGCTATACTAGATTATTACAAAGTGCAAGTGCGTTACAAGGTGAGGAAATTCGTATATACAATTATAAAATTGCATATTATACAGATTACTAAGAAAAAATAAAAAGTATTTATCAAGTACAAAGTCAAATTATAGATGGTATCTGAGGGCAATGTTCTAGTAATTTTGCTTAACGGGAAGTCGGACCCAAGTTACAGGGATCTACATCGTTCAACATAAGAATAATATTGGAAATATTGAATTAAAAATCCGAAAAAATTCATATAGGTAGTTTGAATAAATTTTTTAATAGTAATTGAATAAACAATTTTCAGTCGGTAATTATTGGTCTGAAAAGGCATGAATTTTCAACGCAAAAATCAGAACTTAATTACAAATTTAAAAATCTGAAAAAATTTGAGTATACTGTTTAAAATTTATTCTTTTGTTTATAAAAAACTATTAAAAATGATTATTTTCTGAGTCCGACATTCCCTTCAATGCGTTTATATAAAATGTTAACTTTTTTATCTATAAAAATAGTACTTTTAAATCTATAATTTTTCAGAAATTAGCCAGTAGATTATTATTAAAAATAACGCTACTAATAGACTAAACAAGATGCTTTTCAAGATATTTAATGTTTAAAAAACCTTTATGTCGTTTAGAATTTTTAACCTAAAATTTTAAGAGTATACCACGTCTAGATATACTATAATTATAATAGTATTTTTAAGTTTTTATAAACGCTTTAAATTAAGATATCATTGGTGCCTCTGCGAAAGTTTTAATATTAATGATGTAGCTCTTATACGTCGCTAGTGTATATTTTAAGTATTAGTGCAATATTTTTAAATTTTCAACCCGTGTATAATAATAAATCTAATATATTAAAATAAAAAAAGCAGTTTGTAGTACTTTTGAAAATACAGTACTTATAAAAAAGGAAACATATTTATCTTATTATATTGTTATTTGTAAATCAACGCAAAGGAAATTTGAAACTTATTAGAGATAAGTATTATTAACGTAATAGTTACGCTTTCATCTTCACTATGTCAGTATTTGTTCGACAGATTTGAAACGAGTGTCTAAAAGTTTTAGGAACGTATACAAAAGACTGTATAGGTAATTACAGATACTGGACTATTATTATTTGACAATTACGCTTCAAAAACTAATTGCATTGATTTCGAATCTATACGTAAAGTGATAGATTATATATATTTCTACTTCTTCAAAGAAGATAGAGAACTCTTGATTTTCACCAAAACGTCAATCCAAGATGATTAAACGTCTGACGTTGGTTAGAAAGTTATAGTTTTTTATGCATTTGCAAAAACTTCGACAAAAGTATTGATTTTCGAACGCGTGAAAGTTTTGTTGCCCGAGCGAAGCGAGGATGATAATCGCACTAGTTAAAAATCATATTTTACACGTATATAGAAGAATATTTCTTGATACAGGGTGTGTAAATGCTATTTTTTAGAAAAAAAACAGTGCGTAAAATCACCCGAAAAATATTGAAATATTTTATCACATAATACTTCTATTATATAAGGGTTAAAAACTTCGAAGAATATTTTTTAAAGATTCCAGTGATTGTGGAGCAAAACTTTTTTAAATCCCTTATTTATTCCACTCTTGTATTACCTTTGGTTACACGAAGATGCTACAATGATCAATTAAATATTTGCTACTTATGTCAAGTATTTATTAATTTATAATACCCTTAATTACCAAAACTATTTAATATATTTGATGACTAATTCATTATGAGATATTTTAATACTTACGTATATAAAATTTTTTAATTATTAAATTTGGAATAATTAATATTATATTCGGGTTATTTTTGGACGAAAGAAATATTTTGAAATGTTAACGCTTCAATTCTCTACAGGTTAATCGATTTGTAATTCGCAAAATAAGAACTAAAATGGATATACTAATAAAATGTTGCAAAATGTAAAATAACGTAAACTCATCAAATGGTTTCAAGTCTGCACCGCTACAACGACTGAGTAGATCTATAAATATAAATATTTAATTTACATAGAAATTGTGTATGAAAGTACAATAGTCGTAGAAATTAATGACATTATTGCTCAAATATTTGAATATTAGTTGAATATAAGAAAGTAATACATAATCTTATGTCTTCAGCAGTATATAAAATATTATGATCAAGACGGTAATTTATGTATATTATTTTAAAAATAAATGTTGTATACAAAATATTTGCAGAAAATAATTCCTATAAATTTTTCAAATATTTTTGTCTGCGAATGTAATAACAATGTAAGGTGAGTTCTTAATACTAAAACTATTACCGACATTACGGTAATAAATTATTCAAGCGTAAATGAAGCATCTATGAGTCTTATACCATTTCATTTCTACAATACAAATTTTTCCTTCGCAGTACATCACGTTATACACTTGCTTTGTTTAAAAAATTTTATTTTATTTTGGATAAATTATAGTTTGTTAAATAGTAAGTGAATGTATAAACATATTATAAATATAATGATTTATAAAGTATAACATCAAAATTCGACTTGAATTGTTTACTAATTTATTTAGTAGTTTGTAATAAAATAATTGTATTTATGTATATTATGTTAATAAATGATTGTTATAACATCTTAAATAAGTAATATTTGTATGTACTTGATTTTACAATTTTTAGTGGAATTAATTCAAAAGAATGAAGAGCTGAAATTTGATCGCATGGTGCTAACGTACACGAGAGTTTTTCGAGTAATCGGTGTTATGCGTTACAAAAATCGAGGTTTTACATTCCTACCAACACTTCTTGGCCTTTTTTGGTTTTCATTGATTAATATTAGCAATACTTTTCAATCCACGACTTCTGTGATTCTCCAATCGTTAAAGGTGATAACTACAGACTACTATTATCTTTTTTTCGCTTTTGTTCCAGATTCAAGGGTTCAAAAATAAAAGATAATAACTTTATTTTATCTCAATTTATTTAATAATTTTATTTATTAATTACCTAAACATTATGTATAACATGAAAACCAATTTTAACATACATCAGTTGATTTTGCCAAAGACCAAT
This sequence comes from Theocolax elegans, assembly GCA_026168455.1. NCBI lineage: Eukaryota > Metazoa > Arthropoda > Insecta > Hymenoptera > Cerocephalidae > Theocolax > Theocolax elegans. The sequence continues at coordinate 84,983,831 of CM047425.1, read as the reverse complement.
CGAATGGACTGAAAAGAAGTATCACTGAGTACACCTATAGCTATGTAGTTTCTCAAAAATGTAATTCAAATTGAAATGAGAATATACATTTCTAAAGTTATATTTTTTGAGAAGTAATAATACTCATAGCACAGAAAAATTAGAAAATAAATTATTACTATAACTTAAAACACATAAGAAAGCAATAATTTCAGATGAACATTCGACGCTTAAGTAGACTTAATTGTACTGGAACTGTTTCTTTAAATAGTGTATATTTTATACGAAAATGTACATTTAGCAAATGAAAATTTCACAACTTTGTATTGTTACACAAATTTTACATACAGGTTATTTAATTAATGAAACATTTTAAACTTCATTACATATATTAATAGTGTTTTCGTTTGGCGTTTTACTTTATCTCATTGTGTTCTACAAGCTTATACCTTTGCAATGAATGAAAATAAATATTTACAAGTTAAGCTGTTCGGTTTATGAATTATTTTAATATTGGATTGATCTATATGATTTATATACGTAAATATCTCATTTTTACTAAAACCAATTGGTACTTTATTGAAAACTTTGGATTCTGTACAATTTTGATCGTCAATGATTAGAAACGATTTGTTCCATTTGCGTAATAATGAAATGAAAAATACGAGGACAGAATTAGCTGTATGATGAGACTTACGCGCCCATACTTGCGTTGGACGCTTTTTTCCTCATTGATGTTACATAAAATCAAAAGGAGTATTGTGACATTCCATGTGAAATCCAGTCTTTAAGATTTATTTATTAGCCTTAACTGATGGAATTCGGTAACTAGTAACCTAATAGACATTAAATCTATTTTTTAGGTAAACTAGACATTTAAAAAAAATGGGTGAAAATTGTCAATTTGCAAGCTATTAACTAGCAATTTTTAACATCAAACCATTAAAAATGGATACATTTTTAATAGGGTATTAAACTGATGGTGGCAAATTAGAATGTTAAAATGTGTCACTGTACATACTTTTCTATATATAGTTGTGTAAAATTGTTTACTATAACTAGAAGAGGTCACGGTCATCGGACCACGGATCTTAACTAAACTCTACGATATGTTTTATAATATAAAAATATGAGGAAAGCCAGATTTTTAGATCCTAACGCGTTAATTTACCTAAGTTATGGCTAGCTAAGCCAATTTTGTAAAAAAATTACTACCACTTTGATCGCTTATAACTCGGAAACAAATAAAGATAGATTCTCAATCCCAAATCTAAAAGAAAGCTGAGATCAAATAGATATGATTAAAAAAAAGAAGCTCAAATCGGTTAATTTAGAGAAAAGCTATAGAAAAAATAAGAAATTGATGAAAGGGTTTTTACCAGGGTTGGTAATACTGAATTACATCAGATAAGGAAACACATTTTGAAAGATAAGTTTAGTATTTTTGTTTTAATAATTTCATTGATTTTGTCATTGATTATTGGATTTTATTTCTTTATTAGCAATATATTCAGTACTTACTAATTTAGATAACATATATTACATCCTTAGAATTAAGTATTTTGACTATTTTTGTAACAATGCATATTCTTTTTAGATGCGCAATTTTAATTTTATAATTTATTCACTTAAACTATATTTTTACAAAACAAATAAAAAGTTTTTCAGGTGGTGGTATGCCTGATTGTTTCCGACAAAGCGAAAATTGTTAATTATTACATTTATATAACGATTGTAGTATTCAATGCAAAATTCAAATACAAAAGCACTAGATAATTGAATAATTTTTTTTTATTATTTTATAACGTCGCTCTTTTTATGCTCCCAAACCGGTGCTAATCAGCGACGGAGATCATACGATGTCTTAGTGAAGAAAGCACGTTGTTGAAAATACATTCGCCAGTGTGGTGCTTGTATCAATCGGCCGGGGCCGGGAATCGAACCTGGGACCTCCAGATTACGAGCCCAACGCCCTACCGACCGAGCCATCGCAGGCCTCATAATTGAATAATATGTCATACAAAGTTACAAGTTTACAAATATAAAAGTCACTTATTTTACACGGAAAATTACATTATATTTTTGGTGCAAATATTTTTAAAGGTGTAGATAATATGTAGATTTGGAACTTTGTAGGTTGATAAATTATTGAATAATCTAGTGCTCTTCTATCTTGATTTTGCATTATATACTATGTATCACTATAGGTGTATATAATAATTAACATTTTTCAATCAATGTAGGCCTTTCAATAGACAGTCTTATTAATAATCGTAATACCGTCACTACTGCGGTACACTCAATATTTAATATAAAGGCGCTTATAAATCAGCTAGTTTCATATTTATCTTTTAAATTGATTGATAATTAAAATAATAGTTCTCATTTTATTTTTAAAGGGAAAAATAGATGTTGCAGCTATCTGCGAAATGGTCGCGATTACATCTATAGGGGTGCGTTATTTTTTACTTGTCTTCTGGAGAAAAGAATTTGAAAGATTACTCGACAATAGCCGGAAATTATGGTCAACTTGTTCAAACGATGAACGACTAATACTGTTAAAGTATGAGAGAAAAGTCAAAATGCTTTTTAAACTTACTTTGAGCAGTGCGTTATTTACAAATTTTTTTTATACATATTTGGCGATGAAAACGTGGATGGCTTCGAATAGAGAAAACAATATTGAATTGAGAAGGTTACCTTGGAAGTAAGTGTCTAATAAATTTTGTAAAATTTAGATTTACGTTATCTTAATTTATAATAATATATTGGAAATAAAATTAAATTAAAAAAAATGAGCACAATAAAATAAATTACGAAACGTTGTTACTATGTTGTTTTAACTAATAATAATCTTGTAAATACAATTAAACTTTTAAAAGTGAGCTAATTAAAATTAATTACATGAGTAACTGTACGTGTCTGGTGTATTTCTGGCTGAAATCTGACCGTAGATATTGCCATTGGGTTGGCAGAAACCTAGCTACGGTCACTAAGCCACACTTTTTCCCACCTAAGTATATTAATAACCCTATTAGATTTTTCCTAGACTCAGAAATTGAGTTTGAATTCCAACATATTAAAATCTCAGACATTTCTATACATTATTTAAATAACTTAGCAAATTACATATATAATTTATATTTTAAATTTATATATAATTGCAAATTATAAATTTTTTGTACTGTATCCCGTGTGGGATTTCATATGTTGCATCACATATGTTCCTTACATTAATCGAATTATGCCTTTCACAGCATTGTCACAAATTTTTGTACTGCATTGGCAATTCCTTAACAAAGATATCGTATGTCCTCCGTCACTGATTAGCACCAAATTAGGAGCATAAAAGGAGCGACGTTAAATAAAATAAAAATAAATTAACAATTTTTAACAAATTTGCAAGTCATTATGCTTTGTTCTCTGAACAATATCAAATAAAAGTAAACAACGAAATCCTTGCTTACAATTTGGTTAGCGCAGTTTCCAAACTTTAGAGAAAAAAGTATTAAGAAAATTTTACCTTTGAAGCAATTTTTCGAGTCATTAGTTCCTCACTATGTACAAAAATGTTGTATAATATTTCAGTTAGATTACATATGTATAAAAAAACGATTCAACTAGAATGTATTTCAATGAAATATGTTTCTGCAGTACTTATGTGCTGAGCAATAAAATGTGACACCCATTTGTTGTTGGTGTTTTATTGCTCAACATAAGGTTAACATACCAGTGATTGACCATAAGAAAATTGGTACCAATAAATGTCTGTTCTTGTGAATCAGGTGTTTATTGCGTTACGAGGTATTCAGTCGAGGATATTTGTATAAATTTATATTCTGTATTCTGGAATTGTTCTGGAGACGAGTTGCCGATCAATAAATAAGAATTGGTATCTGTATCAACTGTCGTGACATTTGCGACCGCGACTAATATTTCGTCATCAGCCGTCATTATACGTAGCCATGTTGATCTTATTTAAATATGTTCTTATCTTTATAGTAAACGAGTTTTATTTATCTTCCATTTGTAATTTATTTTCATTCACACAAATGATACTTATAAGTGAATAAAAATAAATACGTTTTTTTGTACTATGAATATTCTTGAAAGCGTATTTACCATGTCGATAAAGTTTAAAGGTAGTGGCTAGAATAGCAATACACTATTAATGCAAGTTTGCAAGAAAACCATTGCAAAGAAGCCCGAGATAAACGTAAACATATCACGTAGAAAAGTAAGAAAATAACGAGCTTATAATCAGGACTATAAACAAAAAATTATAGTAATGATTTAGCAAATTGACACTCATTAAGAAGGCTACGATATCAATTCGTAGACTCATCCGTTTGTAGATCCATCAGTCAGTCAACATGAACAATGACACACAGATACTTAAATAAGTAGTACATTTTTCCTTACTCAGGAGCAAATACTTCTTCCATAAATAAAAAAAGGGGTTGGAATTGACAAATTTTCATCAGAAGTATTAGGGTCATTGTATACTACTGAACAGTGGTCACTAAATCTCCTTTTGGACACACTTCCTATTGGATATGTATAACTCTTATTTACAAGAAAGCAAACGTTACTCTGTTTGATGGTGTCAAGTTAGTGCTGATCAGCAAGGTTAATGGTCCAGTTATAATTGATTTTCCTATGAACCACTGCGTATAATTGACGTAGCAGTGTGCGTAACAGGGTCTCATTTATAAGAACATCGTCGCTTTATCCGCCTTTGGAAGTGCAGTGTAGGCCTGGAAACTCTTTATTACTTCAGCAGTATGTCTGTGTCTCATTTACAAAAAATCCCTAAGTTCGGGTAACGTTGCCTTCTCACTACTCGTTTCGTTTAATGAAATTTATTTGATTTGATTTTTATCCTGATACTTCTGCCGTTCCATAACAAACCTCTAGCAATATGAAAAATGTGTTCGTTGTTACTTTACACACTAAAACATATAATTTGTTAATAAGATATGAAATGATTAAATGTAAATGTATAATTGGTTGCTTCCACGTACGTACGTTTCGCGGGTTTCTACGTATTCCCTACACCTTTATTAAACACATTTCCTTTCCAAGTTATCCCCTCCTTTCGTCTTCGCATTCGCCCGGGGATATGCCCGTGGAGGAGGAAAATCTATGACCAAACGTTGCAGTGAGAAATCCCCTGTAGGAAAACCTCCCCCAAAGACGGTTGGTGTATTGAAATATTTTGTTTGCGTACTAAGAGCACATCACGTGGGCTTTATCATCGAAACGTAACATTTTACACCTCCCCTTCACGATGTGGAATGTGAAAAAACACCTATATAACCGATCCCGAAATAGCTGTACGAGGATTCACCCATCCAACTATTGCACGCAGCAAATACTGCTTAACTTTCGTGATCGGCCGAGGTGTCATCACCGCTCCGCCATCGCGTCGGTATTAAATGTAAATAGGATATACATTCAAGAAATTAATATATCCCAGCATTAAAATTGTATATACAAAATAACAGAAGTGAAATATTTATTATAAATCTATGTCCATGTCTAAATTATTATCTCATTCTAAATTATTATCTCAAATATAATAATTCATGGAGAGATTTCTACCTGTTACCTTAAATCTTACGTATAAATTATTTTTTTCGGTCATCCTTACAAACCTCTGAATAAAATCAATTTTTAACAAATATAATGTAAATGAATTGAATGATATTACAAGAAATATTTTACAATTATTTTTAGAAAATAGTGCACAATCATCATTATTAAACTGGTATGGACGTACCCTTGTCTTTCTCGGAACAGATGTGTACTTCATATAGGACAATGAGTGGCAGTAGTGTCAGCTACTAGGCGCCGAGTTTTGTCACTTCTTTCTGAAAATGATAATGGGTTTTTCGAAAACAAGTGTTAAAACAATGCTTTTCACTACAATGAAAAAATGCGATGGTAACTTAAACATAGAATACTGTAAAGTAATGAAAAGTATAATATCGAATAACCACATGTCCATAATTCTTAATAATACATCTAAAAAAAGATTGTGTAGTTTTGATACTTCTTGTAAACACCATAATATGAAATAAACTGTTTGAAAACTATTTCAATTCGAAATGAAGGTTTTATGGCATTAGTGGGGTATAGTGGAAACGTATCGTCAAATATTAGTACATTCTGACAACAGTATATATAATTGTATCTTTTGGTACGAGGCCTACGATGTCTCAATTGGTAGGGTGGTGAACTCGTACCCGACGGCCCGGGGTTCGTTTCCCAGTCTCTGCCGATTGATACAACCACCATTGGAGAATGTAGTTTCAACAATGTGCTTTCCATCGTTGATTAACACCAATTTGGGAGCATAAAAAGCTATAAAAACAACATGGGTACATACGAATTAAAAATCGTGTCTTTCGAAATTACGACAGCTTTTTGTTAGTTAAAACTATTAGTTACTGCTAGGTGATTAGATGAGAAATAACGTTTGGCAAGTTTTTAGGTGCAATTTGAAACGGAAGTTTTTTTCAGATTTACGAATGTGTGGAACGTCCAATTCGCAAAGTAACGTAACGTCTAATGTGATGAAAAAATGTATTTTTAACACTTTATGACTAAAAGTAGAAAAAGACGGAAGAGACTTCATAGAATCTTCATTCGATGCTTTCGCTGACTGAGCAGCACTGCAGCGTATACGAGATATAGCTGCTTGATATTTACCTCAATTGAAAATTTTTGATAGATTTTGGAAATCACTCGTCATAGACGCACATACTATTTATTATTGTTTGTGATATCGTGTCAAGTTTTGTTCATCGTATCTCCACAATTTCGCAGCTAGACCTTTGACATGGTGCATGACCCAGACCACTTTAGCGCAAAGTGGTCCAGTATATCATCAGATAGACATACTGATGACTGACAATTTGGTATAAAATGAGATGCAGTAAACTGGGCAGGCGAATACTAGCACTGTTGACATGCAAAGAGCAGCCGTGGTAATCGCTTCGAATCTTATGTCGCATTAATGTATACGATAAAAGATTTAGCAACGTGCTTTTAAACTTCATTACACTCTCTTTGACAATTTTCGTTACTACTTAATTACAAGTCGTTATTACAATAGTCTACAATAGACTGCGTTCGAAGGACTCACATCAAGATACTATTGAAAGCTCCATTTACCTAACATAACTATGAATTTTCTTTGACATAATTTAGAGTCATGAATGGTTTTATACATGTTGATAACTTTTAAATCATTCTCTAACAACGAATTTGCCACCCCTGGCCAAACAAAGTCTACTACGACATATTAGTAACAGTAGAATAAGCAAGTAACGACGAATTTGTAATCGAGCTCGCGAAGCAAAAAGACAATTAAGTTTTCGTTCTCTTATAATTATTCACAAAGGACGTATATAAACAAAAAGCGTATAATTTATAACTGATTGTTATTGATGTGGCTTACATTACTTATCACTATCAATTTATATTTTTCGGCGAATTTGACATTCCTTTAATCGATGTTTTTGTATTCGGTATTGACTTTTATTCATTTTCAGTCACATATTTGACTTATAAAATTAGAATATTAGTTCTACAGTTGCTTTTATTAAAAAGAAGATATCCACAAGAAGATAGGTCTGCGATGGCTCGGTCGGTAGGGCGTCGGGCTCGTAATCTGGAGGTCCCAGGTTCGATTCCCGGCCCCGGCCGATTGATACAACCACCACACTGGCGAATGTATTTTCAACAACGTGCTTTCTTCACTAAGACATCGTATGACCTCCGTCGCTGATTAGCACCGGTTTGGGAGCATAAAAAGAGAGACGTTAAAATAATAATAATAAAAAAAAATATATCCACAACATAAATCTAAGCGTAATTAATAAGCTAGCGAGAAGATATGTGTCTCAGGGTTTTGTACTATGTGCTTTAGGGATGAAAATACTCGTACATTTTAAAAAATATAGGGAATAAAGTATTGCATGCCAATTTAAATAAATCAAATTTAGACTGTTATTTAACATCCGAAAAAAGCTGCCATCAAAAGCTATTATTTGAACTTTGGTTTGCTTAAACAGCTTAAAATGTTCAGAAGTTATGTTAAATTGAAAAATAACTATTTATTTACGTTAATTTTTATAGAAACAATTACATTAATGTTTTATCTTATTTATTTCCCAAAACTTAATCAAGCGTATTTTTTGAACAGTTTGAGCAATTTATAAAAACCACTGTTTAAATAATAACTTTTAATATTTTAGCTTTCTTCTCGTTTATGGATAACAATTATTATTAATTGGCGTAAAGTCTCATTTTTCCTAGATTTTAAGACAAAAACTTTATGCACGGGTCTTGTTATTTGAACCAAATAGTCATATTCCACATTTTCGAATAAATTTATTTTCTAAAAGCCATGTCCTCTTCTTGTTACTAGTATAGGTGACATACTTACATTATTCTCTCTCTTTGCTCATTACCCCGTATACCCATTAAACGGGTTTTTACAGGGACACCCCTACCACCTATGTGTGGGGGTGAAGACATTCCAGTTTTTCCCATCCCGGTTCCCACCGTCTCGCATTCGCCCGGGGTTATGCCCGTGAGGAAGGGAAAACCTTGTAGGAAAACCTTCCCCGAGACGGCCGGTGTATTGAAACATTCTGTTTAGATGTTCAGGTCACCTTGCGTAGGCCCAAACACCGAAACCGAATGTTCCACGCCTTCCGCTCACGTTGTGAAGTGTAGAAAAACACCTAACCGATCCCGAAAGACGCACAAGAATGGTGTCACCCATCCAAGTGCCAACCGCACTCAGTGCTGCTTAACTTTCGTGATCGGCCGAGGTGCGTCTCCGTCACTCCGCCACCGTGTCGGTTGACATACTTACATTATTTAACTAAAATTACAAATCGGTTTTTATATAATTGCAATTATTATAATACTGCATTTGTGAAATTAAAATTAATTTATTATTTTCAGTTTACGTTACCAAGAAAACGCCAAGCGATGTCGAAATATTAAACGAGAGTTCATACCAAACAGTACTTACAAATACGTGGAACATCCTGCGTATAAATCCTAGTATAGAAGTAAATGTATTGAGATTTTATTGTGAAATAGTTATATCTAAATTTATAAAGTAAATAAGTTTAAATTCAAATTTATCTTTAGGACATAAGTATGTATGGATATTTATAAAAATAGAAAAACGTTAGACGCCTTGTACAGTATATACGAAGGTTACTGTAAAATAGGTTTCATGGAATATTCATCGGTATTTTTGTAAAACTATCTGACAGGGTTAATAGTATATTAATCTGAGAAAAAATCTATCCGTAGCTCAATTTCTACCAAATTAATTTTTTTACTTACTTATTTGCCAAACTTCACTGAGATTTCAGCCAGACGTAGACTATAAAATAAATATTTTTATGCAAGAATTAATTAAAATATAAGTATAAATTATATAAATATAATGAATTATTTTTGTATGAGTTACCGAATACACAGAATAATATCGAAGCTGCATTTGATGCAATTGCAGATGGTTCGTAGAAAATGTGAAAGAATCTCCGGGATACGATATAATATTTGTTTTCCAATCGGTTGCACATACCTCAATAGGGTTTATTTTGGCTGGTCTTGAAACTGCACCGAGTGTTCTGATCATCATTAATTCAGGATATTTTAAGGCATTGCAAAATCGCTTAATATTGTTACCAGATACGGTTGAATCAACGGCCACTGATGAAAAATCGTATGACCATCTTCTCGATTGTATAAAATTTCATCAAAAATTACTAGCGTGAGTTATATTTATATTTTATTATTTTAATTTTTTTATTTAGTTATTTTAGTTTGTTATTTAATTTCCTCTAGACGATATATTTAATAAAAAAATTAGAAATATTATTAGGTACAACCAGATAAGAATCTTTATTTGTTATTGATTAGATCGTGTAAAGAAATGGGAAAATTTACCAGTACATTTTTTTTCTTTCAATGTTTGGGTCCAGGATATAATATGTCTCTCTTGGGGTTCAAATTGACTGGCGTAAGAATGCAGTGTTTAATTTTTGTAAATTAAATATAAATAGTAACATTGTTGATTAACATCTAACTATCTTTTTTAGACGGAATCTGATAAAATCAAATATTTGCCGTTACTTTGTCTATGTTTTTTGCAATTGTTAATATGTCAGTACGCTCCTGATTTTCTGTTGCGTGAAGTAAGTTTGCTGATTGTATTATTATTTTTTAAATACTAAAATTCATTCGACAACGTATTTACAAAAACTATTGTATTTGAAGCATTTATCTCTATTTATACGAAAGATTTGATAAATTTAGCTGATTTATTACAGCAGAGCAAATATTCGCGTTAAAAAGATATATTTCGCTAAATGCTCTCATTTGTAAAAATTCATAACTCATTGGTAATTTTTTTTATTCTGAACAGCTACCTACAATATTAATATAATAAATATACTACTTATTCGTTAAATGTATAAAAATTAGAGCGACGCTGTGTCTACAGCAACTTACTGTGCCTACACACCAAAGATGAGCGTGAGAGTGTTAAAACTTTTGGTGATCACGCTTGAACGAGCTCAACGTCCTGTTAAGATGACAGCCGGCAATGTCGTAGAATTGTCACTTGAAAGTTTCAACAAAGTAAGAAATACCTTAATACCTTACAAGGATTTTAAAGATAAAGACGGTTAATATACATATAATGTTTTACTTTTCAGCTAGTCACCAGCGCTATTTCATTTTTCACAGTGTTACGAAACTTTAATTCATAAACACTTTGTTGCTTTATGATATATTTGTAATATATAATCGAAGATTCGCTATTTTTAGAAAACATTATTTTGTTATAACGTTAAAAGTTTTATAAAAAGAATAAGGGGTTTTTGTAGAAAGAAGGAAATCAATAGAAACGTATAAATAAATATAATTCTATAAAATATCTCAAAGTGCGATCATGAAAAAATAAAACTATATTTTCACCCAAATCACCTGAGAAATCCTCTTTATTGACTTAAAACAGGAGAGTAAAAGTACTTTTACTCCCGACAGTTACTTTTCAGTCCCAGGACTTACTTTTTGGACTACGCATTTATGTTATACCGTTAATATAAAAGTAGTAACCTACACATGTTTAGTTAAAAATACTTAAAAAAAAATATAATAAAAACAAGAACATTCAAATAGATATACTAAGATTTTGAAAAAGATAATTGTCGTTGCCGTAAAATAAAAATCCCCTTTCAGGATTATTTGGGTGAAAAATTAAGTAAATACACCTCGGGAGTAAAAGGCGATTAATCCCATAGATTAATTTATTACTGCCCGAGCTTTCGCGAGGAAGCAGCAATTTTTATCCACTGGAATGAACGTCTATATTACTTCCTTAATTATTATTCTTTCTCTACGCCCTCTTATTAATAAAATGTGTATATTTATCAACTGATATAATTGTATTTTTTACATTTATTTATTCACAAACAACCTCAAATACATTCCTGCTTCCTTTTCTTTCTCTCTATATTCACTCTCATGCTACGAACATAGGGGAGTTCCGTTATAGTCGAATTCTGTAAATTAATTCGAAAAAAAACGTATAACAGTATAATTAAAAATAAGTCGAGTTTAGAGTATTTTGTTTATCAATAATTTAACTATGTGTTGGATTTCAGACAAAAATATATCATTACTTTTCCAGAAATCTCTTACTAAAAATGTTAAATCAAACATTCGCGTCCTGTCATAGTTATTGTTATATTTTTGGTAAGAGGTTCTGGAAAATGCGATAATAATTTTATGTAAAACACAGAATTAAACTATGGATAAACAAAGTGTATTAAACCCTATTTTTTACAATTTATTGTTGAGTTTCCTAATTTGATAAATAATTCACTTTGGTATCCATAATTTGATTATGGATTTGATGCCTTTGATATCATCTATTTAATTTATCAACATTTTAAACATACCCACAAACACCCGTATAATTTGGTTTTAAAGTAAATCTTAAAAAAAGAAATTAGCAGCAATAGCGAAAGGTATTATAGATTTAGATTCCAATGCCTAATGAATAAAAAATACTTCTTTTACCTTCTCAACTACCATTTTCATTTTGCTTTTGCATCTCAACACTAAAAATATCATTTCTAATACAGATGATTTAATTTTTTGTTTTGTTAATGATGTTTCTGTGTATAGATGATTCCCGCCTCAAGATAGGTATGTATTTTATTATAAGTTGTAATGTCGTATACCAACTACATATTTATTACAAATTACTTATAATAGAAAACAATAGCGATTTAAGCAAGAACGATATATCTATATTATGTTTTTATATTTTCAATAGAATTGCAATGAAATCTTAATTAACATTATAAAAATAAAATTTTATATTGATTCTCAGAAATATTCTAGGGAATAATGAAGCCAAAATAAAAGATAAAAATCAAAATTACTTACTATAATAGTAAACTAATGACATAAAATCACTTACTAATAATAAAGTAATATATTCATATAATTAATTAACAATTCTGTACATCTTTAATTACAATTCCTTACAAAAAGTTCTGAAGACAATACAATATTGCTTGCAATAATTATTACTGATAATTTTTAAGTGAAAATTGTCATCGTAGTACTTCGATTTACAGCAGGTTACGGGCATCAAACTTTATGAAATAACGACTAAAACTTACACATACAATTATGATATAATCTTGCAAAAACAGCCCGATGAATACACCGTCGCAAACTAGAAAAAACTACGAATTATCAATATTTAATTTACATGGAAAATTTACGCTATAGTACACTAGTCATAAAAATTGACTAATATCCAATATACAAATAAATGAATTATCGAAATTTGTACAAAAAGCGAAGCGATCAATTAAATTTGTTTTATTATACAAAATACCAGAAATGAAATCATCGAATTACCATGGCTAGCTTATTATTAAATGTGAAATAAAAATATTTAAATAGAAAACTTGTAATCAATTTTTGCAATATTTTTGTCTGCGAATGTAACAACAATGTAAGGTGAGTTCTTAATACTAAAACTATTACCGATATTACGATAATAAATTATTCAAGCGTAAATGAAGCATCTATGAGTTTTATACCATTTCATTTCTACTACACAATTTTTTCCATTGCAGTACATTACGCTATACACTTGCATTGTTTAAAAAATTTTATTTTATTTTGGATAAATTATAATTTGTTAACTAGTAAGTAAATATATAGTTATAACACTATTTAAACTAAATAAATTAAATAAATGAATCAATATTTATTAAATAAAAATGTTGTACTTTATAATTGAAATTTTGGATATAATAGTAACTGGGTTTGATTATTTAGGAATAATTAATGTTTAAATTCGATATCACACTCTTGATTAAATTTATTTTAATTTGCTAATTTATTTAGTAGTTGCAATAAATGAATTTTACTTATTTATATGTTAATAAAATATTATAATGTTGTCTTAAATCATTTTAATTACTTAAAGTAATTTAACACATTTTAGTGGAAGTAAAGAAGGAAGAATTGGAATTTGATCGCATGGTGCTAACGTACACGAGAGTTTTTCGAGTAATCGGTGTTATGCGTTACAAAAATCGAGGTTTTACATTTCTACCGACTCTTCTTGGCGTTTTTTGGTTTTCATCGGTTAATATTAGTAATACTTTTGAATCCACGACTTCTGTGATTCTCCAATCATTGAAGGTGATAACGACAGACTACGATTGTCTTTTATTAACTATTCTTAATTTTTGAGATTATGGAATGCAAGTTTTAACGTGCATCATTTGATTTTGTCAAAGACCAATCAAATGGACTGGGTAGAAGTATTACTCTATAAACCTATTGCTTCTTAACAATATAATTCAACTTGGAATAAGGACATATTCTCCATATCAAAGAAATATTACAAAATAATATCACTATTAACTAAATCACAATATGTCGACAATAATTACAGCTGGACGTTTGACGTTTAATGTTGAATTATATGTCCAGGAATTGTTTTGTCTTAACGGGGTATCATAGTCAATATTTATCCTCCCTACCTTATCGGGAATCGTTATTATCAGTAATAAATTTGTAAATAAAACAGTATGTGAAAAAGTAAGAGAAGAGGCGCCTTCGTTTGACAATAATCTAATTATGTGCTGAATTTGAAATTGAAATATTATTGCGTTTTCGCGAAAAGTCTTACCAAAAATGTAAACCTAACCTCAACGAGGTAAAAAGATTTACCTTTACACAGTTAGATTATCGATAAACGAAGGCGCCTCTTCTCTTATTTTTTCACATACCATTATACTATTTTATTAAATAATCATCAAAAATTGAGTATGAAACCCCCTTAACACAATCTCATTAAGACCAATATATTTGGCAAAGCTTTATAAAAGCTTACTTTCTTTGTATTTCTATGAACACAAAAATCTTTCTAATTTCGAGTTTACGATTAAAAATTATCAATTTTGTGAACAAAATCAAATGAAGTAATAATAAAACACAGTTTTATTTATTGTTTGCAATTAGGAAATGTAAATAATTTTCATTTATCACGCCTTATTGCTCGACACGATGCATCAGACTGTGTTCAGCTATCACTTAAATTTTTCTTACATACATCATATAATCACTTACAGTTTTCACAGAGAAAAGTTGTTGATATACATGAATCCATGGTGTATCATATTAATTAAAACTCCTTGCATTCGAGACGCAATTTAGGATTTTATGTATTGCAGCTCATAGTTGGTGATACGCACATATTGATCAATTATATTTATTTCTGATGATTGCACATTACTGAAATTATTTAAAAAACGTAAAGTAAACTAGAGTCGTAATATCGTGACAACTATAATAACTACAATGCGCGTACAAAAATTACGTATACAAATATTATAATTTCTATGGCACTTGCTAGTATTGGACAAGGACTAAATGAAAATATCCTCTTTTTAACGATCTTCTGGTTATTAAATACGTTTACTCGGTTAATAATTATGCAAGAACAGATATAATAAGTATACGAAGCAGTTACTTTCTTATTTTGTTTTCTACTCGGATAATAATTCCATTTTTATTTTTAAAGGGAAAAATAGATGTTGCTGCAATCTGTGAATTGGTCGTAATTACATCTATAGCAGTACGTTATTTCTTACTCATCTTCTGGAGAAAAGAATTTGGAAGATTACTCGATAATAGTCGGAAATTGTGGTTAACTTGTTCAAGCGATGAACGACTAATATTGCCAAAGTATGAAAAAAAGGTTAAAATGCTTTTTAAACTTACGTTAGGCAGTGCCGTATTCACAAATTTTTTCTATTCTTATCTGGCGATGAAAACATGGATAGCTTCGAATAGAGAAAATAATATTGAATTGAGAAGGTTACCTTGGAAGTAAGTATTTAAAAAATGTCGTAACATTTAGATTTTCGTTATCTTAATTTAATAACATATTGGAAATAAAATTAAATTTAAAAAAATGAGCACAATAAAATAAATTACGGAACGTTGTTACTATGTTGTTTTGGTAAGTCTTTAACGCTGATATAATACTTATAGAACTGTTGTTGAAACACTGATACAATATGGAATATATTCTTGAAATGTATTGTATACTTTTTTAAAATATTATAAAGTATAAAACGATTGTAAATCTTGAGAAATCTTTAAAAATCTTTAAAAATTTTAAGAAGTCTTTAAGAATTATATTGAAGTTTCACTAACTAGGAGAAGCCACGGCATTCGGATCACAGATCTTAACCAAATTCTAGAATATGTTTTATGACATAAAAATATGATACATTTTTAGATCCTAACGCGTTAATTTACCCAAGTTATGGCTAGCTAAGCCAATTTTGTAAAAAAATTACTACCACTTTGATCGCTTACAACTCGGAAACAAATAAAAATAGATTCTCAATCTCAAATCTAAAAGAATGCTGAGATTAAATAGATGTGATTTAAAAAAAAGAAGCTCAAATCGGTTAATTTGGAGAAAAGCTATAGAAAAAATAAAAAAGTGATGAAATTTCGGCCAAAAACGACAATATTTTTTTATATTTTTATATTTGTAAACTTGTAACTTTGTATGACATATTATTCAATTATGAGGCCTGCGATGGCTCGGTCGGTAGGGCGTTGGGCTCGTAATCTGGAGGTCCCAGGTTCGATTCCCGGCCCCGGCCGATTGATACAAGTACCACTGAGGAATGTATTTTCAACAACGTGCTTTCTTCACCAAAACATCGTATGACCTCCGTCGCTGATTAGCATCGATTTGGGAACATAAAAAGAGCGACGTTATAAAATAATAAAAAAAAAATTATTCAATTATCTAGTGCTTTTGTATTTGAATTTTGCATTGAATACTACAATCGTTATATAAATGTAATAATTAACAATTTTCGCTTTGTCGGAAACAATCAGGCATACCACCACCTGAAAACTTTTTATTTGTTTTGTAAAAATATAGTTTAAGTGAATAAATTATAAAATTAAAATTGCGCATCTAAAAAGAATATGCATTGTTACAAAAATAGTCAAAATACTTAATTCTAAGGATGTAATATATGTTATCTAAATTAGTAAGTACTGAATATATTTCTAATAAAGAAATAAAATCCAATAATCAATGACAAAATCAATGAAATTATTAAAACAAAATACTAAACTTTTCTTTCAAAATGTGTTTCCTTATCTGATGTAATTCAGTATTACCAACCCTGGTAAAAATGTATCATTTTAAGATTAAATAAAACTCTATTTTGGCATTAATTGGGCATTTATTCTGTACTTTATGATACGTGGCCATTTTTAGCTTAAATGTTACATTTATGATCAGATTTCTACTAGAGAATGACTATAATTAAACTTAACGTTTTAACAATTTTAAATTACCTCCTAAAAACTTAAGAAAATAAATGTAATATGGTACGAAAATTTTAAATATTAAAATATTATACAAGAATCTGAATTATTAGATTAATTTCCAGTTTGCAACAATGCAAAGATAAGGACTTCCTCGCAAATAATTGTATAAAAATTTAGTATTAAACTCTTTGCGAAAGGAAAAAAGTACTCATTTCGAAGAAAATGGAAGTTAGGAAGTCCTAAGATATTTGCAAGCACTCAACTAAGCTAAGTATACCACCTATAAGAACTTCCTTACTTCCTTCCATTTTAAATTTTAAAAATAAACAATACACGAATTAAAGTTTTTTAGAGACAGATAATGATTGTTCTTATTTATAATTTCACATAACCGCAATAACTAAATGTAAAATTTAGCATGTGGTATGCTTTTAAAAAGATGAAATTTCGGCCAAAAACGTCAATACTTTTTTACTACTAAATTTTAGTTAAAATTTCATCAATTTCTTATTTTTTCTATAGCTTTTCTCTAAATTAACCGATTTGAGCTTCTATTTTTTAAATCACATCTATTTAATCTCAGCTTTCTTTTAGATTTGGGATTGAGAATCTATTTTTATTTGTTTCCGAGTTATAAGCGATCAAAGTGGTAGTAATTTTTTTACAAAATTGGCTTAGCTAGCCATAACTTGGGTAAATTAACGCGTTAGGATCTAAAAATGTAGGTTTCCTCATATTTTTATATTACAAAAAATATCCTAGAGTTTGGTTAAAATCCGTGATCCAAAGGCCGTGGCCTCTCCAAGTAAGAACAAAATTTTTCTATCTTGATTTGATATGTGAAGACTTTTCAAAGACTACCAAAGACTTCCAAAGAACTCCAAAGATTCCTAAAGACTTCTAGAGACTTCTATAAAGACTTCTGAAATCTCTGGAAGTCTTCGGTAGTCTTTGGAAAACTTTGGAAATCTTTTCGAGATTTTGAAGTGCGTAGCACTTTAATTGAGATGCGATAGAGGTAACTGTGATCATCACATCAGCGTTAAATAATAAAATACAAGGTTGTCACAACCTTTTCACAGCATTAAAGTGTAAAACAAGAATCACATTGTACTTGAAATTGCAGATGGTTCGTAGAAGATGTCAAAGAATCGCCAGGATACGATATAATATTTATTTTTCAATCGGTGGCACATACCTCGGTAGGCTTAACGTTGGCAGGTCTTGAAACTGCACCGAGCATTTTGATTATTATTAATTCAGGATATTTTAAGACTTTGCAAAATCGTTTAATGTTGCTACCAGACACAGTTGAATCAGCTACTACCGATGAAAAATCGTATGACCATCTTCTTCATTGTATAAAATTTCATCAAGAACTCCTAGAGTACGTTGTATTTGTGTACTCTAATATTTTAATTTTTATTTACTTATTTTAGTTTATGATGTTCTTTTTTAGATATTATTTAATTACCTTTAGATGATACTTAGTACAAAAATTAGAAATTTTGTTAAATACAACTATATGATTAAAAAGATTGTATTTTTTGTTGATTAGATCATGTAAAAAAATTGAAAAATTTACCAGTACATTTTTTTTCTTTCAATGTTTGGGTCCAGGATATAATATGTCTCTCTTGGGGTTCAAATTGACTGGCGTAAGAATGCAGTGTTTAATTTTTGTAAATTAAATATAAATAGTAACATTGTTGATTAACATCTAACTATTTTTTTAGACGGAATCTGATAAAATCAAATATTTGCCATTGCTGTGTCTTTCTTTTATGCAATTGTTAATATGTCAGTACGCTCCCGATTTTCTGTTACGTGAAGTAAGTTGGTTGGTTTAATTTTTACTCCATAAATTTAAATTTAAGTTTTGATTCAACAAGTATATACAATAAGAATGATGAACAAACCAAAATGTTTATTAAGTGGTGACACTTCGATGGATTTCCTCCATCATCATCAGGCTAAACCTCCAACTTCAACCTATATCTTTATATTAATTATATCTGTATGAAACGATGTTGTAGCCTCCTAGTTGTTATAGAATATTATAATTGTGGTTGCTGATTTTAATCCAAAACCGGATAATTAAAACTGAGATATTAAAATTCGAAGTTTAGCCTGATGATGATGAAGGAAACCTTGTCGTCGAAACATTGCCGGTTAATAAACATTTTTGGTTTGTTCACCAATATTGAATACAATATTCATTTTATTTAAAATTACAATATTTCCATCCATATACACTGAGTTTCTTGGGAAATTTGATGTACATGTCAGTCTCATAGTCGTAAATAACATACAAATTTTTCTACCAAATTTTACCATTTTGATATTACAGATACAATTCAATCCGTTATATACTTAATTCCATAACGCATTGAAACTTATAGAAAGCTCTTTTAACTTATATATTCAGTTTTAGCGAACTTTCTGGAAGTTTTCGTAAATATATGAAGAGCAAATACCTCAAAAATGTATAAGTCTTTATTTAAGAATAAGAACTTCGTCGTTTACGTATTTGCTCTTCTTCTTTGTGTTAAATCTTCACCATTATATCTATTGAGAAATTACTAGTCGCTTTTTCGTTAAATATATAAAAATATATAAAAATTAGAGCGATGCTGTCTCTGCTGCAACTTATTGTGCCTACACACCAAAGATGAGCGTGAGGGTGCGAAAACTTTTGGTGATTGTGCTTGAACGAGCTCAACGTCCTGTTAAGATGACAGCCGGCAATGTTGTAGAATTGTCACTTGAAAGTTTCAACAAAGTAAGAAATACCTTAATACCTTACAAGGAGATTTTAAAGATAAAGACGGTCAATATACATATATAATATAATGTTTTACTTTTCAGCTAGTCACCAGCGCCATTTCATTTTTCACAGTGTTACGAAACTTTAATTCATAAATACTTTGTTGATACATTATTATCGTATTTGTAATATATGATTGAATATTTGAAGATTCAATATTTTTAGAAAGCATTATTTTGTTATATAAAGTTAATTGATTAATTCCTTTCCCAATTATCATAAGCCTAAGAATTGTAATTCTCTTTTTCAAATGCAGCTATTGACCGTCTCAAGGTATGTAGCTTTGTTATCCATTACAATTTTATGAAAGATCTATTATAAATATGCGCAGGTTATGATTTCTTTGGCAGAGCAAGAAAGTTTTTTAAACAAAATTGATTAATATGTTGCGCTATATCATTCTAATGAATCTGTAAAAAGACAAAGGAGCTCATTTTTTTAAAGAAAATTATATGTTCCGTAGTGAAACCAAAATGTAATTTTGTATACTATAGTTAAGCAAAATAGATAATATATGGGCATTCTCCATAGTTAATATGTTTGTTAAGTAAGTTCAAGAAATCAACACAAATGTCGCTATACGACACTTCATTCGATCATTCTGCTGTTTGCACACTTATATTTTCATTGCCGTAAGATGTGAACTTGGTATGATTGTTCTTGAAGAGTCCTGAAACTTCAATACTTGTAAGTTATTGTGGAATTTACATTGATTACTTATTATTTATTTTTTCTATTCAGTGGCTAATTAACGATCTGTACTCAAAACCATTTCAATTAATATTTAAAACGGACTGAGAAAAATGTCCATTAAATAACTTGAACGTAAGCAAAGTAACAATTTAATAAACTCTTATTTATTGGTGTTTCATTAATTAATATTGAAATGATTGATGAAACTTAAATTCCATTACTGCACGCTACTACACTAATAAACAATATGTTTTCCAGAATTATTTGATTTGACCCTTTCTTCGGATAAATATCAATTTTGATCTGTTGTAATTAGTTAAACAATAAAAATAATTATAGATTATTTTGATTTCCGCGACAAAGAAGGTACTAACTCGCATTTAGCTAAAAAAGTGGATATTTCGTTCGACTTCTTTTTCGAGAATTTATTAGGTACCTCTGATTTGATTGTTTTCTCTCCTCAGGAACATGAGATGACACCCGCAAAGCTAACTAAAACTTACTTGAGACCAAAAAAATAGAAACTGCAATTTGAAAGCATAGTCAGTATGCGAATTAACACCTTCTACCGAAATAGCACCTTCTTTTATAATTTAATAACTGTCACCTTCTTTGCCGAGTCTGTCGATTTGTGTTCTCTTCGCCATTTCTTAATAAGGTACATATGCCTCGACTTTAAGAAGAATAGCTTCTCCTAAAAACTAAAAAAACTGATTTATTGATTCTTAAAAATAACGTTTGCTTCACACTAGTAATAATTCATTGAGTTCCTGACCAGTGTAGGATATTGAAGAATTCTACCTTTTATTACAATTTATTACAAGTCCAAAAGACAGTGCAATATTGCTTAAATTACTTATCAATGTTGATTTTTAAGTAAAAACGGTCATCGTAGTACTTCGATTTACAGCAGGTTACGGGCATCAAACTTTATGAAATAACGACTAAAACTTACACATACAATTATGATATAATCTTGCAAAAACAGCCCGATGAATACACCGTCGCAAACTAGAAAAAACTACGAATTATCAATATTTAATTTACATGGAAAATTTACGCTATAGTACACTAGTCATAAAAATTGACTAATATCCAGTATACAAATAAATGAATTATCGAAATTTGTACAAAAAGCGAAGCGATCAATTAAATTTGTTTTATTGTAGAAAATACCAGAAATGAAATCATCGAATTACCATGGCTAGCTTATCATTAAATGTGAAATAAAAATATTTAAATAGAAAACTTGTAATCAATTTTTCCATATTTTTGTCTGCGAATGTAACAACAATGTAAGGTAAGTTCTTAATGCTAAAACTATTACCGACATTACGGTAATAAATTATTCAAGCGTAAATGAAGCGTCTATGAGTCTTATAGCTTTTCATTTCTACAATACAATTTTTTTCATAACATAATTCGCTATGTATTTGCCGATGTTTCGTTAGACATTCACTATTTTTATATTTTAAAATTTAACTACATTTTTTAAAAATAATTATATTCGGTTGAATAGTAAGTAATTCAACAGCTTTATTTAGTATTACTCTTATTAATTAGTATCCAAAAATAATAATTGATGATATATTTATCCTACATAAATACATTTGTTTGGATTTTAAAAAATAATACTTTAATATTTTACAATACAATTAAATTTTATTTTACGTGCGCACTCAAACGTTTATATTACGCGCATTTTTATTCAAATAACGCATTTGATGAATATATTATATTTAAATATAAATGAACGATTTCAGTGGAAGAAGTGAAAAATACCGAAGGTCTGAAATTTGATCAGATAATGATAAGTTATATACGAATGTTTCGAATAATCGGTATAATACGCTATGAGAACCGAGATTTCACATTTCCATTGACGCTTCTGGGTATATTTTGGTTTTCCACAGCCAGTATCTACAACTCTAGTATGTCTACAGGCGCTGTAATTGTACAATCGTGCAAGGTGAAGAGACCTGCATGTTTTAATTTTAGATTTGTTTTAAGTACATTAGTGTGCACCAAGGGTGTCAAGTTGAAAGATATAAATCCTTGGTACATACTCTATTTTATGTTATACAGGTATGTATAGTTTATAGTATTTTTGAGCGACAAAAGCAGACAAGAACGAGTCTGTTTGTCACCAATAATATCCTTCCCTCATACGTTTATCATGTGATAGTTTAGTTATTCACATGGGTTGCATAATATGTGTATAGAGTATAGTTAGGCTGAGATAACCGAGAGGTAACGATAAGCTGGGAATGGCACCCAAGAGGAATGAACTAGTTGAATATTATGAATATTATACGCAGCATCATGTTATTAATAGTACCTATGTTATTTTTAAAGGGTAAAATAGATGTTACAGCCATATGCGAGTGCGTGGTGGTTACATCTATAACAGGACGTTACTTTTTACTCATATACTCGAGAAAAAAATATGAAAAATTACTCAACGATTGCCGAAAGTTGTGGTATTGTTGTACGAACGACGATCACTTGATAATGCAGAAGAACGAGAAAAAGCTTAAAATACTTTTCAATTTTGTATTTGGTAGTGCCATGTGCACCAATGTCTTTTATACATCTATCGCAGCAAAATCTTGGATAGATTCAAATAGAGATAACAATATTGAAATAAGGAGGCTACCTTGGAAGTAAGTGTGTGTAACAGCATACGTTGGCTCTACCTAACTTGAAGATAATTTAATTAGTTTATGTAGATTTAAATATACATATATTTGTATATAAATGTTACATTTAAAATTGTAGATGGTTCGTGGAAGACATGTACCAATCGCCGGCGTACGATGTGGTTTTCGTCCTTCAAACCATTTCCCATACCTCGGTAGGCCTTATATTGGCTGGTATTGAAACTGCACCGAGTTTTCTGCTCATTATGAATTCAGGATATTTCAAGGCATTGCAAAACCGCTTAATATTAATACCAGATATCATTGAATCGACGACTAGCGACGAAAAATCGTACAAAGAACTTATAAGTTGCATACAATTTCATCAACAACTATTAAAGTGGGTTTTAATACTTAATAAAATCAACAAATCTTAATAATTAATAAAATCAACAAATCTATTTTTACGATTTCAAACAATGACTTTTCCCTTAAATTTTGGATCCGTTTAGTTATACAAAATTATGATTCAAACTATTAGTTTTTAAAATACTACTTTTACGCTTTTTATACACCATCTTTCTGGGTCCTCTTCTTAGGCAATAAAAGCAGGATAAAGTCATTGTAAGTTACGAATTCTTATGATGGAAAAATATTTTTATATGAAATCGTAGAAATCGGATTTTTGAAGTACACAAATCGTAGTTAATCTCATGTATATATGGGCTATTTCACGTCAAGTGGTACGATGAAAATTTTAAATCGCTCCAAAATTTGAGAACAGGCTGGAAATATCTTTAAGAAGATAGAAAAAAAAATTTAGGTGTTAAAAATAATTTGCCTAAAAGTTATTCCACCATGAAAAATGGACATTTTTCAATTTTTTAGAAAATTTTCTATTTTTAAAGCCATTTATCTCAAAGTCTATTAATTTTTTTGAAAAAACATTACAAATAACTTTTGTTCAAAATAATCTTTAGAACTTATCTACTTGGGTTACAATTCTTAATTTTAAAATCTCGAAGAAATATAACGCCCGGAAATATTGAATATCAAAAAAAGGCGACCACGCCACAATCGATTTTGATCTAACACCGCTCAAAAGATCACATTTTTTGAGAGCTTTCAAATGGCGGCGGTTAGATTATTGGCCAAGACCGCTGGTGTAAGTTATGCCTCATAAACCTCATAAAATCATTAATTTTCATGTATTTTAGGGCATAACCTACAACAGCGGTCTTGGCCAATAATCTAACCACCGCCATTCGAAAACTCTCAAAAAAATGTGATCTTTTGAGCGGTGTTAGATCAAAATCGATTTTGGCGTGGTCGCCTTTTTTTGATATTCAATATTTCCGGGCGTTCTATCTCTTCGAGATTTTAAAATTAAGAATTGTAACCCAGGTAGATAAGTTCTAAAGATTATTTTGAACAAAAGTTGTTCCATTTTTATTTAAGTTATTTCCATTTTTCATGGTGGAATAACTTTTAGGCAAATTATTTTTAACACCTAAAATTTTTTTTCTATCTTCTTGAAGATATTTCCAGCCTGTTCTCAAATTTTGGAGCGATTAAAAATTTTCATCGTACCACTTGACGTGAAATAGCTCATATATATATCTGCAATTGTTTTTATTTCAAATCGATTACATTTTTCCCTAACATATAAACAAAAAATGGAGGTATAGGACATACAAATTGTTGTATGATATAAAACCACTTACTTTACACCTATATGATTTACAATATATTGTTTGATATGAAAGTTTACAGAGTATACTGAAAATTCTGTTTTAAATACACTGTATTGGCTACTTTATATGTACGAAAAATAAATCAAAATAATGTATAGATAGGAGATATCGCGGTCACACATATGTATTGTCCGATCGAAACATAATAAATAAAACGTTTATTTATCGTAGATATTTCAAATATAATAAAAGTAACAAAACTGATAATTTACACAAACTAAAAGTAATATTTATTGATGCATTATAAATTACATATATTTCATGAAACAAACTTGTATTATTTTGTTACACCTAGGTCGTGTAAGAAAATAGGTGAAATTACAAACACAATCTTTTTCTTACAATGTTTGGTACCAGGATATAATATGTCACTCCTTGGATTTAAACTAGCAGGCGTAAGAATATGCTTTTGAGTTTGTTAATGTAGATTAAATATTATTAAATAATATTTATCTACTCTTTTTGTAGACGGATCCTGACAAGTTCAGATATTTGCCATTGCTTAGCCTTGCTTTTGTACAATTGTTAATATGCCAGTACGCTCCTGATTTTGTATTACAGGAAGTAAGTTTATTTATTATATATGTATATAAATTTTATACTCTAAATATGTTCGAACAAATTAAAATTTTTTAGTAATATTTATTAAGGAAATTTAATGATATCCTACAAATATCACTTGCACTAAATTAAAAGAATGGTTAAAATGTTTGGAATTCCCTGCTAGAAATCGTATACTTATTTTAAAATACATATTTATTAGCTAATTTTTATGAAAATAATAATTATTTCTATTTGATTGATTATTAATTAAATATGAAAATTGGCTAAACATTAGTTAATTTTAATATTCTGATAGAAAATTTTAGTTAAATTTCTAGCAAGGTAGTTATTTTATCGAGAAACTTACGTTCAATATTTATCTTGTACAAATGGACAAAAATTATAGACTACATATTCTTCATTACGATTCCTCCACAGCAATCAATCTACTTGCTCTGTGGTTCTAGTTTTATTCATTAATTATCCAATCAACCTGACAAAGTCATTTTATTGCACTTTTACTGTGCTCGTAAACGTGTGTTCACTTAGCAGTAAGCAAGTCAATCAGTCAGGGATTTCGTAGGCGTTAACGAAAGCGATGCTTTCAGACAACGTTCACTAATTGTATGTTATTTTCAGCCCTCTCTGTCCTCTGTACTTTCGTAATTACTTTTCGATCTGATTTCATACGTGTTGCAATAGTATATTTAAAACCGGAGGTTGTATAATTATTATAGATACCTTGAGTAGAGCAGCATTTAGCAAAGTGTACATGTGAGCGGGTTGTCCCTCTGTTGTTATGCCAGACTTTGTATGGATCCTCAAAGATTCTCATGAATATATTAGCGCGTATATATCGGTATATATACCACGTATATCAATACATTCTGTAGAGGAGTCGTAGTACGTATGGGAAGCAAATTTAGCATATTCACACACTTTTCGTCAATTTCTTTAGATTCATCTAATCAGTTTTTTGAGTATTTCTCTACTTGTAGAAGTAGAAGCGATGTGCTATAAGATAAGCATCCAAATGTATAGGAACACGGGTAATTACAAGGTTTTCCATACCTTAGTATCAATGACATCGGTGGCATGGTCCGATCCGTACAAGATTTAATCTTGTTTTGATTCTTAATTGAAGTCCTCAAATCATTGTTAATAAAAAAAAGGATCTTTTAAAATATTTGTATGTATCAATAAGTATACTGAATTAATTATTTCTAAGATTTTCCTTTGCACTGCGATGCCGAGTCCCATGTACCTTGGTCGGTTTTAAATATTTTGTAACTCTAATGCGAGCACCTCTATTCAATGAATCACATCTTGTAACTCTTCATATATATGTAACCTATACATTCCATGAATCAAGGTTACCTCATATATCAGTTTTCACCAGCATTCTCTCATTGTCGCATTGTTGGGTCTTCCATCCGAGTTCTGGACCATTGCATTTTATCTCTATATTTTCGATATTCACCAGTAAGTTCTAGGAAGAGGAAGTGTATCTGAGATTAAAGACAATACAGGTGACCACTGACTCTGAAGTTTCCCGCCACTCATTTCATAACAATTATTATTTTTAAAATAATATTATGCTTTCAAATTAAGGGGATGTCCGACCCAAATTGCAGGTATTTACACCTTTCAACCCACTAATTATATCTAAAATATTGAATTAAAAATCTGAAAAAATTCATAAAGGTAGTTTAATATATAAGAAAAGGCCAGACGGATCAACTAAAAAAAAACTAATATTTTGTATAATAATTTAATAAACAATTTGCGTCGGTAATTATTAGTAAAAAAAGGCATACATTTTCAACCAAACATCGTAATTAAAATATCGATTTAAAAATCTGAAATAATTTAGGTTTATTGTTCAAAACATGCCTGAGGGCCTGATGGACAGAATTAAAAAAAAATTAATTCTTTTGTTTATAAAAAAAATATTAATAATGACCATTTTCTGAGTCCGACATCCCCTTAAATGATAATCATGAGTCACGTGAAAGGATTAGTTGTAACACTAATTTTTTCTCTATTTATTATTCAAATTGTTCACCATTATTCATGTATACTCAACGGAGTACATATTTTTAATAATTTTAAATGTTTACTAATCCTCGTAAATTGTTAGTAAAAGTAAACAATAACAATATAAACTAACTTACTAGGAGAGGCCACGGCCTTCGGATCACGGATCTTGACCAAACTCTGGGATATGTTTTGTAATATAAAAATATGAAGAAATCCAGATTTGTAGACCCTAACGCGCAAATTTACCAAAGTTATGGGCAACTAAAGCAAATTTTGTAGAAAAGTAACTTCCACTTTAATCGTTCATAACTCTGAAGCAAATAGAGACACTCAAACTAAAAATCAGAAGAAAGCTGAGATCAAGTAGATATAATTTAAAAAAAAAAGCTCAAATTGGTCAATTTGGCTCAGAGTTATGGAGAAAATACGAAATAGTAGAAATTTTGGACAAAAAATCAATAAATATTTATTAGTAAATTTTGGTTAAAACTTCTACTATTTTTTAAGCCTCTCCTAGTTAGTGTATAAAATATTTAAGCCTTTTACTCATATTGTAGACATTTATAGTGGAAAGAACAATTTTATCAAGTTCGACAGAAAAATTGTACTTTATCAAAAATAAATTGTAAACATTTTAAATTATAATACATAGGTTGCAGAATTGTGTAATCTGAAATAATTAACCTCCTTGAGATATTTCGTCCAAACCATATTTTTAAGATGACAAGTTTGTATCAGTATATTAAGTGTATATTTACATATTTATTAAAAAACATTATAAAATCATTAAAATATAGAAAAATAACGAATAAATCTGTAAAGATTTGAAAGCTTAATAAATTAAAAAAAATATAGAAATTAATTAGAGTTTCTCTTATTAAAAAATATGCAATTGGAAGCGAAAAATCGGTTCGAAGTTTTACAATTTACATAAGGGGGTTAATAAATTAAGTGACAATTCTTTAAGATTAAAGTGAAATCGTGGCATGTAATTAAAAACATAAGAGCTTATGATTATACGGAGAGAAATTTCTTAGAAAAGACAGTATAAAAAATTGATATAAATCGTACCACAAAATATATCTTGATAACACAAACTTGTACATATCTAACATTAGGAAAACTGTGGGTATAGTGGAAATTGGGATTAGACTATTCAATCCAAACAAATGTTATCATTATCAGTAATTAATTGTACCCACTTTCATTATGTAGACATCTAATTTTTGTATTACACGTTGTTTTTAATTAATTGCAGATAATATATAGACAGTCCTGTTTTTACCTACGTATAATTTTGTTGCATGTTCCCAAAAATCATTTACCTTAGAATTCTTGGTGGCTTTAAATGTGTTCTCGACTTCTACAGTACGTTAAACAAAATCATCATGATGATACACTGCAGTGTAGGAAATTTCTCTCCGCGTATAATATTTACGCATTATATTAAGCTTTCAAAACTTATTTGTCGAATAATTAAAAATTAGAGCGACGCTGTGTCTACAGCAACTTACTGTGCCTACACACCAAAGATGAGCGTGAGGGTGTTAAAACTTTTGGTGATCATGCTCGAAAGAACTCAACGTCCAGTCAAAATGACAGCCGGGAATATAATAGAATTGTCGCTTGAAACTTTTAATAGAGTATGTAACAGATTATTGTAATTTTTTAATGACAAATTAAGTTATATTTATCATATACAAAGTACACATTTTAATCTAAGGAAAACTTTGGTGGCTATATACCTATAACAAATATAATTTTATTTGTATGTTTCAGTTAGTCACCAGTGCTATTTCATTTTTCACGATGCTACGAAACTTTAATTTATAAAAACAGTGTTGATACATATATGATAAGTATATTCATAATATATTAATTAACATTTGAAGTTATTAATATTTTTAGATTATTTTTTACGACATCATATGTTTTCTTTATTTATTCCTTTCCTATACTCTTTACTTGTTTTACGATGTTTAATTTTTAAGTATACAGCTGATTCATTAGATTATATTGTTAGATCTATATTTTTATAATTTTTATCTAATTCCATTTTTCATTATTTTTATGACAAGTTTACATAACGTCATATTATTTATAATAATTTTATATCCATAAGGTAAATAAGTATCAAACCTTTGAATTTGATTTAAATAAGTCAATCGGGCATTAAAATTTGTCGCTGAGGACGTCGAAGCTAGTGATTTTATTGCATATAGGAGTGACCGTTTTTAATTTTTATTTTTAACTAAAAAAGTTTATGAGAAAATTTGGCACCAGAGCGCCATTCTATATAGTACTATAAGTAATCTGTCAAATTTTGGTGCGAATTCATTGAGTATTTACAAAGAATAGTGCGAAACTGTAATTTTTATGCAACATATCCTGATTATTGTGAATTACAGTTTCACCCTATTCTTCGTAAATACTCAATAAATTTGTACCAAATTTTGACAAGTTACTTGCAGTACTATACAGAATGACACTCTGGTACCAAAATTCTTTATAATCTTTTTTAGTTATTGATAAAAATTAAAAATGGCACTTATTCAGACTTATTCAGGTATTATGTTGCATAAAATTTACAGTTTCGCACTATTTTTTGTAGATACTTAATGAATTGCACCAACATTTGACAAGTTACTTGTAGTTCTGTATATAGAATGGGGCTCTGGTCTCAAAATTCCCCAAAAACTGGATTAGTTATTGATAAAAATTAAAGAGGGTGACTCCTATACATCAATAAAATCGCTAGCTTTGACAAGCGGGTGGCTTACCCTAAATGTACGATTATCCGTGATTTTTCGATGCAGAAATTTTTTGGGGTGTCCTTATTGTATTGACCTTAAACTTTATAGAATAACTTATTATTTAATCATCTAGTGCTTCTGTATTCGGGAGTTGCATGTAATTGCATATTTTTATAATAAATGTAACAATTATTTCTTTTTGATCGGTCGGTGACCTACCACATATGCCTCCCCCTTAAGGGGGTGACTTACCCAGTGGATTACCGACCGACCCAAAAAAGGTAAGTATTACATTTATTTAAAAAAATACGCACTTTTATGCAAAACTTGAATACAGAAGCACTAAATTCTACAAAGTTCAAGGTCAATACAACAAAGACACCCTTAAAAACTTCTGCACCTAAAAATCACGGATAATCGTACATTTTCGGTGCAGGAAGTTTTTAGGGTATCTTTGTTGTGTTGACTTAAAACAATATATTGAACTTGTCCAGTTACAAATTGGTTGTGTGTGTTTTATCGTTTTATGTATAATAAATAAATAAATGTTAATAACTACAAATAGTAATGATTTAGGAGATAATAATAAGGAATTCATTATATTGATAACTATTTTATTGTAAATTTGTCTTCTGTATCCAATCTTCTCATTATTTTGGCCTATTTATTAGAATGAAATCAACTGTTGAAATGAATGATGTGTAGATGTTTTATAAAATTGAGAGGAGCGTCTAGTTTTCGTAAGAGTGAAAGGTGAGTATACCTATTAATTATCTATTTATTAAAAAGTTTGTTTTCTATTTGCTGTTTACTGTTTTTTATATATATGTAATGATCTTGGGTCTTTTTCGTCTTGCCCCCCCCCCCTAAAAAAAGTTGGGTTATATAATAATTGATAAACTAATAACTGATAAATTGTTAAAAAATCATGAAAAATATTAATATATAAAAAACTTTAATAACCTAATAACAGAATAACCCTATTCTTCTTTCACCCATAGTCGAGATGTCAAGGTTATGAAGTCACGATTCCAAAACCCTGAGGTTCCTGTCTCTTTTATTAAAAATTCTATGACCCAAATACCGAATAATGCCACAAACCTCTATACATTTAATTTTTGATACATATATATTATTGGAACCTCGGCACCATAACTATGACATCTCGACAATGGGTGGGAGAAGGGTAGGGTTATTGAATTATTGGGTTATTGGAATATATATATAAAAATTATGTTTTTGTTAATAACTGATTGGAAACACACTTTTTCACTAAAAAAAGTAATTAAAGTGTATTTCATGTATTTTTAATCAAATGGGTTAATGGGGTGGCATACCCGGTGGGTTACCGACTGAGCAAAAAAAGACAATTATTGCATTTATTTAAAAAAAATATGTAATTTATTGCAAAACCCAAATACAGAAGCACTAGACAATAAAATAATAAGTAATTCTATGAAGTTCCAGGTCAATACGATAAAGACACCCTAAAAAATTTCTGCACCGAAAATGTACGATTATCTCTGATTTTTCGATGCAGAAATTTTTTAGGGTGTTTTCACCGTATTGACCTGGAACTTCATAGAATTACTTATTATTTTATTGCCTAGAGCTTCTGTATTTGGGTTTTGCATTAAATTACATATTTTTTTAAATAAATGCAATAATTGTCGTTTTTTGCTCGGTCGGTAACCCACCGGGTATGCCACCTCTTTAAGGAGATGTGATACCTAAATTATATAAACCTACCTCTAAAATCCCAAAAATTTAAAAAACTAATGGAATTAAAAATCTGAAAAAATTTACAGATAATGTTGAAAGCAAATATAATACCGTTACAGAGCGATTTTTTCAAAATAATTAATTTAAAATGAATTATATCGAAATAACCATTTTTTGGTCGGTAATATATAGCTAAAAACAATGCTGCACGGCTGCTCAAAAATCTCGTTGATTTATTGATAAAAAAATTTGAAAAAATTCATAGACTATCTTTAATATAAATACAACACCGTTACAGAGCGTTTTTTTCGATAAAGTATACTGTTTTTTAATGGGTTTACATCTCCTTAAAGACATCCTTATTTTAGTAATAACATTCTGAATGACATTTTTGGATATTGGATTATTAAAAAAATGAAAAAAACTTTTCTCCAATAAAATATAAGTATTGGCAATGATATATTACAAAAAAAAATAATTTTTTAAGGGGGATATAAAACAAAAAAGATTCATTTGATCTTTTCTTTTTCATTTCGAGTAAAAAAAATGATTCAAATATTCTTGCTATAATTTATACGTTCATACTAAGGTTGGGTAAGTAGTCGTCAAGCACCCATTTTCGAATACTTTTTCATTCTAAGTACATATGTTGTAACTATATAGATATGAAACTTTTATAAACGTTTACAGGAATAAGGATAACTGGATAGAAATAATAATGAATATTCAAGTTGATGGTTTCTTAAATACATAACGAAGTACAGTTTTGTTAGTTTATCTAGTAGTATACTAATTATTGGTGTGGGTATCATTTTATCGACTGCTCGATATACTTTTACTCTGCCATTCGAAAAATAATAGAACATTATAAATGTGTACGAAAGATTTAGTATAAAAAAGAAAAAAAATTAATGTGCTTTAGTTCAACAGTATAAAAAACTAATTCATGTACGATGATAATTATATATTCAAAGGCTAGAATCAGAACTTGTCGAATATTTCCTGCATAATATAGAAAAGCATAAGTTAGAATGTTTCTTAATTTGAAAATATTATACTACGATTTTACATACATAAAATTAGACCGTCTCAAAGTCAAACATATATTCTTTAATTATATGGATGGTAAATCTTTCGACTGCAATAATAAAAACCATAGATTATTTTAGACAATCGATCAGAGACATCTATCAACATATGCATGTTAGACACTATTGTATTGCAAGATTGATAGCGAATTGAAACTATATAACTTTTATTTTTATAATAATATTTATATTAAAGTATTAAATAGTTTTCTAATTATTATCATTTTTATTTGTAGAAAAAGTAACGATTCTATTTTTCTGTCAATCGACAATTGTATGTCGCATTACTGACAAATCTATAAATATTTGTTCGATACTGTATTTTTCGTTATTTTTATAATCTTATATTATTATGTCTTAAGGGGGTGTCATACTCAATTAAAAATTCAAATTTCGCACCGCAAAATAGAAGACGAAGAACAACTAATTTACTTGTAGCAATTAATAAAAACAAATTTACGCAAAACCAGAAGTTAGTTGCCCTTTCTTTCGTTATTATCTACTATTTTTCAAAGTTTCAAGTTTTTTTAACAATATGTCCCTGAGAAAACCTTGAAAAATGCAATTTTCTTATATTTTTCAAGGTTTATAATAACATGAAACTTTGTAAAATGATAGACAATTACATAACGGAGGGCAGCTAACTCATGGCTTTGCGTAAATTTGTTATTATTAATTGTTATAAGTAAATTAGTTGTTTTTTCGTCTGCTATTTTCTGGCGAGAAATTTGAATTTTTATCGAAATATTATTTTTTTAATTTATGTTTTGATTTTCGAATCGCAGAGTAAAAGTATATCGAGCAGTCGATAAAATGATACCCACCCTTAAACAGATTTCTAACGGGAAAATAATTATATTTAATTAGAATGTTTTATATCTTGTCAACCTTTTTGAGATATACAGTATTATAATAATCAGGACAATTACAACATACATTAATTTTATATCATAAACAATATGTTCGAAATATAAAAAATAATGATTGAACTATGTTTCTACGTATACTTTTTGTAAAAATTATTTAAATATTTGCAAAAAACTTTCTTATGTACATACAAATTATATTTTAAAATTATATAAAGTAATTTAGTTGTTTCAATGGGGTTACGGTTCTGATATTGCCGATTTTATAATTAGCGTACAAGGTTCTATATAGACTTGTTTTAAATTTTATTAATTGGCAAATGGTGCGATACTAAACGGTTGCTTAGGAAACGAAATATACAAAATTATTATGTCTACATACGTGTATATATATGTATATTTAAATTGCATGTATATAGATAGACGGATAGACCGATTGTGGCGTGTGTCGCGTGTGTGTGAATTTTGTACCCGAGAGCAAAATATCACGATTCCTTATAGGTTATGTTGTATTAAATATCTTTTAAGTATCAGTACCTATACATTGGAGAAATAATATTTTTCTCATAGGCAATGCCGCAATCTTACAAAAATTTAAGTATTCACAATTCAGTTTGTAACGAAGTATACTATAGGTTGCAAGATTGCCAGAAGGAGGTAAATCTTTTGCTTCTACATTAGTTTAATAATTTTTATAATTTGAGTATTATTTGTTTTAATTATAATTAAAACAGTTTTTTATCTTTAGAATTCGATATTTAGTAAACTACTAGGAAGTTGTGATACATTGTCTAGGGATTTAGAGAAATGTATAAAAAAGAATGTAAGTTATACATATTAGAATATATACTTACATCATTGTTTTCTATGCAGTTTTCATAGAATATTTTTATATAAATTACAGCTTGAGGATAGACGACAAAGAAATGCCAAAATTTCTATGGCAAATAGAAGAAAAATGCAATTAGAATAGTATGAGACAGTAATTTTATTTTACAATTTAATTAATTTGTACAGTAAAGAATGTTTTTGCATTAAATATTTTAGCTAAATATATTATTTTTATTTAAAATTATTTTGTGCAACTATTACACTCACTTAACCATTTTTCATTATGACTGACACAGCTGACGTTTCATCCATAGACAATAATGAACCTACTGTTAAAAAAGTTAAATTGTCAACAGATGAAAGAATAAAAGTAGATACAATTGAAACTGAAAATAGAAATTTGGAATTGCATGAAACTAAAATAGATGAATTAAAAGATAATGCATGTGAATCTGGACTATCCGAAAATAAACAAAATGAACCTGGACCTTCTGAAAATAAAAATAATGAACTTGGATCTTCTGATAATAAAATAAATAAATCTTTGGTAGTAAATGTTGAAATTAACGATGATGAAGACAGCAGTAATGATGAAGAACTTGAAATAGGATTTACATATTCAATAGATTTAGATGCTTCCGATATGTTATTTGAAACAGATTTTGATGGAATATTACCTTCAGTAACTGAACGTTATTTTACACCTTATTACCAAATAGATACAGTTAAGCCTGGCGATGATGTCTGCATAAGAGTTCATAGTAATCGTATTTGTATGATTAGTTTGGCACCGGGTCATACAATATTTCAAGAAAATAAAACAATTGTTAACTGCAATTTTAAAGTCAGCGAAAAACTAGATAGGTTACAGAATAAAGTATCTGGAAAAGCAAAACATGGAGCTCAACCTATGCAGTCTAATTCTAATCTTTGTTGTTTGACATGTGATGATGATTCAAAATATATGGTTAAATGTTGTATGATTGGGAAACTAGTTGAAGTGAACGAGAGCTTAGTAGAAGATCCAGAATTGTTGAAAAAAGAACCACATCATGGTGGATATATAGCAATAGTTTTACCTAATTTGAAACACTTAGACAGAATAAAAGATAAACTGCTTACACAAGAGCAGTATGAAGAAGCAATAAAGAAACGAAAAGAAAAAAAAAATGAAATTGAAGATGAAACTAAAAAAATAACAATAGAAAAAGAAAGTAATGTAACTTTAGATACACATGCATTTGTCAACAAGCAAAATAATCAAGTTACAGAGAAAGAAAAAAAAATAGAAATCTGTGACAATATAGAAATTGTTAAAGAAAAACAAAATCAAGAACAGTCTAATAACACTAATACTGCAACAGATAAAGAACAAGCTGTAGAAAAAGATATCAGTATGGAAATTGAATTGTACAATACTTAGAATAATAAAAGTATATACTTATATATTTTAATTGTCTTAATTTACACTTTGTTTTAAATTACCTTATTTTACATTTTTTACAAAAAATGTACATGAATTATCACATTTATATTTGTTTGAAAAATTGTTATAGAATTTATACAAACTAATAACAAAATTATTCATTAAATTTCAGCTACTTATTTACATATAATAATAAACAGTCGCTTAGAGGTGAACATTAACTTCTGGCAAAATTTTCTTTGGGTTCCTCTTTTTCAATTTTTCGATTTCTGTTAATTTGTTGTTTACTGTTTGTTTAAATAAATTTCCTAGAATAATGCCAGCAAATAATATCATTCCTACTTTGTGATTAGAAATGAATTTCTTGGCACAGTTGGCTGGATCATTAATATCTAATGTAAAAAGCTGCAAAAATAAAATAAAATATTAAATTTTCAACATTAACTTATAATTGTAAAATTTTTTACCTGATAGAGTAGGTGTGAACCAACCAATCCAACAGCTGCATAATATGGGAGAGTTTGATCAACATTAAAGCCAGCTACAAATAAACTAGAGATCATTAATGCACCAAAACCTGTGAGGTAGAATTTAGTATTATCTCCAAATTTGAGTGCAGTTGATTTAATACCTAGTAAAATATCATCAACTTTGTCCTAAAATATTATTCAAATCGTTAATCTCAACATTATGAAAACATTTTATATAAAACAGTTCATTTATTTAAATATTCTTATGATTTTACTCATTAAAAATATATTACTGTATAGGTTTTGTATGTATAAATATAATATAATTTGATAAGTATGAATAATGTTTTTTTATAAAAATAATACTTTAGTCCCAAATCAAAATCTATTGTTCATATAATTTATCTAGTTTTTAATTTACGTTTTATAGTTTACTTTATTTACTTTAAATTCAATTGCATTTAACTAACAAGAAGACCCTCATATGTTTGAGAAACGGATCGTGTCCAGCTTGTAGTATATATTTTCTAATACAAAAATATGAAAAAGCCAGAGCCACAGACCCTAACAATCGTTTTTTCAAAAAATAAACGCTGTTAAAGAAAAATTTACAAAAAAATGCTTTACTTTAAATGCTTGTAACTTCTAAACTATCAAATATTAATACTCAAAGCAAAGTTTAATAAAAAGCTGAGATAAAATAGATATAATTTAAAAAAAAGTATGCTCAAATCCATTAAAATGGAGCAGTTTTAGCCAAACTAAGAATTAGAAGAAATTTTAAAAAAAATTGGACACTACAAATTTTATTGATTTTTTAAGCTAAATTTCTTTAAAATCTTTTTATTAAACTTTGGTTTGAATATTAATATTTGATAGTTTAGAAGCTACAATCATTGAAAGTAAAGCATTTTTTTTGTAAATTTTTCTTTAACAGCGTATAACTTTTGAAAAAACGATTGTTAAGGTCTGCGGCTCTGACTTTTTTCATAT
This sequence comes from Theocolax elegans, assembly GCA_026168455.1. NCBI lineage: Eukaryota > Metazoa > Arthropoda > Insecta > Hymenoptera > Cerocephalidae > Theocolax > Theocolax elegans. The sequence goes on along the minus strand of CM047425.1, from coordinate 84,946,263 downwards.
TTGTATAGTAGAAAACATATACTACAAGCTGGGCATGATGCATTTTCCAAACATATGAGAGTCTCCTTGCAAGCTAAAAATTGTTGAAATTGTAAAGAACTGTTTAAATAATTACTTTTTAGAATATAAATTGTATAATTATTTATAATATATTGCAATTATAATAAATTAAGTATTATTATGTTGTGTTAAATATCTTACTTGATGTGCGTATATTGTATCATATAAAATAGTCCAACAAATACCAGCTGTGTAGAGAGGTAAACAAACTGACCAATCACATGATCCTTGAATTGCAGACCACCCTAAAAGGGCTCCCCAATTAAAAGTCATTCCTAATATTAATTGAGGCCAATAAGTGATTCTTTTCATAAGAGGATAAATTATTACAAGACCTATAGAAATATTATTGTTTATATAAAAATAAATATAGTAATTTTTTAACATTATTGTTACTCATTTTTTTGTATATTTATCTAGAGCTGTAGCTATTTAACTTGGCCTTACCTAATGAACTGGCACCAAGGAAAATACTATACCAATTTAATTGTAAAAGAACAAGAAGTCCAAGACTTAATTGACCACCAAGAAAAGTTAAAGCTTGGATTTGACTCACTTCTCCAGTTACTAAAGGTCTGTTTTTTGTTCTAGAAACCTATGATAATTGAAATAAGATATGCTTTTAACAAAATAGTAAATAATTAAAGATTTAAGATTACAATCATTGTATTTAATTTTAAGATTATAAAAATAGATCATTTTAAATCATTTAAATTTGTAACTTACTTTTTCATCAATATCTTTATCCCACATATCATTTATTGTACAACCAGCACCTCTCATAATAAAAGCTCCAGTGCCAAAAAGGGCAAGCATACCAATATCTGGAAATGCTCCAGCTGGAGCTGCCATAGCTATACTCCAACCACATGGCCAAAATAATAACCATGAACCTGTTTAATAAAAAAATATAATAATAGTATTGACATTTGTAACCAATAACAATAAATGTAAGAAGATAAAAAGTATCTAAATTTTAATTACAAAAGTACTTTAAAAAATTAAACATTTTCACCTATAGGTTTATCTATTCTCATAAGTTTCATATAAGGCTGTATTTTAGAAGGAGCATTTTCAACAATTCTCGCTGCAATACTTAAATCTCTTTCTGATTGAAATTTTATAGACAAGTTATTTTTCTTCCTGTGACTTGAAGGTGTTTTGTACCAAAGTTGTTTTGACTTAATGTGTTCATTTTGGTATCGTTCATTAGTTAATATATTACTAGTAGAAGATGTATAAATCTTTTTATAAATATAAACGTTATTTTTTTGGTGAAACTTTAGGTTGCGACTGAATGAATTCCATATTCTTATTGAACATGATAATCGGTAACATCCTCCAACAATAATCATTCTTTAATAATATTCCTGTAACAATTAACAATATTTATGAAACATAAATTATAAATGTTATAATATATTTGCGTGTTAATAAATAATTAAATCCTTTATATCTTACAAAATTTTAGATTGAAACATAACTTAGGTTAGAATGACTCAGGTATTGTAACCTAAAAAAATTTCAAAATACACCATTGTCATCGCATGACATAGCAGTCGGCAAAATTTGAACGATCGTACAATAAAAAAAAGAGTATTTATTATCCGTGAAAGGCATGTCGTTTAATTGTAAATAGTTATAATATTTTCTAATTACATAAGTTACGGTCCGATCATGCGCGATCGCGCACCTCGTCCAAGGCTATTTTTGCACGTGCGCGGCAGCCGACAACACGGCATAATAATAAGTGCCGACCGAAATGGATGATGATTTTTCTCTTCCATTTTTAAAATGATGATCGGCGCGGGAAGAGCATGCGCCGGTAGGTCACGTGGTCACTTTCAATGTTGGCAAAAGTTATATATATAGGTACATTCAAAGAAGAGCTATTAGATGAAAATAATACAACTATTCATGTATACAATAGGTAATACTATTCTTTCTCTATTAAATCCTAACTGACGATATAGTCAACAGATCTATACAAAGAAATGGAGGTAAAAGATGAATTAAAATACATTGTCAAGAAAAATTAATTTTATTTTCAATCTATTTTTGTATGTTAATTGCACAAAGATAAACTGTTTTTCATCAATTAATTGTCAGTAAGTACATTATAAAATACATAATGTCAATACATAAATAAATTCATTGATTTTGGTTGTATAAATTCATAACAAAGAATTAAAAAAAATTGCAAATAATGTATATATTACTATTAAATATCACCATCAAATGAATGGTGTCTATTACTCAATATAATATGATGCAGTATAAGGAATGTCAATATTACCTACTTGAAAATATATATTGCTAATTGATTTAGTAATAAGAAAATACACATGATTATAAATAAATTAATTGTACTTAAAATACAGAAAAGAATGATAAAGACATGATTATTTCTTTTCTATCGATACCGCTGCAAAATATAAGTAAAATAAAATAAAATTTGCATCTAAATTACCATCCTATTTTTTTCAAAGTTTCTTCAACATCTTTAAATACTGCTTGTGGTGTTTGTTCACCGTTAAAGCTATAAACAAGTCCTAATTTATTATAGTGTTGAACAATAGGCAAAGTATCATTCACATAAGTTTGATGCCTCTTCTTTAAAGAATCTTCGTTATCATCGCTTCGTCCACTTCCTTTAGCACCTCTGTTCAAGCATCGCTTTGTACAAGTTGCTTCGCTACACTCGAAAAAAAGAACTCCATCGACATCTACTTTCTCAGACATTACCTATAATGAATTTTAAAATTATTAAATTTACACATTTTAAAATTAGTAACTTAATTAATGAAACATTTGTTGCAAAACATAAATTAATTTTCAAGGTATTAAATAATTCTTGCCCATAACTAATTTAACACTTTTCAATTGAATATCATGTATTGAACTATTGAGGATTTAATCTTAACTACATTCAAGGCTTAAGATAAGCAAAATGTTCCGAGCTTTATGAATTCTACCATATTAGAATGCAAGGTAGATGATAATTATTTTAAATGGATTGAATACTAAAAGTTTTAAAATAATTTAAGTAAAATATTTAATTGAATATGCATTGAATTAAATGATACAAAATAGTTTATTAGCTTGAGCTTATGTACCTTGGTCCAGCCTTGAAGGTTGTCTTGATTACGAGGAAATCCATCGACCAAAAATTTGTTGTGCAGAGAATCCGAGTTCTGCATGGCTCGATCCAGTAAGCTACAAGTGATCTCTACTGGCACAATTGTACCATTTTTTATGTGATGCTCAATAAGTTCTCCAAATTCCGATCCAGGTTTTGCTCTCTCTTCGCGCAGCAAATCACCAGCAGACAGATGAACATATCCATACTTATCGACAATGTTCTGACACAAGGTACCTTTACCAGCTCCAGGTCCACCTAGGATAAATAAAACTTGTGGCTTTTTCGACGTGGACATAGTGAAGGTTCGTGCGGTTTGGATCGTACAAAAAGAAAACCCGTTAACTGCAGGCTTCTAACTGTCTCGCGCACACATATACACTTGTGCTTATGTTTCAAGTTTGCATGTATTAAAAATCGAGGAAACACCGAGAGCACTGCGTTATATTGCACGGATTATCGGAAGCACAACGTGGGACGTGCTGGTATTGCTGGCACAATAATGCACCGGCTAAATGGAGGGGATGTTTAAGCTGAACTAGGGAGAAGCCACTGTGGACTGTATGAGCCGAGAACTCTCTCATCGACTAAAGACTACTTTGTACTGCTTTGTAACGTCAATGCTACTTTTGTGGCGTTGGCTTCGTTCAGTGTCGATATGACAACACGACTATTTTTCGGAGCACGGCATGTCCTCCGTAAGTACTTACTTTCAACTCCGCGTCATTACGACAATGAGCACGTGATGTTTTGCTTGGTAAGGTATATATAACCTCTTATTTTTGACTCTCTTTTGCCCACGTGAGATGAAATTTATGTACTTTCGTAAATAAATTTCACGTAAACAAATAATATTCAAGTTTGCGCAGTGTACATAAGATATGACAGGTAGTTTATGTTTAGGACTGTACGGGCTTACGGGTCGGACATTCTCAAACCTCGAGTTCTCTTCATTCTTGGGGGACCTGGAGCCGGCAAAGGTACTATTTGCGAGAAGATTATAGGCAAATACGGTTTCGTTCATTTGTCGGCCGGTGAACTACTTCGAAAAGAACGAAATAGGCCTGAATCCGAATATGGAGAGCTTATCGAATATCATATTAAAAATGGTACTATAGTACCAGCTGAAATTACTTGCAAATTATTGAAGCGAGCTATATTAAATACAAAATCTTCAAATAAATTTCTCATTGATGGATTTCCTAGAAATCAGGATAATGTCCAAGGTTGGGATAAGGTAAAATAAATGTTAAATCTATCATTTTTTAGTAAACCGTTAATTATATATATATATATATATATTAGTTGACATATCAATGTTTATTTGACAATTCGTATAATAGTAGATTATGCAACAAGGGAGTAAAAAGTTATTAGGAGCTTGAATATATGAAAACAAATTTTTAATGATTAAAGTGTAGGTATATAATTACTTTGAAGTACATTACATAGTAAAAAAGGTTATTAATTATCAAATGTAATTAATAAGTAACAAGTAACAACAATATAGAAAGTATATCAAATCTTTGTATATAATTTTTTTCACTCGATCTTTATTTTTAATTTATGAAGTCCTTAGAATATTACATTAAATTATAATTAAACATTAAAAAAAAGAAATTATAATTGTATTAATATTATTTATTGCAGGTGATGACAGGAACAGTGGATGTTGATGGAGTTCTCTTTTTTGAGTGTAGTGAAGAAACTTGTACAAAACGATGCTTGAGTAGAGGTGCTAAGGGAAGTGGACGAAGTGATGATAATGAAGAGTCTATAAAGAAGAGATATCAAACTTATGTTAATGATACTATGCCTATAGTTGAATACTATAATAAATTAGGACTTGTTTATAGTTTTAATAGTGAAAGGACACCTGAAGCTATATTTGAAGATGTTCAAAAAGTTTTAAAAAAAAATAGAATAGTTAATTAATGATAATAATTACTTTTCATTCTGTACATAAATATTTTTTTATAAGTTACTAGTTGTAATTTGATATTATTTTAATAAACAATTTATAGGAAGTATTTAAAAATTGTTGTACTTGCTATTGTTGTATAAAACAACACTAAAATTATTTGACGCATATAACAAGGCAAACTAAAATGCTATGTAATCATGTTAAAAATATAGAAGAAAGCAAAGATTATAAAATTTGAAACAGAATACTTTTATGCTACAGTTTTAAATTATATTTTCAAGTATGAAATTGCAGAGTGCATCATCATATTGCAGTGTAAACTTATATTCTTTGACACTTTGCACACATCATTTGAAGAAATAGCTCATATTAGATATAAGTTATGTATTATTTTCAGTATAATTATTTTTATTTTTAGAATGTTCTTTACAGTCAAAAAGTTACCTTTACGATTTAATTTATTTTACTTATCAATTGTATTCTCTGTTTTATTTATGTCGTAAATATTTTCGTGACACATAAAAAATTTGATAATATTACATTTTACACGAACACATGTTTTTCTTGTTATATTATTCTATTTACTAAATTCTATTCTATTCTAGTATAAAGCATCAGTTGTACTTTTGAAGTAACGAATTTGATCAAAATGAAATTCTATTTATATACTTTGTTAATAATTTTATTAAATTCGATATTTTTAATTTTTGCTACTGATCAGGGTAAGTAATAAATATGATTGTATTGAAAATAAATACAAAAGTTTAAAAATCAATACTTATTGGTTCATTTGAAAATTCAAAAAAGTGTATTCAATTATAGAATTGTAAAATTTTCATTAATTTTCTTTCATAAAAAATTATATTATTTTATTTTCGTTTACTGAGGATTGATATCTATAAATATATGATGATCTGATTAACACGTCTGTAATGCAATGTTATAGTTTTTAAATCTAATTTATATTAGACATAATAACTTTATAATAATTTTACATTAAAATAACCGATTTAAAATAATTTGATAAGTACAAAAATTGTTTTAAATCGCAAAAAATCGCATTTCTTTTAGAATTAAATATATTTTCATTATTTTTTTCTAATCCATATCCACATTATATTAAAATTTTATATGTAAAATGAGCACTTTTCTGTGAATTTCCCCTTCGACTGTAAATAATTATAAATAAACATTATCTTTTTTAGACTTAATATGTACCCGGAACTATGACAAACAATTACTGATTAAAAAAATTTATTTTCGGAACGTGATTGCTTAATTATTTTTAATATTATAAGACGGACATGTGCGCATCCGTACGTACGTGTCCATTTTCTTCACTTAATTTTATGAGATCTCATACATCATTAATTATTACAATTGCACATTAAAAGGTAAACACAGTTAATAGACTAAATTATTTAATACAATTTTTCTAATCATTAATATACATATACTTTCTTTTAATTAGTATTACTTTCTCTCTGTTTAGTACGATATACACTTTTCTCGAGGTGTTTATTAATAGGGACTTTTACCTTATTAAAATAAAATTTGTAAGAACCTCTGTAATATTAAACCTATGAGGAATTTTGAAAATTGTGCTTTTTGTAGAGGATCTATTGTTGGTTTTAGTTATCGACGGATATATTCACATCCTTTATAACATTTTCTGCTATAAGTAATTTGGCAGTATTTATTCAGTTTTTTATTATGAGGTATTTGTAATATACAATTATTTATCATAGGGTGTTTGGCCAGCGACAGTATTTTTATAAAAGATATGTTATTAAGTTGGGTAATTGCGGATTATGTAGACATCCTTTATAAACATTTTTTGTGGGTAATTTGGCAGTACTGTATAGTAATACATCATTTTATTTTACTGCTTTTATATATTCTGCTTTAGGTAAAGCGCTTTCGTAAACAGGGGTATGTGCATTATTTCATTTATTTTGCACCGTTTGTAACAATTCATAAAGCATCCCTTTAATAATATCAATAATGAAAATTATATAAATTAGAAGCAATTTAATTTATTATATTTTTTTATCATAATTTTTTTCTACAGTATAGTTTATCATAATATTATGTTTGTGATAATTTTTGTATAATTTATTTTAAATGATAAATATACGATAATAAAATGTTTGTATATTTTATTTTATCAGTACTCTTTTATATAAATAGGTATAATTATTTGTCATAATAATTGTACAACATTAAAAACTTAGGTAAACAAATTTCGGAAATCGCGAGTGAAGCGAGCGTTTTTGGCTAGTAACAAATGAAAATTATGTTGATATCAAGTTTATCCAAATATTTATTTTATTTTCAAGCACTTATATTTAATATAGAGAAGACTGGGGTATTTTTGAAAAGGAACACTTTTAAATTTTTTAAATAACTTTTTTACTTCGTAACATTTATGTAATATTAATAATAGGTTTCTTTAAACAAAAGATATTATCTCAAAATCTCCATTGTACGAGCTATTCCGAATCGATTTTATACTTTAATTTAATAACTGCGCCAAAGTAAAAAACTCATCTTATTTTCTTTGTATTTGTTAGTTTTTGACAGTAAACTTGTGCTTTAGTTCATTATAGGTATGTAACTGCTATTCATGAAATCGTGCACATACGTAAAAAGTATTGATTATATGAGCTTTATATTGACCGGTGTTAGGTTGAAAAATATTAATTTACAGCTGCGCGTTTTTGAACACGTAGCCTGGGGTAAATTTGCTATGCTAATTAAATGGATGTAAGGTAGACAATGAGTCTACTCACTACTTGTTCATTGCGGCAAGTCGCTAATGCATAATTTCCAAAGAAACGAGGTTTATGCTAAAAATAAAATTTATTTGACACGAAATAGTGAATAATTTGTATAATTTCGTTTTATCTTCATTTAAATATATGTACAAATTTACTCCATGCATTAGACCAATTTGCTAAAAATAACAGTACTTTTATAATCTTCAAATAAACAATCAAATTAATAAATTTGGTGTCTAAAAAAGTTGTACGAGTTCAGAGGAAGTAAGTATATGATGCATGTTCGCATAACATGGCATGTTCAAAAGTACCCCAGGGTTGGGACATTATTTAACAAACCCTTTTTCCAAGTGTAAAATATACCGACCTATCGATAAATATCGTGGGTAAAAAAATTCACGAGATAGATACTTAAATATAAGTACTTATTTGATGTTACCATAGTTACAAGTATACAATTTTATCATTTTCAATAAGAAAAAAATAAATAAAAAAAAGTTCAAAAATGTCTTACTATCTCCTACATGTCTTTCTACATGATCTTTTAAAGTTAAATTTAATTTATATTTACATATTATTGTAGTAAATATAATATTATTTTTTATGTTCTAGCTAGTAACACTACCGATCCAAACACTTATAGTCGATTGAAAAACATTAAACATATACCAATGATAGGAAGGAAATGATAATTTCTCCAGGAATATTTATCCAACACATGTATTGTTAATTACTTTAATTTTGATTGAAAAACAATAATTACTTGTTAAAACGCAATTTCCTGAAAACTCTGTTCCTAAAATGTTTTAATAAATATAAAATAAACCATTCTGAGTTATTATTATTCCTTACTTTAGACCAGGGTTGGGTAAGTAGTTGTCAACCACCCATTTTCGAATATTTTTTCATCATTTGAGTTTAAAGCTTAAACAAAACATATAGACTTGCATAACATCATTGTATATGGTATATAAAATTTATTTTTAAAAATAAATGTTACAATTATAATTACAATTACAATTACAATTTTTATTGTAAACATGAAAATTACAATTATATAAAATTTAATTATATTAAAAAATGCTACTTGGTATTCGAAAAAGTATTCGATCGAATACTTTCATCGAATACTTTTTATTTAGCGTTATTTGGTACATATATACCATATACAATGATGTTATGCAAGTCTATATGTTTTTGTTTAAGCTTTAAACTCAAATGATGAAAAAATATTCGAAAATGGGTGGTTGACGACTACTTGTCTAACCCTGGTATATATATATATATATATATATATATATATATATACATTAGAAATTATTAAAATTAGAATATGTTGAAATTCATTATAATTTAATTAATATAATGTACTTTAATTGTAATATAATTGTATAAAACGGTTGCTTTTTATATTATCAAAAGAAATTTAAATGAATAAAGGTATATAATCAAGATAGTTCTGAAAAAATTCGATAAGCATAGGAATAGTGAAGAAAATGAATTGATTGTTGATTATCTGTGGATTATAGTAGTATATTTCCTATGAAACGGTCAACGACCTATACTAAATTTTTTATCGTTGTACTTGTTGTAAATATAATCTTTATAGAAGTTGAGTGCATTATCGATGTCGCTATACCTCTACAATTGTATATATAATATAGTTTTTCCACTTATATGCTAAAAGTTATTATGAAAAAAACATAGATGAGGCGTACAATAACATTCATTTGTAAATTATGAACAATAATAATAATATAATAATTATAGATTTAATAAATAATACGACAATAAAATGTAATTGGAGTTTTTATTGTAGACACACATTTGTCTTAACATATTAAGTATTTGGCAATATAACGTTGATATTCGTCAAAGAGTTTCTTTAATTGGAAACGAGAATGATCAAAATATGCGTTTCTTCACTCAAAAGGATGATAATACCCGGTAAATTTTTAGATTGCGACGATCTCTTGATTAATTCGGTCAATGAACTTTTGATGACAATAATATTATTTAGTATATTATTTTCGTTTCAAAAATTTATTAGCTTTAATTATAGTTTTAATTAATTATTTCTATACTGGGTAAATCAATATTTTTGTTTATGATAATGATTCCACGTAAAATTTCTTGTATACGTAATGATAACAACTGTAAAGTAAAATTTAATCACAATAATAAATAATAGGATATTTTTACGATAAGGTATTCGGTAAAATTCTCATTTCTATATGTTAGTTACTTGAATTTGAACAAGTATAATGTTATAAAATCTTGATTAAATAGAAACAAATATTATTTAACGATTTTTAGGTTATCCAATGACCTTCTGTGTTATATTACTTTGTCAATAATTATTTAGCATATTTTAATATTTATTACATTAATTTTTGTATTTGTATATATATTGGATTGTTTTCGTATATTGCATAATGCAATGTGTACACAGAGGAGCTAATCCTTGTCTAAGGTAAGTTTGGTGCTCGACGAAGGAATCGAGTGTAAATAGAATGTAAGATACATTTTGCAAGGTTTGCAATAGTCAATTTTACCCTTTTTCTGTTTGCTAAACACATAAATACCCTGGACATTATTTCAAGTGAATAACTGAATAGCCACAACAGGTGAGTAAAATAATTAGCCCATCCGTCTCATTTGTAGTTTAAGTGTCTTTTGGACATGTAACAATCCAATCGTTCGTAACTAAGCGTCTCGGAGCGTTTCTTAAATAATATGTCACTTTTGAATAGCATTTGTAAATTTTGATTTTGTACCCCAGTAGGTATGTGCAGTGTTATAAATATTCAAATACAAACTTTGTGAAAAAGAATTAATAGAAAAATAATTAATTTTTCAACATTATTTTCGGGGAATATACTAGCATTAGAAAATAATAATTATTACAATAACAATAGATAGTAAATTTTAAAAGTTTTAAAGTAATTGTAGAATTCGTAGGTAGTTATAGGTATACTCGCGTATCAATAGAATTAATATCTAAGTTTATGAAAATTTTACATATACCTATAGGTATATTGCAGTTATTGCCAAGAAAAATGTTTTTTACTATTTTGTTCATTTTAATCTTTAAAAAAATTATAAAAATTAGCTGGTCATTTACACCGCAAGGTATTGTTAATCTTGATATACTAATCAACGCGTTTTTTTTTATCGAAATCGCGGTGCGCTCCCTGCCTTCACTCGAATCAAGTTGTAGTGGCTACTACTACTCGCGATGTATATAAAGGAACGAGCGATTGTCCGCCGGCAGTTTGTGTCTCGCGCTTCTAGTAGTTATTATCGCGACGATTTGCGTGGATATCGGCACCTCGCGCACGTGCTCCGATCGGCAAACTCGGCAAAACTTGTGTGTATCGCGTATCGCTCGAGTATTCGCCATTCCGGACGCTCCGGCAAACTTATTCAAATTTCGAAGATACGAAAATGTTGTACCGAAGAAGAATGACGCTTCCTCTAATCTTTTCTATTTTGTGGGAAATCCTGGGGTTAGTTTATGGAACTGCAAGACCCGAGCAAGTACTCCTTGATGCTTTAACTAGACCGTTTGCACCAACCGAAGGAGCTTCCAAAGAATGTTTAAGGGATAGCAAGATTTACTTTACGGAGCTTAGGAAATATAGTCCTTGGGCTTTAAAGAGTGCGTTTAATTGTTTCATACATACATATTTATTTTATATTTTTACAATACGTATATATTATTAGGATTTTTCAATCACAGATTTCGAATAATTGATTTGAATACACTCTAAGGAGACAAATTATTTTTATTAAACACTGAACAAATTTTACTAAAGATATAAAAATAATAGTTATTGTTATGTACTCATTGTCCGAATAAGTTATGCCATATGCCATATTTCATTTTTTATGAATTTCATGAATGATAGTTTTTATGATGCTCAGTATGTGTTATATTACAAACCTACTGTGTCAGCTAATATTTCGTAACAATTTTATAATTAACTTTATGATTTAATATACACAAAAGAAAATGTTTTTGCCTAACTCTTTATATCACTATATATACTTACAAAAGAATGTAAGTTACACATAAATTATTATTTCCTTTAAATCGCTAAAATATTACTATATATATGTTTTATTTTTATTTTATTTTTATTAATATAATTAATAATTAATATACTTACTGTATAATCCAGATCTTTGGTTTTATAAACTTTGCTTACTATTCGACCTGTAATACATTGAGTTATTAAGCAAATAAATGAAACAGTAATATAAACAGTAACATTATTATAAAATGTCAAATTAATTCTTGCTCTAGAATAATTTTAGCGAAAAAATTACTATACGTCATCTCGTATCGAATAACACGTCTCTTTATGTGTATAATGCTTAATAATAAAATAATAGTAAGCATGAAATTTAATCAAATTTCGCACATGGACTGTATCACAATATACCATTAACGAACAAAACAATGTTCGCTCAATTACACCTTTAAAGTAGGTTAGCAAAATAATAAAGTTATAATTAAATATATTGTAGCACAAAAGTTTGGTACAGTAGTATTCAAACGTTACAACTCGAAGGTCAATGTTTTAAAAGCCACTTTTTACAATTTTAATATTTTTAGTTATTTGTATAATCATACCATATAATTTTTTTCAGAATGTACCTTCATTTAAGTTGAATATTATATAAGCCTGTATTTTACTAAACAATGATATCTATTTTTTCTATGCATTTTAATTTACTGTAAAAAAACTTTATTTTACTAAATATATGTATTGTTAATGTAAAAATTTAATTTGAATACATTAATAAAAATTCTAATAATTATTAGTTACATCTAATTATTAGTAATTCAATAAAAATGTACGTAACAGGAAAATAATAAATCTATAATTTGAACGAGCACCTTGGGTAAATTAATAAATTGTTTCATAATCATAATTAAAATGTGTGATATAAATTACTTTTTCTAAGTGAATTCGAATTAAAAATAAAATTTATCGACGCATCAATATTTAGCGAAATTAAACATTTTCTATAATTTTTATCATATAAATTAAGTGTAACATTTATCTATCTATGTGCAATGTTTATAGACAAATGCAGTCTTGCGACTGAGCTTAGTTTATCTTTTCTTTTTCATCTCTTGAGAAGGTCAACTTTTCTCAATTTAAATATAAAATATGATAAATATACTTTTTTATCAGCAACGCATAATTCATATTCATTGCATAATGTTGTATAGTATAATAATTTATTTGTCAATTAAATACTCTGTAACACTTCAAATTGAATAAATATTATTATTTCTTCTTATCATAATCTTGATTCTCACATTTTTCAATATTTGTATACTCAGAAAAATAATCGTAAATTCATATGTTGCAATACCAAATGTGCTGAAAATCTGCGTATCACAGATTATGCACGAAACTATCGGCTATGACTAAAAAATTATAAATAAAATTACATATTGTAAAAATTATAAAATCAGCCTTTATAAACTTTATTCGTAATGTACTTTGCACATTGTATGGAGTGAATTAAGTAATAAGCTCATAAAACAGGTGTTTCTGACATAAGTTTGATTTGCGGGATAAACTGGGAGGGTCTACAAGTCTAATTATAAACATTGATTTGCAAATATCTATAATTATTAATTAATTAATATTTAATAGTAAATTCATCGATTTTTTAATATTAATAGTAATAGTTGGAAATGAAAATTGATATTTCTCTATATTAAATATTTTGTTATTTGTGTATTACTCCCCTTGTAATGAATTTACAGCTTCATATTTGCCAAAATGTACATTTAATCCAGTGCGATAGAAAGTTTCGGTCTAAATGATTTTTGCAAAAAAATTTAAGTATATGGGGTATTCCACGTGAAGTGGTCCGATCAAAATTTTAAAATGCGCCAAATTTTGGGTACACATTGCAAATGTTTTTAAGAATACAGAAAAAAATTTTTAGGTACCGGAATCTATTTGCTCAAAAGTTATTCTAACCTCAAAAAGTGAATTTTTTCCAGTTTTTTTCAACACCAGCTGGGTTCATCGCTATTTAACTCAAAATCTATCAACTTTTACTATAGAACATTATATGTAACATTCGTTGCTAATTATGTCTAGAATTTATCCTTCTGGGTTAGAATTTCTAATTTCAAGGTAAATGTTAAATAAACTACATGTCAATATTCAACTTGAAAAAAATCTAACTTCGCCACAATTGTTTTTTTTATCCAAAAGTCCAAAAGAAAGCTTGGAGCAATACCTTTCAAATGATCTGTAGCATTTTTATGGCCTTCAATTCTGTAAAAAGTTATGATAATTTAAAGAAAGACAAAAAATTCACAAAAATTAACATGGTATTTCCCATTTAAATTTTTAAAAAAATTTCGTCTTTCTTTAAATTATCATAACTTTTTACAGAATTGAAGGCCATAAAAATGCTACAGATCATTTGAAAGGTATTGCTCCAAGCTTTCTTTTGGACTTTTGGATAAAAAAATCAATTGTGGCGAAGTTAGATTTTTTTCAAGTTGAATATTGACATGTAGTTTATCTAACATTTACCTTGAAATTAGAAATTCTAACCCAGAAGGATAAATTCTAGACATAATTAGCAACGAATGTTACATATAATGTTCTATAGTAAAAGTTGATAGATTTTGAGTTAAATAGCGATGAACCCAGCTGGTGTTGAAAAAAACTGGAAAAAATTCACTTTTTGAGGTTAGAATAACTTTTGAACTAATAAATACCAGTACCTAAAAATTTTTTTCTATATTCTTAAAAACATTTGCAATGTGTACCCATAATTTGGCGCATTTTAAAATTTTGATCGGACCACTTCACGTGGAATACCCCATATGTTTATAAATTAAATTCCTGACTATACATATAGATTGGATTCCTTAGCTGTAATTCTTTAAAGTTTGCTACACATCTCTTTTCGATACTAATCTATAAATATCGTTACTAAAAGTTTTGTCAAAAATTTTGTATTGCTATATAGTTTCAGCTGTGTTACATTAGAATAATTTGTTAATTGTATGATTGCAAAAAGTGTCAATTTGAGGTATAGCAGTATTTATGCGCAACATAAATTGTGTTTAAAGATTGCGAGGGTCGGTACATGGATGCGCACGCGAGGAGACGTGCATATTTGTGCTTGTTTTCATAAAAATATCACGGTAAGTCTAGATGAAAAAAGAAATGGTAATGTAATTATACTTTTAAGTGTGAAAATGCAAGCCAATTTTAACCAATATAATAAGAAAGAAATAAATAATAGAAAGTTTAAGTCAAGAAAATGATAATGATGACAAATAAGTAGTAATAATGCGATCCGTTTTAACATTTAGGTCTCTACCACGAAATTAAAAGTTCAATGAATGTAACTCCGATATTATATGTAAGTTTTTCGCAGGTTAAAATGAGAGTTATTGGTTAAATTAATTATCTGAAGGAACTGATCTTTTCTGTTAATGACACCGGTCACGAAGAAAAATTAAACCTTTTCCACATTTAGTAGAAAATATTCGAAAATATTCTATTTGCGCATTGTTACGTATATAAGTTGGCAAATACGCGAGTTATAAATGACTTCGATTAAGTTAAACCTTGGGATAATGCTGCTTCGTTTTTTTTGTATTAAGGGAAAAACTGTAAAAAACTCAATTTCTAAATGTAGTAACGTAGAAACATGGCATGTAGCTATTGTAGTCGCGTTTAGAAAACCATAAAGTGAACTTTAACGGAAAATGAACGTACAAAACTCATTATAGTACGAAATTTTTTCGTCGTTCCAAGCTTTTCATCCGTCGATCAATCTCTATACCGATAACGTCACATTTCATAACGTTACATACGGATTTTCCTGCGGCGTAGTCAATTTTTGTTATAGGGTTCACACATATGCGTGCAATCTGCTCTCTTCGTTTGTACATTACCGCATTTCTACTCAAGAATGACGTGCTTCCTTGTGTTGATAAACAAAGCAGATGATTTCACAAATCGACACCAATTTCTATGTTTCTCTTTCTCGGTTGCTCGATAAGTATATCTTGTTCCTTCATGCGACTTTCTTTCGAAACGTCGAGTTCATTAAACTCGCGAGACGAGTGCAATGTCTACGCAAAATACTCGAAACGGAGTGACCAATAGACTTTGCCATATTCGCGAAATTTTATGCTCGATTGTCAAATTTTATATACATTTGGTTAATTTTACCTAATATCGTTTCATTCGTTAAACAAGTTTAACATGAAATTTTCATTTTTCCGCGTAATGATGTAGCTAAAATTAGACGAAATATTTTTTTAATTGAAAATCAACTTAATCTCCGTTAATTAAAATCAATGGAACGCACTGCACCGTACCGTAAAATATGATTTTTATTTTCAAATTTGGCTATCGGTTCAATAATTTTTTTCCATCTCATCGATCGATTTATCAATATTTATAGACGCATCATTTGGTTACTTTATCTGCAGCAGCATTTGATGCATGCAGATGAAATTACGTAACGAGCGAATTTTAGTTCATTCGGTGTATCTGTATCTATTTATGGATGCTGATAATTGCACTGCTCTTCTTAATTTGTAGTCTAAAGTTACTGTAAATATGATTAATAACTGTAAATGAGGGAATGACGATAATCGTAATCGTTGTGTCAAGGTCTTTCTTAGCGTGCATGATTTACTTGGCAAATTACATGGTATATACGCGTAAAGTTAAAACTCGTTAAAAATGACAAATAATGTAATGATATCTTCTCAAATGAATCTATCGTCTTTAAACCGAAGAAATTAATTTTCGTAAATACTAAGTAATTAATACCAGAGCTAATTCAATGGGAATTGAGTTATTCGAGATAAATTGTCTAGAATATATCATACATTGATTGATCGAGATATAACCAAACAATTATTTTTGATTCTCAACAAATTTACACATGTGTATATAAGGTAAAAGACCCAGTAATTGGACATGTCCTAGTTGTTGGACAGAATCAATTAAGAATAAATTAATTAAGTAACTTTTTGTTTTGCATAGTTTTTTTCGGCTAGAAACAATTTTCTTAAAATAAATACTAAATTTTGGTGTCCAATTACTACATCATTTCGGTAAGGTTAAGTGTTCAATCACTGGGTCTTTTACCTTAGTTGTTTTAAAAATTTTATATATTTTTTTAGTTATTTTAAATTAATTGAATCATTATTTCTCTGGTAGAAATTTAAGAATGTTGAGGTTAATAGAAAACATAATTTTCTTGCATATCATTTCAATATATACAAATTTTGATTAATATGCTTAATTAAATAACTATATATTTAGTTTCGATGTAGCTAAGTTTTCTATCGTAATAAATAATTTTTTTAAATGTTAAATTTTATAGAGAATCCCATAATGGAAATCCGTAAATTTAAATTAGCACGGTATACATTTCTTAACCATTAAAAATAGATAAGACATGCATAGGTATAAGTAAATTAGGTAAAAGATAGCTAATTCTAAGATATGACATGCAGTAATATATATATATAGTCTAATTTAAATAGGTATTAATGTCATATTTTCGGTCTTTCCAAGTTAAAATAATTTTTTGGTCTCGTGTATATTTTTAATTACTATATTTCAGATAATAAGATTTATTATTTATGACCAATTTTATAACGGCACAGAAATATATATTTTATGTATAAACATAACCTGAATTTAATTTTTTCTGACAATTATATATGTTAACTTCATTATTGTAAGCGTATGCAACTATATAAGACTATCGATTTCTCTGGTTAATCCCATTTAAAAAAAAAACTAATAATATAGAGGTTTGTGGATTTTGAACAAGGTTTAATAACTATGAGCACTTTTTATATGCCAAAGTACACTTTTTGTTAACCTACGTCAGTTCGCAAACACAATATGATCTTATAAATTGACCTTATGCGTATTTCGTAGATTTTTTAATTATCTTACAAATAGAGATTCCGTTCTATTGGTCGCGGATACAAATTTATAATTTGTTACTTAATGATGATATCCAATTACTCATAATTTAAGAAATCCCGAGATATAAATTATTATGACGAAACTTATTGACCAAACCCATACAAATTTTAAAGTATTAAAAGCAGAAACATGATAGACAAGTAGAAAAGAAAAGTTTTTGTTTCATAAAAAAATCACAACATATGGTTGTTGTTTTGGTTAATATATATTAATTTTATGCAATTAAAATAATTAAAAATCATATATTTAAGAATAAGCAATCGTCTTGCAAAGGTATAGATTCGAAACCGTGACCTGTGAAGCGGGAAATATTATAATATTATAGTAGAGAACAATGCAAATTATTTTTTTTGCTGATCTGAATTAATTTAAATTGTAAATTGCGATACTGTATCATCATATTTTTACTGCTGTACAAATTATTGTCTAATTTATTACGATATTATTTTTATCTTTTGGCACAATTAAAAATTTGCAATACCGGTTTCAGTGTACGATGCATCGGCAAAGGTTTCACCTGGAGTAATAACTGGGAATATTCAGCAATTAGGAAGTTATGACGAGTGCCTGAAAATCATAACAAATCAAAAGTTCTTAGCTCAAGCGTGTACTGCTACAGTGCAATTTGAAATTTTAAAAGGACCTAGAAAATCTCTCGAATTAGACATGAAAGATCTTCTATTGCAAGTAGCTAATGCTTCGGTAAATTATATCTTTTCATTGTAATAGTTTGTGAAATAAGTAGATATTCAGAACTTTTTAAATCAGATAACAATTTAACACTCATTATTAAAAAAGTAAGCATTGATTTAACCCATTAACGCCCAAACGACCAACATTTTTTTTCTTTTTTCATAGTCATTATTTAATATTTAAATCATGCGCTACAATAGTACTGATTTTTTTCGTTATAGTTTTGGATGTGTTCTTTCGAATACTGTCGGTAAAATTGACTTAACCCTTTTTTGAAAAAAGTTATGATTTTTTTAATTAAAAAAAATACAGAAAACTTGTCGCTATTTTTTGATAATTAATTTTTTTTCATATTATAAAATGTATTTAGATCGTTCGATTCATGAACAAAAGTTCATAAAATAGTTATACTTTGACCCTATATTTTTTGTATTTTATTCTTAAATAGTCAAAAATTTTGATTTCAATGTAAAAACACTCAAAAATAGAGAAAAATGAATAAATTTGGTTATTTTTCGTGTATTTTCATTAAAAACAAAATTTTTGACTCTGAGAATAAAATACAAAAAATATAGGGACAAAGTATCACTATTTTATGCACTTTTGTTCATGAATCGAACGATCTAAATACATTTTATAATATGAAAAAAAATTAATTATCAAAAAATAGCGACAAATTTTCTGTATTTTTTTTAATTAAAAAAATCATAACTTTTTTCAAAAAAGGGTTAAGTCAATTTTACCGACACATCCAAAACTATAACGAAAAAAATCAGTACTATGGTAGCGCATGATTTAAATATTAAATAATGACTATGAAAAAAGAAAAAAAATGTTGGTCGTTTGGGCGTTAATGGGTTAAAAAAGTTTATGAGAAAAAGAGCTTTACAAAAAATAACTATGTGTTATATTTGTGAAGAGAAATTTTTCATTTACCTGAAAATTGTTTAAAAGTAATTTACATTGATATATTTTTCATAAAACAGAACAGAACAGTCGTAGCACTGCTAATATTAAATTTTGTAATTATTTTTAGAACATTGCTGATATTCCAAGTCATTCTGTAGACTATGAATGGATGTGGTGCGTACCGTCAACCTGCAATTATTTAGAAATATCTGAAGCTCTTGAACTTGCTCTCGATCCTCTTAAGGTAGATGGTCGGCTTGATTTCGCAGTGAGAGTTAGCGAACAATCGTGTCACACGAGTCTTATGGATAAAAGAAGCTTCGATTTAGCTGATTGGTTTTATATGTTAGTAGTTCTTTATAAAAAAAAACGTACATCTTTACATAATTATTACTATTCTGTCAAACAAATACATTTCCGCCCAACGTTCTTTTTAACCAAAAATGTATCTCTATTTTATTAATAAATAGAAAAGCTACATTAAAATTTTGGTACTTAATCGTAAAGAAATTGAATTGATTTAATAATATTTCATTTGGTTAATTTCAATTGATTGATCGTGTACATCTCTTTGTAACGAAAGAAAAATTTTTCAGAAATAGTAATTAATGTAATGTCTGTAAAAACTAACATTGTATCTGTTGAGAACAATCAAATAAAAAAATAAAACATACACAAATAAACAGATTATAAAAAACTATACGTCTTTATATATTTATTAATTGAATTACTTTTTTGATAATCTGTTTATTTGTGCATGTTTTACTTTCTATTTGACGTATATATGTTTATTAATTTAAGTTTTTTGTTGTTAGTGCGTTGTTACTGACGTTCCTGTTGATAATAATTAGTAGTACTACTTACGACATTTATACAAAAGATAAAGACCAAGAATTAAAATATAAAGGTACGCTTAACATTTTAGTAACAACAATTTTCCTTCTATATATACGTTTATTATGCATAAAAATATAAGACGATTATTAAATTATTTGGTATTTGTAGGTGTTAAACACAAACTACTAACATCTTTTTCTCTTTACACGAATGGAAAAAATTTATTGAGTACCAACAGATCTGGTGAGTCTATAGCCTGTCTTGATGGACTTCGTTTTATTAGTATTTGTTGGATAATTTACGGACACACATTTTATATGGAAGCTGTTGGCGTTAAAATGAATAGAAATTTCATTACTAAGGTAATATCTTATTGCAATGTGCTATTTATTTCAATAATTTTACTAAATCAATTGTGACAAAAAATTAGCAATAAGCAAAAAAGAAAATAAACTAACTTGCACCATAATCATTATTGATAAATAATTACATGTTACAATTCATAAAGTCTCTCACTTATATATACGTTATATATGATTTATTGTTATGAATTACCTTATATATCTCACTTATATATACGTGAGAATTTGTGATACGTATAAATAAATTATTAAAAAAAAAATGGGAACGAAAATAAAATTTGAAATATTAAGCATATTTTATCGATGCGGATCACTTCGATAATAATATTTAGCCTTCGAAAGACTCTTTGTGCAATCTGATACTTATTATAGGAATGGGGAAGAAATGTTAAAGATTATTGCATAGTTACCTTGAAAATTTAGTAAGTAATAGCAACTATTTTGTCTACACATGACCTAGAGATAATTTGTTTTTTATGAAAAAATGGGGTCAAGAACAGGAATATATGCACTATCTTCGGAGAGAAATATTTTATACGATTCGTTAATACATCGATGTAGTATGTTTGTTGAAGGCTACAACAGTATCGATCTATTATCATGTAACATATAGAGGAAATGTTGATCAGAAGGTTACAAGTAATCGTGAATGCAACATTGTATCATTCCGGCTATAATTAATTATTTACCGATTAATTACATATTAATGTGATGTCTACATTGCACAATATTTATAGTTAACATAACATCGTAATCCTAAATAGAGGCTGATAACGTTTAAAGACTTAAACTATAATAATTTTTTTTCTTTTTGTTTCTTACCATTGCAATAAACATGTTAAAATGACATTGCTCGCGCAATAATAAATTATTTAATTTTTTAATAAATATAAAGTCTAAACTGAATTTTGCTCTCTTCTCATCTCTTTCGCCTTTGCAATGATAAAAATTCGCGAAATTTACTACATATTTTTACTTGTTTGCATGCTTCGTTATCATACATTTTAAAAGGATTGATACCATTATATTAAATGATTTTAAATAAATTAGTATATAGTAACAGTTTCGTTCTAAATAAGTACCTGAGACATTTAGCAAATTGTTAAAAAAATACAACTGAACGAACATTAATAAAATTTTGTTATTATTACTTTGATCAAGTATATTTTTTGACTACTTAAGGTATATAGACATATCAAAATTTAAATTAAAACTTTTAAGAGTCCATGAATAAGAGTTTGCAATATTTGTTAAAAAAATGGCTCGAATAATTTTGACTTGAATTAATAAATAATATTCAATAAAAATAAATATAATAAGTTTCAAGTAACTAATTCAAGTGCTATTATTAATGCGCATATGAATATTTTGTAGAATAGAAAATAAATCTATAAATCTAATAAATCCGTCAATTGAGCTAATCACATTCTTATGATAACATCAGACGTCATTGAACTGCAAACATCTCATAATGCATTTGGTTATAGTATCGACGTTTTCCTTACGTTTTGGCGTGTTTATTCATGATATATTTTGATAATGGTGCAAGGGTCATATCACTTTTTAATTATCGTTACATTTCTGATTGACGTCTAATTCTGTCTTAACAGTGAACCCCCACGATATCTTCACATTTGAATAGAATGTCTTGGATTATATAAAAATATTTACTGACACTTAATTTTTACATCATTATTTTGTAACATTCTGCAATACTTCTTTTAATAATAAATCAGGGATTATTTATGTGCAGATGCACGAGGATTGGTCATCGTTACTCATATTAAATGGTAATATTGTCACCGATACTTTCTTCTTACTCAGTGGAATTTTGTTAGCTTATACTTCATTAATTAAAAGTAAGAAGATTGACAAGTCTTCTCTCGACCTACTAAATCTCTCGAGAAATCTCTATCTTAATAGATATATTAGGTATATTACATTTATCTTCATTTCTATCTAGAGCAACTTAAGTGACTTTTTATTATACATTCCGATACTACATCTTACTCTAACTTTTGTAGGCAGCACCTTATGAAAATAACAAAAACATCCAGAATATTAAATCGAACTGGACGATTTTTCAATAGTCATATACCTATTACTAAAACAAAATTACGAATTATCGATTTTGAAACAATACATAATAATTCGGTAAATTGGATCAAAGTTGTGAAAAAATAAGAATAAAAAAATTTTGGTTTAATACTAGTCATCAGTTTTTTAGCTTAAACATTATATATTGCTTACTTCCTTCGCAAACTGACGAATTTGTCATCGCTTTTTTTAATTAATATTACTCACGGTTTAACATCGTCCTAACTCAGATTTACATGTGAATCTGTGATTGCTCGTGAATCATAAGTAACCAACAAAAGAGTTATTACTTTTTTTACATTTTGTTTCAGTTTTAAGCATACGCTAATGCCTATTAAATTTAAAGCAAGATTTAGGAGAGAATCTGTCTAAAGTATTTAAAGCTTTATAGAAATTTAAGCAATTAGATTGATAAACAATTTTAAGCTACTGAACCACTTTTTATTTAGATTTTTCAATTCCAGATTGACACCTGCCTACGCTATGGTAGTAGGATTTTACGCAACAATTTTTAATAAACTAGGCTCTGGTCTCTTGTGGAACGTATGGGTAGAAAATAGTAAAATAGATTGTCGAACAAATTGGTGGACGAATTTATTGTATATTAATAATTATGTAAATGTTGCAAATATTGTAAGTAGTATTCAAAATTGACATTTTAGTAATTAGTTTCTAATCACATTTAAATAACTAATAATTTAAAATTTATTTATGCTATTCTCACTAACAAAACTATTGGATATAATAGTATTTGATTACTAAAATCTATTAATCTAACAGTTTTTTTCGCAAATAAATGATAATAAAAGATGAATCATAGATGATCAGAAACTATTATTGTATATTTCATTAGAAAAATAATGTTAGATGAGTAATGTCAATATTGTTTATTCACAGTGTATGTCGCAAAGTTGGTACTTATCGGTCGATATGCAATTGCTTTGGATTTCTCCAATATTTTTATATCCCATGATCAAGTGTAATAAAGACAGATTTTTTTGGACTGTTACTGGCATTTGTCTATTTTTATCAATTTTAGTACCGTTTTGCGTTACGTACTTTATGCATTTAACTGGAACGATGCTTTATTATAAAAAGTAAAAATTTGGTTATTCATAATAAAAAATTAATGACAATTACCAGTTGAAATTAACATTTTTAATTTCATTACAGTATGCAAGATGTTACAAATGTATATTTGCAAATTTACATTAGAGTTTATACTAGAGCTGGACCGTATATTATTGGACTTGCACTTGGCTATTTACTCTTTAAATCAAAAGGATATAAAATAAGATTATGTAAGGTTAGTTTTCATGGTTTTTAAATAAAAATTAGAATTATTGTTTCAAGTAAAAATTAATATATATTTTCAAACTATATGGTCAATACTAACCTTTCTTATTTAGACTTACGTAATATGTGGGTGGTTGATTGCTGTAACCGTAGGATTATCGGCGATCCTCGGACCACGTGGAATGTACTTCGAAGATCATCCCTACAGTCTGTTGGAAGCTAGTTTCTACGCGGGTCTGCACAGACACGTGTTTACCTTGTCCGTTTCCTGGATTATTTTTGCCTGTATTAACGGATACGCCGGTAAGAAATGCTACTAATTGTAAGTATATAATTATACAATTTCCAGCGCCTTTGGTAGAGGCAACCGTATATACACTAGTGTCGGCGATAGAGTAGTTGCATGGACTTTTAAAATATCCTACTCAATATTATGTATATATAGAACATTGCTGCATCAAACAAGAGCAAAAAATTAAATTTTTTCGCATACTTAATGCAACATTAAAATATAAATTCTCAAAATTTTTATTGATCTGCATATGTTATGTTTCGTTAAACAAGTATTTATACGGTTTTGAATTATTTTTAGGACCCCTTAACGTATTTCTTTCTTGGCGCATGTGGATACCTCTATCAAAACTCACATACAGCGCTTACCTGACTCACTACGCCATTCTGCTTTACAACATTGGCAGCATTCGCACGTACAGTATACTATCGATATTTACGTCTGTTCACGCATTTTTGGGTAACCTTAGCATAACGCTAGTCGTCTCGCTTTGCCTCAGCTGCTGTTTTGAAATACCGTTTATGAATCTAGTCCGTGAATTCTTGACTGTAAAGAATAGGACTAATAATCAGTTGACTACGAAGCCCAGTGCTGAATTAATATTCGGCTCAAATGATTCGGGGGATGGAATTTACAGATCTAACGAGAATATTCCCGAATCAAAAACTTGTAGCGCCGAAAGCATATTCTCTATTACCAAAGATTGTTTCACGTATACTGCCGAGGTCGTACCAGCATCATCGAAAATGCCTATTCAGGTTCAAAGCGATAGGGAAAATAATGTGTAACCTCGTGTTCATCTTACCTTACAAATTAGACATTTTTTATCAGCCACAACTTTAATATAGGGATAGTATTTCATCATTACATAATTTTATTATAAGTTACATCATTAATTTGTTATATAGAATTGACATTCAAAAGTATATAAATAATATTACATTTAATTTGGAAACATTTTGAAAAGGAAATATCTCCAAGATTTGAAATTAGAATTTAATTACTGTCCGTGTAAAAATATACGTGTAATTCACTCGCATTGTGTATTCACTTCTATTTCTGTATATGAATCAAACTATGTAAATTACTTGTACGAATTGCACAAAATGTTGATTACTCTTAAAATTTTTAATTATGATTTTGTCACTATTATAGGATCATAACTATTATTATTATTTTATCACCGTAGTATTCTTCAATTAACAAAAATATTAACATTATAATTACTTTAAATTATGATTGTTATTGTACTATTAATTTAGTGCCATATATTTTTTAATCATTTTCTTTAACAAATCTATAGTATCTACGTATATAATTAAACCTGTGATAACATATCATATAAGATAATTAAATATGCAAAAATATATTTTACTAATGGCAGTATTAAATATATCAAATATAGTATTGTATTATATTAAGCCTTTTAAAACATTGTACAGGACAGATTCCTCCAAAAATTTCTTTTCCGGAATTTATTAAAAATTTTAGTATACTATCTTAAAAACATAATAATTCCAATCTAACTCCAGAGATTCAGTGTTTTAAAAGCGTTGTTCTGAATAAAAACAATTTATAAGAGTAAATCCTACTTACTATCTAGTCATACTTACTACACTTTTTCTGTAGAGTAGATAATACAAAATATGGTTGTGAAATGCAAAGATGCAAATATAGTTTGAAAAATAAAATTTCTGAATATTAACCTTGTTTGAACATATCAAATTTCGTTCAAGTGCAATAAATGTAAATTATCATGCTTTTCACAAATGTATTTTTCTAAACAAGACCTTTATAGTTACTTAAATTGTTGTAGAATTCGCAATACAAATACATATTTTTATCTATAAATATAACGAGCTTAATAATAAACACATACAATTTACACAAATAATGTTTAATAATAAAGAGTAGATTTACTTTATATATATTGTTATTTGGTTGTCTGTAGTAAAATCAGTTAAGTTAAAATATTATATTTATGCATTGTTTAAATAAGTATTCTTAGGATTAACTGTATTTTAGTTTATAAAATTAGATAGATTGATTGTTATTTTTATCATAAATGTGTATGTACATATAAATGTATGATTATTTGTAAATATTTAGTATTGTAAATATATAAAATATTTTTTACGGCATATTGATTAGATTTAAGATAAAAATTTGAGTAATTTGTAGTACATATTGTTATTTTTTATGTATATTCAAATAATTAATAAACTATTAATATTTCTTTGAGTAGATTTTTCTTTATTGTCAAATACATTATGCATATTCCGTAAAAGTATAAAATACACCCTCGTAACGAAAGATGAGTAATAATAATCGTGATTTATGCAAATCCAAGAGCATAATATTTGGTGTGATTATTATTATATGAAAAAATATATACGCAATAAACTATTATTATAATTATAATTATATGGATACGTAGCTTAATAAAAAAGAAACAAATCATGCTTTGTGTAACAAAAACTGATCTCCAAAATTTCCTAGGAAATAAGACAAAAAAAGCAAGATGCAGATCAATTTCGTGAGCATTAAGGGATCCAGCAAAAAGTAAGGAAAAAAAGATGTAACAACGGGCTCGTTCATTCCGACGAGAGGTAATCGATACCTATAGATATACACTGACAGAAATTCATCGGAATAACGTCGTAGCTGACATTTCCTTTTCACACGTCGGACTTGTTTCATCGAGGGTTCGTGAAAAAAATGCGGGAAAGAGTAAAGGAAACATACAAAAGCATGGATAGCGCGACAGATTTTCCTATGTGTATAATTGAGGGATGCAAAATCTCAAGGGGATTCGGGTTAAATACATCGGGAGAAAATGAGTTCACATTGCGACCTATGAAAAATTGAATCAACAGCGCGGGCACACGTGTCATTACAGTTAAGGGTCATTTTTTCGTGGGAAGAGAAAGATAACATGGGATTTGTTTATCTTCATTTGATCATTTATGATGACAGTTATTGGGTTAAACAGTATTATCAATTTTTCAACTTGATTAATGTAATAACATATTTACATTTTTAATTAGTGACTGCAATTAATTTTTTATTTTTTAAAACCCTGAGTACACTTGGATTTAATTAATAACTAAATTATATGAAATTTAATGAAAGTGTTATATTACAGAAGATAGTTTAAGCTGAGATAATTTTAAAGAAAGTATTTTAACAAAGATATTATACAATTGCTAATGTGTTATAATACAGATGATATGTATGAAGTTTAACATAAAAAGAAAATACTTTTCATACTTTTCTACAAACAAAGATGTATAAAACATCAGATGTGGAAAGCCAATGTATACGCTCAGCACTTATCTTTAAGATAGTATAATGCAGCGAGAGCAATGTGTATTTTTCTACAGGTTTAAAATAGAAGGTCATTTTTCTTTGAAGGTCCATAAGAATGGCATTATTACCTTTATTAAAAATGGCTATATATACATATTTATTGATCACCTTTTATATTTCAATTTTAGTATGATTTATGATCTTTCTGTCGTGTTTTTAAGAGACAGTGAAGTAAAGGACAATAAGTCTTTTATTTCGATATTCAATATTGACATAAGTATATTCATTGACTTTATACTATATTCTAAAAATAAAAGAGTTTCTAATTCACAAATTAGAAAAGAAAAATATCTAAAAAGCAACTTAAACTAATCACGCCGATCATACAGCTGTATGAAATTGTAGTAAACAAATTGCATACCGTATAACATTAAACTGTATACATACACTCGTACAATAATTATAATGAATTAATAATATAAAAATCTATCACCATTCGACAAAATAGAGACGTCATCCTATAATCAGGATAAAGAAAACACTTAAATAATAATGACATAATGCGATATCTAGCCATCATAAATATATCGGTTACGCAAACTGGCAATAATAGAATAGAAACTCCCTTATATCTAAGGTAATCTACTAATGGCACGCTATACCGTATTCAGATTCATACAGATGATAAAGTTCTCGACGTCTATTGAATAACGCGTTGAATAAAGTCGGAGATCGTTCAGTCAATTAACTTCATGCCACCATACGACGGGGCACAATAAAAATGTAATAAAATAGCGAGACCGCGCTGTGTGACAACTCGATTTCCGACCCCAAATGCATCTCATTATAAATTGGGCACGATATCGTTTTCCATTATTTTTATTCCATTATTCATTTCATTCTTGACTTTCGGTTTACGCGTTAGTAAGGGGATTACGAGTATAATGACATCCTGTGGTTTAAATATAAGCTTTA
The DNA here is from genome assembly GCA_026168455.1 of Theocolax elegans. NCBI lineage: Eukaryota > Metazoa > Arthropoda > Insecta > Hymenoptera > Cerocephalidae > Theocolax > Theocolax elegans. The sequence goes on along the minus strand of CM047425.1, from coordinate 84,917,568 downwards.
AATTTACTTTGTAATGTAAAAATTTTAATCCTTATTTTAATGATATTGCTAACGTTAATCAACATTTTATTATTTTTAAATTAATCAGGCATGTTAAGACTCTAAAAACGATACCACCGAAGTCACCTATTCAATAATACAAAATATGTATTAGTGCAATTTAGGTATTGCATAATGTTGCATTACAAAAGATAGACATTGCGTGTTTTACTCTACACCGGTAGATAATAGTTAAGTAGTGGTTAATTTGATACACCCGTAAAATCTAATCATATTTAGAAGACAACGAAAGCAAGCGAATGAACAAACCGTCTCACTTTCCGCTTCCCTCTCGTGCAATTGAGCAAATGAATGCGTGACACCCCGCGGTGCGAGGGTTGCCGAGTCTATCATTTTCTTTCTTTCCTTCTGCACTTTCATACGGTGTTGTCTGACATTAACTTTCCAACCCTCGTCCTAGGTATACTTACTCAATACATCCGCAAAATTAACAGTATCGGACATTTTTTTAAAGGTGTACTTCTATTTGTATATCAAAATATATAAATATAAAAAGTAGTTGTAAAAATCTTTTGTTGAATGAAAAAATATATATCGATAAAAGAGTAGGACATTTATTTGTTCCAATTTAAATATCACAGAAAGAGAAATTAGAAAATTGCGTTTAATTGTAACTTTTTTATTTACAAACTACCGGATTATAGTGTCTAGCTTTCTCACTGCAATTGAAATACGTGAAAAAAAGATAACAAATAATTAAAACTTGTACACGTATAATAATAACACGTATATAATTTCATTTGTCTTTAACACCCGATGCATATGTCACATTTGGTCTGAAAAAATCACTTTATATATACTATCTATAACCATGGTATCAAATATATTAAAATATTAAAATTATTTATATTTATAAAAATTTCTCTGACTTTTAAATTACAAATAGAATAGAAACTTATCTCTTTTATATTTGTAATAAAAACATCTTTAATAATATGTATATTTAATATATATTCAACTATTTGTATTTAACTTAAAGTCGAAAATCTTCAACTCTGTATCTTGTTCGTATCTATTATCAAAAAATCGAAAATGTAAAAGCCGAAAAATATGGATAATTTACGTAGGTATGTCTAGGCATCACGAAATACTTAGCTTGTCCTAGGATTTTACGAGCGGCGCTGCGCATCAGACGGTTCGGGTTTCAAAACACGAAGCCTGCTGATGGTGTCGCCTTGCGTCTGGAACCATATAGCGCAATATTCTTCATCGATGCCTCCTGCCACCGTAAGTAACAGAGGATCGATCCTTCTTCCTCTTCGATTTTACTCGAGCTATTGGCATCTGCGGCTACATAGAGAAATTCGTGTACCTCGATCCTTCATTTTCCTTTCTCTCGTCAAGGATGTCGGTGACCACCATGCTCAACATGTGCTTACCCCCTAGATCGTACAATGAAAATTTGCGGACCTACTGTATGTAGACATCGTAGGGTAGACTACTGCAGTCTAATTACGTATCACTAAGGGTTCCAACATATTTTACTAAAGTTATTAGGGAATTAAAAATTTTGAAGCCTAATTGCGCATTTCATTATCGTAATATCTGTTTATCTATAGTAATTAAAATCAGAATATTTTGTTGAATTGTCATTTTCATACCTTTAGTCTTTTACTATACATTTAGATTAAATATCTTTTCATTCATGAGAATGAAACAGTCACCTATGCAAGTGTTATACATATATATAGTATTTAATGATGATTTCAATTTTTTCCGTAAATTTGCGTAACATAAGTATATAATAACAAGTGTATTAAAATTAGATATTTGAATAGCTTGTATAAAAAAATAATAAAATGTAGATGAGAAATTGTAGATTGACTCAAAGTTATTTTAATGTCAATATTTTTTAATACACCATAATATAATTTAAATTTTTTAAGACATTTCGTGAAAATTTACTTAAATTTGACCAATTTTATAAAGTAATCAATTACATGGTAAAGGAAAAAATATTAAAAAGTTTTTCCACTTTCTCTTACACTTATACTATATATCTATAATTGTCGCACATTCCGATAAGGTTAAATTATTTTTACGAAATGCGTCATACACTCAACACTTTTACTTTTCCCATACGATTAAATACGAGCGAGCATAATTTTTTTTCACAAAAATTATCAACGAATTCTTGCCAAATGTCGTATTCGCATATAATTGATTTCGAATGATATAAGCGCGAAAAGAACAAAAACTCGAAGGGATCTTTGAGAAAAAGGAAAAAAACGAAAGACAGCAAGTGTGAAATACGAAGAGGAGGTCCGGAGACTCAAGTGCTTGCACATGAGAAAGCTCCGAGGCCTTGGCTACCTACACGCGAGTCTTGTACTCGCGTGCGTGAGAAACGATATACTCGGGACATCGTAAATTGTCCCGTGGAGGATCGCCGGCAAAACCCAGAGATTGACACTGGCGCCATTGGAACGGCCCAGCGCATCGAACTTTTCTCTTCTGCGCCGCCTTTCTCCGACGGACGAAAAACCCATATTTTCTCGCTCTCGAGAGCCGAATTTCACGAAAGAAGGGATATCACTATGCTTATTCCACCACTCGAGAGCTTATTGTAAATGCCCGATTGTTTCATTCGATTGATTTACATTTTTTATCCATTTGCCATTACAATTTAAATTTCAGAAGTTTCTTGAGTATCAGTTGAAAGGATGAGTATGTTATAGATAAGTTAGATATTTTAAATATTTATTTACTCGAAGCTCTTTTTGAAAAAATGAGGACCGTTGGTACTTAAGTGCATAAAACGATAGGTTAAGATAAATATTTAATAAAAATTTATATTTTGTGATTCCAAAAACTTTATACTACAACAGGAGAGTATTTTATTTATTTATTTGTGTAAAAAATACGTATGTGAAACAATATTGCTCGTCCTTTGTACGTATAATAAGATTATTGAAAAATAATAATTAATCATGTTAATTTTCGGACTAATAGGTATCTAATTACAGTCCAATGAAACAATATATCTTTTTTTGACTTTGACAAATCTTTTTCTAGCTAATCATGTAAACGTTAATAAACTAAATTATCTTTGATATTTAATTTGCAATATCTAAATTTATTTCATATTTGATATAGCGTTTAATAAATAAAGATTTATTTGTAATTGAACATAATATTATGCAGGTATTAAATTTAGAATTAAAAAAAACTAACTAATTAATTTAAATTTTTTTATATACAGATAAATACTAAATTGTCAACTTATTTAAATTGCATATTGAGTATAATTATTTAAATAATATTTCAAATACATATTTTTATATTGTATCGGAATAAATACGAAGTCACTTTAGTTTGGAGTTTCAAGTAGTAACCAAAAGAGCGACCAAACATTATATATATATATAGATGACCAAACAGTGAATGCATATATATATATATATATATATCTATATATAATAAACTGATTTACGGAACAACACAAAACTGTTTTTGATTAAATTACATTTCTTTTAGTTTGTTTTTGTACATTTATATACATTTTTGCATAAAGTAGAATGCCTATAAAATGCATTGTAGCTATATCTATAATGTATACCGAAAAATTTGTATGTACATTATGGAGATATGTATACTCTGAATATTCAACATAAAACTATGATGGGTTATTGTAGTTTTTTTCCCTTCGTTTCCCACATATTTTTTAAATGAATAGTCATGATTAAAACTTAAGGAGAAGTAAAGATTTTTACGTTTCACAAAACTTCAACACTTATGGCCCCTTAAACTTTTTCACATGTATAAATAATAAATGCTTTTTTTTAAGTTCGAAGCAATATTCAGTTTTTGAGTATAGTTGAATTTGTCATTTAATGGTATATATTATATTAAAGAATGGAGAATTATTTATCTCCACGAACCAATTTTCTGATATTATAACTATTTATTGCTGATGTTTCAGGCGCTTTCATGCCATCCCATTTCAAGTAAATAATACTAATTTCAGTTTACATATGCTAACGTATAAAGAGTAGCAATAAAAGCTTACTATTATAATAATTATTAATTGCGGTAAAACAACTTAAATCTACACTATTGGTACCAACGAATCTCCACAATATCAAAGCGTTCAAAACGATGGCAATAAATATATAGATTAATCGAAAATTTGTTTGTAAAACTGAATAATTTTTCATTTTTTATTAACATTCAGCTTTTGTTTTCAGAAATATTTAGAAAATTATATTACTCGTATTGTAATTAAGATTCCATAAGTCTTGTTCTATAATAGGAACTATTACCCACAGCACTGTAAACACGTTTGCGCATGTTATTCTGTAATCAGTCGTTCGTTTAATTGTCATGCTGATTTCCTTGAATCTTAAGGTTAAATCGGCTTTGATTTTTGCATATAATATATTTAAAATATTACTTAAGTTTTAATTTACTATTTACTAAATTGCTATTACTGAATTGTACAAAAGCAAATTGATTTAATCAATGTGTAACTTTAATAAACTTAAAAATTTCAAGTCATGATTTACACTTTATTAAGTGTAAATTATAGTTGTAAAAACTTCGTTTTTGTAATGTATAATTAATTTAGGATTTCCACATACGTAAAAAGTATTCCTGCAGTTTTATATATACATTTTCTAGTAGTATACATTTACAAGTATATACATTTTCTAAATTTAAGTTAGTCAAATTTGAAGGACAAATATATATCAGTGCAACATATATAAATAAATTTATATACATAAATATTTTTGTTCACTAATTCTTGGAATAAACCTTTTAAATAATCAAAATAGGGTAATCATTCAATAGTGCTTAAATTAAAAAAAAATTAAGAAATATTATATTGTGTATATGTTTTTAATTAAGTATGTGGAGCAACTAAAGTGAATAAATTTAACAATGTGGACAATAAATAAGGTTGAATTAAATAATGTCGTATACGTAAATGATAATAGATGTATAAATATAGAAAGGAAATAAACTGACCCGTGGAAATGTATTAAATAACAGTGTTTTAGCGTAAGATCACTGCGGATGTTGATACATATCGATATTTAATGATGGCGCGCTACCGACTGCTAACTACATAACCCTAGTTTAGAGACTTAAAAAAAAAGGTTTATTATGTTAGCAGTAAAATGTAACTTCGGAGCAAGATAGGCGGACAGGAAAATCCATAAAACGTCTCTTCTCGCTAAACCCGGGCGAGTTCCGGAAGCATCAGAATGCTACACTTGAACTACACTGACACATTTAGTACCTATAAATTATTTAGTCATACATTCAACATCTAAACAATTAAGACCATTGCATCCTTATTTACTCAAGCACAAATATGCATAAGTTAATAATTATCACCTTTATATATACAAATTTACGGACAAATGCTAAATAATAATTATTATCTAATTACTTATTACAAGGAATTTTACATTTTGTTTACATATTATATTTTGTAAATTATAATACAACACTATGTAGCACAAAATCAATATGTATAGGGGAGGACGGGGCTAATTTGACCATTTTTTTTTTAAAAATTTTTTCTCAGCGAATTTTAATTATTTTTACATTATACATAGACAAGAACCAAGTTCCACATCTTTATTACTTACCTGATTTTTTCCGAATGTAAACATTTAAAAATAAAAAATCTATACCGAAGTTGAAAAAAAATCGTTTTGGGCAACTTAGCCCCGAGGCTAGGGCTAATTTGCTCAATTCTTGGGGCTAAGTTACCCTATCTTTTAACATGCGTTTTCCAAACTTATAAAAATTTTTATTTATTTTCTCAATTTTACATAATTTATTATACATAATATATTCATTCTGCGTGAAAATATTCCACAAGGTCAAATTAGCCCCGTGGTCAACTTAGACCCGTCCTCCCCTATATAGCAAAAATCATAAATACCATTGAGGTATTACGCGTATAGAAATAGTGATGTAATTTTATTGTAAGAAATTATTAATAATAAATAACTCATACTTGACCGAACTGCAAGACATAGGCTTCTGTCAGCCTTTTAAAAGCCAATGAAAAAAATACATCGGCGGCAAAAGTGCTGACTTGAGTAAACGCAATTTAATTTTTACTATACATCTGACACTACTTGCAGCGCTGCTATAGTGATATATTTTTTTAACAATTATTATAATTAAAAATATAAAAAGATTAAAAAACCATATTATAACAAAGAAAGTTATAAAATTATTATTTATTGTAATATTAAATACACTTCATGTGTGCATCTGTCTAGACAAAGGAGTAGGCTTGATAGATCAAGAGTAAAGAAAGAAAATGTGAATGCTGTGGCACATGCACCGAATCCACCTGCCATTACTACTTCCTTCCGCTCGTCTCGAGGATGTTCGCTCTTGATTAATCGCAAGCTCTTTCCTATTGCTTATCTAAGAGGTCGAGTGCACGATAAAAAAGTCTAGTTAGTTAAACGAGGACCGGGTGTCTGCGTGTCTTTTTTTTCTTCCTACGTATATATACTTACCATAGGTGCTTTCGCTTCCGTAAACGATTACACCGATCAGTACAAATCGACCGTCGCTTAAGCGTTTATTTTTTAGTGTACGTGACTATTATTATACTTTGAGTAATAGAATTAAATTAAAACGCAAGAGAAAAAAATTTTAAATTAATTGAAGACTGTACCAAAACAAAATTTATAAATGTTTTATTTACAGTTACGCAGCTTATTACAAAATGTTATTTTCTATCGTGTTATAAGAGAAGTAGGATAACAAAAGAATAAGGTGCAAAAACGATGAATGAAAATTAAAAATTAAATTTTGTTTTACAATGATATTATATTTATATTACTTTTTTTAAAATATATAACTAATAACTAATTTCTAAAAAAAAGTATGCGGTATAACGTTGCCAATTAATTTATATTTGCATCTTTATATCATCACTATGATAGAATTATGCACATAATCGATCATGCCTGTTTATACCATATTTTACAATCACGCAAAAGGTATTATTTAATATATGTTTATGTATTGGATTATATATAAAATAAAATACAGTAATTATCTATTATATATAATTTACAATAAAATTAATATTTGCTGGATTTTACTTTTAAAAATATTAAAATGAAATGCTTAAATATACGTGATTTAAATTTACATTGACGTAGCATTATTTCAAATATTAAAAATTAATGAATATTATTAATTATTTAAAAAGTCAGATGAAAAAAATAAAATAATGTTTTGTTGGTTAAGGTTACGCGAAGATAAATCGTCCAATGACTCAATAGATGTACGTGTAATTTGGCAAGTTACTCAAAATTACAAACGCGTTAATAAAAGTTAACGCGAGAAACGCGAGTTAGCGAAGCGTTTTAGGCGTGAACTCGATGTACGAATTTTCTAGTGGAGTTTGACGTTTCTATAGAAGTTCCATTAATACCCGGTAACGCGATAAACTATATTTAGGAGGCGGTAAGGCGTACACCGCTCACTACGATTTGATATCTCGTAAAAGCCACATGGCCCCTGGTATATATGTATACCGGTATATATTCTACCCTTCTTTTTCTTTTCCTTTTTCTCTCTCTTTTCATATTTTTAACGAACTCGTCTAAAAACATACACTATTTGTAACGCTAATCATATTATAGCAATGCATTCTATCTATATTTGCGATAATTCGTCAATATTAATGAGTCAAAATTAAGGCAACGGATTTATAATTATTATATATATTTGTAAAGACGATGATAGTTGTTATTAAAGATCATCGACTTAATTTGAAAAAAAAATATTAAATTTTTTAATTTTTATAAAATACTCAATGTTTTTTTACTGTATAAATATTTACAGAAAGTATTATATATGTAGTTATACTTTTATTTCGCATCAAATCATATTCGAAAGGACAATACGTATAATATCGTATCTATGTACGTAAAGATTTCAATACATGGATTGACTTAATTCGAGCAGAATAAATTTTGCTTGCTTAGTGCTTTTGTTTAAATATTTATTAATCGATTATTACAAAATGTCCATTTAAATATTAAAAAGATTTAGTATTAAAAATTTGAAAAATATACAGATATTTGAAGTTATTTTTTCAGTAAGACTGAAAATATATAACTAATTTATTATATTCTGTATATTGTAAAAATTTATACAGAAAATATTCTGACAAGGGTAGTACATGACCTCCAAGAAACGGATCTTATCCTCACTTTGGTATATCTTTTGTAATGTAGAAATATGAAGAAAATCAAGTTATTGCTTGCCGATGGCCACATTGACGAAAGTTATTCGACATCTAATAATAATTTCAATAAAAATTATTTCCAATTTAATCGCTTATAACTCCGAAACAAATACAGATAGACACCCAAACAAGTAGATACAATTTAAAAAAATGAAGCTTACATTGCTCAATTTAGAGCAAAGTTATCAAGAAAATAAAAAGTAGAAGAAATTTTAACCAAAATTTAATATGAAATATTTATTATTTCTTTTAGCCTAAAATTCTTTATTTCTTATTTTCTTCATAACTTTGCTCCATATTGAGCAATGTAAGCTTCTTTTTTTAAAGTTATATCTACTAGAACTCAACTTTCTTCTGGATTTTGGTTCGATTGTTTATCTTTATTTGTTTCGGAGTTATAAGCAATTAAGTTGGAAGTATAATTTTCATTGAAATTATTATTATTAGATGTCGAATAACTTTCATCACAGTGGCCATTGGACAACAATAACTCAGCTTTCTTCATATTTTCATATTACAAAAGACATACCAAAGTTAGGATAAGATTCATTTCCCGGAGGTCATGTAATTCCCTTGTGAGAAACAATGATTGTAATAATAAATGCCTGATTATAATATCAATGAAGTTATTAATTTTATTTTGTATTTACATATTGTCAGTCAATATAAAAAAATCGAACTTTTAATTAAATAGTATATAATAAAGATTAAGAACGTTATGTTTAAGTAAATAGTGTGACTTAAATAATTGTTAAATCTATGTAAATCTTCATTGTAGTCTATAAATGTATAAATCAATCTTTTTATTTTTTGGAGATTGAAAAGTCTATTTCTTATCATTATCATGAATATGAATTCAGTGTAAGTATAAGTGCAATAAAATTAGAGACAGTTTTGTGAAAAAAAGGTATTAAAATAAGCTTTGACTAACGAGTCTATGGAGAATAGATTCGAAGATATTCTTTGATAAAAAGGCACGTAATAAGCGATGAGACTCGAAACAAACGAAATAAACCAGACGTAACAGACTAGCAATATTCTACGTATAGAGATGCACCGAATCTCAGGGATGCGCGTATAGAAAAATTTGAAAATACACGATATCCCGATGAGTCGCGCGGGAAAAAAACTTTGTTTCCCCTTGATCCGCCGAGGTAATTTGTCTGGTGAGCGCGTGGGAGTAGTCATGGGATATTTGTCAAAGGACGAGAAGCTATACGAGTACCTATAAGCTCTACTGCCTCCTCGAAAAAGGAAAGCTTATCGGAATATAGACCGCCTGGAGAATGAAGAACCGCACTTATGTACATATCCACTAATATATGCTCGCTTTTCTTTGATCTCTTTTGCGGCACGTACATCAGCCGCTTATGATTGCCAGTGGCTTTTGGGCGGAGAAACATGGAAATTCTGTGGGTAAATATGTAAATAACTTGTCGAATTATTCCTCGATTCTTCTTTTTGTTTTATGGACCGATGCTATTAATGCTGTTGTATTCAATACTTTAATTGATTCAATAGTAATGGAACATTTTTTCCTTTAAATAAAAACTCGTTCATTTTAACCAATTATATTTCTTATTATTTTCATCTTTATTACAAATTAATATAACAATTGTAAGCTAAAATTATTTGTATAATCGTGAAAAAGCCTAGCTAAAATATAAATGTAGTCTAGTTACCATAATTATCTCAGACTTTTATTAAATTGCTACGTAAAGTCTAGATAAAGTCTAACTTATAAAATGTTTGTAATAATTAATAATATTTTCTTATTGAGCTTATATACTGAAAATAGATACGTTACTCTTCTTAATCTTGTACATATTCGAATAAAGATCATCATGGAGGAGTCAATCGAAATTATTGAATCGTGTTCGTCGAGCTTGGGTTATTTTTAAAGATTCTGGTTAAATCGATACATTTTCCTTTGTGACTCAAAAGCAAATAATTCTTTTTTTATAGTAATATCAGGGTATAGACTTAAAATAAAATCATAAAAGTGACAAGCCTAATTGTCGCCTATGTTACAGTTCTATTTTCTATAACAGGTAGATGAAGTTTAGATGAAATTATTGAAAACCTCTTAAACCTATAGTTACACCTAGAATGAAAATACATGTTATCTAGCCACGCTTTATCTTACGATCATTGTTTAGTTTTAAAAGTAAATTGAAAAGCTATACACTTGATTGATGGATACATAATTGGTGGTACACATAAAATGTGGAAACTCAAACCAGATACATGAAGAGAAAGGCGGAAGAGCCCAAACAGATAAAGTCGGCATTTATACCTTTGACTTAGGGGCGTTATCTATTAAGTTATAATCGCGATAATCGAAAGCACATATCTATGAGCGGGGCGAAAGTAGACGCAAGGGAGAAGAATCAGCAGGAGCCAGACGCCACCAGGGGTGGTTTGGATACTGAACTCGACGCAATCCAGAATGCCTCCTACACTTACTCGTATATCTCGGTAATCACGCTAATAATGCCGAGCTCGTCGTTACCAAAACCGAGAGGGACGACGCCATCAGCGGTTAACTTCAAAAACTCAAACCTCACTTATCACGCGGTATTTTCTTGTGGTTTACCAAAATTCACGGTATTGGGTGCTCCTCATTTTCATAATAACTCAAATATGCTAAACTATTTTAATTTAATTATTACAGATTCTTTTATTTTTATGTAAAATATTTTCATAAATATTTACAGTAGATCACACTAGTTAGCATACCTCTACATTTATTAGTAATAAATTTAAATGAAAATTAAAATACTTACTAATTTATAATCAAACTTTCGTTTCAATAAATATTTATCTATTGATTGTTTTATTTCTCCGCATTCTTATGCCAGATCTACTGCTTATACTGTTCAGTATGGTCTTACCAAATTCTTTTTTTATTAAAACCTTGATTTTTCGCAGTGAAAAAAATAATTTTTTACTTCAAGCGGAATTCTACTTATATCTAGTTGATATTAAATGAATCTTCTAGAATTTAGAAGAATATGGTTGATCCTGTACATTGATCTTTTTAAGTCAACATCCCTAGTTTTGGATATAAGGAAATATAGCTTGATTATAGAGGATTCATTTAATATCACCCAGATTTCTTTTAGAATCATATTCAAGAAGAATTCTGTTTGAAGTAAGAAATTATTTTTTCCAGTACAAAAAGTACTTTAAACGTTTATTATTTGTACATAACTTTTGAAGAACATATTTAATATATTACGATTTACAACTCTTGTCCTCTTGTTATTTTTACATACTAACATATCTTTTAGTGTAAAAAAACATCCGTCACTCTACAAATTAATAAAGCTCGATACAAATCAATTTTCTCCCATATTTCCGTCATGCTACTAGTGTTAATATGTCAAAGCAGGGATTAATGTAAAGAACGCAAATGTACATTTAAATATTTTTTTAAGTATTAAAGCAGTGCTCGCGTTACTTAAATAAATTCAATGAAAAACGAAAACTATGAAAATTCAGTCGTTCATTATGTTATATGCAAACATAATCTGAGAGCAAACGAATAATGTTTTTATATTTGATTAATTGGTGTCATAAGCAAAAGTAAACTCACGTTTTGAACCTCAAAAGTCAGTCTCGCGAGGCTTTATTTTTAATTTTTTTGTTTAATCGAATGATGGCCGATCTTCATCTCGGTGTAACCTTAAATCATCGCACGAGCAGCGATCCCTCGACACCATTTATTAATAAAGGAAGATAACACCTAACGGAGTATATACGCGAACGATATAGAAGGGGAAACATAATGGTCTTATTTGTGGTTGGCCGTTGCCTCCAATTTACTAATTGAATCTTCCGGGACGAGAGGCACGAAGCCACGCCTACCGAGGGGGCAGGGCTCAAAGGCGGCCACCCACGCCCGAGGTGGATCCTAACTCTGGATCTTGCGTTCTCTCGCACTCGCATCGCGACTCCGAGCGCGCACGCGTCGAGCTTTCGTTTCGCGATCCTTGCACCCCGGTGATAGTTGAGTGACAGTGTTTTTCTTTGGTTCATCTCACTGATTACCAAACAAGTGTCATTGTCTTTTCAACTTCATTACAATCAAATACATTTTGACAACATGATTGGAGGTTACGAGACCCAGCCCGACTATTACCCGCAATGGCATCAACCGTATAATTATGTCACGCAATTACCCTATGGTAAGTTAAATTACTACACCACTTTTAATATTTTATTTAATTATTATTAATTTCACTCCAATCAGTACTTACACGCATTTACATATATTTTGTTTAACATACCGTAGAATATTATTTTATAAATGTGTCAGCGAGTAATAATATAATTTTATAAAAAAACGTTAAGTGAACCATGTTGAAATAATATATCGAAATATAAACTTTTATTTATGTTTTACAAAGTAATTGTATGAAAATTTATTATTAACTTTTGAAATGTTTTTAGAAAAATTTTACATTTAAGAATGCGCCTTTATAAAAATATAAAATGTGACAGTTTATTAATTAGAATAAAAAAAATTAATAAAATTAAAATTTGAACATTTTTATCTGCGTAATATCAATTATTTTACTACAAAAATATATTTTTCTGACAACATAATAAAGTAGTATGAAAGATTAATTTAGATATAAAAACTTTTCAAGTTAAACTTAAGTAATAATAAAAAATAATGAAAATATCTTGAAAGTAAATTTTAGTGTGAACCAAATTATACAGGATTAATCTAGGCAGTTTCCCTTAATCGCTTTATATAATTAAAATAAAAAAGATCGGTAATCGTAGAGGCGGCATCTCTGACTAGTGTAAAAAAGGAGTGGTCAATAAATTAAATAAAAATCGATGGATTTTAGGAATTCCAGAACCCGATAACCAATCGACGTATTGGGGAACAGACTCAGGCATATCCGGCGGTAGTTCCGGAGCTGGTAGTCCGGCTGCTTCGACCCCGCCCCTCATCGAAGAAATTGGCATTCAAGAGCCCAATTATTCACCCCTGCAACAATATTCTCAGGCGAATTTCAACAGCACCGAATCCCATTCCCATTATGCGGATCAGATGTACCAGTCACACCAGCATCAAATGTCAGGTGTAACCGATCACCAACAATTGCATGAGCACCAGGGTTCGCAGTACCAGGAGAGTCCAACCTCGATGTTACAACAACACGTCAGATGCGTTGGTGAAGGGTTGGTCGTTAGGCCTAAACGTCGAAACACAGCAAACAAAAAAGAGAGGAGACGCACGCAAAGTATTAACAATGCTTTTGCCGATCTGAGGGATTGCATACCAAATGTACCAGCCGATACCAAATTGTCTAAAATCAAGACGTTGAGACTCGCGGCTAGTTACATTGGTTATTTAATGGCCGTACTGGACAGCGACGAGAACGAGGAGCCTCAAACTTTCCGAGCGGAGATATTGTCGAGCGGCAGGAGGAACAAGTCCCATGGAAATCTGGTAAATATATTTTCATTATATATATTTTCCTTCTTATTCTGTATTGACGCTTCAATTAATTTTTATTGCAATGTACATTCGATAACTCGTATTTACTAATTCGATTTCTGATCAATCGTATACCTCTATATACTTATTAATAAGTTAATCTCATAAAAATATAATGTTTTTAAATATATATTCAAAATTTAATAATAAATATGTATTGATAAAAGTTTATGTATACGCTATACCTTTTATATTGTGTAAAAGTTTTTAAACATTGTAAAACTGGTTAAACAGTAAATAAAGAAATTAATCTTAAGTTCAAAAATCTTTATTTTTACATCAAATAACGAATATATATATTATTTTCTTCTTCTTAATTTGCCAATATTATCTACTCTTCAGAGAATTGTCTATTATTGAATATATAATTTTTAATGATATTAAAAAAATGATGCGTATTTTTTATAATAACAATTACTATATTTGTGTAAAAAAAGAATAATTATTAAAATATACAAAAAATGTTTATAGATATATACGTAAGAAATGTTAGTTATAAAGTTCGTCTCTTCACGGTTTATTCTGAAAAGAGATTTACTAACTAAGCATAACGAGGACGGGATGTTTAGTAAATAGACATGGACGCGCAAGCAAAGTAACTAATAAATAACTGGGTTTGTGTTTCAGAGCGAGGCAACGATGCATATGATGGGGATGCACGAAGAAACGACGAAAAGTAAAGGACGTACGGGATGGCCCCAACACATGTGGGCTCTCGAATTGAAGCAGGAGCCGCCAACGAGTCAATTGTAAAAAGATTAAGACAAATTATCCATTGATAAAGTGCTAATAGGAGAGATGTAATTTATAATTGTCTCAGGTACTTCCGTTTATGAAATACCTTGTAAATAGTTGTCTTTTTGATCTCGTCGACTAAGACCGTCAATGTAAATAGTATACCTACGTTAATTATTATATATAATATATGTTACGTTTTAAATGCGCATTATAATAGATTGTACTTATCGTGCCATAAACCAAAGATAAATTTGCGTAAATAATCGGATGTACTTAAATTTTTATTATATATATATCTATTTGTTTTATAATATGATTTTGTTCGAATTGCATCGTTTGCCAAACTTGGCATATTGTACAACTTTGTATAAAGTGTAATTTATACATAAATATATCTATATTATAAAAAGTAAACTGAACAAAAAGTCAAATATATTTTAAAACACGTCTATAATTACTTTAACCCTCCTTTACGTACAATATCACTTACAAATTTACAAGAAATAGATTTCTTAAAAATTTAAACACTCTCTATTATTTTTATTTTAAAGTGCTTATACTTCATAAGTAGAATATTAAAGCCTCTTGACTCGCATTTCCTCAAAGTTCTCGATGTCAGTAGCTAGCGGTTATACTTTCCAATCGTAAGTATCTTAGTGTTAAAAAAATAACCCTCCAAGATTTCCATAGTCTCTTGATTTCAAGAAAGATACATGGATTCCTCGAGAGATGTAGTACTTGTGTTCCATTTTACTATCGCACTTTATTTAAATCTATTACTTAGTGTTTTTAATTCCATCCAACTATACGTCAACAAATTGCTACAAATTTTACACATCTATTTATGGAAAATCATTGACAATTATTTTTTTAACTTTTCTGGCTCACCGTTTCGATCTGACTCAATGTACGATAAAGTAAATATTTAACGTGTGCTTTCAACGACGTCGTACATTGGTATGTTTACATTCACTGACATGTCATTTCGAACATTGACTTTTGTTTTATATTTCTTCAGCGACGAAAATTCTTTACGAGTTTCATCTCGAATGCAATGTTTTAAGTATTTGTACCAACCAGTAAACATTCTAGTCTAATGAATGAATTTAATTATCGAATAATTATGATTTTGCAATTGAGATGAGAGTTATATAGGTATATCAGTAGATTTTCGAGTATAGATTAATTTTTTAAAGTTAATAATATAATTACAACATCGAATTCATTTAGAAAAGTAATTTATTAATATAATTGGTGTGAGTGAAGATATTGAAATTTGTAAATTATACAGTTGGGACCATGAGTTATTCGGTAATATTATACGGGTTCACTGCATACATTATAGTTGAGTTAATAATCTATAAAAGTGTACAATAAATGTTGTTGAGTGTCATTAACATCGTTGATCAAAAAGACAAAGGCTAAAATATAAAATGGAAAAATCTGCTTGAAAATGTTGGGAATTCTGCGTAAAGCCATAAAATGAAAAGCACAGCATGCGCTCAGTGGTTCTATCACACGTGGGTAGACGTCAAAACGAGGGAATTGCCGTATCGGCGCCAGTCAACGATACCCTAGGTCGAATTACGGATATTTCGAAGCCAGGGCGGAAAGCTCGAGTCAAAAGAGCTCGTGTCTTGGACCGCCCTTTTTCTCCACGGGCACCAGACGAACGGCGCGCGCACTTCCGCGCGTCTTCTCTGATGCACGACAAATTGGAGGGATGCGACTCGTATACGGGCACAACACGTGCGCTCAACAACCGCCCCGCTTTCTACAATCCCGAAAAGACTACTAAATTTTCGCTAAAACGATGTGGTTACGGATGACGGAGTAGTTTACTATGAGGATTCGTCCATTGATGCCCGTCCAATGTTGCGCGTACATCCCTAGCTGTATCTCACATTTCTCTCATTTACTTTTATAGAATCACTTCGTTATTAATCACGTACATGTAAACTAGCTTTCGTTACTACGTCTAAACGTCTGTACATTAGATTCTTTTTAGAAAAATAAGTATATTAGTATTTTTAATTGAGCATATATGACAGTCATATCATTTTAGTCATTACGCAATAACATACCAATTCAAGTAAATGTGAGATTTATGGCTACGTGATCGCAATTCAATTTATCATTGATTCACAAGACAATATCTCTTTTCGCCTATATCATTTAAATATGCCTAGCAAGTACGCCAGATACTATAATGTGTTATAATATTAAATTTCTGGTAAATATTTAATTATTTTTAGGTATAAATTTGACATTTTTAAAAAATAGGCGAAAAATTCCTATTTGCAAGCTATTAAAAAGCAATTTTTAACCTCAGACTATTAAAAATAGATCAATTACTATAGTAATAACTCTTGTTAAAATTGTATATTTTTTTAATTGCATAAAAATATATTATTCTTAAAAGTGAGTTTATCACTCGCCAAGTTTTGCTTTGCAAACGAACAAATAAATTCAATTCTTGATATTAAGTAAATATAAATATTTTTAAGATATTGCATTTTTTAAATATCAGTACCGTTTTCTCACCAACATCTCACAATATGCAATTAAGTTGTGAGTCTCACACTTTCTAAATATTACTTAGTCAACATCCTCTAACTAGTTGTATAAGTTGGTCATTAAGATTTAATGAATAATCACTATTTAAAACACTCGATAGTACTGATAAATTAATAGAAAATGTACTGAATATATATATACGGGGAATAAAATGAGTTTACGGGGAGTAAACCGATCGAAGGAATAAAATGCAATTTTAGTTCACTTGCAGAGCTTAATAAAGTAGACTTTTTAGATGATCAGGGGGACAAAATATTTATATTTGTAGAATACATTTTTTGATATAATTAGTCATTTTTCATTAAGTAATAATTATTTCGGATAAGAACAGATTCACTATACTGCAACATTACTGTGGATAAGAAAAGAAAAATAATGCTATTAAGAGAAAATGTGGTCTTATTGATAATTATAACGATCACCGATTTGTTACCCTATTGGAATAATATTACAACTATTATGAAAAATTTTCCCCAAAACATAATAGGTACACTGCCCAGGTATATAATTTAACTTTATATCATATTGACCGAAAATAACTGAAAAGTAAACATATAGATTTTAAATTATCAAATATATTTTTAACGCGCCGTCTTATATTTTTCAGTTCATGCGGGGAGAAAAGAATGTTTTCCTTCTCACAGTGCTCGATCCGTTGTCATGACCGTAGCAGCACATTTACTTTACGTTTTTATTAATTTGTTCATGATTCTGACCACAATGTTATTTCAATATTTGTATACAATATTAGTTTGGTTTATTATTATTAATGTAACTTTTTATCAGTATATGTGCGTTGCTATCACTCGTGCATAAATTTAGTCCAACGTGTTTAATTCCGAATTTCCATAAGAACCAACTTATTCATCGTACATCTTAAAAACGTACGCTAAATATAGTAAAAACATTCATGGATTTTTCTTAACTTTTTAAACTTATATATTTAATTCTCATAACAGTTTCTATGTTTTCTTATAATTTATAATACTCCTCAATTTTGTCTAATACAGTGTAATCAACATTATAGAAGAAACCTAACAGCAAGGATCTTAAACGAGTACTGACCTACACTGTACAAGGTATACTAGACCACAATGGAAGCTATTTAGTTCTTTATGATATTTATAATTTATAAAAAATAATTTGTTATTATGTACTACTACAGTGAAAAAAAATTATTTAATTATTTAGTAAAATATGTATTAATCATTTAATTAAATATTTAGAGATTACGCATGGAGATTATATTTATAAAACTTTATTTTTAACAAGATGTTTTTGTTAAATAAGCGTTAGTTAAAGTAATAGTAAATTACGAAAGATTGCGTAGGTGCAGGTGAAAATTGTAATGATGGACGATGATAAAGTTTGTAGGACGGCACGGTAAGGAGGATCGGAGTCATGTTGCAGTCGGGAGGCGTCAGAGCAGGTAGTAATTGGATTGACGGGTAGACGCAACGAGGCCGCAGGTCAGGACCGAAGTCCGAACAATGGAGACGGAGACTCGCCCCCCGCACACCGAACGTACAATGCGACGGATTAAAAGTTGGTGAGTGTGCCAATTGAGTAAACTGTCAAGTCTACTTGACGGTCGTTTAGCTGGGGAAAACAGTCGGTCCAAGTGGTGGGGTTGGCAAATGTAGCTACCGAGAAATCGGCAGCGGCGCGGGCTTTGTGCAACCCTTTGCGAGAGCGTTGGGCCCAAAGGTTCACGAGAGTATAAATACCTGGACAGGTCGCATCGTCGTCACTCTTGCTGATTACCTTCGCAAAGCAACTTGGCGACACCGTCATCCAAGGCATCTATCCGCTGCAAGCCAAAGTCGAGATCGACATCAACCAAGACGAGTCCGAGACATTGGCCGATTTGGGACCAACGACCACCTCGATATCCGGTACTCCTTGGAACTTTTGGGACGTTTGACAGACTCGAGGGAATCACCTTGGACTTGGATTTCGAAGCTTTGGCAGTCGATACACATTCCTCAAGATGAAGAAAGCTTTGGTGCACCGATACTACTTGAGCAACGAGTTCCTGAAGAAACGGCGTTACTGTTGCGTTGAGTCCAGTCCGCCGGAAAGCCAAGCTGCGGAGACGACCAAAAAGTCGACGGGCAAAAAGTCGACGGCGATCCCCGAGTACGAAAGTACCACGAGCGAGGAGGAGGTCTCCACCGACTTGTACCGACCACTCAAGAAGAGGAAGATCCAGTACGAGGAGATCACCGCCAAGGCCTGACGGACGCAACTTGATAACATTGCTGCGATCATGAGTCATTTCATTCGCAACAATATTACGTACTGATTTTACTTTTCCTAAGCATTATCGGAGAGTACCAAATAACGATATGTCTGTATTGTTCTACTATAATTGTGTAAATGGAATATTTTTATAATTGCCTATATATTCCAACTTTTATAAGTTAGAAATATTTGTAAATTATTCAGTTACATATTATAGTTTAAATAACAATTGTCATCTGAAAGCGCACGTGGAAACCAGTATTGCTGAATACTTGTACTTGTAACTTTTTTACATCAATTCGAATCCTGTACTAGTAATTAATTATAATGTAAGTTAATTGTAAATATCAATAAACTTTTGTAACACCTAATTTCTGGCTTTTAGTTTTTGGTTTGAGTTCCTACCTATATTCGTTTTTGAGTTAACAGAGATCAAAGTGGAAGTAATTTTCATTGAAAATATTGTTAGATGTCGAATAACTTTCGTAAAAGTGGCCATTGGCAAGTAATAACTTGGCTTTTTTCATATTTTTATGTTACAAAAGACATCCCAAGGTTAGGATATGATCCGTTCCCGGAGGTCAAGAACTTCCTTGTAAGACAAAGGATTACTTGCATTAAATATTAAGCCCCTATGTAATTTTTCGTAAATGACAAATTTTTGCTCGCATGAAAGCGTAACATGATGTATAATAGTGCAATCCTTATTCTTGTAGTATTTCGTAGAGCTTGATCTTTCTTTGATGAATACTATAGGCTTATAATGTCTATTATACATATATACAATTATTCGTTTCGAAATAATCAGCAAGATAAAATGCATTTATAAGTAGCTATCAAATAATTCGTGTGTGTCTGAGAAAGTCTGCAAAACTAATAGATAAAATATGAAAATTTTATTACACCTAATAATAGACAGATTCATTCTTAAAAATCGATACTTCTTCTAGATACCTACTGTCAGAAAGTTTAGTAGTTTTAGTAGAAAGCTGCAGTAAGTACTATTACATTTTTAGTGATTGGTTGCCACAGAGAGAAACAAATATCGCATTAAATCTATTGCATCACGTATTTTTCATTATGAACAAGAAACTTTTCTCTTGTCTTATACATGAAGAAATATCTCAGTGAATTTTAAAAGCATCAGGTCATTTTTTTCATTTTTAGTCTACGAAGATAACATGTGAGGATAATCATTACTTGAATCGGTATTAAATAAATTCAGTATTAATTTATTAAACAAATAATTTTATAAAACTAATGTTTTGAATACTTAATATATAAAACTATTCAATGTTCTGTACAATAGGCAATATGTACGTGGGAAACATTTCCCTTGAAAATTATAAGACGACATATTTATTCTTTTGCGCAATAGCTACCTATTTTGTGGTACATCTGGTGAAAGAAACTTCACCGGATAACAAAGAGACGAAGGAAGAAAATGGAAGCCGAAAGGGTTGGCCAAACGAAGATCGAGGTAAAATGTAAGTAGCGCAGAATCACGAGCGATCCGACGGTATTATGGCCGCCGGAAACATGGACGAATCGCGCGCTAGTCCGTGGAAATTTCGTAAAAATCTATAAGCTGGGCGGAGCTTCCAAGGAGAAAAGTTGTATCGTGGCTATATCGTGCTATATTTGTACCTCGAATTCCATCCTCACGTACGTGTATTTACTTGAGTTATGAATTCGTGAGAGATAATTTTTTCCACGGATCGACGTTCATTCGACACGAACGTTCATGCATATATATATATATATGTGTGTGTGAAACACCTATCGGTATTGACTGCGGTTTATGGTCAATAGATATTACGTTCTAATTTAAATATTAAAATATTTTTACAAAACAGTTTAGGAAGAATAGTTTAGAAAAATTTTAAACTCACACAAAATGTATTAATAAAGATCTAAGGAAAGATATGCAGCTTCTGAAAAACATTAAAATGTATGCTCTCAGACTCAATGTAACAAACCAAGTATAATTTTAATAGTTTGTCATTGAATTTCAATTCTTATAAATAGATAATAAAAGTGATTAATAAATCGTCTATGAACAAACGCATTTATATGATTTATTTTTATAGTAACTATCTTTAAGGCAATAATATAACTTTTTACAAGTACATTTGTAAAAAATCTTATAAATTCTTGTAACATTTATGCACTGTTTTTAATATCACTTTTATTCTAAAGAAAACTTGAGTCTTCTTATTACATATTATATACTGCTTGAATGAAAGAAAAGTTCTATACTATAAACAAAAAATGGACATATTTTTTCCTCATTCTATTTAATCAAACTATTGATTATTACCTTACAAGGAGAGTATCCTCCAACTCCGGGAAACGGATGTCTACCAAACTCTAGAATATATTTGCTACTATAAAAATATGAAGAAACCCGGAGTTTTAAGCTCTAACGTAAAGCAAATAACGGAACATTTTGCCAAAAAACCCTTGACATAAATATATTCTTAAGCCTAAGTTCGGAAGAAAGCTGATATCGATTAGATTGAATTTAAAAAAGGAGAAGCTTAAATATATCTATGGAAAAGTTATGAAAGCAAAACGAATTTAACGATAGTTTCATGCCTATTTTAAATAAATGAAAAAATGTACTGTTTTTTAGGTCAAATTGTCCTCTTATTTTTATTTTTTCCATAATTTTAGACCAAGTTAAGATATAAGAGTTTCCTTTCTTGAACCAATCTACTCGATCTAAACTTTCTTTTGAACGAAGGCTTGAGTATTTATATTTATTTGTTTTCGAGTTATATGTGATCAAAGTCAAAAGCTTTTTTGACGAAATTTTTGTTATATCTATCGTTTAAAAAGCATTAGAGTCAAAAATTCCGGCTTTCTTCATATTTTTATAGCAGTAAACATATCCTACAGTTTGGTAAAGATTCGTTTTACCGGAGATCGAATAATCTCCTCGTTAGTACGTACTCTCTAAAAATGAAATAATGATACGTCGGTCACTGTCACGAAATTAGTGAATATTCACTATTAAAATAGTAAATTTCAAATAGTAAATTGTCACTACTTTGTGATAGTGACCGACTTATCACTATATTTTTAGTGATTATTCACTAATTCACATTTAGAAAATAGTTTACTCTTAGTTACTACTATTTTACTATACCTATTGGTAACGAATGATCACCGCAAAAGTTAATTAAAAAATATGCTGAATGTTACATCAAAAACAACATATTTAATTTACAAAAAAATCAATATGCAGAATTTTGTATGTTATGCAGAGAAATTTTGTATAAAATTTAATATAGATGTTCAAAATTCTTAGTATAGAAATATAGCATAAAAAGTATCCTTTATACCAAATTTTTACGATTATTACTTTTAGTATCTATTTTATTATTTCAATGGACTACACATCACGAAGAATCATGACAGTTGAAGTTATTAAACTATTCAACTTTCTTGTTACAAAAAGATTGCAGTATATTAGTTAATATTGTAATAATGAAATTGCAAGCGTGTATTGTACTCTTTGCTGTAATAATTGCTGTTCTATTTTGTTTCGTTAGCTGTAATGGTGAGTTAATATTTCTTTTTAACTAATAATATATATTTTTAATCTTAATTTCCTATTCTTCTGTAATTATGTACTGTACAGCTGTAGTTTCAAATGATGAAGTTGTAATAATTGTACATTTTACGTATTTTAATCAATTAAAATTATACCTCTTTCTTTTAGATGAAACTTTAGTTTTCGGTTACCGTCCACCGCCTTTATCACCAGAAAGAAGGAAAAAATTACTCGAAGAACTTTTAGAAACAAATAAAAACAAAAGATGTAAAGAAGGATACGCCATTGATTAATGAATTATTTAACAATTTTAATGGATATTTTAATTATAATTGTGTAGTTACTTACTCGATTTCAAACGAGTAACTTTATGAATAGTAAATATTGGATAAAACATTAATGTTGATGGGTAACCAATAGTATTATGGAAATAAATCTTTGAAATAATTATAATTCTTTCCATCTGTAATAATTTGGTTTTTTTTATTTAAACTTACTCTTAAAAATTTGTTGTATGATTTTTATTATGAGGTTAATGACGTTACGACAATTGTGTTGACTTTTCTACTAATATAATGAAGATACATGTAACTATTCTGTCATAAATGCATAAATAAAATTTAGCTGATACTACGATTGTCGTTGTATATACATTTGATGTGAATTATATGAGAATGAGATTATGAAAACAAATTAAAAAAATGTGTTACAAAAAGTAAAACAAAATTTGCAAAAATGAATAAAGAGTGAATTATGTTTTAAGCAATTAAAATCTAAGTAATATTTTGATCAATTTGTTTCTAGACTCTCTTAAGAAGCTTACAGAAAGTTGGTGTCGATTGCTGCTGTAAACTTTTTTCTTGACACAGAACAGATCTTTATTCGGAGACTCGCTTATATAGCTTGGTGTATAAACACGCGTTGCGAGCTCTTTGCCTTACGCTGTTTATTCTTAATCCTTATATACCAATGAGTTATCGAACCGACGGACGTCGAATCGAACAAATGCGCAGTATACAAACTTTCAACCGAAACTTTTAAATTTTATAATTTATGAAATATTCATATTTACTTTATCTAAGTATACTTATTATTTAACTATAGTAATCTAAAAAAGTATGAATAATAATTTGGGGAAATAGCAAATCGACGTGCATGCAATATTAACACTGTATATTATTTTCGAAAAAGTAATTAACTTTTATTGGTATTTGCCAATTGGTAATTCTTAGAGCTATATAGTATCTACAAAACTAGCATTGCGACGAAATTAATTATACTTATTCATAATAACTGTACTACAAATATTTACAATTTAAAATAAAATATTATGATTTTAATCGTATTATTATTTTAACGTATTGTTATTCCGTGATACTTAAAAACGTGGGAATAACACCCATAAAGAATAAACGAAAAAAATAAAATTTGACCATTTCAAACGCAGGTTGTTATCTTAACTTGCGAAAGTGATACGTATATGAACTCGTGTGTTCGTACGTATACAAGATAACAAGGATTCAGACGCGTTTGCAGTAAGTACGCGAAGAGA
The DNA here is from genome assembly GCA_026168455.1 of Theocolax elegans. Classification (NCBI taxonomy): domain Eukaryota; kingdom Metazoa; phylum Arthropoda; class Insecta; order Hymenoptera; family Cerocephalidae; genus Theocolax; species Theocolax elegans. The sequence goes on along the minus strand of CM047425.1, from coordinate 84,893,084 downwards.
GTCATCCGACGAAAAAAATCATGAAACAACGGTTTGTTTTCTTAAACATAGCATTGAAAATCTGTGCATCTTGGACCCCACTGAAAAACATTAGGAATACGTGTCGTATACGTCATATCAATTTCATCATTTATTTGTTTGCCCAAAATTACGAAAATAGAAGACACATTTTATTAAAATTATTTTTTACATATTGGGATTAGAATTAAGAAAACATTCATTTTAATTGTTGTAAGTTGCCTTATATTGTTTCTAGATGTACGAATAATGGCTAATTACATCATATTATACATCAATCTCAAGTGTCTAAAGAACGCAAGATACTTTTTCGTTAATAAATAATCATTGGATGTTAATTCTTATATCAAAGAAATTAAACAGAATAAGAATTATTTTTGTATTGATATATACAGTCAATCATAATAATAGTTTAAGCTGACTTCACTAGACGCGAATAAACGATATATTTTCTAAAATAGTATTTAAGATATTACAATCGACACGAACTAATCATTAATTTATTGCGTGTCAAAAAATAATTTTATGTTCTTAAAAAAGGAAAGGCATAATTACAGTATAGAAGTACTATATAATAATACATGAATAAAATAAGTAATGAAATAATTCAACGAAAGAGAGAACTACAGTTGTAATTTATATAAAACTCCCTCATATCTATTATTGTTTTCAGGGTTGATCTCTTTACTGATGATTTTTTAATATTATCTTTATATTGAATAGTGTGGGGAGAGTTGTAGCTCAGTTATAAAACATCTAACAGCAGTGCGAGTTTAGCTGTACGAAAACTGATCGATTCGTTGTGATGTACGTTTCGACGAGAAGTGCGTCTCCATTTGACGTATAAGTATAACGAACAGGGAGAGGGTGGAAGCTGAACGAGGAGCGGCAGGCAGCAGGCGGCGGCGCAGGCGCGTGCGCACATACGAGGGGGTGGTGGATTGATTCACACGAGTCGACCTCCTACGAAGATATGAGCCCTGGATGCCAGGAGCCGGGTTCAGCGCTTTGCGCGAGTTTCGTACGTGTTCCGCAGCCTCTTCCTCCTCGTCCTCTAATCGTCGCGTCGCTCGATGTTTCTTCCTCCTCCTGATTTACAGACGTACGATATTTTTCTTACGTGCCTACACGGGGTAGGAGGGTTACCGCCGAACTTTTATACTTTCGGCACACTTGTGCTTCCCGTCGAATCAACGATCCGGAGCGCAGACTCGCGGTACACCTTTCCGTCAACTAGCAACTTGTTGGCTCGTATGAATTCTCGATAGCTGCTGTATCGTGAAAAGCCTCGACATAGCCAGAACGCAAGCTCGTCCCAGTTTCACACGAAGCTTTTCTCTCCCGTATGTGTGCTTGATGACAACTCGTGAATCCTTCGATTTGAAGAAATCTCTCCGCTAAACTATCACATTTTATGCGTAAACGGGCTTACATTTTTCTTCTAGTATTCAACGTATTCAACATATTTCATTATTTTCCGTTATTTTCCTTATTTTCAACGAGTATATATATTTTTTACTATAGCATTATGCACTATGTACGTGTACATAGATAGATAGATAGAGAGATATTCGATCTGAAATTCCTATATTTCAGTTACTAGTCACCCATCAGCTGCAAGCTCTTGCTAGACTAAGCGATCCGGGTAGAATAACTGACTCTCCCCTAATTCACGCGTTGATTACTCTAAACTCGTGTACATAGATTCATCTACATTTAATTATTATACTATTAGTATTATTCCAATTTTCAATTAATTTATATTTCGACATTTTTTAAATTAGTCATTATCTTCTTAGTAATATTATAATTAAAATATTTAATCAAAATAAAAATATAACTAATTAGAAACGTGAAACGTTTTAAATTTATTTATTGTAATTTAATAAATATTTTAATTAAAAATAATGTATAATTTTGTCCTGTATTTAATAAAGCATTTCACAGTAAAGAGAGAATCCAACCGTAATAGAGTTTCAAAGTAGAGACAATTTAGAATCTTCGACATCTTTCAAGAATAAATTATAACTAGTAAACTTATTTAAAATATTCGAAATTATTAACCTCGCTCTTTATAAGCATAAACGTCCTTCTCTAAGCAAACGTTAAACAACAGTAGTTAATTATTTATTTGATTATCTTTAAGTATTATTACTAATTTTTAATTAGAATCTATATTTACTGGATTACTTTAGCCAGTTAAATAGTTAAAACAATTTTTTCTAACTAAACTATATATTCTATACATACAAAACATGTACTACTCTTCATAATTATGTTTATATTAATATTTGTTAAGTAACATTTATTAATAATTAGCAAATTTTATCGCAGGGTATTAATTTATTAATTTTATGCTCATATACTTTAGTAAAATAATTTTCAAGACAAAGACACGTAATTAATTGAACTACTATTGAGCTTTGACTTAAACGTATAGAATAGAGTTGGACAAATACTCGGTCGCAAAATTTTTCGAACGCTTTTTTTATATTTTGTGTAATATCTAGATCAAAAATGTTATGTTCTGTTAAAGAATATGTGTTCAAAAAATATTTTATTTTCCGTTTTTGTATATTATATTAATAAGTTTGTTCAACTATTATCTTCAAATAGTTGCCCAACTCTGGTAATAAAGCAGGCAGTTTCAAAATAATTATTACTATTAAAAAAATGTTTCATTTCAGATTTCAAAAACATTAATCAATTATTAAATTAAAGTTGTATTTGTATATGTAATATTAATGTTGTTATAATTTTTAAATATTTTTTATAAATTGCCATACTATAGAATTATTTTTATTACTTTAAATATTTAAATTTTGATATTAACAAATAAAATATATTGTTTAAATTATTAATTACTTAAATGAATTTCATGCAAATAGGATTTTTATCGCGTAAAGTAAAAAATTAAATGCTTGAGTATTATGGTATTAAAATGGTTTATTGTAGTAAAAAATTAATTATAATTTTAGTATACAAATACATATATTTACAACCACTGACTTACAATTGTATAGAACACCACCATACAGATTACCAATTAAGTAAGATCGTAAATATTACAATATTTATAACTTTACATTATACAGCGTTTGAAAATGAACAAAATATGTAGTCAACAGTTAAGTTTACATAATTATTTACATAATTAGTCATTTAACATTAATCTTAAATATTTACATTAGTAGCTTTAAAGATAATGACGTTATTTTGGTTAAGTACATGGTATTTTAGAATCACAGGGATGGTATCAAGTTGCGTCCGTCAGGCCTCGGCGGTGATCTCCTCGTACTGGATCTTCCTCTTCTTGAGTGGTCGGTACAAGTCGGTGGAGACCTCCTCCTCGCTCGTGGTGCTTTCGTACTCGGGGATCGCCGTCGACTTTTTGCCCGTCGACTTTTTGGTCGTCTCCGCAGCTTGGCTTTCCGGCGGACTGGACTCAACGCAACAGTAACGCCGTTTCTTCAGAAACTCGTTGCTCAAGTAGTATCGGTGCACCAAAGCTTTCTTCATCTTGAGGAATGTGTATCGACTGCCAAAGCTTCGAAATCCAAGTCCAAGGTGCTTCTCTCCCAAAAACTCAAAGGAGTACCGGATATCGAGGTGTTCGTTGGTCTCAAATCGGCCAATGTCTCGGACTCGTCTTGGTAGATGTCGATCTCGACTTTGGCTTGCAGCGGATAGATGCCTTGGATGACGGTGTCGCCAAGTTGCTTTGCGAAGGTAATCGGCAAGAGTGACGACGATGCGACCTGTCCAGGTATTTATACTCTCGTAAACCTTTGGGCCCAACGCTCTCGCAAAGGGTTGCACAAAGCCCGCGCCGCTGCCGATTTCTCGGTAGCTACATTTGCCAACCCCACCACTTGGAGCGACTGTTTTCCCCAGCTAAACGACCGTCAAGTAGACTTGACAGTTTACTCAATTGGCACACTCACCAACTTTTAATCCATCGAGTCGCATTGTACGTGTTCGGTGTGCGGGGGGCGAGTCTCCGTCTCCATTGTTCGGACTTCGGTCCTGACCTGCGGCTTCGTTGCGTCTACCCGTCAATCCAATTACTACCTGCCCTGACGCCTCCCGACTGCAACATGACTCCGATCCTCCTTACCGTGCCGTCCTACAAACTTTATCATCGTCCATCATTACAATTTTCACCTGCACCTATACGCAATCTTTCGTAATTTACTATTACTTTAACTAACGCTTATTGAACAAAAACGTGATCTTGTTAAAAATAAATAAAAGATCCTACATTATTATAATATAGAAATAATACAATCTATATTTTTATTGTAATTGAATTTTTTCTTAATCTATTCATTTATATTCATGGGAATTATTTGAATATTTTAACACCGTTGTAAAATAAGAATAAAATCAATGTAATATAGCAAAATATTTTTGGCAAATTATGTCAACGCCACACACGTAGGGAATGTCTGCTTGTACGTCACATTGTGTTGCGTCATAGATGAGAAAAAGAATGGGCAAAGAGGATGCGGGAAGTCAGGAAGAAGTGATAATCTTCAATTATAGCGATTTTGTAAATCAACGAAGTAATCAATCCTCCCTCGTGTCGAAAACCTTGACCCAAATGAATTGTCTCAAACCCTCGCACCCTTCGCCGTACGAAGAGTCGAATCGAAATAAACTTTAAGAACGATCGACGAATCTTGATTTAGTCACCCTCTTGCATCAATGATTTTTCAATTTCCGACGCTCACCATACTAGTTATACATACCATTCATAATCGCGAATGTATGTAACGAATATTAAACACTTAATAGTTAATTCAATCCGCAAATTTATCTTATTTTTAAAAGATGGAAAAATTATTCTTATTTTTAAAAGACGGAAAAATTAGATTTCATTTCTTTGTAATGATACTTTAAAACATTTATCAATAATGTGTTATTCTGTTTAAATAACTATACTTTGCATTATGCTATAATTAAATACGACAAATTGACAATCAACTATACATAGATTTTGTATATAAAAACAATATATATTAGACTGGCAAAAAATAAACCAGTTTGTTAGTTTGAAAAGTAATATATCATCTATAAATGTATGAATTACATTCGGAAAAATGGTCAAGAGCATGTATAATTCGTATCTACTAGAATCTAATTTCAAAAGCACTCTTCAAATTTTTGTTTCAATAAGTATAAGGTTAGATATGTAAATTATGTCAATTAATAATTCTTGAAAATGATTATTATTATAACCATGATTAGGTCTTAATAACTATGAAGCATTACTAAACATTCTCCGACAGTTTTTAGTCATTCATTATTTCTTCCGATTATTTAATTGCCGATTTTCAAAAAAGTGGCGATACACTCTCCAATAACTCATGAAAAAGAACTACCAGAGTAGGAAATTATTTTTATTTTACTAAAGCAAAAATCATCGTAGTCAAGCTCTTCGAATAAAGAATTATAAGAAACTGCTTTTAGCTCATTGGTATAATTACTATTATATAAATTATTTTATTGATAAGAGTACAAGGAAAATAAAAATTATTTAAAGATGATTTATTATAATTACTTTTTAAAACAAGTGTAATTAAACAAATATTCTTTTTAATTTTGATTTTAACTGCAAATTATGTTAAGCGATTTAATCATAATAAATAAATATAGATTACTTCTGAATAAACAATGTGTGAAAACGTGACTATATCTTACTTGTTTTTGTAAGTTTTTGTAACAAACACTGTTGCCCAAAATTATCATGTTTGATAGGATAATTCGTTATTTTGAAGACGTTAAATCTGTTATTTTAGTTCCTAAAATAATTTTATAAATGTTAAAACATAAAATTTGTAAATTCAGCTCTGGCTCATATAAATTTGAAATTTAATTTATTATTAAAAAAATGTTAATCTGATGTATTTTACTTCCTCGTAGAGTAAGCTTTGTAATAGTAAAATTTTTTGATGTGCTAAAAATATGCTAGATATACGTTTTGACATGTGTAGAGTTCAAACCGCGTGTTTTTAGAAAACGTGATTGTATGGATGTGTATATCGATATCGCTTGGGTTGGGCATCAAGTATTCCTTTCAATTTCCGAAATAGGATAAAAATAAATTATGGTCACAGAATATAAGTAACAGTGACCATATGTTGTAATATTTTCTCGTAATTCTATCGATAAATTTAATAAAAAAAATAAAAATCGAAAAATTTGAGTTTTTTATGATCGAATATACACAGGTTTCAATTCGCTTGAAATTTTGAAAAAAGATAGTCTTTATGGTACCAACGATGCATATATTTTGTAAATAAGATTCGTAATAATTAAGTATTATGTATTTTTTAATAAAATTATTTAATGTTCATATCTCTGAAATTAATTGATCAAATGGGTTGAAGAATCATGGTGGTAGAACATAATAGGGACTGTATTGTGTATACAAATTTTAGAATATTTCATCAAGTGGCTCTTGAAGAAGAAATTATAAAAGAGTTACATTTAAATTTTCATTTCGTGGTAAAATATGCCTTTTTAGTAAATAACGTTAAAAATTTGTCGAAAACATATTTTAAAGTACTTGCAATATATAAATATCGTACTTTTTGCTATATTATTCTTGGAAAATGCATTAACCTGTAATAATCATAAAAAAGATTAACTTTGAAATCAAATGATCAGTATTTCTCTATTTTTTCAAATTGTCTTATTCTATTTTAGCATAAACAATTTTAAATACTTAGTTTTCTTATTCCAATTATGGGATCTCACTGTTCATTTATTACTATCGTAAACTTGTAGAATCGTTGCAAATTTTTTCTTACTTTTAACGTAGTTCAAGTAAATTTATTTTAATTTCGTGAAGTAATACCTAGATAAGAATGTTGCGCAAATCATACTTCTTTTACTGCATATTATTCCAAAATACAGTTTAATCCGTAGTGTAATTATAGGTATAATGAATTAGAATATCATTGGAACTATCCATTAGGAAGGTTTTCAAGCAAAGAATCTGCGGAGATAAACATCGTTAAAATGATTGTATTCTTGTAGTTCGTTGTGTGGGAGTGGTGATACAAATGACTGTATGGAAAAATGTTGGGCATCAAGAATGAATTTTAGTATTGCTTTTATAGAGACGTAGAAAGCAATGTAAGTCGTACGTAGAATCACACGAGTACTGTATAGAATAACTTAAAAAATAAGAAAACGTCGTTTCCTCTCGTAGAAACGGGGAGAGAAGAAAGCGCAGCGGAAGTCGCGTAGGTGTGCGCCAGTTTTCACTCTGGCTAAGTCCGAGGGCTCACTCGATCCTCATTGCGTATGGGCGACCCGCAGTCGCGGCCCCGTAATTGATACAAATCGGGTCGCGCGCGATCGGGGGGCTCGGCCGATAAGTGCGCAAACACCCCCGACGTCGACAAAGTCCTTACACCCCTCGCATCCCGGATTCGAGGTATAAAAGCCACGGTCCGCGTCTCGATTCGACGAGTCCTCTCCGGTGATCAACCGTTCGCAGATCAAGAGTGCCCGAGTCATCTCCCAGGATGAACGGATCAAGACCAAAGACTATCCTTTGTGCCCTTCTGGCTACTGTGCTGGTTATCGCGAATCGAGTTGCCGGAGAGTATGGTACGTCGATCATCTACTTCATCATTATACACGATATTGGCTTTTCGATCCTTGATCATTTTTTGTTGTTGTCATTTTCCTAGATCACGGACAATCGATTTTCTAACTTTAAACTAACTATTCACTATTTTTTTCGTGCAACTGTGCTTTGTGTGGTGCTTCATTTCAAAGAGCTCATTCACTAAAAGTGCATTACCTTTTTATTTTTTAATAATATAATTTGAAACTCTTATAGTTTTTTTTTTATTAATTACAATGTGAGACTTTTATTTTTTAGATTGAATTTTCATAATGTACATTAACGCTATAGTAATTATGAAACAGAAAATAAATGCTTTTCTTTACTCGCAAACACATTATTTTATAATATATTCTTTTCGGCAAATTATTCTACCAGCGCGAAAGATTATAAATCGATTTACTAAACTAACATTGTCTGTAACGCCATAAGCATAAACACATTTGAAACAATTATTCAGTCATATAAATTACTTCGGTAGTAATTTAAAAGCAATTCTAATTTTTGCATTTAATTTTGTGTATTTGTATATTCGATTATGTTCTTTACCTTCTCCATTATTATCGGATTGATCATGATAGACTAAGTATAATACTAACAATGAACTAAATGATTTCTATTTAATGTCTTGAGTGAAATTAAAAAAAATTAATTTGATTCAACAATAATATTTAACGATTAACAATCTTTATTTATAACTATAAATATCTATAATAAATAATACAATATTAATATAATTATAATATAATGAATAAGATTAATCTATAAAGTACATTAGAATACTAGATTATAATATACGTAATAAATGAATAAACGTAACAAATAAAACAGATGGTCGAGGTTCGGACATGGTAGAAGGTCCGAGAGTTGAAAGGATGCATCCAGAAACCGTAGACGGTTGCGCGGGTGGGAATTGCCTAACGCAAAATTCCGAAGGACCGGTGGGTGCAATGTGGTTTGGACCGCGACTCGGCAGGCGGCGCAGATCGGATACCAAATTTTCCGGGAAGAAGTTGGAAGCTCTCGGAGAAGTACTTGGCTCTCCTACTTGGAGCGTTGTCACCATACCTGGTAATTATTATACCACCTTCTATTTTCTCGTCTCTATAGCTTTTTATTATTATAAGAAAAATTGATAAAAATGTCAACACGGATCGGGAGACAAATTTAAAATTTCGTCCAATACCCTTCGAAGTATTATTGAAAGAGCGGATAATAGCCACAGATGGCATTATTTTATTACCCATCATTATGATTCGTCTATAAACTCATTAAACAGTTACCTTTATTTATATATTTAACAATATTCTGTTGGTATTATTTGCAAGATCGGATTATATGGCGGGATGATGAGGGGTGGGGATAGAACAATTTGTAGAATTTAAGTTCCCTCCGAGAGACGTCAACGATTGGGGATTGCCTATTGTGTGGATAGAGTTGGATTAGGAGGGGAAAATCATAAAATCGAAAAGTTTCCCCGTAATATCTTTGTATATATACTTATTGTATAATCTAGAAAATGATTATATTGAATAAATAAAATACCGTCTTTGAACGGAATTAGACAGATTATCGATGTGACTGACTGTTTGACAGGTGGTGACGACAAACGCCAAGAAACAACGTTCACTCCGCGACTTGGACGTGAACTCGAGGACGCGATCTCGATGTACGACCTAGTCCGTGGACTTTTGAGCCGTATCGACGATCAGACGGATAAGGAACAAGACCAACAAGCTCCACCTCCGATGTTCCCACCGCGACTTGGTCGCAACCTCGTAACTCCACGACTCGAGCGCGAGCTTCGCAACCTTCTGCGGAAACTTCAAATACAGTAGCGTACTAAACTCTAATGCAGTGATTAAAACATTCTTGCGTTCATCTATCATAAGTATTGCTTGGTAATAGAAGCCTGGATAGAAATGGATTTCAATCGATACCCGCACGATCATAACGATATACATGTATCTTTCTTTAGAATCCTCATTTTCATCAGGATATACTTGTATTCTCGTCAAATAACCTAATTAAAGTTTGTATAATTTGACTGCTATAAGTTATTTTGTATTTAAATTAATTCATCTCTATCCACTTATAGAACAATAACATTTCTGTAAATGTAAATTAGTACAAATTATCATTATTTTGCCTGACAGTTTTAATACTACTTTATTACGTTTATTTTAAATATTTTAAAAAATTTATTAACACTGTTACAAAAAAATGATTAAAAAAAATTTATATACGATTACAATTATTATAAGCTTGTGAATTTCAATTATAATGACAAAAACTATATGTGAATTATATAACTGACTAAAGGAAAAACAGGTTTTCTTATTTTTCGACCAAATTATAATATTTTTGAAATCTAATTAGAGTAAAATCTGTCATTTGCGTTCAATTGTTTTAGCATTAAACAGGTATACTTTAATATATTTTACAAGTATTATTATCCCGTACATTGTTCCATGATACGGATGGACACTTTGAAAACATAATGGGTTATTTAGTTAAGTTAAATATTTAAAAACTAACTAAAGGTGTGTTTGTACTATTAAGAAAATCGTGATAATTAATTCGTGTGTACGAATTTAGTACGTCTATATTATTGAAAAGTCTGATAATTATATGCATTTATAATAATTTTTTAAATTAAAAAAAAACATAATTATTAAACAATAAACATTTTTGAGTAAATAAACACACGCATTAGTATCTTCTTAAAATTTATTAAAAATAAGATTGTAAATGTTACTTGTAAAAAAAAATAGTTTTCCCAGTGTCCAACCCTATATAAATTGTATATTTAAAACACACTTACACATTTAGCTTCATATATACGTTACTTTCTATAATGTTAATATTAAAATGATTAATGAAAAATGTTATAAAAATTATATAATTATTAAAATAGTTTAAATTTGAATAAATACATTGCAACTGTACATTTTTATAATATATCAAATATTAATGTTATAAAAACGAAAAATTTATTAGAATTTTTCTGATAGAAAAGTGTTTCGAAAAATCTTACAGTTACAAAAACTTTTTTTTTCGCATATTAAAAAACACTAATAATTTTCGAATTCGAGATCTACTGATTTAACACATCGATATAAATGTTTTATTCTTATTTGTTTTAGATGTGATGAAGTTGGAATAAATGCACTGTTTATTTATAATTAGTTAAAAATATTTTTTTTAATACATTCCTATTTCCAAACACTTTTCTTAAATGAAATAACAAACAAATAAAATATTTTGAAAAAATATTGATATTAATTATATATATTTATTATCGTACATTATTACTGAAAAATTCTAATGTTATTTTTAAAAAATATAGACATTATAACTTACAGAGCACATATAGAACATAGATGTCAAAATTAAATACTGTTACAAATATTGTACTAGAAAAGCAAATATAAATAAATAAAAATATCTATCTATTTATACACTAATGGAAGTATTTATTGATGGATTAAAATTAATATTACAGAATTCAATCGAAACATTACAAATAACGTTAAAATATTGTATCAATTTTAGTTAATGTACTATTTGACCAATTTACTCACGATTAAGAAGAGAGTTTAAAAATATACATTTACCTATTTCATTTGACTATCGTAGTTTAGTTACACAAATTATGCTTAAGTCAATTTATTTTTCTAATTTTATTTCTCCTTTTTATTTTTCCTTAGTTAAGTACTTAAACCTTAATATTGTCAATGGAGTTATCAAAAATGTATTTTATAATTAAATTGTGAAAACACTTTATTTGATTTTTTACAGAATCATCTGAATCTCGATGTATTCTAAAAGCGAATAATTTTGAATCGTCCGTATTTATTGGATTTTACTTACATCTAAGGGAATCTTGGCGCAGCATGCGGGATCAACGGCTTTGGTGTGATCAATGCGCGCGAGTCACGCTTCCCTTCCGCAAATTCATTTCCTCGAGTCCTTCGCTTATTGAGTCGTGAATCGTGGTCCTTTATTTATAGAACTCTACTGAAGTCAATTTGTTTGAATTACCTGTTCTTTTTCTTCACTTACGTTAAAACGTCAATTTAAATTGCCATCCAAGTAATTGCCATTAATTCTACCCTGACTTGACTGAATTTTGATTTAGAGAAGACCAGAATACGGCCTTGACATTGTTTTTTATTATCATTTAACTATTTTTTCCAATTGAGATTAATTGAAACAATTCATTTAATTTAATAATTTTATTCGTCTTTTGTTTTACCAATTTATAAATATTATACGTGTATATTTATAAGTGTCAATCGTATAATACATTATAAAATAGGATAACTACATTTTTAATTAGATGTCGACGTTTCAATGACTGTTCGTTATCTTCTTCAGGCTATACCTTGATTTATAAAGCGAATACATATTTGATTACATATATTAATATAAATACTAATTTTAAGACTTATCGTTAATAACATTTTATTTACTCCTTGTCAATACATTGTAATTTTAATATTAAATTTTTTTTCATAAAATCCGTTTATTAAAATCCTTTATTAAAATCTATAGATTAAAAATTAAAACACTGATGCCAACTAAGTGTTCTTGTGTCGTCTATAACGTTTGGAGCATTATTTTCTAATTTAATAAATACCATTTCATATACGAGACTTTCGTACCAATTACTTTTTTTATATAAAATTGAGGTATTATTAAAATCAATATGATTAAAAAATAACAACATGGTCATTAATAACTTAGTGAGATCCTTCTTTTTAGGATTAAGTATATATTCATTAATTCTATATTGCAATAAATTGTTTTTTCGTTTCAATGATGAAACAGGTGTTACAATTTTCCATTCTTTTGGATGCTCTATTTAGCAAGTATTGAGCAACTATTTCGAATGGACTGATCTCGGGGTTCAAATAATCAAAAATTAAATTATAAGAGCTTAAAATAATCACAAAATTTAACTATTTGCGTAGAGTATGTCATGGAAGTGAATATCATATGAAGGAAATGGTAAAAAACTTTATCTCTACTTCAACATTTTTAAATTTATAAAACCATAACCCATGGAGCGCCCACACTTACGATAATGTTAAAGTTATTTTTTGAAGAAGAGTAATTAAACTTTGACCTTTTCTGACCGACACCATGAATGTACAAATAAAAGAATTTTTTTTATGGATCTATTATTTTTGTCTTAAAAACTTAAAATATACAGAGAGAGGCCTGCGATAGCTCAATTATTATTATTTTCAACAAAAGTGCTTTCTTCACCAAGACATCGTATGACCTCCGTCGCTGATTAGCACCGGTTTGGGAGCATAAAAAGAGCGACGTTAAAATAATAATAAAAAACAAAATATACAGAGATATATCATTTAGTACTATATTCGAAAAGGTTAATGCTACCGTCGATTTTATAGGAGAAATTTACAGCGTGTCACAATTGTAAATATAAAACTATCCATGTATGTGGACACCGGTTAGAAGAGGTTAATATAACATAAAACTAGTAGAAAATACTAAACAGTTTTAACGATTTGCATTAAACAATTAAATCGACTACGAAAAATCCAATTTACCTCGTTTGCTTATTATTGCGACAAGAAGTTGTTTAAGCATATGAAAATGTATAGATTTTACCTGCTGAAGTAATATTTTATTAGTCGGTCGTACATTTTGGTAAACTATAATTATTAGTCGGATTGATATAGGACCATGGACAATGAAAAACAACAATATTTACAAAAATAATATTACCAATATAAACCAAAATAGACCTATTGTTTAATGCAATATAAAAAATTCAATGAAATATAATAAAAATCAATCCTTTTTTAATCAATTTTTAAAAAAAGTTTATTTGCTTATTTTCTAAACATTGCAAATTTGGTAAATGTGAAGGTAAACTTAAATATTACACCATCTAATTCAGTTTTTTTTGTTTTTTTTTATTTTATATTCACAAACGTTACAATTCCCAAGTACACATACACAAGATTCGTAATCAGACACATGGTACAGATTATCATCATCATCATCATAGCATCAATTTCATCATCATTAGTTAATCAGCATCATAAATTCATCACATTATCACAACAGCACTGTCACTCGCTAGGTGCGCCGTCACGGCTTAAATCGATATCTTTTTTGGATTTTTTTTCGCCTGGAACTATTATTTCTTACATCCTATTGTCTAGTTTTTATGTACTATGAATATATTTACATGGCTGACAATTGCGGTACGTCTTTCAAGGCGTATGATACATATTATTTTTTTTCTCATTTTTTTTTCCTTTCCCCCGAAACTCTCGGTCAACTTTAATTCTTTCTTAATATACCGTTAATTCGATCGTCGCCATCGTTACGTCGTAAAAAAGTTTATTTCGAATTTTAACTGTCTATAAAAAGCTCCGGTCGTACGATTGTAAGAGATTCCCTTGATTGTGATTTTGTAATAACACATTTAACAACTGATTCGACTATCAAGAAAATATCGATTTTTTCACCACGACAGTGATATGAAAAGACATCAGGTACAGAATAATTCTTCATGACACGATAAACTGATTCGAAAATAGTATACAATGATTACAAAATCGAGACGGGTTACAAATTTACACTACATTTACGACCGAAGCTGTATGTCAACGAGATGGGCAAAAATGCATGTAAACAGGAAAACTGAACATTCCATAACGGAAGGTATCGTATTTCATTTTCCTTCGTCAGCATTGCCGACGTTAGCGATTACGAAAGAAGAAACAGCTGAATATCTATCATATTATTTATCACCTAATCGGTCGTCTTCGATACTTTGTTTAACTTTTTTATACAAACAGGGGGACAAGTGTAAAAATCGTAAAAAAGGCGGTTTACATGATCGCGAAAGGCAGCAAAGATTCAACGTGGCTCCTTTGAACGGCGAGCCAATCGACCTAACGTTAATTATCTTTTCTACGTATCGTTTTGGTATTATGTGAGTCGAAAGAAAAACGTTGCTGCTTACAACTAGAAATTTACTATTCGATGGTTCATCCTTGTCGCATACAAAAATCTAACAAAACGAATCGTTTGCTTATTTACTTTTTTCTCGACAATTATATCTCGCACCCTCATTTTGTAATGCAATGGCCGAACGCTCAATATATTATAAAGTTTGCAATGTTACCTCATGTATTTAACGGCGTTATATTTAGCCATTCAAACGCTCTTTAAGTGTATTAATAAACTATATCTATAATTGTATATATTTATATGTATATAAATATATATAATATATGTAACATTTTTTTATACATTTTTTAGTTGTCTCCAACCGTAAACCCCACCCAACTATATTGTAGCGTAAGCCTTAAAATTAAGATATATTTATATATCATCATTAGCGTTGTGTATATAATATATAATATATTATATTTATAAGTAACAATACAGGTAAGTTTCTGCTTTTCTTTATCGTAAGTATGTTTGAATATGTATATATATTACAAAGCTGAGATCTCCGATCTCGCGGCGTACTTCACATTCTTTTGTGTCTCTATATACATTCCTGATCTCCGTTCTCTGCATTTTTTCCCCGTATGACATGTGCGCTGAACGTAAAATTGACCCCTTTTGTAGTTTTAGAACAAAAATAACATTTCATTTAGCGTACATACAGTTCCATTAAAGCGCGTTAACAATTTGTTACAAAAGAGAAAACAGAAAAATTACATGCATCATTCGTATGGTGGTTCTGTTCGACATGCGAGTACGCCGCCTCGAGCGAACTCCATAGCAGACGTGTACCTCGTCTTTTGCGATCGCTTATATTTATAACACATACACCCGTTTGCGCATTAATTCGCGCCTTCACTTAGTCCTTTTCTTCAACCGAGAATCAAACCAATTTATTTGTTTTCTTTTAAAAAAATAATATAATTATTTTTATACTTTGATACATTAATATATTAGTTAAATATATGATAATTTTCATTATTAATCATTACCGATTCCAATATTCATTGATCATTCAATTTGTAATAATAGAAAACTCGGTAATTATTCTTACGAAAATGTCATTCCGTTAATTACTCGGTTGTTCTCAAGCTTTTTTCAGTTTTTTAATCATTATGATACAAATACGTTATTATCGTTTTGTAAATGTATGCCAATTTGTCGTATTACACAACGCTTCAATTACTAATGTAAATAAACTCTACAAACATTAAAATAAATAGGTGAATCAATAAAGTATGTAAATATAAAAAAAAACAATGTTTTCTTCTCAATCAAAATGGTTCGATTCTTTCAACGTTGAGTGCAAAAATGCGCAAATGTCCTCAAAATCATGATATATAAATCGTTTATCAACACGTAGTTCGTTATAGCAAAAATTATCTTAATGACATAATAGGTAGTCACTCGCTTAAAACAACAAAAAATAATAATAGTAATATAATAATAATAATAATAATAGCAATATAATAATAATAAACCTACATCGCTTTCTACGAGACGACGTTCGGTATCAACAAACGTTATATTCTTATAAGAGCTTAGTTTATGTACAGACAACTGACATTTCTTATGAGTGATTATAAGCGATCTTCAACGTTTTTAATTATTTTTGTTTGAAACGCAACAGTTGTTTCAATTTTTCGAATTTTTGTGCGAGCTCTTATGTGCGCCTTTCAACTTCGATTCGTGCTTATTTGTGTTAAATCCTCAATTATTAAGGGCGTAACGCGTATTTAATCGATTTCTTAATATTCCATTGCGAAACACATAAAACTCCTACTACTTTTAATTGAAAAGATGCTACAAGCAGTTTTGATTGTTTAAATAAAATATTCAAACGTGTTATTTTTGTAGTACATTATACGTTTAGTAATGTTTTGCAAAAGTCACTTATTCATGGATAAGTAAATGTAGATAAAACATTAATTTTGTACATATTTAAATTACCATTACATAGGTACAATTCTCAGTAAAATAATGTTGTAAAAAATAAATGATTATAATTAGAATGTTCTTAATAAAGGACACATTTCGTACATAATATAAATACAAAGTGGAAAAAATCATGTAATTGACAACGCAAGGTTTACCGGAGCCTTACACCGCTTCATCGGTTGAAGAGGTAAACCATGCGAAACTTTTATCGTGCGAATCTTGAGCTTCGCCGACTTCTTAATAATGCTCATACCGGTGAAGGAGAAGTACAAAAAACTTTGGCCAAAACTAATTGTATATTATCTGTGGAAGGCTTTATTAGTTTTAGTAGCAATTAAGAAAAATTCCTTCCTATTCCCTGGCGCTTCGTTTATCAAAGCAAGTTCCTGTTGTTACACAGGTACTGTGGGAGGGGATAGGTCAGGAGGAGACAGCGGAGAAGATGCAGAAGGTGGCAATGAGGGTCAGGAGCAAACATTAGTTGTGGATCCCAAGGGAGAAAGAAAGGATGCACGATTCCACCGAAGAGGCAAGTCGCTCTCTATTGGCAACACCCTCTATAATTGCTGCCCAGGATGACTTTGATCAAGTAATGAGAAAACTAGCTCCTGCACTTCCGAGCGCTTTACAAGCATTGAAACCATACATCGTGAGTGACCAATGACTTCATCGGGTAGTGGATTCAGTCCAATTATGACCAGGAATATGTCCGGGGTTACAAGACACATAACTTTAGAGCAGGCTAAGATCAGATTAAGAGTAGGCAGAGACAGATGCCGAAAAATGGATTAAAGTGCGGGATAAAGCTAATGGGAATAATAATATAAGCTGGATGATAACAGATAGCTTTAACTTTTTTTGCAAAGTAAATATTTATAAAAAAGTAAATATTTTACTTATACGAGTGAAAATTAATAGTTTCAGCAATAAACTCAGGATAAATTTAAAAATTATTAAGGATCATTAAGTGCCGTTGTTAGTGTGTAGTAGTTTCGTTGATGCAAATTGTAAGAAAATATAATTAGTAATAACAGTACAGTAGCAAATTGGATTAAAGATATTTAAATATGAAATTAAAATTTTTAGAGCGAAAAAATATAATTTTAGAAAGAGAAATATTGACTGCCGTCCGACGTCGACGCCAGAACTGAAACATTTCCCCGTGCAGCCATCCATGTTGATGCCTCTCTACAGCCTACATTTTCTAACAAATGTAGTATGTACAAAATCACATAATGCGATAAATTAGAATTATCTGTTATTTTATACTCAACAGACAACTTAATATTATAAATGGTTCAATGCTTTACAATCCTCGATTTGTTAGCGTGAAGTAATGTGTTTATCGCCACTAATAATAAGTTAATATGAACATCAATGTTCATATAAACATTTCGACTATACAATTAGTTTTTAAATTAGAATCTCATTTATTCCATAAACAAGTGACTTTCACGTTATCTTAAAATTGATCAAAGGAATCATAATTATTAATAAATATAAAGACGATTGTCGAAAACTTGACGTGCTTTTAAAAATCGAGTCAATTTTCTCTTTTGCTTTAAACATATATGTGGCAGTGCAGCACAAAATAATGAAAAAGCTTGCAAGAGTTTAAGAAAGTAAGTCTATAATAGACGCGTAGATAAATACGCGCTACGCTCTTATTCTTATGCCGCTTAATATTATAATTGAATTATGCGAGCGAATAAAGCGCGTGCTTCTTTGTACGTGGATTTTTCAAAAGTGTACTTAATTTAACAAATTCTCGCAAAAATCCGTTTGCACAACTAGAAGTGGGCAATGATAAAAGAGAAAAATAATAAACAAGTAATGTAACAGTATATATTTGAAACAATGCCATAACGGGTGCAATTGTCGATTTTTCCTATGCGCAATTCACTAGAGTTTTTATTTCGTAATAAAAAGAGCCAACATGTAATATCACTGGATGTCTGTGGTGGGTATGCACATAATTTCAGTGACGTAATAAAACTATTAAAGTCTTAATGATTTATTAAAGTTCATGCTTTAAAGTCACCGTGAGATTTTTAAACCTTTTATTTAAGAACAATCGGCTCTCGTATTTTAAGCGGTAGTCTTTTATACATAAAATGAAAAATGTATAGTAAAGAAAAAAGAACTAAACGAATCTTAAAAACAAATTTAAAGACCTACTATCAAAAACTAGGCTTGAGCAAATTCACTTGTAATTAATTACGCGTGTTACGCTACCATTCTGTTGTTTTATTATCTCGTTATTTACTTCATTAAACCTACTATTACAATAATGTCAGAATTAAAATGATCTGAAATAGTAGTTGCTGTGGTAGTAGTAATAGTAGTAGTGTAAAGTACTAATTCTATGTAGCTTACCGAGAATAGGCACGTAAATTTGTAATTTTTACGTAAACTTTATTTGCTTTCCGCAAAATTCATCAATAGTTTATGCACTAACCAAAAAGTCGGACCTAAAAATTTCCTCGTTTTTTTGATGTGCAGAATGTTAACCAACATTTATATAAGCATGGGTGTAATATCTCGCTTTCTCATTCTCTTTCTTTTCACCTATTCATTGTCGCTACCTGATAAAAACTAAAATGAACGAAGAGGTAAAAAGAACGAGAGCAACATAATTCACCCAGACCGCGTGTGGGGAAGACTATAATTTTTATATACTTTCTTACAAATTGAGTAAAAGACTGGCTCTATCGGTGGAATTTAAACGTTTAAATCCTTAATAATTATCAATTATTATGTTATTGCCACGCATTTTCGAAAAATTAATATTTGCATATGCAGACGATTTACATTTATGGTTGCAAATGCAATAATATTCGATGCTGTAAAATATAGCGAGGAATTTTAATGTACATATAAAAATCTACGTATTCCTTTTGCTTTAGTAAAAGAAGAAAAATGAATAGCCTTTCCTCAGTCGCATTACATCTCTCCTATCGTTTTTTCACAGCATAGTTATGAGTATGCACGCGTAGACGCATCGATAATTCTTATCAGTGTCGTTAATAAAAGCACACTTTTATATTTAAAAATAAGAGCATACTCGGTTTTTTGTATAATCTCTCACTCGCATAAACTTGTCTACGTGTGTTCTCAAAGTGTTCCATCATCGTTCACTTACCACTCGTAAGCTCATTCACTTTTGCGCGGTCTTGACAAGTTCCTGGGGTTTGCCCATTGAACCCGAATTATGTCTATTTTTCGGTTGTCCTTGTTGAAGTTGGTTCGATGACGACGAAGAGTCGACTCGTCTTCTGGGGTGGCAGAGTCTACCAGAGCCGATGGAACCCGTTCTATTACGATATTGCGAAAGATTTACGCTTTGTTTTTGAGCTTGATGAGGCTGCACTTGCGACGTAGACGCTGTGGAATTATTTGCAGTCGGCAGTGTTACTGTGCTCGATCCACCCGATAATCGCCGTATGCGACTTCCCGGTGATGAAGCCTCAATACCGCTTGCGCTTTCAGATACGCTTCTGTTGCGGCGTTTGGCAGCTTGTGATCTCGAGAGTTCATTTATTTGAGGCTAAAATTTTTAAATTACAACGACGTTTATTTAATGATAATAATTTGGAAAATCGAGATTTAAAAATTCGCAAATTGACACGAATCTTTTATTTAAAGTTTGCTTAGAAAAAAATCCAATCTTAACATAAAATCAATAATTTCCAATAAATAATAGAAAATTTTTAAAAAATTAACCCACCTCTACTACTCTAAAGTCTTCGATAGTCTTAAATTTCTCGAGATGTTCTTGTAATTTAGTATCAACATGAAGTTCATCTGAGTGCTTATAATACTTGAGAAACGCCCAGAATTTTTCCAGTCCATAAAGTTGACCTAAATAAAATTAATGTAGTCTTACGTACCTATGTTTTACTAAGATGCTTTTAATCTTTATAGCAATATTTTTATTTTATTTTTTAATATTAAAGTTCAACATAACAATTTCAAAATATAAATTTTATTTATACCGTAAAACACAATTTCTATCTAAAAATCCTTAATATATATGATATGTAGATAAATGTACTTACCACTTTCGTAATCTTTCACCGTTTCTACTTGGAAATCTTTGTAAAGTTGTGGTCTGAATTTTTTCTCTAAACCGTAACTATAAAATCGAAACAGACACTCAAGCCCATAACGATATCCTTCACAGGCATCTTCGTAAGCTATTGTTCTAAATTCTTCGTACATGGTACGATTAAAATTCTCCCTTAAGAAGAATGACCAAAATCGAAAGAGTGTATTCATCTCTTGCGACTGGCCTATACCGAGTCGTTTACGCTCTGAAATAAAAAGTAATTCTATGAATCTCTTAAGCGCACAATTTCTTGTAAATTTGATAAATATTGAATACATATCAGATAGTTTATATCAACACGATTTATTTAGCCGGGAAAAGAAGACATATTATAATAATTATCATCACATCAAGAGTCAATAACTTTGTTAAAAAAATGAATGTAGGGTTTTGTGAAATCTTACCTTTCAAACAACGCGAATGATATTTATGGTACACTTGTTGAGTGAAACCATTTTCTTTTAATAATGAGTGACTAGGATGTTGAAAGGTTGGCAACGATTGTGGAGCACTACCATAGCTACTAGCTAAGAATCCTTCATTTGGACTTGTACCAGCACTACTTCTGTAAATATAAAATAAAAAGCAAAATCCATTATTATTGTAATTGAAATGAAGCTGAATATTTAGAAACATAAAAAATATTAGATTTAGTAATAAAAGTTGTTAGAAGATAACACATTAAACATCAGTCAATGGATTGAAAATCCTAATGATGTTCGCGAAACACTTCCATTAATATTGCACAATTACACAATTCAACAA
Organism: Theocolax elegans; assembly: GCA_026168455.1. Classification (NCBI taxonomy): domain Eukaryota; kingdom Metazoa; phylum Arthropoda; class Insecta; order Hymenoptera; family Cerocephalidae; genus Theocolax; species Theocolax elegans. The sequence continues at coordinate 84,871,611 of CM047425.1, read as the reverse complement.
TTATTAAATTTGTTAAATAAAAATTGTACTGTGCTTAAATTACAAATTTTAAAAGCTTATTAAAAAAGTAAATATTTATATCATTTCTATATTTACCCTGTAGAATATGTTCTCGGTCTATGTTCCCTGACATCCATAATCCATCCAACGTGATGTTCAATAGGAGGATTATTACTGTGACGCGTTTTACGCTTACGCGGAGTTCTTGGATCAACAGCTGGTTCATCTTTAACAACAGCGAAAAATCTTGGAACAGCTCTTCGCAAATCCCGTGATTTATCAGCCTTGCGCCTCTTTTCGGGTATCTGTTCAGGTTTTTCTGGTACTTGAGCTGGTTGAGTTAGCTGTTTGGTTTCCGCTGATTCTGGTACTTCTGTGTTATCCATAGGCGTTGGTGGTGGTGGTGGTACCTCAGGATTGGCTTTACGAGGAGCTTTAGGTGCTATCTTTTCAAAAGCCTCCTGGCTTATAACATTGATAGTCTTGTAACTTCCAACCGACGATGATGAACCATACTACGCAAATATATTTTAATGAAACTGTGACTAACAGTAAACAAATCGAATTCACAAACAGAGAAAGTAACGTAACTTCAGAAAACCAATAAATCAACATCATTTATTTTGCCGGGAAAAGAAGACAAAATGTATTTATCATCATATAGTTATTATGAATAAGTATCTAATTAATATTTTTATTAATATCCATTACTTACTCTTTGTCCATCTTCTCCCCAAAGATCCTCTTCGTAATAATATAAACCATCATTGATAGCTTGTTCCAAATCTTGCGACATTTTAACTCGAGTAGTCCAATCACCAGTACGATCGTGTCCTTCGTGTTTTGGAATTCTCGATGATGAAGTCTGAGTGACAATTAACAATTTATTTATATCCCTATCAGATAATTCGTAATCATCATCATCTTCAGACCTGAAATATTCAATAACTTTTGTTAAATATATAACAATTATCAAAATTTTTTTATTTTACATAAAATTATCACTAATTACAGATTTCAGATAAATTAATTGCATCAACAATTTTCAGATGGGAAAAGAAGACATAATTACATAATATCATCATTATAAATACATAAATTTTTGATTTATAACAATTAATTTTTAAATGATTATACAATACAACGTACCATTCTGAGAATGCGTTGTGGCGCCCCGTCGGTGGAGGGGTATCCAATTCTTCATCGAATTGAAAATCCAATTCCTCTTTTTCTTGTTCTTTGTTATCAACTTTCTGATTAGCAACATATTTTTCCTTTGGCGGTTGTTTAACTCTTCTTTTAACCTTCGAATACAAAGTTTCACCCATTAATTTAAAAATACAAAGAAATTAACACAAATTAAACAATATTTAATTACATACTTCTTTCCAAACATCATCTATAACACATTGAGCTTCTCCATTGGTAAGAGGTGCTGAATTTTCATTCTTTGAATTTTGCAGGTTATCTCCTGCTTTATCGATATCTTTCTTTTTTAATTTCTTCTCCGTTACTATTGGTATTTTCTCTTCTACTTGATTTTGAATATTTTCTTCGGAATTTTCTTTTTCTCTTTGATTTTGCATTATCGAAGCTGCTGGCTCTTCGGGCTTAGTAGCGGTAAGGACAATGGGTACAAACTCCGGAACATCCGGATTCAAAGTTTCACCAATCGATGACGTTACGCTCTCGGATTCGCTGAGACGCGGGACATCGATGACTACCGGGGTGCTTTGAAGTAAACGAGGTATTGGCGGTGCAGGGATTGTCGCTAAGGGTTTTGCAGCGGGATAGAACTCGGGCTGCGTTTGATGAGGGAGTATTATGTCATTCTGCGAGTTGGACGAGGTATCGGAAGAATCCGAGTAAACTGGATTTCCAGCGGCATCAAGGATAGGCCATTTTAATGGATCGAATAAAGTACGCACCTGTGCAATATAAAAATTACAATTATTTAATACATTATATATATATTATAGATGAGAGAACGTAAATATATAAAATATCTGCAAAATTTGTAAATGCTGAATATTTACCTTAAAACTGTCCACTATTTCTAATTTATCTGACTCTGTAATGACCTCTATGACTAGAGCAACGTCCGTAGTTAAGGCCTGTACGCGAGGGAAGGACGCGATCAAAGTTATCGGTAGAAAACCCTGAGGATCCATTTTTCTTCTTAAAAAAAAGTCTCTCAATAGATTTTCTTCACTAAAATAATATTCTCTAAAAAATTAATAAAATCATTAATATAGTAAAAGTCATACAATAAAAAAGTTCTACACTAATACGCACAAATAAAATAGAGACTTACATTTGATTTCTTATGTATTCTTTCAGCGTTGTATTATCCAAATTTACATAGTTTGTATTATTAAAGAAACAGATTCCCATATAAGGCATCATGAACGAAGGATCTGCTGTACCGAATTTATTTACCTGAAAAGAAGTGTTGACTGGAAATTAAGTCTGAAGACTTTTAAGGATTATCAAGTCCATAGAGTTACGAGATTGCAAATAGTTACCTGAGAGTAATCCGGTGGGTAACCCAAATAATCGTGCCTATGTCGGAAACCACCGCGAGACAAGCCCCCACGGCCTCTTCCCCTTCCTCGGTACCCTCCTCTGCTACGACTTCCACGGTAGCTGTTATAACCTGATCTCTCTGGATCCCGTTCTCTCCAATTTTCATCTTCTGTTACATAAAATATGAATTACAATTTGAAAAAAACTATAATTTTTATAAAATGCTTTATTTGAATTAACCTTCTAATTTTAACGGTTGTCGTATTTTATATTACGCTCTATAATTTGTTATATTTTTTAAATTAGTAATATCTTATAACACAAATACATTATAAATTTGAAAGGATTAATCAAATATAGTTAAAGTTAATTTATTACCATTTCGTCTGCTATCTACATTCTTTTCTCTCTGAGAGTGGTACCTTGGAGAGCGCTCCCTTTTCCCACGATTTTTCGCTATGTCAATTTCTAGTGGAACCCACTTTTGCTTATTTGCTACACATAAATAATTTTTATTAGAAAATATCCAATAAGTATACAAACAAAATGCAAAATATTAACAAATAATAAATTAAATTCTTGCTTTTTGCAATTTTTCAATATTCGGCTAAAAAAAATTTTTCAAAGAATTTAATGACATAATGATACTATCGCGATAAAATCTAAAAAAAATAATGAACTACGTGTAAACTTTACGTAATCGTTGTATTATTCTTACGTAAATACATCTGTTCCAAATTCACCAATTTTGCATATTCTTTGTTAATTTTGAAGTCAAATTTATTGTATATTGAGCATAAAACAGTTTAATACATTTATTTAATGATTTTTTCCATTAACACACTGAACATTTTTTGAATAATTACAATTTAATAAAAAATGAAAATGTACCTTTCTTCTTTTTATCAAGATTTTCCGTTTGCTCGTCACTATCCTCTTGACAGTGATTTAGTTCTTTATTTTCTTTGCCCTTACTTTCGGAAGCGCCAACGCTGCCCTCCTTAGAGTTACTTTGCTGTTCGATTACGCCATTCTGTTTAGGCCCGTTCACGCTCGGCTTCTTCTGTGGCAAACAAAGAACACGACATATAAACAACGTATCACCGGAACTACTTTCCGCGCATTTATACCACGATTACGAGAATATAATTAGGCAAAATGATCACGAAAAATGTGTATGTAATTATTTAAATGTTTCCATGCTAGGAATATAAAGTAACCGTGAACTACTGTTCTACCAATGATTTTCTTCCCAAATTAAATATTTTTCTGTATATAATAACAAGATGATGATTTTGGTAAGTGAATACAGCGTGGATCACAATGTCACAATAAATAATATTGAGTTTAATGAAAAAACATTAAACTTCTAAGTTAATTTTTGAATTAATGCATTTCACTATAGTAAATTAATATTTGTATCCACGTATATGTTTGTGTGAACGTCTATGCAGCTATGATTCGAAATTAAGCGATCATTGCCGATTACCGTTCATTATTTTTAATCTAGCAAAATTTTGATGGTACAGAAACGAACAGAGAGAAAAAACGCAAACACGCAGAAACCGTCGATCGAGGATCCTGCGTTACGCGTAGCTTTTGCGCGTACGTCCTTGGCGAGGCGAAAGGAAAGGACGTTCGACGACGTCCGTGGAAATGATTTTTATAAAACACATGCTCGAGCGTTCACGCGAAAAAGAAGAAAAAGGGAAAGAGACCCACCTCTCCTTGAGCGCCTAAAGTCGGCCAGTCACCAATATCCGTGAAGTCGCTTGCCTGAAAAATTAGAAAGGGGTTTCTCGATTATTACTTTTTCGCACACAAATACTGTTCTGGGTATGCATCCTTCCTTCTGTCTCCTACCAATGCTACCTTCGATATACTTTCTTATTTATTACTTTTGTACATCAAACACCGATTAAAATTCGTTTCATTACAGTTTTTACTACTTCAATTGCAATACCAAGTGTTTTTTATTTATATATCTTTTACAAAGATTAACTAAAAGTAATAACTTAAAAATAAATGTTAGACGAGTTACAAACGACATCTCTGGGGTAATCAAGTTGCCGTTAGCGAACTCTCCATTAATTTTGCACTCTTGCATTGTTTAGGCAAACATTATTATTTGCTAAAATCTGATCTGCAACGTGCTTAAGTCGGTCAATTGTATTTTTATTCACGTTATCAATAATATAGCAAAATAGAAAAAAGTTATTTAGTAACTTAGATATGATTGTAAAGTGTGAGTCCAAATAGCATATTTATTATCTTTATTAGTGTAATAATCGTTTAATGATAATTATTATTAATAATTATTTAATAGAGTGTTGCGAATAATTAGTATTAAAAAATATTTATTCCTATAAATGTAGTTATCTGTATGTCATATATATATATTGAAATGTGCGACCTTGTACCATTACTAATAAAATGAAAGATTACTATAATTTATGTTTCTTACAACGCACGTAACTAGAATGTAGATCAAATAAAATTATATTTATATTATCTTTTTTTAATAATTATAAGTCGCCATTCTTTTAAATTATTGAATTTATTACATATTAAATACCTTTATAGTATAATAATAAATATAGCATTTAATGTAATTTAAAATAAATTAATAAGAAATTCAATAAAAAAAAATGTCACAAACCGTTAATATATACCATGTCGACCTTGATAAAGATTAAACAACGCGAAAACTATCACAATATAAAAAAATATCGAAATTCAAACACCCGAAACAATAGTTAGCTAACTCAAACAAGGACAGCTTGAGCGGAGTTCGAAGGGAGACGAGAGAGAGAGGCAAAGAGAAAGAGAAAGAGAGAGAGCGCGAGTGTGCTGGGTCATATACATCGATGGGGCGAAAATAGAAAAGCGAATCTTTGCTCGGTCTCGCGTTGCGTAAACGAAGGCTCGGGAGCCTACTACCCTGGAGGCCTAGTCGCTTGGCCCCGACGCCGCGTTTTTCCGGTGTTTTATTTATGGACCACTTATGACCCGCCGTTACCGAAAAACAATGCGCTCTTACCTTTTGATTGAACTTTCGCCTGTCCTTTGGAGCCTTCACGATCGTCGGCTGGGAGTTGCTGCTGACGCCATTCTCTGCAAATTAAAACAAAATTTTAACATTAATTTGCGGTTACAATATAGAGTAGGTGTACGTTTCTTAATAATTAAAGTGTTATAATTCTTTTGTTTAAGTATTTAAATCGAATGTAATTACAGACCGAAAGTGATTTTAAGGATTTTTCGATTAGCAAAATATATACCTGAATTTCAATCCAAGGTAAATTATACGTTCCTCTTTACGATAAGTGTTAATTGCGACTTACGGACACTTGGATGGTCAGGATAAGGGTATATTAAATTTAACTTGACCGCTTGGCGTTTTTGGTACACATAGGTAACGGTAAAATTTTAAATATTGGTAAAATTTACTAGAAATATTCGGAGTCTCTATTTAATTGGATCATTGTCATTGCACAATGACAATTTCTTACTTTCAAGAAATTAGATATTGATTCTATATAACTATATTATATGTGCTTCAATTACAGAAACGATACGTAGAAATAATTAAAACAGTCTCTGATGTAAGTAAAAACAATAGAAAATTCCGTGAAATACATTATTAAAATGTGTCTTTCAAGCAAATGTGTCAAACTCATTTATAATCTAATTTTCATTCAACAACTACGGCAGGAGCTTGTTATGCTAACGATGCTGTCTAAGCGCATTAAATTTTTCGACAATAAGGCAAGTGTATCGGGGAATTATTAATTTTGTTTACAATGAATCGATTAATTTATCGTACGCACATCGATTCATTTATGTGCGACAACAATTAAAGATCAATTAAGGTGTTATACAGCTGGTAAAGTTAAAACAGTTAGTTTTGAACAATGATAAGAATTTTGCTTAATATTATTTATTGTAATTTATTAGTTTTTAAATTATACAACTAAAATGCAAGTAACATTTTTATTTTTTTTAATCATATGTAATAATTATTTTCCATACAAATGTGCAACACTGTAAAATGTAAAAATAATATTTACTTTAATGCTAGTAATTTTAAATTGAACATATTACATCAATATAAATCTTAAATTCGAGTGCTGTAAAGCATAAAATGTATAAAAGAATAGTTGAAAATTGCAATAAAATTTTAATTATTTAAATATATCCGTTAAGTTAAAAAAAAGTAATTAGTTGTTTAATTTTTTAATGTATTTATCAGTTAACATTTGAATAATTGCATAAAAGTTGATAATTCATGTAATATTATGCTGAATTTATAAAAGAAAAACTCTCAAATTTTCGTAATAGTAAACTTACGTAAATAGTAACTATATCACATTACATACAAACTTTATAGTGCTACATTATTTAAATGTACTACAAAAAAATGAAAAGAATTTGTAAGAAAATCTTGTTTTAATAACGTAGAACCATGTACCGTATAAAGCGAAAGTCCGATAATGGCGGACCGATAAGGTGTATAAGAAACTAAATGATAAATCCAAAAAAAAGAAAGAGAAAAAGAAAGAGAGTGGTTTTACTTGGAAATTTTTTGAGCATCTCTGACTCGCTAATGAAGCGTCGCACGAGTCAACGCACACGTGTGTTTCATAACGAAATATACCGCTGGCTGCGTAATCTGCAAACAAGCGAGTGCGCGCGTCTCATGTGTAAAATTTGTTTAGACTTACGATAAAAATACAAATTTTAAGGTTATTATGACCATTAGAAAAATTTGAGAGCTTTTTATTATTTTTTAAAAATAATATCATACACACGATTTTTACGATTAAAAATTATTAACATTAGAATAAATAATCTCTTCAGATTAATAATTATCCCCGATTAGATGTACCTAATAAATAATAATATTACCCTGATTAAAAATGAAAAATAATGCTGTTTAAACAACACGTTGTTTACTAGATTTTTTTTAGCTTAAAATACCTGGCAACACGAGTTCAATCTTTAAATGCGTCGCAAAGTTCGAATGCCACCGTTATCTCTACGTTACTGCAGGATATTGTACTTCATGTTACATTACTTAAAATATGATGCGAGATTAAGGGCAAAATAAATAAATAAAGATTAATATAGTAATATAAATTATTTAATAAAAGCGTTTTATTATGTTTATTAAATATACCTGCAAAGAGCAGTGAAAATAAATATATTATATATTCAAAAGTTAAATCGATTTTTAATATTCACTTAGATGTACTTAATTTCAAAACTTGGAACTATTTTAATTATCCCAAGCATTAAAAAAATAGATTGTTTGGCTTCTATAAAAATTGTGTAACATTCAATTTATTGTTACTATTTGGTTACATCCAATATCACATTCATTTTCTAAACAAGTGTAAAATATTATTTTAGTCTATCCAATATTGCATCCCGGTCTTTTCTTTTCACCGATTTGTGTGACCTCCTCTTCAGACTTAGAGTTTATATATCTGTAACGCGGGTATAATCAAACACGTGATTGATATGCTCTTTATTATAGGCTTAAGATATTGGTTCGAATAGGACAAGGTCATAAGTCGATTTCATTTTCTCTAAAATTCTTCAACGTCCCGACAGATTCAAATTGGATTTTGTAATCGTTTTATTTTCATTTGATTTTTCATTCGAAATTGTAGACGAGATGAAACATTCAACTCTCAAAGCTCATTCAGTATCTACTGCTAACCTGTCTCACTTCACACGTACCTACATTTTTATATCTAATATAATATCTTATTATTTTTTACAATTATTGTTAATAAACTATATAGAATCAGCTTGATTATTGTCACAAAATAACAATAACGAAAATAAAAAAAATTCACCATTTTCATTTACCTTAAAGCGAAAAGACTGTTTTGACATTGCGACTATAGTGTATCGTAAATTAAATTAAAACTAGCAGATCATAAATTTTTTGCAATATAACAGCACGTGCATTAGGAATACACGATATTTCGAACGCCGTTAAAATGAAAATCCAATAAATATTGTTCGAACATACATTTATGTATGTGCAATTATTCGAGTACTAGTTTCACTGCGTGTTGTACGTTTGCTGCATTCGAAAAACGTAATCGTGTAAAAATTTAATAGCCTGACAAATCAATGTAATAAAATGATTAATAATTCTACTACAAATTTTTACAATTATCACAATTTTTTGATTTATACATACATTTAGGGAATTGTTGTATTAAAATTACTATATTTTTTGGTAAAGTGAGGATATTATACCTAGACATCATAATGTGTTACATTATTTAGTAGTTATTAAGATGTACATAGGAATTTTTAATATATCATTTTTTTTAGTGTATTCATTTACCGATGATGTATTGTAATGGTTCGTACTTAATATGTTCAAATTCATAAAGACTTAAAATAAATACACAGTTTACAACATATAATAAGAAATTCAATCTCACTATACAAATTCAATAAATAATCAACAAATTTTAAGAAAGGCATTAAATAATATATCTTAATTATTTTCAACTAGATCAAAATGTCTACATTTTGCCAAGAGTATAAAGAAAGGTAATATTTACTTTGAACATCTCAGCCCTATAATGATCATTAGTCCGAGTAAATAATTAAATATACAGTTAGAATTATAGTTTTGGCAGTTTAGCTTCGATCCTCATGCCACGTGTATCATCCGTACAAAGTAAAGAACGAAAAAAGGTATCGGGTTATTTGAAGCGAACGTAGTTTGTTTCTAATCATGCTTATTTGTTTGAAATTTATTTAAAATAATAATTATTAAACTCATTTTTATTACCTTTAATAATTAAAATACACACCTTAAAACAAATGATTTATAATTTTTTATCATAATGGTAAGAATTATGTTATGTATAAATTAAACTGATAACTTTCGACACAATACAGATTTAAATTATAATTCCTTAACGTCATTCAATGCACAAACATTATTCAATTGTATAAAAACGTAAACTTTAAAGACTTTTTTTGTTAATATTGATGAAGTATTTTTCGTAACTGAGAAAATTAAATAAACTTATTTTACGATGTTCTTTAACAATAGTTTGGACTTCTGTTTCTGTTAATTATTACAAGCCAGTGTTATTGCTCGGCACGAGTTTGGCATGACAATGGTAAAGTATTTTAGACAAATATGTGTGCCTGAATTTAGACTTCTTTTAATAGTAATATTAAATGTGGTGCTTATAAATAAAATAATATTTATTTATAAATTTAGAATAGCAATTGTTGTAGATTAATAATTCTTGAAATGTGTTATAATTAAATGATTGGTTAACGTAAAGAAATGGATCTTAAATTTTTAAGAGACATTTTCTGGAGAACTTGAATTATTCTCTTAATGTTACTAACCAAGGATATAAGGTAAAAATTAAAAGCCTCGAAGTATCAAATTTATTATACATATATTATGACACATTAATTTGTAACTGATCGAACAATCAAATAATACATTGACTGTTATCAGAATAAAATGCCACTGTCGCGATTAAAAAGATGTAATAATAAATTATAAATATATTGAGTAAAATAAACAGTAATCCAAAAAATCTGTAAATTAAAAAGAAATAATTATACGGCCTTCGCCAGCATCGTCATCAGTGCTTATTAGAGGAGTTTCGAAGTCAAGACACGTATTCTTCCTCGAAGCAAGAAGTTTTGAAGTTGAATCAATAAAATTGAATATTTATTTTACATTTTCGTTAAATCATTAACTAGTCTCGATGGTTGTGAAACCACGTACAGCTGCCGAAGGTTGAAAATGAAAGATGAACCGCAAGCGCATTCGCGATTTTGTGGTTTCGGTAAATTAATTCTCGTAGCTTTCTCATAGCTATTTATATTGCCTCTTTTGATACGATATATACCCGTCGACATTGAAAGGGTTATCGTAAAATACAGCGAAAACAAAGTATCGTTTTATTTAAATGTTGAATAATAGGACTATATCCTGGCAATACGTTTATTATGTAAAGATAAAAAAAATTTGTTTAAATATTGAAATCTTTTGAAAAGAATGGCATAAATCATTCTTCCAGTGTATACTGATAACAAAGATTTCGTCTGCATTTAAAAAAATGCATTAATAATTCGTGCTAAGATTTGCAATTTCGTTTTTTCCTTCAAATGCACTTACGTAGATTTCTTTATATGGCTTTGTTATTTATTTATTGTTTACGATTATCGATAACGCCATATGCACTTTAAAATATAACTTTATTTTCTTTTAAAACAAACCGCTATTTAACGTACAATAAAGTAATACTTTCTAAATACATTTATTCATTACTGTTTTTTTAAACGGAACTGAAAAATAACCTTCATAATTGCTCTTCAATTGTTATAATATTATTCTTTTAACAAAGTATACCATATCGTATTTAAATAACTCCTAAGAGTTAAGTAAATCTTTGTAAATTGGAAAAAAATGCATTCTACGATTGGAATATAATAGTTATCGTTGTCGCTTGTTAAATCGATAAAGACACCCGCATCCTAGTCATTTTTCTTGATTCACGAAGATAAGGCACAAGTTCAAGGAACACTTTCATTCAAGAAGCTTCACGAGAAACAATCGACTAAAATATGCGACTCTTTTTTTTTAGATCAGTGTGTAGTGAATCACGTGCAGAGATTAATGCTACAATCTGCTGCACATTGAATTATATTGGACATATAAGACTTACAATCTTCAAACTCGATTCCGTAGATATTTTCATTAATTATATTAAAATAAATCGAAGAATCATACGTAAAAAAGAAATTTTATTATTATATAAATTTTTAAATAGTTGAAGGTTTAACGTGGTCTTACAGAGCGTAAACATATGGATCGAGTTTAAAATGAAATTTGCGGTAAAGCAAGTGCACAGCTATTAAAATAACATATTGTATGATTATAATTATTCGTGTCAAAATTATTTATAATCGTTATTACAATGCGTAAGTATTTAATTGTATAAATTGGAATAAGTTAAAATGTTTATAGCATTGATCTGTAAACGTGTAAATAAATATGTTACCTAGATACTTTGAGTATAGTATATACATCGTGATTATGCTAATTAAACTCAGTTGAAATTGAGCGTAGGCCGCTCCTGTTCATAAATGGGCGTCATTACGGTTGACACTCGGTATCCGCGGCGACAACTTGCCCGAGTAAAAATAGACCAAACATCTGTAGACGCCAAGTTGACGTATCCGATTCTATCTACTTGCTCCTTATATTACACGGGCGTATAAAGCGAATTTGCACCCTCGATCACTAATGTTGATCAGTATAAACATATGTCGTACATTGTTTCTATGCCATTGTAAAAATTAGTGTATACACCGGCCATCAATTTGATCTCGAGCTTATCGTGACGCATCTAAACCATGTCAAATCCGAAGAAAAAAAAATTCCCCGATTTGCGATAAGAACGATAGATAAGGACAAGTGTTGCCTATTACGTATTTTTCATCTTCCTGAACTCGTGAAATTTTAACACTATTGTGGACGTAGCTTACAATATGTGCACGTGACAAAGTGCACGAGGGTTGCTAGCGTTCCCATCACAGAAGAGACCGACCAGGCAGACTTATTTAGAATTTCAAAACTAACAGCTCTGGGATATACGAGTAACGAAACTTATACTGTAATATACTGTTGATATTCAAGTTTCAATTGTTTTGATTAATAATTGAAGGTTTATCATTTTTACAAATCTTACGATAGCAATTTTTAATTTGATGTATGATGAAAAATCAATCACTTCGTTAATTACGATATTTGTATTGATAATAATAGAATGAAATCACGTTAATGTGAATTATCAGTTGCGTCAGAATTCACAATAATGACGATGATAAAAAATCTTTGAAATCTGTAAAATATGCTTCATTCAGTAAATCGTTGACAGGTAAATGTATAAATAAATTTTAATAACGATACCTTTTTGATGTAACAAGATATAATATTGATAAAACGTGACGCCAATAAATAATCGTTTACAGCATGTGCAAAATCAATAAATGATATATTTAAAGCTTGAGAGAATAATGTAAGAAAATATTCAAAATGTTATTTGATAGAATGGTGCTACTGATTTCAATTTCTGATATTTCGCATATGCTCGCAATTTTGAAGTTGATTCGAATGAAAAGTACTTAATTCGACTACATATAACTTTAAACGAATGTTATTACATATAATGCCGCAAACGTTTTGAAGTATACAATATATTTCTTTTAATAAAATAGTTAATAGTTATTTAACCGTGGTCGTTCACTCAAATAAAGAAAGGAACATCAACTCGGCGAGGAAAGACAATTAAAATGTTCGACATTACGACGCGTTAAAATCGATTATCAGGTAATTAAATGTAAATAGGATAAATGGAGTTGACATATGTGTTTCTACAGGTAAAGTACAATCGACGAAACGATGGCACCATCTCGCAATATGAAAATGTTGCCCAGAAAGGAAGGAGTACCGAACCATCTGCAACCTCCAAACGAGTATCCTAAATTTAGCGTGAGCGCGGTGACGATTGCGTAACGCTCGTGTATACGCGCGGAGTCCCCTTATCCGAGGAAAACAAAGCCACGTGAGCACTCGCTGGAGAAGCCACGTGCGCGCACACCGAAAAACTCAAGGCCGCATCTTTGTTGTAACACGTCTATTTCGAGTGCGAGTACGATATACGAGACAGCTGTTGGAACCGCGACACTCACTTTGGATGGTGCCCTCCTCGAGTCCATCGATCTTCATGGTAAACTGCGCGCGAGCCGGTCGACGTTCGAAATCGAGCTCGTCCTCTCAAACGCAAGCCATGCTCCGGAATTCACACGACCGGTGTAATATGTGTCTTCAGGATGCCGTAGTCGTGTGCGCGTCACTTACTCCGAGATATTCACGAGCGATATCGAGAGTGAAAATCGCGTCGCGACGGCCCCCGACGTACTAAACTCGAAGGAGCGAGCGACGGGCGGCTTCGGAAAAAAAAGCCGGAGAGAAAGAGAGTGAGAGAGAGAGAGAGAGAGAGAGAGAGGGCGGGAGCGCATATAGTCACAGAAACGCGCGCGTATGTAGGTAAGGCGCGCGCGCAACTTACAGCGGGAAGGCTGAAAAACGCGACAGCTGCCGCTGGCAAAGTTGGCTCTTTCCCTCTCTCTATATATGCGGGCGCTTTTGCCGGCCTCGAGTCCTCGAAGATTTGTTCGCGCCTTTGTGTAAGTGTACTCCGATGCAGCGTGCAATGCTCGTATATACGCGTGAATAAGTATAGGAGGTCGACGGGGAGAGCTGCCTTGGGGATGGCTGTTGCGATTTTTCCTTCCTGCGCACGCAAAACAGTTTAGGGGTTCGACCAACCGCCAATGCTCGTGACTCCTGCCACGGAATCTTTGCTCGCCAAACACGTGTTAACCGTCCCAACTAATTATCTATCTTATTGCTATACACACATTTCCAGGATACACAAATATTAATCTCAATAACAACTCTGATTAAAAGAAAGTATCTGCATTCACGAGATATAACGATACAATTATTTAAACTCGGTAAATACTCTGCTATTATATATTTAACTATATGTACAGCTTGCAACCTCAGCTGCATCTGCTTAAATTTTTCAAAGGGATTTATGATGCGTGCAAACTATTTTTAACTACCTGCACCCTTTAAAAACATCGATATAACAAATATACAGTAAATACTCTTAATGGTAGTTTACCTATTATTTACTATAATGTAATTACATTAATTTAAGATATATATAAGTTTATTACTACTTGTAAATAAATGTAAATTAAATATTTACATGTAGCGAACGAATAATTACCCATTTTAATACTGCATTACTTTCCTATACATCTGTGTCATGCGCGATATAACGAAAATATTTTACTTTTGCTCGAAGCTAAGCGACCAACTGATTCTCGTAATAAATATTTAAATTACAAAAAATAACAAAACAAAACAATTAGAATAACAATTAAATCCAATAATATAATATTGTTAATTAATTCTTTTAAATATTAAATACTATTAATAATTGCATTAAATTCAATTATTTCAACTTGTAATTTTCGTTAAATTTGCGTAGTTTATAAACTGCGAAACAAAACAAACGTGATTCTTGTTCGTTTTAGTGTTGCACGGTATCCCCAACGTTACTGCAAATGTATAAGTATACATTTTATGCATAGTAAAAAAAACTCGATATATTAACACACATTTTTGTGCACGAGTATTAGAAATATTCTACAACAATAACTGGTGGGTGACATTCAAAAAGAATAAACAACACGTTTTGTCGTCAGTATACTGATTTTCGGATTGACGTTATTACGTTCGTATTGTTAATAACCGAGTAATGAGAAAATAATAACTTAATAATTGAAAAATATGCGTATCTGCAAAAAAAATCTATTATATTCAATTCACATATGTGTACTATAGATCACTTATATTACGTAAGTAATGAGTCTACCTATAGGTATATATGTGTACACACGCACACGCATAGACACCTTACTATATTATGCATAATCACATAAAATATTCTAAACTCATGTTGCAAATTCATCAATGTCAATAATCCCTTAACTTATTTTTACATAAGGAAGGATCATGCAGACTCTTCGAATGCAACAACAAAATCTATATGAAAAAAAAACGTGATGTTAAAACTTATATCGTATTTGTGGTGAATGCGTGAGCAGTCGTTACAAAAAGAAAGCACACGTGTACAGGACAAGTTATTGCGAAGGTAAGCTACTTTACCTTACCCTTTAAAATATATACGTTTCGCTTTGTTCAATCCCCTCGAGTCGTATCCTGCACACGTCTCTTACTTCCCCTTTCTTTTGCCCTGTTTCACTGGGTATTTTTACGTTTCGTATAACAACTGCCTTGACCAACTATCGAGGGAGGATTCATTTGTCTAAGCCACCACCGAGAGAAAGAACTTTTCTCCCGAAGTTAATTAGCATGTATAATTCGATTCATTATTTTACAATTTAATTCTAGTGGTTAAAAATTAACTACATAATGTGTTTTATGAATTATCATTTTCTTTAAAAAATTATACAATTTTCTAATAATTGGGAACAAAGAAGATTCATTGAATCAGTAGAAAATTGCAATATAAGTACACATTTATTACATAAAAATGAAAATTAAATCCAGCTCTTATAACTGATGAAAATTAAATTAAATAAGAAGTATATATACACTTCCAGCGAACATTAAATGGGTCGAGTAATACATTTTCAAGCACAACTAACTATTACTAGTAGATTCATCTAATATAAGCTAAAATTAAAACTATTAAACTTGCGATTATTCGTAATCAGAAATATGTTTAAAAATATACCTAATACTGATATCGTTAAGCCGTAAACTCATAAAAATCAGTTTTTAATTTGGTTGCAGGTAATAAAGTTATTTCAGCGATAACGTTTGTAACAAATTTACGATTGCATAAATTTAATATTGTGTACCCAGGAAACGTGGTGCACTCATTGACTTTTTTTTGCAAACTCCCACCAACATATTTTTCCTTCGTATCTCGCACCTTACGAGTATATGTTGTGTATGCCTCTTTATTACATATAACTAATTACAAAGCTATAAAAAGCAATTTATTTTAAAACTATCTTTAAATATTAAACTTCACGCGTGAGTCGGGTATTCTACTTTCCTTTTTTCGTATATTTTCCTCTTAATGCAATGAACGCGCAATTATTAGTGTTACCAGGCCTACGCGGAAAAAAATTTTGCGATCCCTTATCAAGTGAAAGAATACGTTTGGAAATGCGAACAGCTCGAGCAAATAAGGAAAAATTAAAAAAAAACAGTTGTACAGTGCTTATGAATTGTATTTATATTAATATAGTGTGTTAATTGCTATATGTCGTAGTAAATTTTGTATTAGAATTT
Source organism: Theocolax elegans (assembly GCA_026168455.1). Lineage (NCBI taxonomy): Eukaryota > Metazoa > Arthropoda > Insecta > Hymenoptera > Cerocephalidae > Theocolax > Theocolax elegans. The sequence continues at coordinate 84,855,113 of CM047425.1, read as the reverse complement.
ATTGTGGGATGATATGAATAATTCTCTGCAGCATTTAAATTTGTGTTTTACAACATAAATATTGTAAATATCCGATATAGTGACTTAATTTAAACATTGTTTTTAAAAATAATATTATAATAGCAAATATCAAGTTTTGTTGTATTGCAACAGCTTCTTCATTCGATATTAATGGTACGAACATTTACTTTTAACCAGAGTAATAGTGAAATGCTTTCGACCAGTTTAAATAGAATTTAAATATGATTCTGCAATAGATAATCCGTTATTAAATATAAAACTTCAATTCAGAGAATTCGAGTCAGCAAAGATTACAAAACGATTATATAATCTAAATCTAAATTGATCTAAATCTAAATTGATTTACAATTTTAATATTTTTTTTAATGTGTAACAATTTTTATTTTTTCCTTATTATTCGAGAAGAATAGTTTTGTAAAGTATCCAAATGTGATGAATAAAAATAGTATTGTCCCCAAGTACCCAAAAAATTACACGTGTTCTTTAGAGTATTCTAAGTACTTTTTACTTTCATATATTTCTTCGGAAATCTAATACATTTCAAGAAAACAAAATCATAAAGTGTTACATCTACATGTGCTCTTTTACAAATGCCGCCATTTTGGGAAAACTAAGAGGTAAAAAATAATGTATAACCACGGTTGATAGAAAGTTCAGACATTTGGACCTCAACTTATGGCGATAATTTGACTATCTTTTTTACAAAATAAGTTGTAGAATGTGATGAATGAAAGAGCACCCTCGAAAACCCCCTATGTATGATTTTACATCTTTTCTTTCTGTGTACATTTAAAACTAAAATTAAATGCAAACCTCCATATAATTAATTACATATTGTAAGTATACTTTTTATGCATTACATAAATTATTTTGAATGCACTTGTATATTGCAATGAAAAATCATACATATTATATTTATGATAATAAATTTTAATATTAAATTTGTAATTTGTCATATTTTCCGTTATGAAAAGATTATTAGATTTGATCTTATCTTTTATTTGCAGTTTTCTATATTGTATAAATTTCTTTTTAAAAATTGATAAAATTTTAAAGCTGTGTTGTTTTAGCGATTAATGCAAGAAGTAATTGTAAGTGACTTTATCGTCCCATACAGCGAAACGAACACGTGGCAAAGCGGGGAAAGAAATAGTCGCGCGCGAACGCGAAGGTTTCACGAGAGCAGCTGCTTTGATGTGTGAGATACGTGTCACGTGAATTTGGCGATGTCTCGTTTACCCTCTTTTTCTTCATGTGTAACGTATAGGTAAGCATGGCATAAATTGGCGGGGATTTGTGGAAACATGGTGATTTCGCGTCTGTATGCGGGTACGATTGTGACAAATTCAGAAAGTAATCTTACCGTTTAAAAATAGACATAACGTCTCTTTTTTCTTTTATTTTTCGTTAATTTACAAAAAATTTTATCATTTTTCTGCAGAATTGTGTAGGAATGAATTTTAATACTTTTGAATCTTTGTATACGTACATTCGTACAACATGCAACAAAATTATGCGTCGAAAAAGTGTGTTTGTGCAAGAATTATGCTGCTACAGGAGGTGTATAATTTCATATTTAACGACGGTAGAGTATTATTTTCTGACTTCCTAGAAACTAGGAAACTATCTCTTATAAATTGTACACTCTCACAGTTTTATCAAAATATGTACTCGTTGAATACTCGGGAAAGACACAGATTCAGCAAGTATTATCAGTAGAAAGTATATACTAAACTCTAATACAGGTAATCCATTTATTGAATACTGTTCTATATTTAAACAATACAGGAAACCTAAATATAATTGAAAGATCTACAGATAAAAACTAATACTGATAGTTAATTACCATAATTGCTTTTCAATTATTACAATTAGTTTAACGTGTCACCATTATTTTTTGCATTAATAAATAAAAAAGAATAAAAATTTTCTTATTTTAACTTCTCTAAATGTTCATACACCGTAAATAGTAATCCTGCGCCATTTAAAACCGCTTATATCATTATTAATTTATTGTTTTATCCAAGCACGCCAGATTTATTCGTAGGAGATGAAAAACGATTGGCTTATACGTGGAACTCGGAAGCAAAAGTCTGGTAACGAATAGAACCTCATCGCAAGAATAAGTCATGTGTTCAACCGGTTAGAAAAATAAAATTACAGTATGACACTTTTTGTCGTTTGCGCGAGGAGTCAATCATTCATAATAATTGAAACCGAATGTAAACAAATGCCGAGAAAAAGTAACCGGTCATTATGTCATCTTCGAAGCGGCTTAGACGGGGGAGATTCGCGCGGACGGTGGCACGGAAAACGAGTTACAAACGATGATTCAATCACCCGTGCAACAAGGACGGAGAAGGAGCATCGACCATTAAAACGCATTTGCGACGGCCTTGCATGCCGTAATATCGAAGGCGAGAGTAAAAGTTGACCGATTCTGGATTTCGCGCGATCACTGTCGCGCTCCTACTTTTCCTTTCGGATACCCGTTACGCTACACCATTCGAATTTAATCGTTTCTAGTCTTAGTTTTTAGGAGATCACATCGATTTCTCGTTACATTTATTTCGGGGTAATGTGCAATGATTACGAGTATTTACATTCTTTGTACGATTACGCGATGCAGTTATGTACGTGATGAGATAATGAAAAATTACAATCTTCGGTTCAAATTATTCTCAACTTTTTCTTCTAATCTTGCATTGCTTATCATTTTTTACTTCACGTTTAAATTGTACATTTCCAAAAAATATGAAAACGATGATCTTATTCGAATTTTAGACATTTTCTTGTGTTGATATGTTGATATACGCTTCTATGTATTTGTTAATTTTTGTTTGTAACATTACTGCTGATAGTACTTTTAAAATTTTAAACAATATTATCTATAGGCTTTTATAATACAAGGAAATAATTGTGCAACTTAAAATTGTTAGAATATTTGCGGTCACATATTTAGAGAAAAAAAAAATTATCAAAAAATATTATAATCTGTTCTTATGCGGAAAGAATTATTATTATTAGAAGTAAGTATATCTTATCTAAAAGTGAACCTGGGCATAAATATACACACATTTTTTGATCTTTAGTGAGAATATGATAGTCAAATATGCCTGTTAAATAATAATTTATATATAGAAGATTATAACTGACGTACTTGTTAGATTGTATGTATAAAATTATAACAAGGTTTAATAAAAAATACATAAATGTCTGTAAATAAAAAAGGAACGCAATTATCTTATACTGATAAAAACACTAACATTCTGCATCACTTAAATAATATTAAATGTGATTATTACGTTAGTTTCTTTAAAGACACTATTAATTTCAGTTTGGCTAACCTTACGCTTCTCTTGGACAATCAAGGAAAAATTTCATCAGTTTTGTAATTACAAGTCAACCGTAACCTACTAAAGAAAGAGAATCTCGCTCGCTACGAATCTTTTTAACCCAGAATCCATATGGTTGATTCTTAAAATATCTGCTAGTTCTATTAGTTGTTGTTAAATTCTGATAATTCTAATCGTTTCAAATACAAAATTATTCATCAAAACTGTACCGCGTAACCTCTGCTAGAGTTCATTGATTGTAAGTTGTCATCAATTTGTATCATATTATTTAAATGACATATTTAATAAAAGTTGTTTCTTAGTATTTCTATTTATAACCTCAATTAACTTTACGCTAATGAAACTTACTATACATAAAAATAATGTTTTACAAGACTTATGCATATAGGAAAAAAGATTAAGTAATGGGACATAGGTAACATACTTAATTGCGGTGAATACGAGTAATGTATTTAGATTCAATCACACGTAGTACAAATAAAATGAAATAAAACGAAGTAACGCAACGCAATAAGGCGATGTCGTGAGAGTGTCATAGGGGAGAGATATCGATAATACAACCCGTTGTCTCATTATTAGGTTCAGATAATTCGTTTCGTTTCCATCTATCCAATATTCGAGAGTCGTTGCATTAGCACGTTCGAATATAAACTATACACGATACGCGCAATTCTCTAAACGCAATTACAGCATCTATACCGAGCGCGTGCACATCGGCGTCGTCGACGACAACGACGACGACGACTACGACGACGATATTTATATCGATGCTGGTCGCTCCGAGAAAAATATCGCCCGGCGTTTTCGAAGTGGAGCGACCCGATATTGCGAGAATACCACGTAGGACGTGTATATATTCGACAGTCGTTCGAACCGACTGTCGTCGAAAGCTCCCACGAATTCTCGTACCGTCGATCGTTTGGTATGAAGCTTTGGTTGCGCGCGCGTCTACGAGCCAGTGAGGTCAAGATCGGGCCGAGAAAAAATCGCTGACGATATATTTAATTTTTTTATCGATTCGTACACTTTTTCTTTCTTTGTTGTTTTAATTGAATTTTATAATGTTACAGTTATTGCTCGTATCATTGGCCAAACCTGTAAATTTACAGAAAAATTAAATACGCAAAGTCTAAAACAGCTAAATTTTTTATCCATATATGTATTTGTAAAAGTAATTAAAAACACCCACTATGTATTACAGTATATATACTAAATTTTCTGAAGCAAAAAAATATGCTACTGTATTTATTTGACTTCGATGCAAGTTGCCTATTTAAGATTTATGACATCACAAGTTTACTATAATAAAAGCTTTATATACTATATATTATGAATTAGAGTTTCCAATATTGTTAAACATATTTCTCGTCGTGTTGATAGCGGGAAAAAAGACTGCAAGTAAATTGAGATAACAAAACGCAACAGCAAGAAGCTTAGCGTATGCTTGCACACGCTTAGTCAACCGCTAATTACTCAAAACCTGCAACATTATCTCTAATCAAATACTTTAAATCGGCCTAAATTGAAATGCAAGTGTAATGCATCGTTCACGTAAATCAATCAAATAAATCTGTCACACGGTTTTTCCTCGAACTGCACCCACAAGGGGGTTGGAGAGGTAGATAAAGAAAAAAATATCTAAAACAATCGTGTAGAAAGAATATACCTGTAACAATTTAGTATCGAGCAACAAGACAAATGTGTACGAACGAATGGATCGGGCATGAAATACCTATCGAATCTATACGCGGCGACAACCGATCTCGCGCGCGGGATCTCGCAATTATCCGCTCACCGGCGAAATATCAATCGTTGCCGCAGCCTCGGGAAAAAGGCGTGGTAACGCGAGACTTTTTGCCAACTCGGTCGATTCCATTTTTTTTTATTTCACCTCTCCTACCAACAAGCTTCTATGACTATGTAACACTATGGGGCGCTCGTTCGTGCGGTTTTTACGACCGACGCCTCTCACTCCCGAGTTCAAGGAAAGCGCGCAATCGCTGCACGCCGCGAACTGCATGTAATCTACGCAATTCCGAGTGGTATAGAAGAGAAAGAAAGACTACGACTATGTGTGTGTGTGTGTGTATGCGTGTGTATGTAATAGTCGAGACCAGGGAATGCGCGACTTTGTTCGCTTTTTTCTTATTTTGTACCACCGCAGCATCGCGACTTATCGCAAAAAGCCAATCAAGGGGGGAGAGAACGCGAACTGGTCTAGTTAACATTTTTCTACTCCAACTATTTCGATTTGTCTATATTAGACCTATAGAAACGCGCGGCTCTAATGTACAGCTTATGGATTTGAGTAGTTCTCGCGTCGGTCGATCGTCTATACTCTGTCCTTAATTGCGCTTGCTACCTAACGTCATTACATCAAATTAAAATTTCAAAGAATTCACAAAAATGTAATTATAGATGCCTAATTTTGACTTGGAACACTAATATGTCTTGACGGAGTTGCAGCTCAATTTGTACTTTTCCTCAATTTCGTTCATTGTTATTTATATTATTTTCCAAAGCTATACTTGTTAAATTCTGTAATAAGTGTACATGTCATTTTTATCCGCCAATTTAATTGTTTAATACAGTTTTGGTGATATGTATTAACAAAAAAAGCATTTACCTCAATTCAGATTTTTTTTCCTTATTCGGTTCCTTTTCACAGTTTAAAAATAAAGTACAATATACTCATTCAATGTACTGATATACAACCTGTTTTAATAACTCCTTGCGTACTGTCTTATCGAGATATTTCAAATATTGAAACTGCATCAGCCAAAGTAACCTGTTTTAAATACCCTTTCAGTTTAAATACTTTCCTACTTTTCACTGCATTCTAGAAGTTACAAAATTATGTAGACCATTAATAACCGACGTCTAAGTTTGCAGAAAACCATGTAAAATGCAGTTTAGCACGATTCTTTTTATCTGCGGATATTTCAACTTAAATATAAGTATTTATTTTGTTATTTCGCAATGAGTATTTTTAAATAATTATGGAATATAATGTGATAACATTAATTCATTAAAAAAAACAAACTATTCGTTTAATATATTAAATGTTAAAAACATTGATAGTCTATTAAAATAATGTTGTATCCTGATTAATTTAGCGTATACGTAATTATTTATTTATAATTCGTCTTACATGGTAATAAGATTAATGAAACGAAACTTTGAAACAATTAACTAATTTTCAGTATAGGCGAGAAAAATCGTTCAAAGATGTATAAGTACAATTTTTGAAAGGTAGCGCATTAAGTTAAAATGCATTTGGCACTACATCGTTCTAGTGGCTCATAAATTATGATAATCCAATTGAAGTTCATTAGCTAGAAAATTAATTCGCTTGTCATTATTCACACTAAAATATATTTATCTTATCTGAAATAATAGATGTCTGCACTTAAATTTAAAATAATAAAACTAAACTATGACAATTTTTAAAGGATGATATATATTGAGTTATTGATTAGTATTAAAATGTGTAATCAACAATGTATTTAAAAATTAACACCGACTTTTTATATTAAATTAAACAATCCAAAGTATAAATATTACAAAAATATTATTCATCAAACTTTGGTAAAACTGTAGTAATGAAATGACTACAGAAGTTATTGATGAGACGTCTACACTGTATAATAAATTAGAAGTTAAAACGATAGCAAAGTAACAAAATGATTATTATGTATTGCTACTGTTATTGTTTATAAAAAATTAAAATGTATAATTATTAATTTGCTAATTCATATTTGACAAATGCGATTGATAAAACTTTTTAAATTTACTTAAAACACAGACATACACAGCGAGATCATTATGTACACACCTCCGAAAAGACACAGTTATTCTTTATCTGTATCTTGGCGCGTGGAATGAAACTACACGTTGGTCCTCATCATTGGCCAATAAAGCAGATACGCGGCTCTGACGAAAACACAATTTGCACGGAAATACAGCTGAACTATGTATTCGTAACTAAGTTCGTAACGTATATATATATATTTAAACGTATATATATATATATATATATATATATATATATATATATTTAAAAGTATATCATTAATTTTAAGTGCATTAACAAATTTGTTCGTTCATATACTACAAATTGCTTACAAATCCACATTTATAGTTTTTATTTCACGATTGAAATTTTTCCTATGAAACTGAATTAAAGGTGACTGACATTGAAAGTGAGAGAGTAGGTATTACGTTGGTAATATACTCGTTACATTACGTATGATATAAGTCTGATATAGAACTTACATAAAATCAAACATTAAAACTCATATTTTCAACCATATTTCGCACTTAATAATAATAACAAATTAATCAAAATTTTTAAGTTATTGTATTTTTCTTATATACGTATAAATAAACGTTTTCTGTAACATTGGTTTAATTTGCCAATATAAAACACTTACTTTCGATTTTCTTTTTTAAAAGTGTAAATTATTATCGGAAGAGAAAGGAATGACTTTCAAAGGTTGAATTTCGGAAGGACGTGTATAATTAAAAAAAAGGTTCGGTTTGAAACTCAAAATGTTTCAGAAGTATCATTTAAATTCTCTTGTAAAAGATAAGAATTATTTTTATAACATCGTTTTTTTTTTCATTTTTATCTCAATAAACAAGAGGAACATTTTTTTTAATTCATATATTTTCTTAAAGTATATAAAGTGAATAATTTATGATTACTCCAAGTATTTGCAGTATGTTGCAGAGTATATTGTATATTATATATATTTATAATTTTATTAAAAAAGCCATAATAATTGTAGATATACAATTTGGAGATGCAAAACTTTAATAATTATAAATATTAATTATAAAAATTAGTCGGTAAATTAATTAATTAATTATATCTTGGAACTAACTAATATTAATATAATAATTTTATTCCTATATTTAATACAAAATGACGCAAATTTTCAGAAAATCAATTTTTTTAATTATTTTTTTTTTATTAGTGTATTATTGATGATTAGGAAATAAAATTATTAATAGTTTGCTCCAAGAAAATTAATCTGCGACCACGTGCAGTCACAACCTAACCTCAAACGTCCTTACGCACGCAACTAATTTGACAGACTTATTTTCATAGCTAATAATTAAACAGGAATTTCATCTGATTAAATATATGTTTTAGATTTTTTTATTAATTTATAGGATATCTAAAATGTGTACACTAGTCACAAATAAGTGTAACATTCTGATATTGTATATTTCTATTATATGTATATCGTTTTATTTTATACAACATAATAATTTGAATTCTATAAACATGCGTTGAGTTTCATTACTAAAACTAAGAAAATTATTTTTCGTAATTTTCATTGATTACGTATAAAAAAAGAGTCCATATATCGAGACCCGAACAAGAAATAAAAAGTCGAGACGCGGCGACGAATCGTAAGAGTTGCTCTTGGGAGAGGTGGAAACCCGATCGGATGTTCTCTACAGAAGTAGCAGCCGTTCGGTAAAACCAGATAGATACAATCGAGCCTGCTTACGATGACGCGTAACTGATCACGCGCGTCCGAATTTCGCTACGTGTTACATATTAAATAAAAGTCAAGAAACAGATTTTTTTTCACCGATTAGGTACAAAATAGTTAAACGTAATAAATTTTTTCATGCTGTCGATCAATAGACTCTACATATAATTATTCATACGTATCAATTAATTGATTTCCATTATGAACACGTGGTCCGGAGAAATTAAATTTTCAATTTTCGATAAGTTATTCAATTTCATCAGCATAATTTATAATTTAGATTTTATGTTGCATAACTATTATAAATTAACAGAATGCGTGTTATAAAAAATTGACATGTGATATTGTACAATGACGTGATAAGAAACGTAAAATTTTCCGTTACATGCACTGATACATTTAAAATATAAAATTTAATTTTAGTAAAATTTATTAAAAAAGAATAAACAATACTATAATATGAATCACTTGGAAAACAAATTGTTTATAAAACAAATAAATGATAAGGAAACAGCAGTAAAACTGTATTTTCGTGAAACAAACAATTTATATCATCACATTTAAAACAAAAAAATTCCATTAAATCTATCTATTATCGCGTAAGATCACTACTATGCAAATTTCATGAAATTAGTTGAAATTTTAACCAGTTATATATTTGCTCGTATTTACTTTCCCTCTAAATATGTCTATCTGTATAATCAAATCGTGATACACATTGGTTTCAGCATTAATTAATAAGTATAGATACTCCGATCATAAATTATTTTTACTGAAGTGTAAGAGCCAACTAAAGATAACACTGGTTGATAAATGTAAGTCTAATCTAAGGGGATGCGAGGGGAAAAGCCAGAACTTCAAAGTTCAGAATTGATTGAGGCTAAAAATGCTGACAACCAAGAATTGATTTAATTTTATATAAAATATGTCATTAAAAAATGTATGTAAGTATTGCAAAAATATCTGCTGCCATTGATTTATATAATAACAGTGATTCTAAAATTTTATAAGTATAAGATCTACATTATATTATTTTTACATGTACTATTAAAAAAAATTTTATTACACTATCTATACATTTATACATGTAAATTAGATAAGTAACTATTTTTTATTCCTTCAATTTAAACTTAAATTAAAATTATACATAATAATTAAAAATAAATTATCATATAAAGAAATAATTGGAATATTTATATGCTTCAAAACTGTAGAAATTACATTGTATAAAGTAACCCAACACAGATTGAATTAAAAAAAATTCATGTAAGAATAAGCAGATTTAAATATAGTTTTGATAATGGATCATCATTATAGAAACATTGTATCTTCTATCTATTGTGAAAAATAGTAAGAGTATATTAAATGTTCAGTTACTGTAACATCTTTTCAAGTAATTATACTTTATTCCTTCTTATTTATCCTTATATTTAAGACTGAAAACCGCACTAGTCAATGCATTAATAAATTTTTATGAAATTGAAAGTTCAATTGATTAAATCTACATCCTCATATTTTAAGATCATATTATAATATTGTTTTAAATATATTAACAAAATATTACTTACCAGATTTAAGTTTCTGTTGCTGAGGTTGCAAAACTCTCTTTTCTTTTTCAATGGTCCGTTCCACTGGAACAGTTACAGGAGCTACCACTGGAATAGCAGGAACAGCAGGAGCCACTGGAGGTGGAGGAACAGCAGACTGTGATGCATTAATTTTGCTCTTTGTCCAAGGATTTACAGCAGGAAGAGGAGCCTCAACGTACTTGACTGGTGGATGTTCAGATTTTTCCACCGGCACTTCCACATCCTTCTCCTTCTCTTTATCCTTGTCCTTAGAGCCATCTTTGGCATTAAAAACATGTTCCCTCTCCTTATGTGACCTTTCGTTACTTTCACCATTACGACCATGTAATCTTTGTTTGTCCTTGGTGCGATATGGTTGAGTCTCTACATATTCCCTATGCTCTTTTAATTTCTCCTTTCGCCTAGCACTCTTAGGTGCAACAGTCTGAAATTCTCCATCGCTACCTATGTCACCATTCTTGATGACTTCGGTAACCCCTTCCATAACATTTCCATCGGAAAAAGTTAAATTTGTTGTTTTTACAATATTTGTAGCTTCCATAGGAGCCGGTGTATTTTTGTGTTGCACATAATTTCCATATAGTCTACGTTCCGTAGCTATGTGTCTGTGATTATCGAACCTTCGAGTGGTTTTCTTAAAAGACTTGTCTTTAGCCTCAGAGGTATTATGTACCGTAGACACTTGTCCACTAATGTTTTCTTTGTTATTGTCTCTTGAGCAACCTGTGGAATTTATAAGAAATTAGACAATAAGGTATAATACGCTTGTTCATAAAAGTATATCAATATAAATAATATTTCTGAAATATGCTTAACGTCAAACGAACAGAATGTTAAATTAAACAAAAAATTAATAAGTAACTTGTTTAGTTTTTTTTATCAAAATAAATAAAATAAAATAACTTTACAGTTGCATTTCTTTAGTTTCACATGACTTTGCCAAACATTAGTCACTACAAAATTTAAAAAATTTCATTGAAAATTCAAAACAATAAATGTCATTACATTTTGTAAACATGTATTTAAATTGTAATTCTTACAAATTATATTGTTAGTAACTGGTTAAATGCAAGGAAAAGAAATATCTAACAAACAATCAAAATGATTAATTGTTAGAATGAAAAAGTAAAGGAAAATGAAAAAAAGCTTGTGTAAAAATAAAATAATTTGGTTAGAAATGAAAGAGACAGTTAGTTTTATAGTGTTGTAGAAGCGTTACAGGTATACATACTTAAGTTTGGAGTCGACGAGGTCGCACCATCAACGGCCTTCGGATTAAGCACGCTGGCGTAGGAGACACCGGCCGGACCGTCCTCCCTCTCATGACTAGGCTGCTGCTGGTGTTGCTGCTGCTGCTGCTGCACGCTACCGCTATTCGCCACCTTCGCCGCCATCTTTGTGAGGGTATCACCTCGCAGTTGGGTATATTGAATTGACCGTTCGTCTCTCTCGCTCTCACGTGAGACACCCTGTCGACCGTCTCTCGGCGCTGCTTCTGTCTCTCTCTCCGTCTATCTGTCTATCTCTGTCTCTTTCTCCACCTCGTGGCGAGAAGCTTGAAGGCCGAAGGGGTAGAGTTCACCAGGATCCGTAAGGTAGATCACCTACCGCGGCTCGGGGTGCACGGGCTCGCGGTCCTCTCCTCCCTAATCGGACGGGTTCACGCATCGGATGAATTACGCGGAAGGGCGAGACACGCAGCGGGAAAAGTGAGGTTATGTCGGGGCATAGCGGCGCGCGGCCGCCTCGTGCTCACCGGACTGCTAGGTACTTACGTCGGTGGGTTACTCCTCTTGGGTTCACGCAAATCCTGCCATAGTATTCACCTCGCGTCAAACGTCGCGTCGCCGCTAATTCGTCGGCCGCAACGAGAGCTGCGCGTTAAAACGTGGGCCTCGTGCGTCGAGAAGCTTCGGCTTCGGCTCCGAGCAGATCCGATCCCTCGACGCGCACGTTTCGCGCACTGTCTTACTTTCCTCCCTCCCTCGCTCTCCGTCTTCTCTTCTCTTCTCTTCGGTCTTCGTCTTCTCCGCACCGCACTCCCTCTCACCCTCACTTGCTCTCTCTCTCTCTCTCTCTCTTTCTCCGACGACTCCCCACCCTTTCTCTCTCTGTCTCACGACGTAAGCGAACTCTCGAGCACGTTGTGCCCGTTTTTGAGGGTTATGTGCGACTGTGACTCGGCGATTTGCCCCGGGTCCTGAGCCCTGACTCGACCTCGGTCAAACGATTCGCCCTCAATATTCGCCCGGAAACGAGTTCCTTCGACTGTCAACACTCGAGGGCTCTCTGGGCTCGGTGATTTTCCTCGAGTTGTGCTCGAGAGAAAATTGCGTACTACGACTCGTTACAATTGTTATACTCGAATTGTCCTCTGGTATCTTTTGGTGTTAAATCTTGCCTTTCCTCTTGTCGACGTCGAGTCGAAAGAGGTCGAGAGCGAGAGGCACGCACTCGTTCAGCGGGTATGAACGTCCGTCTTAGCGCAGCGGCCGCCGCGGATTACGTAAACGCGTAGTCGCATTTTTCGGCGGAACACGCGCGTGAGAGACACTCGGTTTTGTAGCGCGCTGTCACTAACTCGGGGGTTCACGCACCACTTGTCCGAATTAAGGGGATCTCCCTTATTTGTTGTTTTTAATTTATCTCCCTCTCTCTCTTTCGCCGATTTTGCGCGGGGTGCTCCGTTGACGGAGAAAACACTCCGCGTGGCCCGCGTGCGAAAGAGAGAGCAAAAGCAAAAGGGTCCGGCTAGTATTAGGTACCTAACTACCTAACTACCTATAGTTACACTATACACTCTCTGCGACGAAAACGTCGTAAACCGAAAAACACCGCGCCGCTCTGCGCGCTTCCGGTATTTTCTTCTCTCTCTCTCTCTCTCTCTCTCTCTCTTCTCCTTCCCTCTCTTTCACCTATACCTATATGGAAACCTATGTGGAGTAGCGTTCAGCACTATACGAAAAAGTCGAACGAGATCGTGCTACCGCCATTGCCGGGTCGATGTCTTAGGGGGCGCCTTCGACCTCCTAGAGGGAGATATTTCGAATGACCGCGCCGGTCGCGGGGGCGGAAGTCAACTCGAATCTCGAGACTCGAGACTCAAAACCCAAACCGGCGGAAGACACGGGGACGAATGAGATGTAAGACGCCCAGTGGATTACCGGTTACAATGACTGACTGCAGAACCTTAGTACTTACGAAGTAAAATCTTGTCTTGTCAGTAACTCCGTTATTATACGTATTATATGCTGAATAGTTACTTTAGTTAGATATTCGAAGACGTGCGCGTGATTGCGTATACGTAATATATTACCGTATTTACGCTTCTCGTTCATCGTAACTATACAATTAATATACATGATTGCCGACGTGTTATACAGTACTTATACTTACATTATATTGATTTTTGTTATCGATTAATTATACAAAATAGGTAACGTAATTTGCCAATACTTATTGATATTTAACGAGTACTTCATTATTCCAAGAAAAATATTGAATAAATTCAATTTTCGATTAAAAGGTCTCTTAGTTATTGTACATTAAAATGAACTTAATCTGGTTTAGCATTCAATTAGAAAAAAAATTATTTTAATTCAAACATCAACCCATTCAATAATGGTAATAATAATAAAATAGAATTTTTATACTTTAAAGCATCTGTTTGTGCTTTTATTCAAACTTCAAATTAAAATATTAAAGTAATTTTAGGATAAATCCTTGTTAAATTAAAGAAAAAAACCCTATTTAAAATTTTAGATACGCACGGTTACGAAATAATAAAAATCGGTAATGCAGGATTCTATTATTTCAATTGCAAATTGTAAAATGTAGAAATTTATTACATACATTTTTGTACAAATTTTTTAAATACAAATTAATCATTTAAAATGATTGAATATTACAATTTTACTAAAGAATGTGTGCAATAACATTTTTATTTCACCTAGGTTTAAATTTATTCCTAGATTATTATAATAAATTATTTTTTATAGGATTTAATTAAATATAAATTTTAAATTCATAAATATACAATGACATATATTTTATAATAATAAGAAATCTGTTAAATAAAAAATATATTTAATGTCTGGATCTCAAAAGGATATGATTTATTTGTATATATTCTGATTATTTTTTGTGTGTATACATAAAAATCTGCATATATTAACTATCACAAAATAACAGTTACATATAAAAAGTATATTCTTTGTGTATAGAGTATAACAGTGACTTTGTACAAATTTTACATGCGATAAGTGTTACTCAGTCGCATTATTATTGTCATTTTCCTTTTGCTACAGATCCTCCCTGATCTTCAATGACTTGTATAACTGATCAATATCATCCAAGGCTTTAAAAAGCAGCAATAGCAACTTTAATTCCTGTAGTACTGATGTAAAAGTTAAAATTTTTAATAATAACAACTAAAAGTAGCATTGATGTCAACTATCTTTGATTGAATACTTTCTTGAGTACTTTTGAAAAGCTTCTGCTATTGTAGATCTAGAAAAAGAAATAAATTTTTATTTTATAATTTGTTTAAATACCTTTAAATAAAAATTTGTTTTAAGAAAAATAATGATTTTATATAATTTTTAAAGTAAATAATTTTTATTTACACGAAATAAATACAATTTTTTTAATATTTACACATTCTTTATTTAATTTATTATAATGAACTTTTTATATTATAAAATTTCTAAATTATTAATTTATATTGACATCAAAATTACCTGAACATTTTTTGATAAAGTAGATATGCACTAACATGTCCAGCATCCACAAATCGTATTTCAGCACCAGGCCAAATTTGTTCTAAGCCTGTACAATCGTCCCTTGGCACGTAAGCATCGTCTCTGGCACATACTGCTATTATGAGTTCTGTGTCCACTGGTACTTCAAAGTTTTGCAAATGGGTGCATTCGTCCATTATACCTCTCATAAATTGCAGAGCTTCGCGTTCTCGCCACTTTTTGTCTGAAAACAGTGGGTGTTTCGACACGGGCAAAAGGCAAATTCCTGTTCCCGGGAAGATACATAAAAAATCACACACAAGCTTTTTTTTACATGCATAAATTTAAAAGCATGCAATGTAAATCTAATAAATTTTTAAAAACCCATGCTTTGCTTGTATAATTAATGGACTTTCATTTTATGGATCTAAGTAATACTATTTTAGCAAAAATAAATGGTTTTTCCAAACAATCACATTCAATAGTTAATTATAATTTTAGAAAGTAGATATAATTTAATTAATAGTAAAGTATTACCATATAATTCACATTAAGATGACAGTAAATCAGATCAGCTAAAAATCTTATGCTAATTAATTTATTTATAAAATATTTTCATGAA
Organism: Theocolax elegans; assembly: GCA_026168455.1. Classification (NCBI taxonomy): domain Eukaryota; kingdom Metazoa; phylum Arthropoda; class Insecta; order Hymenoptera; family Cerocephalidae; genus Theocolax; species Theocolax elegans. The sequence goes on along the minus strand of CM047425.1, from coordinate 84,839,279 downwards.
TGTAAAAAGAGAACAATGCAATAAAAACATATGTGTTGAAGTTTTAAGATGATTTAGATTAAGAAATACATTAAAAAACTGAATTTAATTTTTTATAAATTATTTGTTTCTTACAATTGTAATAATATGTGTTTGGACTATCAAATTTTAGATTTTCTATTTCATACTAATTTGTGAAATTCAATTATAATATGTTTTTTCCTTATAATTATAATTTTTTTTCTTAAATTAAAAACTGTTTATGAAATATTATAATGTAAATTGCAAAATTATTTTTTACTATATGTATCAGAAAAAAATGAACTTTTTAAAAGCTAATGATTGAATAAGTTGAAGAAGCAAATGTATGTTAATACAAGGAACCCAAAACGAAAGACAATTTTAAACGGTAGCAGGTAAATTTATTAGGATTTATTAAGTTCCCTTTTGTTAATATGTTTTACACTTGCTTACCTTTCAAAAGATCTGGCTGAGCATTTTTAAACTTGTTAGATATTAGATTTAAAGGAAATAATCTTGCTGCAGCTTTTTCTTCTGCAATTTGCTGACTATCTGTCATACCATTTCCATTATTATTACCATTGTAACTCAATATACTTTCATTTCCATTTTGATTATTTTTAATCTCTTCAATTGATTCTCTTTGTATTTGATTTAATCTTCTCATACTCGCTGGGAAATGTTTTGCAAAATGTTGTCCTGCTAAAAATGCATCCTAATTCAAACAAATTAATTGTATTAATAATGAATCTTGTATAATTTAGTAAGATATATTTTAAAAATTAAAAAACACTAACATCTTGATTAATAATTTTGACCATTTTTGATAAATCATTTTGATATACTTCGTTTTCAAAATATTGTGATTCTAATAAAGCCCAATTAATGGATGCACTCATAACTCCTTGAGTAAATACTGGAGAAGCTGTGGACCATGACAGACAAGGAACTAGTGGTATAGGCTTTGGCCAATTTGTAGCAGCGAGAGAAGCCATCTGTAAAAAAATGTATGACTTAACAAAGCAATAAATAATATGTTTGTATTAGTATTGTATTTTTATAATTGTATTTTTATAGAATTATACACATATTGATCAATTTAAATTATGCTACGCTATATGAAAAGTAATTGAAACTTTGTCAAATTAAGTTATTTTTACTTCAAATCAATGATATGTTAATTGATTGGAGATACAAACATGTCCACCCATTGATAATCCTGTAAGACCTAAAGGTCCAAATCCTTGTTGCTCACACCAATTGAGTAATACAATAGATTCCATGATTAAACATCCACCCATAATAAAAATATCAGATACATTATGTAAACTAGAACGTCTAAAAATATCGAGATGATATATAAAATAATAATTATCTATTTATATTTAAATGAAATAATGTAAAAATATAAAATCAAAACATTATATTTTCAAAAAATAACAAATTACATTTGATCTTTTGGCTTCCTGAGACCATAAAATGGATTTTCAAGTAAAATAGATGCAATTCCTGATTCTTTAAGTAATGGTTTAGCTACCAGATTTCTTCTTCTCCAGAAAAACTAAACATATGAAAAACATTAGAAAAATTTTCATGCTCAATCCTGAGAGTAGTAAATTTATTACTAAAATTATTACATACGTGATCTCCAGTTCCTGCAAGATGCAAACAAACTGGTTTTACTTTCTGTGATTGCCAATGTTTAGGTAAAATAACTTGGAAATAAGCAGTCTTTGTTTCTTCTGGCATTATACCAGGTAAATGAGTTTCAAACGGTGATTGGAATTGTCCTTCCAATATATGACAATCTGACCACTCTTCATCCTAAAAATAATACATACATATGGTTAATCAATTTTATAAATATTGTACTGTTACAATGTAATAAAATATACTTACTTTTGTTATTGTCACAGGATAATCTCGAGGTATAAGGTTATAACAAGCTTCTCGATTAGCAACAACTTTTCTGAATTTAAATATTCTGTGAAAATAGTTAAACATTACATACGAGTAATACAATATTGTTAAAATACATTTAATTTAAAAAACTAATGAAAACATATGATTGATGAAAACTAGAAAAATACTAATAATCCTTTGCAGCGTAGACAATATTTAATATATCTTTAAACATAAAATTAAATAAATAATTGTGTTAAATCAATTAATAAAAGTAAGGTTATGCGTACCACAGATGACTTTGTTTCTTTCTAATGTTATAAAGTGCACTACGATTGCACATTGTATTGAAAAAAAACTAGAAGTATCCATTGCAAAATATAGGTAGCTTCTAAGAATATTTACTGAATAATCTATTTATAAATGTAACTAAAGTAACATAAACAAGTAAGGTAGCTATAAAAACGTTTCGCAATAGAGTATAAAACAATAACTTTTGTAATAAACAACAATAAGATAAGTGAGAAATTAAGACGCATACGATGTAATATACAAATAAAATAGTTTATACCTTCTCAAATTATCTGGATTGCCCCATCCTTTGGTAAAGAATTTAGTAAGTAAAATACTTCTGTAGACCGCATCCAGTCGACTCGGCGGCATAATAATTTAAAAACGTTGGTTGTGCGAAAATTCATTAAAATAAAAGTTTGTTGCGTGTCGTGGACTAAGGTGGACGAGATCCACGGTGCCCTCTAAAATATCATTATCACAGATCGATAAGACGAGAAAATCGCATTAAAAGTTAAAAATATAAGTGCGCGTACACATCGATGAGAGATGAGACGCAAGCAAGTTAAGCAAGACAAAAAACGCAAAATACGAACGCACACAGAGTCACTGATTAAAAAGTGTAGTAGCTAGTCTCCGTCTCTTTCTAGCTCTATTCGTCGAGGTCGAGCGACTGACAGTGAAAACATTCTCCTTCGATTTGCGCCTGCAGTAAGTAGCAACTCGTTGAACCGCTTTTTCTAGAAACTCGAAAGCCACGGCGACAAACCCAATTCTGAATTATTGCAATTTCGGAGTTATCGTTTCATACCGTCACCGAAGACATCGTTCACCGGTTCCTCCGCTCTCGGGACTTTATATATTTTAATGAAAATGTTTCGTCGACGCGTGTCTTCTGCTACATTTCTAACCTATAGCTATACCTATACTATTGTTTTGATTTGTTGAATCGACCAATCAGAATCCGAGCAGCTGTTGCGCGGCATACGTGGAAATATACAAAACTTAACTATGGATTGACCGAAAGCAAACAAGTCGTAAGCTAGCGTTTACTTACAATTCGTACTTGCAACATTATGAGCGCATCATTGTGAAAGACAGCAAGTAAAATGTTACTTTATCGCTCTCACAACGGCAAATCTATTTTAGATTGTTGATATTAAAATTGTGTACGCGATGCATAAACGTAACCTGTGTAACAGGTGAGACATGCGCGCATAAGTAATGAATGCTTACACCATTTTTCAACTTGTACTTTAAATCGATTGTTTATATTTATGAAGAGGTGTTTCATTAATCTGACGCTACATTGCGTACCCTACAACTTTTAAATATACGTATATTTCGAGATTTTACAAGCTGCGCTCTTACACAATAATTTATATTAAACATTTTACATATTAGAACAGAATAAAAATTGAATAGTAACGTTTTATAATTATAGCTTTTTGAAAAAATCGAAAACAATTTATTATGTGAATTGAAATAATTACAATTAATAGGTATAAACACAAATTAGTTTACAAATGTATATGTTGTATTAAGGGGATACCCAAATTGCAGAGACTTACTTCCTAAAAATTTTAAAACCTAATTATAAGAAAAATCTGAAAAAAATCACAAATACTATTCAAAACAAATAGAAAACCGTGACAGAGAGATTTTTACAAAATAATTAATTATAAATTAATTATACATAAATAACAATTTTTGATCGGTAATATACAGTTTTAATACAGATTTATAAATTAAAAGATTTGAAAAAATTCATAGAATATCTTCAAAGGAAACACAACATTGTTCCAGAAAATTTTTTTCGATAAATTGAATTCCTGATTTAATAAAAATAAATCATTTTTCTATTTGTGGGAGTTTCATCCAGTTAATTCCTATACATTAAAAAAATTTAAAGGTTTTATATAAAAAATAAACTAAAATATCTGTTTTTAAAATATATTAATTTATTCATAATTGAAAATATAACACATATTTATAATATTTTTGGATATCATTCGATAACAATATTAGAATTTGTGCATTTCTGTCCATCAAAGTAAAATTTCATATATTTCGGTACAAGATCAACAATGCAATTATATGATAATGCACTACACACAATACACAAATTTATTCAATTTTACAATCTTCACCAGAAACCAACAGTTAATAATTATCTATTTATAATGTGTATAAAAATAATAATCAAAGTAACAGTTTAGCAAGTAATTCAAGCTAAAGCATTTTCCGAAAATCAATTTATCTTTAATTAAAGAACATTGTGCTTGATTACTTGTACTTATAGTATACGAAACATCAAATACTCTCTAAAAATGAAATAGTGATATGTCAGTCACTGTCACGAAATTAGTGAATATTCACTATTAGTGACTGACTTATCACTATATTTTTAGTGATTATTCACTAATTCACATTTAGAAAGTATATTATATAAAAATATATTTTTCTGTAACAACTTGGCCACTTTATATAATTTTTAATTGTTTTTTTTCATCAAAATATGCATTGCAAATAAGTACTTTTTCACCCTGATCATCTAAAAAGTCTACATTATTAACCTCTACGAGTGGAGTAAAATTGTAGTTTATTCCTTCCATCACTTTAGTCTCCGTAGATCCATTTTATTCATCGTAAACACATATTATTTATCTTACAAGGAGAGCGTCAGGCCTGCGGGAAACGGATCTTTACCAAACTCTAGGACATGATTTCTACTATAAAAATATGAAGAAAGCTGAAGTTCCGTATGCCAATGCCATGTTTTACGGACTTTATAAGCAAAAAACGAAAAATTTCGCAAGAAATAGTCTTGACTTTGGTCGCTTATAACTCAGAAACAAAAAGGGATATGCATTCAAACTTAAGTTCAGAAGAAAGCTGAGATCAAATACTGAGATGAAAATCAACAGATTTTTTAATTCAAAATATTCGTCAAAAAATCGTTAAATTTCTATTTCTTTCATAACTTTCAACCAAATTAAACTATTTGAACTTCTTTTTTTTTAAATCCAATCTATTTGATCTCAGCTTTCTTCTGAACTTAAGTTTGAATGCATATCTCTTTTTGTTTCTGAGTTATAAGCGACCAAAGTGAAGACTATTTCTTGCGAAATTTTTCGTTTTTTTGCTTATAAAGTCCGTAAAACATGGCATTGGCATACGGAACTTCAGCTTTCTTCATATTTTTATAGTAGAAATCATGTCCTAGAGTTTGGTAAAGATCCGTTTCCCGCAGGCCTGACGCTCTCCTTGTTAGTCACATTTTATTCATTGTAGTCTTACTTTTTTGTTTTTAACACTTAGTTTAACCTTTTTTTCATATACAAAATTATATTTATTATATTAAATTAAATATATCAAAAAATTGTACAATTTTAAAAAATTATAAATTAAAAACAAATTGTTATTGCAAAAAGTGATTTTTTAAATGATCAGGGTGAAAAATATTATATGCACTTCGGGAGTAAAAGGCGATTATTCCCTTGGATGAATTATTTCCAAAAGCTAAAGCTCGGGCTTCATTATTTATTCAACTTTCATTCCGAGAATAAATACCTATTTTACTCCCTAAGTGCATAAAAAACTATTATATGTTATATTTTTTATAACTGTTGATAATATAAATATAATTTATTACTTCAAATAGCGTGTTGAAGCAATTTTAACATTATAAGTAGCACTTGAATGAATTTAATTGTATTTTTTGCTCAATTCAATACAACTATTGTCAAATGTATGCAGTTAATTAAAATCTAATAGTTAATGTACAAAGTACAGACATAGTTGCTGTTATATTAATTTATGCATAGTTGCACGATTAACACAAAATATAAAAAGAATAATTGTGATCTACAATTGTTGCTGTTAAATTCGTATTTTAAAATTACGTACATTTATTTCGTTAAAAAATAACAGGATAATAACAGCTCCCTTTCTTAAAAATTCGTTACTGAATCTGTAATTAAATTAATAGTATGTGTACAAATCATTATTAAGGTAAAAATTATTTGACGAATATTGGTATTAGATTATATTTAATACATGAAAAATTGTTGATACACCTATTTTTCTGATACTTTTAAATATTCATCGATTACAGATTAACAATAACCTTTATACATGTGAATTAAAATTTTTCAGTAAATTGCTTATTAAAAATATATATTTCAAAGTTCTTTACTCGCGAATATTTTTTCATCTTTGTAATAAAAATGTAGATGTATACTTTATCTATAATTGAAAATATCTTAATTTTTAACAGAGATATATCTATATTCCTCTACATGCTGCAATTGATACTTTCACACAGCATTTTAAACTATATATAAAATATTATTTGCAATCAAATTTCATTTTATAACTATTGCAGATATGAAAGCAAGTGTATTAACTATTATTGCTTGCTATCCATATTGACAGCCAAAAAAACTGATGCAAAAAATTCGCTTCGTTATTGCCTATTATCAATATCCTTTTGTACAAATGTATATAAACTCGTAATTCGCGATCTACTGCTCCAGTTTTTTAATATCACCACCTTACAATACCAGCGTTTATTACTTAAGTCATGCTAAAGCGAAATAAGCGTTCTGTGTCACAAGTTAGTATTTCACAAACGCTATATGCTTGTACTTGTGTATATATATATACACACATACACATATACTATCACAGCCCATGTCATGTAGTTAATATTCTTCGAACAATACATTTTAATTACTTTGTACGCTTTCCTGGATCGATTCTTTCTTTTTTTGAACTTCCATCGTGTAAGCGTTTAGTGTTTTTGCTGATCTTTCTTCCAACTGCTTCAGTTTCTTTTCGTCATACTCCTGACCTCTCTTTAGTGCACGTTGTAATCGGAAATTCATTAACGTGCGAAACATTGCTAATTTCGTTAGATGATGAAAATAAAATCTATAATGAAAATTCATATTGAGTTATTAGTTAATGGTTATAATCATAGTAACGTCACTAGAATAAAAAGAAAAGATTTGACAAAAAATATTTAACACATCATCATTGACATTAATACATTTTGTGACAAATGCGCATAAAAATTAAATTAAAGGCACAACCAATTCTATATTCAATATAAATAATTATATTTTTTCTTAAATACGCAAAGTATCAATACTTTTTCGTGAACTATTGAATAGTAATAATAACAGTAATAATAATATAATTGTTTAAAAGCAGTTAACAAAAGTAAACTGTACGGTAATATTTTATAATTATACGACAAGTAGATATCCTTACTTTGCAATACCACGTTTAATCCAAGCAGTATAAGACAATGTGCTGTATAATCTAGGCATATGCAGATTCATAACTTCTGCGAGATCGAGCAAGCAAGTCTCGTAAGTGGTACCAGGAAAATAATACTGTATACCTTCAACCACGCATCTCATCATATGCTCCCACTCGGGTGTAATTACTCGAAAATTAGGTTTGACCCAATATTCTAAAAAATCTGTCGAACGTATTTTTATATCTTCTAAAGTGCCTCGACAAAAATTATACCTGCAAACGAAATAATTGTGATGTTAATTATATTAGACCATTATAACAGCTAGTTCTAATTTATGAATTTTTAATGCTGTTATATATTTTTTAAAACGTTGAAAACTACATTATATTTATTTTCAGAGCTATTAATAGTGAAAAGAATTATAATAATTATTTGACAATATATAGTATTAATACATTTAAAATTTAGTTTAAATTTTTTAAATTTATTAAATATACATTTTATAACTTGCTTCTATATTTATGTGAAAAAATGTCTTAAAATATAATTGTTCGTGGCATATTAAAATTTAAAAAAATTTACTTTATTTTTTATTGCGAGATGTAGGATGAAATATATTATTAGGTTCAATTAATCAATTGTCTAATGACCTAAATGAAGTTTAATTTTTTCATCTTAATTACAGTAAAACATATATGGATAAGATACATTAAGTACATAAAATACGTATTTTTAAATTGTCGATTAAATTCATAAAAATGTAAAAAAGAAATAATATCTATCAATGTTTGCGTTAGTCACTAATTGGAAGTAAAAAAATATACGAGAACCTTTAAAAAGAACTACTTTCAAAAACAAATTGTATGATTCACTTATTTTTTAAAATAGGATTTTATTGCCTGACTACTAATTACAATTGAATATGAAACAAGTTTTTTTAATTATTTCAAGTAATAATTGCAGATAAAAAGAGGATGAATCTTAATATTTAAGAATTACGTATTGGCCGTGTATTATTGATTACAATTGACAGTGTATACTGTAAGGCTGAGACGTATTAAATTATCAATGATACTCACTCATCTTCGATGCCAAGAAGATAGCCGAGTCCTCTCCACACGTGACAAAAAGCATCGAGATCCTCATCAGTCGCGTAGTGGATTCCAAAATATTCTGGGGCCAATATGACTAATCCCAGAAAAGCAAATTGTGTTAAGGCCATTTCACCCTGATTCAACTCTTTAAAGGGTAAATCAGGAAATTTGTTAAAAACCATGTACGGACACTGTCCACGGGCTGGAGCTGGACAAGTTGACAAGAAATCTCGTCTTGCGATCTCAAGTGTAGGACACCATGGATTTTCTATTTTTGTACATTTTGCGTATTGTTCTCGCGACATTCTGCTAACCGTTTTACGAACTCTTTCGTGCATACGCCGTACTGTACGTATATCATTATACGCTGGTGTACCAGCTGTCCACGGATCGTACAAATACCAATTTCGGACACGATTGCTCGTCGATAGGTATCTGTAATTAACAGAGTAAATCAGCAAACAGTACTACGGTACTACGTATACGTGATTTTTTATTTCACTAAATATATACCCATACAATAGAGATATTGTCGATGCTACAGTTTTTAATCGTTTAAGTCAGTGTACCATAGTTTATTAACTATTCATTAATTAGATTAAATCATAAAATTATAATCATTTTTTGGTCATCAGATAATATACTTAAATTACTGATATAGTTTAATCCAATTAGCAAATAAAGCGAGAGTAGTTGTTAACCACCAAATTTCGTGCGATAGCATAATTGAATCAAGCAATAACTTATGATTGAATTACTATAAAAAGTTTTAAATTTAAGGAAACAATATATATAAGTGATCGTCTAATGTGTATTCCACGCACATTCCTTGCTTAGGTCAGTACAGTAATTTAACAAAACTAATTCAAAGCGTAAATAAATACTGTAGATACTCTCTGATAGAATTTCTTGGTGTGTAGGCTTATTATAAACAAAAAAATTAATTTTTGGAAAAATTCTTTACTTTATGCCCTATGCATGCTTTTTAAACAGTATACCTAAATATTTTCAGATTTTTTAATCGCTAATTAGTGCATAACGTTTGAGTTTAAAGCTTATACTTTTTTTACTCAAATTTACCGACCAAAATTTTTTTTATTCAATTATTATTATAAAAATAATTTTTTTTCAAAAATATCTTTTTTTATTCAATATTTTATATAATATATTATATATATCTAATATAATAGATTTTCTATTCAATATTTTAAGTATAATTTTTAGGTTGAAAGGTGTGCTTATAATTTAGATTTGACATCTCGTTAACCAACTTTATATCCTAAGATCAAAATCGACTAGTCGGACTTTTAATATTTTTTTTACCGAAATAATTTTTTAAACTTCAAAATATGTTATTAAATGATAAAATTAAATGTTTTATGCGTATTATCAGAAAGTATATTGTATACAATTTCAATTTTTTTGTTTTACAGCTAGTTGTTAGTTAACAAATTTTATAATTTTCACAAGAGCTGCCAACTTTTAAACCAATTTCATACTTGTGTAGAAAACTGATCATTATTAATTAGAAATAAACTAAATGACAATTAATCACTACAGTTTATTTATAAATCATACGTAAATTCAATAAAAGAATGCAAATTAAGTTAGGAAGTTATATAAAGTTTAATTCAGGAAATACATTACTGACTTTCATATGTAATAATACAAAATTATTTTTATTATTAATAACCAGATAATTAAAATAAATTATTGAAACTACTTACACAATTAAATTATATGCACTCAAAACTATAATTTTTATCGTAAATAGCGAATCAAATAAAGGGCATAGTGGATTTGATTTATCTTGAAAACAAATTTTTATAACAAAAAATATATAATTTTTTTAAATAAGTCATCAAAATTTCAATAAGTAGTTTATTTTGTTTATTAAATAATTATTAATAGTTACTTATTCATCGTCTAAATTGATAATTTGATTTTTAATGTAAATGGTTTAAACCTCGGACATTTATAGATAATTCATGTATGATTTGACGATTAATATACTGTTGTGAAATATTAAATGATCATTTAATCAGCGCAAGTTCAGTTTAAGAAAAATGATAAATTTTTGTATAATGTTTCATTTTACGCTATAATTAAAATTAAAAGACTATAGTAAAAACTTAGTTTAGGTAATCCAAAAATGTTTAAATACTTAAACTATTCCGTATCTCGATCACTTTCAAATAAAATAAATATTATTCACCTTTTGAACGCAGTATAAGGCGTGCTGGATTCTGAAGTTGCGATAATTGGCTTTAAACCAAGATCGAACGAAAAAACTGTCAGTAAAGAAGTCATTTCAGCGTACATAATTCCATATAAATAATCCTTTGCAAATTTCTGCCCTCTACGAAATTTATCCATATCCAACCAAGGTGGTCTAGTGTCCATACTGACTCCACTATCGCCATCGAACATACGCGCAGCAGATACTTCGATTAGCGATTGCGGTAAAATATTTTCAAACGTTTCTTTCAACCTTTCGAGCATCCACTGTCGCTGATATTCCTCGGGTACATTATCAAATTCTTCACTTGCCATTTTCATAAACAATACAATATTTTCGTCCGTTATATCCTCTACTTTCGGGTAGATATTCAATCTCCATTCGGAACGTTTTTGACATTCGAGTTCCTCTTGGTCTACGGTATTGATATCTTCAACGTTAATTTTATTTGTGTCAATATCTATTGTGTTCAAAGATACGTTAGATTCATTGTGAAATCCACTATCTTCATCACTCTCGATATTATTTGAGTCTCGAGATTGAACTATTTTTTTCGATATTTGTTCTTCTTGCACTATTGGCTCGGTGACTACAACGACCGGCGTTGGACTAATTTGATCCCTCATTTTGTCGTTTTGCAGTAATTAATTTCTCATTAATTGTTGACCACCTGCAATCAACGTACAATGTGTAACGTTGGGTATTAATAGAAATTCAATGTAACTAACACAATATTCGATGTCATTTTAAATAAAAAGGTTTTATAAAAAATTTAACGAATTTACATCTAACATGACTATTCCTTGGCATACATAAGACAAGGAAATAAATATATCAACGCGCTTAATCCTGTGTAATAAAGACTTCAATTAATCGATTAAATATTTAAATTTATTTTTATGTGCATATAAGAATGGACATACTCATCGTAATAAACATTTCTATGAGTAATTGGAATTGATCGAGGATACTTAATTATATGTAGGCAATTTAAACAAAATATTATAGAACTTGAACATGCACTTGATACTATCGATATAGTCTAAAATTGATGCGTCGAGTAACTGTGCGAAAATAAACAATAAACTCAATATTTTGGAGTAAAAAAATGTCCTAGTGTATCGATGCAAGAAAAATTATTTGTAGTAGCAAATTCACGTATAAATTTAAAATTTAGATAATTAGATAAGCTATAAAAATACGATGTTGTAATTAAATACAAAACAGAGACTCTGAAAAGTGATTTGAAAGATATTCTAATTAACTATTTTTAATTATTTTTGCCAAAGATAGGTATTTTTTAAAATTAAAATTACTGAGACTTCCAGGAAAAGTAATTGCGTAAAGGAAGGTATATGTTTCACTGTACACAATATATATTGAAAAAAATCCCTTTGCCGATTGATACAAGCACCAAAGGGGAATGTATTTCCAACGAGTGCTTTCTTTACAAAGACATCGTATGCGCGCCTCTGCCGATAATTAACACCGAATTTAGGAGCATAAAAAGAGTGATATTAAAAAATACAAAAAAATATTGAAAAAATATATACGATTGTGGTGGGACATTAATTATATATTATTTCATTAGTGAAAAATTGACTATTTAAATTGGCTAAAAAGAAGAATATTTTGTACATTTCTAATATTTTCAGAATATTTAATTTTCATATATTATATAATTATTATACAGATTCAAAGTTTTAATCACAATAAAAACTGTTACAATTTAAGTATACATAGTATATATGCAAAAAAGGACAATTACTGAAGTTGCATAAATATGTATAATTAAATACGAAAAAGTGATTTTTCATGTAATTTCAGAAATGTTTTGCATATCTTAGTAAAAGCTTTGAAAATTAACATAAACCGGTAAACAATTTTATTATTTAACATATTTCATTGGAATCATTACTTTTTCTTCTGAAATCATTTAACGTATTATAGGTTATTAGAGCTTCTCTAAGAACAAAATCACTGAACCAGTGTATTACCGGACCATCAACGAATGTTCATTTTGTAGTAAAAAAATAACTATACTAATATAGGTAAGTTTGATTTTTTTTGGTTGAAACCTCAAAAGATTTAATGAAAAAATAAGGTGTCCATACTCGACAATACCGATATTTTTTGTCTATCAAACTTTATTTAATATTGATCACGTTCACTATAATTTTACTTGCAATTTACCAAGTTAATAGTAAAATATTTTGTTGCTTATTAACAGGTAATTTGAGCTCTAAAAATGTAATGCTAAACGAATAAAACCGTTTTTAAATTAAAGTACACAAGATGTTTTGTATATATTAACGTTTTATTGTGAAGTAAAACAAAAAATGACAACAATTACATGACTCGAATAATTTTACTACATTTATATAAGCTGTCCGACAATAAATCTCAAATCAATGTTATTTGTCATTTAATGTGATATTCAGCTTTGTATCCTCTCTCTTTTGTGTACATACATATGCATTGATTTATTCACTTATCGCGTAGCGATTCTTATCCTACACACACTCTTTAGCTTTTAATTTCATACTTTTAGTTGGTTTTTTTACATTATTTATTTTTTTTTATTATTTTAACATCGCTCTTTTTATGCTCCCAAATCAGTACTAATCAGCGACGGAGGTCATACGATGTCTTGGTGAAAAAAGCACTTGTTGAAAACTTGGTTTTTTTTACATTATGATATTTATAAATGGTATAGATAAATTATTTGCCACGGTGTTTCTTCGCGGTAGCATAATTTATTGTAACGACATAAATTAGTACACCAAAAGTTACTAGAAGATTAATCATAAAAAGTGTAAATTAGCAATATTATTTGAACTAATGAATTACTAGTGTCAAGCCACCAAGCGATAACGCCTTGACCGAAAAATTTGTGGTTCACGTTCGTACGCGCATATACTAACCCGTTCTCAGCCGTTTGTGCACGCACCTAATCTCGCGTTTAGGTTGTGCCTTTCCTACGTCGGCCTGGACACTGACACTTGTGCACCAGAGTGCCGACAAAACACTTCCAATAAAATTGCTCCCCTACTCCCGCGCGTCGCTGACGGTGCTTCGACACCACGTGACCTCGGCTCTATATACCGTTGCAGAACGTGCACTTACTCCACGGAATTCCGCGATGCGAATCGTTAGACGCGGAAGAGCAGCATACCTCTCGTAAATTCATTTTGTTTATTTATCTACAGTCTTTGTTATCGGCAACAACGTGGTGGACTCAAGGATAATATTATCTTTTTCATTACATAATTTTGCTCATTTTTTTACTTCAATTGTATATTAATTCAATTTTTCTATCCTCTTTCAATCAAGTTTTAATTATTTAATGCGATAACTCTAGGAAAATTGTTATTGTTTTGATTTCCTTATTAAAATTAATAATTTAACCGGCTGTACATCATTTTCATCACATAGTTTAAAATGGAATAATCACAAATGTATAGTCTCTGTAATGGTACATTGTGTAACAAGGGAATGAACTTTGAAGATTATTCTCTAGGGTGGGTTTGTCATCTCGGCGTTGCGTGGGCAGTCATCAACCAAAGGAATAATAGACTTCATTCTACAGTTGCGTAATGTACATATTATTGCAGAGACAATTTTTTTATGATTACTACTTGAAGATATAATGCTGTATCGTAAATACGAAAACCCGATAATAATATTTACTATACTTATGTACCATTAATTTATTTCTATAGATACGCGTCTATATTGCTTATACTACAAGTACGTATAGGCCTATCGGCATTTGAACTTTTTACTTAGAGTTTTCCGACGACGATGTTGAACAATTAAGTGTTTTAGTTTTGATATCAAATACTTACTAAATATTGTGTTATTTAAATCAATCTTATAAAAACTTGTCTTTTCGATTTATTTCTCGTGGCGCCCAAACGCCAATCATGGGTTTCTTTATTTGTTTCGACACTGGCAAAACCCAACCACTATTATTTGGAAAAAATATAAAGCATTAAAAAAACTGGTTTGCCACTTTCGGTGACTCGGTATTGAATGACTATACATTGTTAGTAAACAAAGATCGATATATAGAAGGCTCCAAAAACTTTTAAATATTTATCATATAAGGCGGATCGCGAACTTTATAAATATATTTTAATGTGCAATCGTATAATGGACTAAAAGAATGTGAATCTTTAAATAAAAAGAAATTAACTTGAGCGAAAAATAACTTTCACATCGATTGACTAAAATTAAATTGAAGACAAGCAAATCTTGAAAAAAGAATATGCTTCAGTATTATTTTTTTTTCTTTTCTACATTCGAATCTTTAAAAAACTTTAACTATTATACATTTTCTAATACAGTTAACTTAAATAAAAGTAATTTATATTCTTGTTTTTTAATAAAAAAATACAAATTAATCATCTTCTATACCATTTTCCGTTATCGATATGTATAGGACGTAAGAAAAGGAACATTTAGAAATTTATGAATATATTTATACTTTATATGAACGTGACAAATATTCTTAAGGGGACAAACATTGTTAAAACTAATAAAAACAAGTTTTTTTGTTTTGTGCACAGTAATTGTTAAAATAAATTTAATATTCTGGATATTATCAGTAATATCAGTATTTTTAAAAAGTCAGTAATTTATGCCTGGTTAGACCCAAAATATTCATTTCTTATTTCAGTGGTGCATAGTCCAGCGTAAACTCAGTTTTCTTGATTGTTGCGCTCTGACTCAATGAATTTTCATCGGTTTGAGGTATATTGAAGCTCATTCGAAAGATAATTGAAATAGTTAAAATCTGAGTAAAACAGAATACTAAGAATATTAGTACAAGACATTGGGCTCCAAAAAAGTCTTATTTTTATTTAAAAAATGAAAAAAATGTTTTTATTAGTGTTAAAGTTGGCTTGTTCTTCTTAATTTAGGTGCTAAAAAGTTACTTTATTTTTAAGACGCTAAAACATAATAAATTAGTAAATTATATGATTATCCTTATATTCAAATTAAAGTTTTTGTTAAAAGCGTTAACTGCAAAATAATGTACCATACGAGCTAATTGATATTTTTTTCTTCCCAACATTGACAAACTACTATCCGCCTAGATGTATTGTTGATGTATGTAAGTTTTTTTATTAGAGTTTATTATTCATCTGCGGCGGATTGCCACGTGTAATTATAATCGATAAAGAATATCATATGAATTACAATTATTATTTTTATGCAAGTTTTTAAGTAAATTTTTATACATTCAAATGAAATAGAATCGGTGTTTAAAATATGTATATACATAAAAAATTATCTTTTAAATATAATACTTGCATATATGCAATAGTTTTCCTTAAACTTATAGTCAGTTATCATAACGTCTTGAAGTAGATATAATATCGTAAGGTAAAATAATATACACATATATTGAGCAGAAATAGTTGCTTATCTCTAAAAATAGCTGCGATGTTATATTATCTGTAATTTTAAAATGTTTTAGTAAGATTTCTTTATTAGCTTTTATTAAAACAGTATAGCTTATTTTTTCAATACATTTGAAGTCTATTACTTTGAAAATTAAATTAACGTGCATTTTCATCATTAACAAAAGTTAATTTTTCGACAAGACCTATATAATACGGCTGTGTAAAGCGTTCCTTTGAAAATTACTACGAAAATTTGTTAAAGAAATAGAAAGAAGGTTTTATACTTAATTTTAAATTATGTATTTATAATTTAACAAGAAAGGTTATATATATATTATACGATAAATACGTGCACATAAACAATTGTAGTTTTAATAGTTTTGTTATAATATAGAATATTACAATCGACAAATTTGTAATGTTTGCGATATTTTAAAAAGAGTTAACGAGTAATACCGTACGCAATCGACGTATATAGATATCCTGTGTGAATTTTACGTAGTCGTAAAAATTATTATTTGTGCTACCAAATAGGTATATATGGTAAATCTTTACATAACTTTGAGTAATTAATTTAATTTTTAATACTTTTTTTATTTGTGTAGCTGTATAAGACGATAAAATCGATTCTAAATCTTGAGATGTTTGATGATATGAAAAATATGGCATTTAATTAAAGAATCATTTGATTAAAAATTGATATTTAATTAAAAATACTTAATGAATTGCCTATTCTACTAGAACGAGAGTGAATCAACTGTTAAAAGTAACCTCGTGATTTAACACTTTAAAAACCTTGATCTTTTCATCGATTCTAGAATCCTGTTTATTTTAATTCTATTTCTCTTGGTAATAGCCCATTGAGTCACGCAGTTTGGTCACGGCGACAAACATTATTCGCGAACCGTTGAATTAAACAACATGATATATACACTTTTGTATCACGCAATTACCAGCTGTAACCTAGATCCCTTTTTTTCACTAAACAAATATGCACACAATATACTTTCATCTCGATTGAGACTCGACCTTCTAAACTCGGAAAAACATCTTAGACCTTGCGTCACTTATTACACACTCCCTCGCCACGGTCGTCCGTCAACTCGTAAAGCATTTCAGCTTATAGCGAAATTTCCTTTGTCGCGCATTCCTCCATTGTTAGAGATATTATAAAATTGCGAGAAATGTAGAAACGGATATATAAAGAATATATAAATCTCCGGAAAAGCCACACTTTTTTTAGTTAAATATTACAAAACTTTCACGATTTACGGTTAAATTCAAAATTATTCTATTTGATCAGTTTGTGTAAATGAGAATAGTGATTGATCAGGAATAGTTTTGTAGAAGTAAAACATCGTTTTTGATGCTTCTATGTTTCTATATAGGATTAAGTGATATTACTGACACATTTGATAATAAATAAGGAGTAAATTATATCAGAATTCTAATGAGTACGTATTAATATAGATTTAGACAATTAATCAAAAAGAAATACATTTTAGAAGAAATATTCTTGTAACAGCGTGCATTATGATTGGTAAATTATAATTAAAAATTCGAAAAAATGTCTGCATTAATTGTAAGAGATTATTCTAATATAATATTCTGATTTTTATTAAAATTTTTTTTTAAATTATAAGTTTTACAAGATTTGATCTTCTTTTAACTCAAATTATCTTCTGATTACATAAATTATGTAATTTCTAAAACCTTTATATGTGCCATTATTATAAGCTACTGAATTCTAAATGGTTTGCTCAATAAAAGATACTTGTATATTTGCTTATACCTGGTGAAATTATATATTCTTTTCGAGTAATGGCTTTCGAGTAAATAAAAAAAGGTATGAAAATAAGTAGCATTTGAATCATTAATCCTCTATGAAAAGGATTCTTATCAAACGAGAATCCTCTGGGTCAGATGCAACAAGTTTAGCTAGCGGTTCACCTTGAATCAAAATTATTCACCTAATATTACGCTCAAGGAAATTTTAATTACTCTCCACGTTATAAAAAAATTAGAAACACAAGTCATACCTAAAATCATGAATTGTTTTACGAGTATAAGGATGAATTTTGTATTTTATTAAGATCAACTTCAGCGGGTCGTATTTTAGTATTTTAATAGAAAGCCAAAAAAGAAATACAGAGAAGGGATCGACGGGATAAAGCGAGTGCAGTGAATGATTCAGCGCTCAGTGGAGTTATCCATTGTCGGTTACTTCCGATGTAACTCAATTCGTTGCGTTTCTTCATTCCTATTATCTTTTTTCCTTTGTTTCCGAAAACAAAAACACGATAAATTATATACCAATATAAAAAATATTTCGTGATTAAAGTTTCATTTCTTTTATACCTATGTATATGGAAAAATTGACGTCCCATGTGCATTATATTTATTAATATAATTGAATATAAAGATCGAATTATCGGAAATTTGCTTAAAAAATAATAAGCTTAATTTTGCTTCACACGACATTATCTCAAGCAAAAAATTTATAAATAGAAAAGAAACTCGTTTATTATTCGTGTAAGCGATTTCTTGGATCATGTTTGAATTGTTTATACGAAACATCAATTAATGTCTGGTTTTAATTATAATCAAATTACTTCTTTCAATTCTATTTATGCACATAAATTTTTAAGGAACATGGTATTCCAAACATGCATATGAGCCGAGTAGTGAATTAAATTACGAACGATTCACGTAATGATAAAATTTAATAAAGAATATCGCTATCTTAAAAATGTTTTAAAACAATATAACTTTTTTGGCCATATATATACACTGAAAAAAAAATATTCTTATGCCAAGTAAATAAATTTACTAAAACTATATTTACTATAATTAAGAATACGAAAACTTAGATTGAAAAAATATTACTTATATCAATTAAAAATATACTTAAGTTTTCTACTATAAGGTGTAAATACTGAATTTATTAAAATTAAGTATACATTTTTTTGATCCAAGGTAAATCAAGAAAATTGTTTTCTACAATCAAGAAAATCACTTTACTTGTTTCTAAAAACTTCTTTTAACAAAATAAATTATTAAATTTAACAAAAGATTTTATAAAAATGTTGGTATCAGCTTACTAGACTATTATTTACTTATCGTAATTAAATAATACTTACAATTAAGTAAACTACTTTTTTAATTAATATTTTCTAAACTGATAAATTCAACTAATAAATGCAATTTATTTCTAAACAATTAAATTTTGTGTAATTGGTGTATTGAATAAGATTCATTCATCTTATTGAATAATTTAAAATTTTTTATAATTTTACAAATTAAAATTAGTTCTGTAAACCCTTTATTCACAGTAATATAATTACTGACCTTTTAAGTTAACGTTGAATCAACACAGAGAACGGTCTAGTGACACATATGTATGCGTATACGTTTATAAAAAATCAATAACACAGTCGGCACAAAGAAAAAACAAGTAAACACGGTATTCAATTTTCTTCGAAAATTTCGAGCTT